>JALPQI010000100.1:0-713225 GCA_025490895.1 Thaumatotibia leucotreta
CGTTCCAAGTTATGGATTCGCTCGCCGCTGGTCGCCAAGGTGCGTTCAAACCGAAAGAGCATTCGCTATTCTAACCCCCCACTCTACGAAATTCGATCGTTACACAAAACGTGATTGGTTGATTTCGTAGAACGGGGGATAGAACAGCGTATGCTCTTTTGGTTTAAACGCACCTTTAGACCAATGTCGTGGCCGGGCCGAAGCCAGTCTTGAGCCAGCACTGATGTCATGTCCGTCTGCAAGCTTGTTTCACCGAACACGATAAGCACACAGAACTCACCGTATCCACGAAACTATCACTGTTACCACTCATTAAGACGAGAGAGGTTGTGTATGTACGTATGAACATATGTATCTCATAGCTATGGTTAACCGCATCCGCAAACCACATCTGCTTCTGAGCCACTAAACTTGCACCGAAGACACTAACATATACCTATATGAGCGCATCAATCTGTAGAGGGTATTTCTTCGAGCGAGCGTTTCAATTCAACCGCCGTGACATCGGTGGCAACATTATTACTTAATTTCCGTGGGTATCAAGATATCCAAAATATGTATGGGATACACATATTTTGGATATCTTGGAAGTTGTCAACTAAGTCTATCAAAATATCCAAAAATGCATGCATCTCTCACGGGATTCGTGTGATAAGGCTGATACTGAAGTCACAGCGGTTGAAGCGCTCGGAGAAATGCCCTAGAACTCTAGCCATCCATATAGCCAGGTCAAATTGTCAGTAATGTATTTTGACGCCCTCTGTACTCTCTGTAGATCAGTTGGTAGTGACCCTGCCTACAAAGCTGGAGGCTCCGGGGTTGAGTCCCGGCGAGGGCATTTATTTGTTTGGTTATCACAAAAAAATGGGATGCCAAAGAGCCAGCCCGAGCCAAGTATATAATAACAGCATTGTAAAACAGCCTTGTTTTCCATATATTTAGCAGAAGGCTTTCTGATTGTCCAACGGGTATGGACTATTTTTATTATATCCTGTCTTTCACGAAACAAGTCTGGTAGGTATGAGTTTTACCTGGAAATCTCACAATAGTACATTACTACCGAGGCCGGGAAGTGACTGGTTGCCGGCCGAATATATGTAGACAGGATAGTATTCGGACGGAAACCCGTCACTTCATGGCCGAGGTATGTATAATGCTTTTCTCAAACATGCAATGAAATGAAACAAAAAAATGTATCTTTTTCCTAAGAAATTATAAGTCAACTACATAACTAAGTCTTTGAAACACAACAAAAGTCAAATACGACACCGACACCTCATTTTTTTTAAGATTGACCTGTTTGAAAGTTGCAAATTTTTACTTTTAAAATGCGGTATTAGGCGACGCGATCGGTTGGTTCCAATTAATCGCATGCAGTGATCGGGGCCGACGGATCGCGCCGTATAATACTGCTTTTTAAATATTATTTTGAGTAGTTATTGTACATTTATTTTAAATTATATAATTTAAATATCTTATTATAACTGCAAAAATTTGCCAATGATTTTTTTTTAACTAATATTACTCACAGATAATTATTGGCTAAAAGCCAAGATGCCAGGTCACAACCCTTATGTCAAATGAAAATTAAAAAAGAGGCACTTGCCGGCCTAGACCGGCAACGAGGTACTTCCCGGCCACTTTTTAGGCACGTAACTACAACATTGCATTGCATGTTTGAGAAATAACTTATTAACTACTTAATGTAACTTAACACGTTTAATTAGAGTGATTCGTATCATCCCAAGTAACAATCAAATGTCTTAAGAGGGTATTGAAGATATCTTGAAGACAATTAGACAAATTCTTGCTGTTGTCTTGGCTAAAACCATTATGTCCCTGAAGATATCTTGAAGATTTCTCCAAGACTGAGTTTAGACAGAGTGGGCACAGTATTTAAGAAAATTTCAAGGGAGAGTTAATACTGATGTTTAGACAAACTTAAACCCTACTTAAGAATGAATATTTAACTGATCATTAACCTTGGATTTCAAGATATCCTGAAGGTTGACTTAAGACTTATAATTATACTTACAGATATCTACAATACTTACTTAAGTAAGTAAAACTATTAACACTGCACAGCTGCACAAATTCTATCATCTCTTAATGAAGACAATTTTAAAACTTTTTTTACTAATCGAATCATATTTTAGAAAACATGGTGAACTCTTTTAGTAAAAAGAGAATTCATTGTGGCTTATCAAATTGGAGATTACTCGATTGGTTTTTCCGTTTAATAAAATACGATTTTTGTCTCTACTAGTATGTAACAATTATAACGCATGATTGTTTATCGAGTAAAATCGATTGAAAGTGCCATAAAACTGACGGGCTTACAAAATACTGGAAAAAGAGCAATCTAAATTTTGAATATTATATTACTAAATGAAAAAAAATCTTACATACAGCGGCAGCGCAGAATATTACTTTTCGGTATATATTTCAGACTTAAGTGTTGCTATAACAAAAATCTTACTTCAATGTATTTTATTTTTTATGAACTACGGTCAGAATTATTCATTTTTTTTAAATATTTAAAGTACAAAATGGCGTTAATTCTTATTATTCTTAACGTAGTATGACTTTAGACGATACTGAATTTTGAAGGTTACTTTAGATAAAGTATAGACAAATTCCATTTGGGGTAGTACTGGTTTAGACACATTATACTAAACTTATCCTTAAAACCGAATTAGTGTAGATCTTTTTAATACTTAATGGGACGCAGTAGAATCTTTAGTCTGACTTAGTCAATGCAAGTGGCCGTCCAACTAACGGTAATGTTTATGCCAGATAAGACATATTTAATAGTTTACAGTCAGTAAAAGTAATACATTTCTATGTGAATCCGAGTTCGTTGTAATATTTATGCCAGATAAGACATATTTAATAGTTTACAGTTAGTAAAAGTAACACATTTCTATGTGAATCCCAGTTCGATGTTAACTAAGGTGGTAAGTACATAATATATTTTTTAGTCCAATAGGAATACTTTAATCAAAGTTTTATATTTAAAAATCATTAAGCGTAATTGATATTTTTTTTTCTCTTTTTATGAAGGCTCTTGTTGGCGAATCACATATAAATGATCTCAATTGTATGATTATTAAGTATGTAATCATTTTCCGTCTTGAAGATTTTTTTCATTTCAGTTACAAAAGGTTTTGAAATTCATTACATTGTGGTTTTCCAACACCACAGTAAATTCCAACCGTCATAACAGGCACATCGTTCATCTCATGAATATTACATAGGATTGGCCAGAATTCTATTTTTTAACTTCTGAATGTTGGCAGCCCATCAATATTTATGTTTACATATAAAATCATATTATTATCCAAATTTCTGAAATTATGTTTAATATTTTGTTCAAATCCATGATGCCAATATTCTCCTGTACCACAAGATTTGGTATCTACGGACTTTACTGTATTTCTCAGTGTTCTAGCATCTTTGGCACAACACCTGGATCACGCTGGTTTATAATCTGCAATAAGCCATTTATTGCAGTTTGAAGTATGTTGTAATCAATAGACCACTGTCTTAACTGCTCTCTAAAATTGAAATCAATGTCAGCTTTCGATTCCAATTCAATAAAATCATCGCTGTCCTCCGCTACTTCGATTTCCACATTTTGAGCGTCATCTTCTCCTTTCTCTCAATCTACAGTACATGCTAATAATGATACTGAAGTATCACTCGACGATATACTCGGTAATAAGGACAACGAAGTTTCACTAATTGGTAAGGTTTGAAGCACTTTGTCGTGGCACACGATTGGACGATATTTTTTTATATTTCTAAACACGCGTACGAAAACCACCAGATCTTTTTAAGTTTTTTATTTGATCCATGTTCTCTTGGTTCCAGTTTGATAAAAAACGTCCCGTTAATACAATTTTTACTTAAATATGATTTAATGTTTCAGCCTATGAAGTAAAACTACTTGTAATAGTTTACCATTTTTATTTATGGATAAGTACAATCGAGAGGTTCTTTTTATGTCTAGGACACGTGCGGCGGCTTCAGTGGTTAGAAGGAAAGAGGGAGTTGTGGGCTCGGTGCTCCGCTTTTTGTGGTGTCGAGTGCGCGCAACCTGGGCGCTGTCGTCGCGCTCTGGGAGCCCTCTCATTCGCTACCGACGGTCGTCTGGATTGGTCAACGCCGGTGCCAATGTTACCAGGCGTTAACATACTCCGGGGCGCTGAAAGAGTATCTTTCAGGAATCCCTTTCTTGCATAGGTAACGGGGATATTCTATTGAGTGCTCGCTTGACGAGCCCCCTGGCAGTGTTGAGGTCCGCGACACGCGGCACGCCATCCTTGCCGGGGTATAGCTTGACTACCCTGCCCATGCGCCACAGCAGCGGTGGTAAGCCTTCCTCTTTGATGAGCACCAGCTCTCCCAGGCGTAGATCGCGTTGTCTTTCGCGCCACTTGTAGCGTTGCTGTTGTAGAGACACGAACTCCAACGACCACCGCTTCCAGAAGTGTTGACGCAGCTGCTCCAGCTTGAGGTAGCGGTCCAGGCGTTGTGGGTTCCGGTCTTCAAGTGGCGGCGACGGCAGCGACTCGAGCGCCCTAAAAACCAGAAAGTGCCCGGGAGTAAGGGGGTCTAAGTCATTGGGGGAGGAGGATAGTGGACAGAGTGGTCTACTGTTCAATATTGCCTCTACTTGACTAAACAAGGAGGACAGCTCTTCAAATGTGAGATGAGTAGTACCTAATACTCTTTTTAGATGAAATTTAGCACTTTTAATACCGGCCTCAGCATAGCCGTTAAAGTTAGGAGCGTAAGCTGGCGCAAATTTAAATTTAATACCTTGACCAGCTGCAAAATCAGATATATCATTTTGATATAGTTTATAAAAGTCATTAATCTCTTTAGCTGCAGCTACAAAGTTTCTACCGTTATCACAGAACAACTCCGCGGGCTTACCGCGTCGGGCGATAAATCTGCGAAGTGCAAGCATAAATGAATCTTTAGACAGGTCGCTTACAGCTTCTAAATGTACACATTTATATCTTAGACATATAAATAGACACATATAACATTTGGTAATTTTACATCCACGTCCGCGGCGATCGGTTATGAAATAGGGACCAGCTAGGTCAAGCGCAGTTGACGTGAATGGAAAATCAGTGTTTGTGCGTTGTTCGGGTAAGTTGCCCATAATATTTTTTAAAGTTTGACCAGAAATACGCCTACAAGTGACACAATTGCGGGCCGTGCTTCTTGCGAGATGTCTGCCTCCGACCGGCCATATAATGTCTCGAACTGAACATAATAACAACTGTGGCCCTGCATGTAAGAGACGTATGTGTTCATGTGTAAAAATGAGTCTGGTTAGAGTGTGTTTAGCACGTAATAACATGGGATGCTTCTGGTCGTAGCTACGATCAGAAGCCTCCAGCCTCCCCCCGACTCTCAAGATGCCTTGAGAGTCAAGGAACGGAGACAGAGTTGTGATATGTGATTTAGGGCTCAACCTGTGATCTTTGTGCATCGTTTCTATTTCAGACTTAAACGACTGTTGTTGAGCAATTTTGACTAAAGTATGTAGCGAGTCTGCGAGTTCCTGCGCCGACAGCGATCCCGTTAGTTTAGGTAATCTAGGTTTACAGTTATTAATGAAACGGCGCACATAAGCCATGGCGTGTTGTAATCTTTTATATTTTGAAAACCTATCAAAATCAATGATCGATGGCTCAGGTTCTAAAGTTGTAAGCATAGAAGTTACCTTGATTTCAGGCAAGACCTCCGGAGGCACAGAATTCAAGTCTGGCCACTCAGCTTCAGGTTTTAGTAGGAACTCGGGGCCATGCCACCAAAGAGCGGCTCCAGAGACATGTTGTGGGTCTACGCCACGGGTTGCGAGGTCACTTGGATTTTCTTTGGTAGGTACATGTCTCCAGGTAGCTCCTGGGGTGAGACTGGCTATAGCTGCCACTCTGTTGGCCACAAAGGTCTTTAATTTGCTAATGTCAGTTTTTAGCCAAGCCAGGCAGCAGCTAGAGTCAGTCCAGAATATTGCACGAGAGACAGGACGTCTCCAGGCTTTTACTACAGCTGCGTAGGTTCGCGCAGCTAACAAGCAACCTGACAATTCAAGTCGTGGTATGCTGGTTCTCTTGATTGGAGCAATTCTGTCTCTCGCACACAGTAGGTGTACTTGTTGTTCACCCGAGCCTGAAATTGTTTTAACATAAATGCAGGCTGCATACGCAGTTTCTGCTGCATCAGAAAAGCAGTGTAATTCTATTGTGGAGGGTGCATCACACAACACAAATCTAGGTATACTAAGCATTTTTATATGATGTAGGTTTTTAATGAATCGCGTCCAGATTCGCTGGATTTCTGGTGAAACCGGTTCGTCCCAATCTTTGCCTTCTTTCCATAAGGTTTGCAGTAATATTTTAGGTTTAACTGTGCACAGACTTAACAGGCCTAAGGGATCAAAGACTTGGAACGTTTTTGATAATATTGATCTCTTTGTAACCTTTTCATCAGATTCATAAGGCTTAATTGCATAGTTTAGAATATCTTGGCTGGGCAGCCAGCCCTGTCCAAGTGTTTGACAAGATTGGCTCAATGCCAAATGATCATTTTGATTAATAGAATCAGAACTTAATAACTCGTTTGAATTCGAGCGGTATTTACGTAGGTTAAAGCAACCGGCGGTTAGGACCTTTGATACCTCGGCTTGTATATGAAGCAGCTCTTTTACAGAATCTGCGCCTGTCAGTAAGTCATCGCAATAAAAATCATTTTGTATTATAGTCTTAACTAATGGATCCTTGCTCTCAGCCCCCAACTGCCACAAACAACGCGCCGCTAACCAGCTGGAAGAGGCGAAGCCATAAGTAACAGTATTTAAGGTCAAAGAACGAATAGGTAGGTGCTCGTTTTCACGCCACAAAATGACTTGCAAGTGTCTATCTGCTTCATTAATTAAGATTTGACGATATTGTTTTTCTATGTCAGACGACAGCACATATCTATACTGTCGGAATCTAAGCAATATGTCAAATAACGAGTTTTGTATGTTAGGTCCTACCATCTGGATATCATTAATAGAATAACCAGAGGAGGTTGGGCAGCTGCCATGAAAGACTGCCCTTAATCGTGTAGATTCACTGTCCTTCATCACTGGGTGATGAGGGACGTGATAAGCATTGTAACATTGCTTAGATTCCGACAGATGACCTAAACTTTCATATTCGTTTATGAAATCAGTATACATTTTTTTAAGTTCAGGTTGTTTACTGAAACGTTTTTCTAAGTTGAATAGGCGTTTTTTAGCAATGTTAAATGTGTTGCCTAGGCAGTCGGGCGTATCCTTTAAAGGTAGACGCACTACAAACCTGCCATCAGATTGGCGATATGTGGTATCTGTGAAATGTTTTTCTATGGGATGAGAATCGAACTCACCTCCATTTTTGAAGTCCGCTTCTTGCGGTATCTCCTGCGTCTCCCAGAACTTAGTCATTTGGGCAGACAGGTCAGACATGCAGCAATGAGTACTTGTGTTTAATGAGTTTACATAGGCAGTGGCGCCCTCTATCGGACCGGCTACAAGCCACCCAAGCTTTGAAGGGATAAGAAAGGTGCACTTACTACCTTGCAATGTTTTTGCCCTTCCAGTAACGATCGACCAGAATAGTTCAACTCCTAATAGCATATCTATTTGAGATGGGACGTTAAAGGTTGGATCTGCAAGTTTCATCGATGCCGGTAAGTTAAGGTAACTAATATCAACATATTTTTTAGGAAATTGATCAGTTATTTTATTTAAGACAAGAAAGTCTGCGTTAGCATTGAAATTGGTCAGTTTAGATTTTATATGTGCTGCGCACCTCATAGGTTTATAGGTCAGAGAGGTATTTCCTATTCCCGTTACATTTGTGGCAGTTAGAGGCTGAAGGTCAAGTTGCAGTCGTTGCCTTAACGCTTCAGTAAGATAATTAGACTGTGAACAGTTATCCAAGAGACATTTGACTGTCTCTCTCTTATTGTTGACAGGATTTACAATTTCAATTAGAGCAGTAGAAAGCAATGCTTCACTACTGTTGAGAGAAGTATTAGCAGTGAGGGTGTTTCGCACCTCGGCACTGTCAGAAGTTACCATTGTTGAGGAGGAAATAGCTTCCTCCCTAACGCTGTCGGTGGGTTGACTTATTTGATCTGTGTTAGACCCACTAGACAGGTTGTTAGTGGTTTGTGTGTTGTTGTGTAGGTATGTGTTATGACGTCTCTTACATACACGACAACCGTTGAGCTTGCACTGACGGGTCTCGTGGTCCGGGCGGAGGCAGACATGGCAGAGTCTCAGAGTGGACGCCCGCGACCAGCGCTCGTCGACCGACATCTTTTTGAAGGCTGGGCAGTCGTACACTCTGTGATCACCACGGCACACGACGCACGGCCGACCTTTGTTGTCACCTTGTTTTTCTGAAATCATGAAGGTTTTTATGTTTTTATCATGTTTAAATGAATTTTTATTAGTCACAGGCTCTAACCTGTGATTAGATTGTTTTTCTCTTTTAGATCGGTACAGGTTTTCTGATATGTCTGCACGATTTTTTAGAAATTCTTTGAAATCTTCAAGTGTAGGCCACTCTTGAAGAGTATTTCTGTGCTCTTCCCATTTTGAATATGTATTTGAGTCTAATTTTGCAGCTAACATGTGAATTAACATTGTATCCCAATGCTCCGTAGGTTGACCTAATGTTTTCAACGCTCGGAGGTTTTTAGTGAAATTATCGCTTAAAAATCTAAGCGACTTATCAGACTCCCGCTGTATACTTTCCATATTAAATAATGCATTCAAATGATTAGTAATTAATTGCCTTTTATTACTGAACCTGTCACACAGCAGTCTCCAGGCCTCAGTATAGTTGACAGCTGAAACTTCTAAATTTGCAATTACACGAGCAGCCTCGCCTTCAAGGTATGAACTTAGGTAGTGAAACTTGTGGATCGACTTAATGTGGTCATTGTTATGAATCAAAGATTCATAAAGGTCCTTAAATTCCATCCATTTATAATAAGATCCATCAAATTTATTTATTTTAATTTGAGGCAACTTGAAGCCGAGGTGCTCAGAATGACAACCGCCCGAAGAACAAGTTTTTACAGACGGCTCAGGTGAGGGTTTCTGAGCTTGAGAGCGTTCTAATATATTTTGAGCTACAGCTATAGCAGAATTAATGTGAGATTCATTAGCGTCCCTTTCTAGGAGCTCACTCTCAAGGCTTTCAGAATTAACTACCTCAATCGAAGTTTGCAGCTCGTCTAGGCGCGTGGATAACTCTATAACTTTATTTAATCTTAAGGTAAGCTCATTAAATTTAATTCCCGTTAACACTTCATCATCCTTAATTGTATTTAAATAACCACGAAATTTAGAAACTTGACCCTTTATGGATCCACGCTTAATGCGTAATTCGGCCAAGAGAGCTTCCTTTTTTGCAGCTTCAGTCATGTTGAATTGTGTTTGTTAACTGAGCTGGCAAAACAGACGAATTAATTTGAGAAAAAATATTATTTAGAGTTAAAAAGTATCCACGTCAGCAAAAAGTTAAATTGGCAAAACAGCTCACGCCCCTGATGCCTTCAACAGCTACGCCGAGGTGGCCCGGTGCACAGCCACGGGGTCACACGTGGCACGCGAAGCACACGTGGGCACGTGGTATGTATGCGTAGCACGCGGCGCGCACGTGGGCAGCCTCGTCACTGAAATCGTGCAAAAGAAAGGGTGCATATGCGTGCAAGAACCAAAGCGCAGGCAAGGGTGGCGTGAAGTTGAATGAAATTGTTTATGTCAGCAAAGAGAAAAGGAAATAAGTTAAATTAATTTTAGAATGGCACACGTGCGCTTGCAAACAAGGGTTTTTTAAGTGCAAATGAATTAAACGTAAATGCGTAGGCAAGCTGGCGATAACATAGGCACAAACAAGCCGCTTCAGTCAGGTTTTAAATAAACGCGTTAGGTATTTATTATTATATCTTTAAAGGAATGCACAGGTTTCACTGCACTGCCTTATTTAATTAAGAAAGCCTAAATAGATAGGCACTGAAGCGGTATTTAAGTTAACTCACACAACGTGCACTGAGAGGTTAGGTATTTGAAGATCACTAAAAACAAGCTGATAAGAAACTGTCCTGTAGGTAAAAACACAAATAGATGCAATAAATCACAGTAGGCACTCAGTTTAAAGACAATCTAGTTGGGATTCAAGGTTATTTAAGTTAAAGTAATTTGTCGAGTTTAGTTACGTAAGGGTCAGAGTTCAATGAACTGCAAAATAGGTATGTTTAGGTTAAATTGTAGTCAAGTTTGTAGTCAGAATATTAAAATTGAGAATTTAAGCTAGAATAAGAAAGAAGGGACTTGACTTAGGTTTAAAAGTGGGTACGGATGGGCACTTTCGGTATCAGGGCACTCGCCTTGTCTCGCCGCGCGCCACGCGGTCGCGTCGTGTTACCAGACGCCGACGATCGTCCGTCCCAAGGTTCCCTGGTCTTCGCCGCAGCTGTCCCTCAGCGGTCCTCTTCTCCGGGCACGCGTTACTGGGCTGGCGGCGAAGGCTGGCGGTAGCTGGATTCGGCTTGCGACGTCGTCGGCTCCAAGCGCACGACGCTCCAATATGGCCGACGCAAGTCAGGCTCTGCAATTTTAAAATAATAGACCTGCCGCACGTGTCCTGTCACGGTCGCCAATTATGTTTCAGCCTATGAAGTAAAACTACTTGTAATAGTTTACCATTTTTATTTATGGATAAGTACAATCGAGAGGTTCTTTTTATGTCTAGGACACGTGCGGCGGCTTCAGTGGTTAGAAGGAAAGAGGGAGTTGTGGGCTCGGTGCTCCGCTTTTTGTGGTGTCGAGTGCGCGCAACCTGGGCGCTGTCGTCGCGCTCTGGGAGCCCTCTCATTCGCTACCGACGGTCGTCTGGATTGGTCAACGCCGGTGCCAATGTTACCAGGCGTTAACATACTCAAAATGTAATACAACAGTCTTCAGTTAGCCAATTTATAGAGCTTGGTGTTACTGTCATGTCATCTTAAGTTTATCTACAATGCGATTCTAAACTAATACTTGAATTGTACCATGAGGCCTTAAGTGAGCCTCTAAATAATGTAACTTGAGAAAAAACTCCTATCTTAGAATTAGTTGAAGACACACTTAATACTGAACAGTTTTAAGAATACTTAAGTAGGTTTTAGGTATTCTTAATTTGCTAAAGTAGCGGTAGCTTAAAACTATTTAGTTTTTAAGATTAAAATTACTTAACAGAGTCTTTTTAAATTTAGCTAATTCTTATTTTAGATAAAGTTTAGACAAGTAAGATTTAATCGGGTCCATATTGGCACTTATACAATTTTTTCTTCGAATATTTTTACTAATACCGTTTTTTACTCATAATCATCATTACTCCGAAAATTTTTTTTCATACTTTTTTTCTTACTAAAAATTATACTTCTACCTACAA
The DNA here is from genome assembly GCA_025490895.1 of Thaumatotibia leucotreta. Lineage (NCBI taxonomy): Eukaryota > Metazoa > Arthropoda > Insecta > Lepidoptera > Tortricidae > Thaumatotibia > Thaumatotibia leucotreta. The sequence goes on from JALPQI010000100.1 coordinate 11,499, forward strand.
TGTTCATAACGATTTTTATTTCGAAATTTTATCCTCCTAAAGTCGTCAAGTAGATTAATCTATACTCATAAAGTTATTTGAAATAAATTGTTTATTTATAAACATTTTCCCATTAGGTTCACTCTGTTGTGGTATAATTCTTTTATGAATAACATAAACTATGTAGTCATAATGGGCTTTGTGCAGAAACTGTTGTGACATACTCAACTTTAGCATATTTCTTTGTGGCAGATTTCGAGTTGTATATGTTCGAATATTATTCGAGCATAATTTCGATGCTCCTATTTATGATGAGGCATAATCTGGATGTGCATAAAAAGTATCGGCATAGTTTGTTTTAGCATAACAGAGAAGGAATAATTACAACCTCTCAATATAATCGAGGTAGTAGTAATATTCTATACGTTACAGGTGTAGTGAGAAATTACTTGCCTTCGGAAACGTTCGTAAACACATGCTGTTTCAGGCAGTATCACCGAGTCTGACTGAAGTAGCATGACAGCTATTACTGTCAGTCTCAGTGAGATAGACTGAAACAGCATGACGTTGCCGAACGTTTCCGAAGGCAAGTCATTTCTCACTACATCTGTACTTACTGTGCTACTGAGCTGAGTACTTTCTAGGTTGCTAAAAAAAAATAACCTCGAAGATTAAGGCGGGAGCAAAGCTCCCGCCTTAGTCTTCTAACCTAACCTATCCGAGTCGAATCTGCCCCGGAAGGTTTTGTTCGCTCGCTTCGCTCGCTCACTGCAGAATTTTTCACCCTCACAGCAAATTCTGCCTGACGAAAAAGGCAAGTTTCGAACATGTGGCTACATGCCCAAAAAAAAAATGCAAATCTAATTTCTGTCTTATAACACTCGGCGTAATTAATGATATGCCAAGATAGTTTCGGACAAAATAATATTCGAAATGTTGTTATTTAAGCCAGGTGATGTTTCTGTCTCATTAAGTTGATGTCAAAATAGATTATACGGATTACACCAAGTCTGTTATGTCCTAACCGTTTCGGGCAAAAAAAGTTTAGAGGGAACCCGTTTAGTACAGTACCTACTCTGCCACAACCTGATTTGTGCAGGTAGCTAGTTTACAGTTATAGTACGATTTATATTTAATTAAACAAAAATAATTCATACATAAAACCAGTACAGATAAAAATAAATACCTATAACATTAGAATATATAGCATAAAATAAGTATAGTGAAAAATTACATAAACATAATAAGTTAGTACTAAAAATATGTATGAAAAACAATATTATGAACATAAATAATTCTATGTGATGATGATTATGAACAAAGATTATTCTAAATACCGATCATTATGAAGTTAAATTGTATAAGAAAAATTTTCGGAGTTCCAATAATCTAAGTTGCAATTTTATAAATACTTTGGCGCACCCGATTTAATCACTATTCTTGTTTGCTACTTGGGATTTCAATAAAATTTCTTGTTTGGTGAGCATTCTTCAAAAACTTTGTATAGAGTCACGTCTCCGATAATGTTAAAAATTGGAAGGTTGGTAGAGTCAATGTCATAAAAATATTTGTACGAAACATTCCTTTTTTGTTACCAAAAATGTATATGAATCTGGTATCAAAAAAGGAAACTTCCATACAAACTTTCTAGGACATTTTGGGAAACGTGGTGAATCTTACATCATTGACTTGACGAGCCTACCAATTTTTATTAATATCAAAGACGCGATCCCATTGTACAAACTCTTTGAGAAATCCTAACAAGAAATGTCATTGAAATGAAATGAAGTAACTTCAGCAAATATCCTTGACAAAGAACTTCTTTTACGACACCATAAAGAGAAGTGAACGTCAAGAAATCCTAGGGCTTTCCTAGCCTATTTAGTGCTTCTATATTTAGATTTCTCGATCTAGGTTACAAGTACGATAGAGGTCACAATTTGACGTCACGGTGACTTCATTTAATGTTACGACTAGTTTAAGTTTGAAATAACGGGAAATAGAGAAATCCGCTGTTTCGAAGCTCTACAATTTATATACATAGGTTCATCATCATCATCATCATAAGCCTATGTTAGTCCACTGCTGGACGTAGGCCTCTCCTTTCAACTGTGCGTATACACGCATTAGGAGGTAAATGCCCCTAATCGCGTCGCTGGGCAAGTGGATTGGCGATCGCAGTAATGTGTCCAGTCCACTATGATGACGCTGCTGCCCGTCATCAATCAAATCAAAGAATAGTCAGTGACACTTCAATCCCTAAATCGAACTAATCTACTTATACCTAACCTATATCTAAGATTGGCCCTTGTGGCATTGTACCGAGGATGCTGGCGGCATTTCCTCGCTGTATCGCAATACTGATGCGTTGTGCGAGGAAGTCGCCAGCTCTTCGGTCTTTAGTTACGTCAACCAGGCATTTCGCGATCTCAGCAAACAACTGTTTCGAATGATTAAAAAGGCCCTTTTGGCTCTGATATTTTATTTGTTTACATTTTTATGTTTTTACTGACGAACGGTGTAGTTTCAGGCCACCCCATTATCCAATCCACTCCCTCTGTATAGGCATTTGAATGCGTAATTGTGACCTCAACCATACACCCTTTCAAATTTACCCATATATCAACCAGTAGCCGTACCATGAGCTGTCCCCGCGTTATTAACGAGGCATTAATTTCTATCTAGCTCGCTCACATCAATACGCGACGATCGAGTTGGATGGATGAAGGGTGAAGACACAATTATCAGCATGCGTACGCATTTTGTCTAATAAAATTGGCCGTTTAGTATGAAACGTGAAAGCATGCGTACGCGTGCGGAAAGCTGGACATGGTCCCATACTAAATTGACATTTTGTATACACAAAATGCGTACGCATGCTGATAAATGTGTCTTCACCCTGACTCTGCGTTAATAAGCAGTCCTCAAAAAGATACCAATAACTACGTTACGTTATCTGATAAAAAAGTGAAATTTCATGAAAACTTCCTGGGACATTTTGGGTGATGTCGTGGATCTTGCTAAGACTCTACCAGGACATTGGTCTAAGGTAGGGCTCGTGGTCGTGACCGTGTTTCGTGTAACTGTAGCCGGATCCCCGTTGCCGTGTTACACGGCTACGGTTTTAAGGCCCGTTTCCTGCGTGTTACACGGCTACGTATCAATAAAGTTACGTATACACGTGTACACGGGGATACGTATCTTAATTACACGCAGATCCGTTCCGCCCGCGTTGTTGAGTGACGATTCGATGCGTTGTCTTTAAGGACTAAGGAAAACGGATGAGAATGTTCCGTGATATTTGTGAATCTAATTTAGTGGTTACCTAATTGCTTTTCTAACGTAAAGTGCGATAACTTAGTTGTACTTAATTTCAGTATGATAACGTGTATACCTACTGAGATTAAATTTTACATATTAATATTTTACTTTCTAAGGTAAGGAGGGCAGAATTATAAAATATAGATATTTTCTGAGTTCAATATTAATAAAAACTAACACATTGTCATGTATTAATTACCTAATTTAATAATGAGATGTGAACGGAAGTTAAAAATACATAACACAGTGCGGAGTAAATATTTTTCCCCTCACTAGCTCGTAAAGCGCTCGTTTATCCTTTAATACGAGCGGGTAAAAACGCTTTTTACACACTTGTGAATAAAGTAATTTGACATTTCTCTAATTCCTATAGCCCCCTACTGCCTAGTATAAGTGGATCTGTATGACCGTAGTAAACATGCGCAATCGGAGCTCACATGTTAAATTGGTCGTTTCTCATGTGTATGTGTTGTTGTAAGCCATTGGCAATATTTATGTTCCATAAGTAGCTCTATTCTACGATACGTTTCGACATTGAGTTTTAAATAGTTTCTTTAAGTTAATTTACATTTGGATGAGATTTGTAATCATATTTCCTCGCGATAGTGAGGGGAAAAAAGTTGTATTACACTTGGCGGCAAAGTTTGTTCAACTCTCGTGCCTTGAGACCTTCGCAATGCTCAAGATTCCAGTTTTTGAACCACTCGCTACGCTCGTGGCTCAATTTTGGAATCTTTCGCTAGCTCAGGTCTCAATATTGGCACGACAGTTAAACAACAACTTTGCCCCCTTGTATAATAAATAACTATTTTCTTAGTTCTAAATATCATAATTTAAGTAGTGCAATAAAGTTGATACAAATAAATACATAAATAAATATTGAGGGTACCAGACAACGATTAATCTATACTAGGAAACCCATAACTCAGGAACAAAATAAATGCGTCATAAATATACAAATTTACAGCGTTATTTCCTACAAAATAAGGAACTTAAAATATAAAAGGATATTAAAAAGCAATATAATTAAAAAATACAATATACTAACTCATTGGATATCGTGACGATGACGGGAGATTTTAGGTGCACCGCTTTCAAATGCTTTCCTATCGATTCTGTTGTACCACCACGACACGAAAACTCATTGTTCGTACGATCATTGCACAAAGTGTATAAAGCCGTGTCACCGACCCTGGTGGCATAACTCCACACCCAACTGATCTTCATTATTAATACACTTTAAAAACGCTATCTTCTCACCAACAGTAACAATACAAAAACGTAACAACATAATAAAAAAACAATTAATTTAAATTCGACTAAACTCTCGCTAAGACTGTCCGGCCTGCAATCTTATTAGTGACTAAACACGTATAACACCGAAACCCGAAATTGCCCTTTTCAAATTTACTAAAACATCCTCGCTTATCTATATCAAAACAAAGATGCGGCTATTTCATTCAACTTCACAAACAAAAGGTGTACCAGGTAAAGCCCAAGTTAACATATTTATCAGTAAAATTACCACGTGTGGTCAATTACATCGCAAACAAACTATTGTTAGCTACTTTGCGCGTGCAAATTCTTAGTATAGGTCTTATCTACAAAAGGGCCGCCCTGTCAGGTAATAAACTTATTATCTTTTATGTATTGCAATTTAGCCAAATATTTTTAACATTCTTTTTTAATTTTTCTATCTGGTGATTCAAAATCACAATATAAATTCTAATCCATAAATATCACCGTCGCTTGTTATATAGAACACAGTACCTACCACGTTATTCTATAACATAAATCGATACGAAAAATGCAAGTCTAATCAATAAAATACCATTCGTCCCGATTCAGAGTATAATACTCAATACGTACTTTAAAAACAAGCTGTTATTCAATAATAGGCCTTATTTGCTTGCATAGTAATTGGTCCGGCCGGATCCATGCCACGAGCAGTCGTTGCCAGAACGAAGCCAAGATTCGTAGATACGTATACAAACAAAGATTCGGGTACGTATCTTGGCGTGACTGTGAAATTCGTGATCTTAGTACCGCCGGGGTTAAGAACACGGAGCTACGGTTCGGCGAATAGTACGTATATCGGGAGCCCTAGTCTAAGGCGACCGGCTTAGCGGTAAACCATACGTGCGAGAGGGAGTACCCATACCGGCATCCCGCCCCAACTCATGGATTCGCTCGCCGCTGGTCGCCTAAGGCCCGGCCACGACATTGGTCTAAGGCGACCGGCTTAGCGGAAAACCATACGTGCGAAAGGGAGTACCCATATCGGCATCTCGCTCCAACTCATGGATTCTTTCGCCGCTGGTCGCCTAAGGGCCCGGCCACGACATTGGTCTAAGGCGACCAGCGGCGAGCGAATCCATAAGTTGGAGCGGGATGCCGATATGGGAATTCCCTCTCGCACGTATCGTTTTCCGCTAAGCCGGTCGCCTTAGACCAATGTCGTGGCCGGGCCTTTAGCCAAATGTCGTGGCCGGGCCTTTAGACCAATGTCGTGACCGGGCCTTAACTCTGTATCCAATAGGCGAGTACAAGCTCGCGGCGATGGATGGCAAGTAAAATTCCGTGTTAAAAACGCGACGGCTGCTCATAGTACGATTACAGGCTTACTACCGTGAACACCGAAGTTCGTAAATTTCGGAGATTTGTCTCTGTATCTCCAATGAAAGCGTCATTAGAGAGACAGAGAAAAAAACCCCTAAATTTGCGGAATTCATAGTTCGCGGTAGGGCCGCTGCTCTAAAAACGCGACAATAGCTCATCACAATAGCTGCATCTTGAGAACGCTCTGCATTAGCGTACGTAAAGCTATCGATCATATTCGAGGATGAGGATGGGCCGACTAAACGCAAATTGTGAACGTTCCTTGCCTACTCATGTTACCACAGGCATACATTAAACCCAATAGAGCTAGCTAAATGTCTCGCTTCTATTTGAAGATTCAGTTCGAGTCACAAGTAAAATTGAATTTTAAATTGGGCCGTTTAAGTTTGATTTTGTATGGCTCGCCGTAGTATTGACCTGAGTTGGGAGTGGAAATAGGTCAGGTGAGGTCGCCGATTCTTTTTTAATTAATAATTCGCTGGGTAGTCTTTATAATAGACCAAAGGTTGGAATAAAGTTGATAATAATGATACTGAACAAATAATACTTAGTAAATATCATGGCATATAGTCTTACACAAATTGACCTAGCGGAACTGTAAACTAGCGTAATACAGGAATATAAAATTAAAAAGCGGCCATAAGCATGTTGGGCCTCGGACCATGCTCAGTGTAGGGTTCCGTAGTTATTTTAAAACGGCTTGGCCGATTATGTTCGAAACAGTTTATTTTAAAGTATAGTATAAGCCCACTATTTATGCATGATTATTTTCATATTATTTGGACTCACGGATGAAAAGTTAGAGGGGGGACACATTTTTTTTTATTCTCGAGTGGTTTACTCCGAAAATATTGACTTTAGAAAAAATATTTTTTATGGCCCGTATTATTTTTAAAATACCTATTCAACGATACCTCACACTACTAGATTACAGCAAAATAAATAGTAGATGTGTCACAAGGAATCATAATGGTATATTTCCGGCGTGGGCTTAAATTGAATCCTGAATGGAGCGACGGATTCCACAATTCTAAAGTGGAATCCTGAGCGTAATGAAGGATTCAAGCGTTAACGCCCAAGACGAAATAATTTTAATACTTCATTGTAATTTTTTAGGCAGGCAATAGAAAGTCCTTGAACAGAAAATTGCCACTTTAATCCCTCCCAGCAGGGAAGAAAAGGCCCGTATTCAAATAGGTGGTGTGAAAAAAGATTCCCACTTTACTACTAGGGTAGGTAAACGAAATTAATCAAATGTTTCCAGCAGTGAACTAAGTCTAGCAATATACTGAGATAGGATGATGAATATGATGATTGTGTGAGTAATATTTGACCCATCTCTAATTAATTCAAACAGCTTTTATTGCCTGTTACAACACTTACAACTGTGAATTCATTTCGATTAATAAAGCGAACGGGATAAGGTACAATATTGATGGAATCGGGGTAACTGTGTGACGGTTAGTTATTACCTACATATTAATAATTCAGATTCAGTATATGATGATTAATGGCTTCGTCAAATTAATTGAAACTGTACTTGTAGGTATAGCCTCGGACAAAATGTAGATATTTGTAATAAGTAACGTACATTGGCCGTGTGGTGACGGCAGTAAGCATACATTTGTCACCACCCCAACTCCTCTTTTGGGTGCCGTAAAATTCTACTAAGGGATTGACTCTTACGGCACCCGAGCAGTGGACTATCATTGGCTGATGATGATGATATTGGGTACAAGGGTCAACAAAAATAGGTTGTGGTCATTGGACCACAACCTATTTTTGTTCTTTTTATTTTTGTTTTCTTTTTTTTAATAGAAAGAATTGTGGCTTTATTAAGTCACATTATATGCGCACTATGACTACATTACTACAACAGTCACATTACATGAAGATGGATTTACATCAAAACGATTCTATCTCCACTCTACAAAATTCGTTCGTTACACAAAACGCAATTCGTCGAAATTCATTGATTTCGTAGAGTGGAGAGTGGGGGATAAAATGAGCATTTCGCTCGTTTGGTGTAAATTCACCTTTACATTATGAAAACAGTCTCTAATAAATATTTTATACCAGTCATTTGCGCTCTCGCCGTGTGGTGACGGCAGTAAGACATTTGTCACGATCCCAACTCCTCCTGCGGGTGTCGTAAGAGTCGACTAAGGGACTGAAGTGTCACTGACCATTATTTGATAAAAGATTGATGATGGGCAGCAGCGTCATCATAGTGGACACATTATTGCGATCGCCAATCCGCTTGCCCAGCGTGGCGATTATGGGTATTTACCTCCTAATGCATCTATTACTGATAGTTTAAGGAGGGGCTAACGTCCAGCAGTGGACTATCACAGGGGATTATTCGACGTTTATGACATTATTTTTTCTTCCTAGTCGTGATTCTAAACAAAATTAATTCCACACAGCTGAAGTTTATAACATGCGTTTTTCTTCACAGTCATCAATTCCACACAATCTTTTTTCTACCTAGTCGCGATTCTGCACAATATTGTTGCCACACAATATAAATTTTTCGCACGTGTTTTTCTTCACAGTCATCTGTTCCACACAATCTTGTCTCTACCTAGTCGCGATTCTGCACAATATTATTACCACGCAACTGAAAATTTTCACATGCGTTTTTCGTCACAGTCGTCATTTTCAGACAATCTCGTCTCTACCTAGTCGTTATTCTGCACAGTATTAATACCACGCAACATACATTTTTCACATTCATCATTTCGAGAGAAGAGTAGAGTTAGAATGGCGAGGAGAACGCACGATTTTTTTTGATTTGCCAATTTAAGAGCTAAGGGCATCATACTCAGTACATGTTCGTATTCTGATACGAAAAAAATCCTTCACAAAAAGAACACTAGATGTCTGCAAGCCGGAAGTTTCACTCGAAAATGTTATAAATCAATTAATTAATAGCATCTGACTTTTACGCAATTAGGGGGATACAGGTGTAGTGAGAAATTACTTGCCTTCGGAAACGTTCGTAAACACATGCTGTTTCAGGCAGTGTCACCGAGTCTGACTGAAGTAGCATGACAGCTATTACTGTCAGTCTCAGTGAGATAGACTGAAACAGCATGACGTTGACGAACGTTTCCGAAGGCAAGTCATTTCTCACATTGTGACGGATTCCTGTCTCCCACTTTTTAGAAAACTTAAATTGTTAACGTATCCATGTCTGTATATTTATGAAATTTCTATATTTGTTAAAACTAACAGTCATCTTTTTGAAAATAAACAACCCAGGCTAAGACTGCAAGAAAAATATGGTTTTGATAAAGTATGCCCAAAACATAAAACTGCTTCATTTAAAAACAGTGTTGCGCCCATGAGTGTCAAAGTCTTTAACCACCTTCCAAATTGTATTAAGAAGTTACCACTGACAGCATTTAAAAAGAAACTGTATGGATGGCTAACGGACAAATGTTTTTATAGTTTAAGTGAATATTTTACGAATATGAATGATTAAGATATACATAATATTACTTCCTGCATGCTAGTTAATTATTGCATACCCCACGCGGGTAGAAAATGGAGAATCTATGTAATTACTTAACAACTGTATAACCTGTTTTCATGCAATAAATGAATTTTACTTTTACTTTACTTTACTTTTACTACATCTCATACTGGCCTAGGTACTACCGCGAAAATTGAAATTCGTAAATTTCGAGGATTTTTCTCTGTCACTCAAACGAAGGCGTCATTAGAGTGAGAAAGACGAATCCTCGAAATTTACGAATTTCGTTTTTCGCGGTTGCCACTGAAGCTCCACCGCGAATCACGAACGAAGTGTTGCCTCTATCTCACACTTATGAATTTGTACGTTAGTTCGACAGAGACAACACTTCGTTTGTGGTTCGTGGTAGGACCTCTGATTGATTTTCTTAACTAGATGTCGCCGTAACTCGATTAATTCCAACAATGAATTCAATATAAAAGGAACGGTTGAATAAAATTGATTGGTGGCTTCGGATATTCGGTCTATTTTAGTATTCGAATAATAAGCTATAAGTACCTGCTATACTTTAACACCTTGTACTTTTTTTTCCTTTGATTATCTTTTTATTTTTGATGGAAGTGTGTATTCTGGTATTAAACATTGTTTCATTGATTTGATTGATTGAAGACATTAGGTAATTTAGGTATTCGTATAACTTTTATCCTAAAAATTAAAATGTCTGATCGGACCTCTGTTATGATGGCTACATTGGCTACAGAGTGCAGATATCTTTGAGCACCATGGCAGCTCCAATATATCTGATGGCAATATACATACGCGTATGTGCTTCATGAGTGTGTTCATATTTAATAGCTTAGAATACGTCATAGTTTCCTATTTTTAGATTTAACTGCAATTCATAAATAGACAAGACTATTTGTAGCCCACGTGTAATTTGTCAATTATAGGGTTGCCACTCGGATCACATTTCATAAAAGTAAAATTTAGATGCATGGGCCTACTGCATATGCATAACCATTTATACCTATGTTTACACGCGGAAAGCTCTTTCTTAGGGTTGCTCCCTTTTGTAAATAACAATAAGAAGAAAATTTGTGTAGAAATTACCACCGATAAAAATATTATCGAATTTTTCTGTTAAACTTTACACAGCTATCCCATATTTTATTTCCTGCACCAGCACTTTTTTACTCTATGGTCTTATAAATAAATAAGTCAGACTGACATTAAAAAGTGTAACCTATTTTACAATCGCTCTCTATTGTGGTTCATTATAATGTCACGTCGGTAAGCTATGCTATCATCATCATCATCATCATCATATCAGCCGAAAGACGTCCACTGCTGAACATAGGCCTCCCCAAAAGATTGCCACAATGACCGGTCACGTGCCACCCGAATCCAGCGGACCGACTCTTGCGACCTTCACCAGGTCATCAGTCCACCTTTCTCTTTCTGTTATCATTGAAATGTATATTTCAATGATAACAAAATATTAATAGATAATTATGTATATAGTCATAGTAATGGTATCAATTACAATAAACAAGGAGAAAATGGTGATATCTCTCAATTTCATCTTATTGCCAACCCTATAAGCTATCCAGGATGTACATTCTTAACTTTACTGCATTTTATAGATAAACAAATGAGTCGGAAATACATGCAGACGTTCGTGATTTAAAAGACTTTTACGACGTCTAAAAGTCTATTTCAAAGCCCGGGAGTGCTAGAAAAGCTTTAGAGTCTCTATGAAAAGATCTTTACAAAGAAGACTTGCGTTTTGAAAGAGGATCTGATTTCCTTCACTCGGAATATTGACTATAGGATTTGAGAGATTTAAAAATAGTTGTAAAGCCTTTATAATAAATTCCATTCATTGCCGTGTGGTGACGGCAACAAGAATACATTTGTCACCACCCCAACTCTTCCCGCGGGTATCGTAAGAGAGTCGACTAAGGGATTCAAGTATCATTGACAATTCTTTGATTTCATTGAAGATGGGCAGCAGCGTCATCCTAGTAGACACATTACTGTAATCCCCGATCCGCTTGCCCAGCGTGGCGATTATGGACCTCCAAATGCGTCTATTCGCATAGTTTAATAGGAGAGGCCTACGTTCAGCAGTGGACTGAGATAGGCTGATAATGAGTATAGCCTGTTAAATTTTTGTATTTTTGTATTGGTAGCTAATTAATTAATTACCGGATATCGTGCTAACCTTTTTGACGCATCGTCAACAAAATGTCAAACCTGAAATAGAATTTTACGTACATGCATGTAGGTCTATATTGCTCTGTGGACCAAGACTTATATATCCGTCTTTGGCGTTGAACCTGAGGTGCCAATATATCAGTCGTTGGCATCCAAAAGGATAAAACCTAACGAGAATATCGGCAAACAGTAACCACGGGACCTCCCTTGCACGTAAATTGGGGATTTTTTTTTCTTGAAATCATAGTGTGGGATATGCTTGAATATTGATTCTTTAAAAAAATAATGATGATATGCTAAAGGTGGATTTAGACCAAACGAGCGAATGCTCACTCTATCCCCCACTCTACGAAATTCGTTGGTTACACAAAATGAATCACGTTGATGAATTCGTTGATGAATAAGCGAACGCTCGTTTGGTCTAAATGCACCTGTAGCAAGAGATACTGTACGTAACACAATAACCGTTTTCAAAAAGTTTCGATGACTGGAAATAATGTCCTAATTAATGTAAATTCAAATCGTGAATAAGAATCTATTCTTTATAATTTCCATCCAAAAACTTCAAAGAATCGACTGCAAATTTGATAAAACGTTATTACCATTACAAAAAAAGCTTTTGGAAGACGCCAATTATGCTATTCCGCAGAAACGGTTCCGGAAAATTTACATTTAAACCAGTTTAGAAGCGGTATCTACTATTGTTTTATTTACATTTAAATATATTACATTTTGCTATCGAATCTGGATAATCTAGTTTTAGAAACCCTCACCTCCATTTTCAACATATCTTTCGGCGATAGAACATGGGCTCAGGCTAGTCTACCCATTAGGTTCGGCGGCCTGGGCATCCGCAAAATTTCCAGCGTGGCGCTACCTGCTTTCTTGGCTTCGGTACACGGTGCTCAAAGTCTCATTGGGAAAATTTTAGCCCCTTCCATAGGGGTCCTAGAGACAGCACACTGTGTCGAAGCCAAGAATGTATGGTCCCTAACATGCCCCAACACGAACCCGCCTGCCAACCCGTGTTCACAAAGACAGTGGGACGAGCCTCTCTGTCGTCTAACCAAGACCGGCCTATTAGACACGGCGCTTGGTCCGGCAGATCGAGCCCGTCTCATTGCAACCGCGGAATGGGAGTCGGGTTTGTGGCTGCAGGCCCTCCCATCCTCCACAATAGGCACATTGCTGGACAATAATACCTTCCGGTTGTCCGCGTGCCTTAGAATAGGGGCATCAACAAATATGCCCCACAGATGTCAATGTGGGGCTATGGTAGATAGTCTGGGCCACCACGGCCTCTCATGTAGTCGGAGTGCTGGGAGAATCCCACGCCATGCCAGCATTAACGACGTCATCCGAAGGGCCCTTGTCACTGCCAAGGTACCAGCAGTCCTTGAGCCCAACGGACTGGTTAGGGACGACGGCAAAAGGCCCGATGGGATGACGTTGTTGCCTTGGAGTATGGGTCGGCCCCTTGTCTGGGATGCTACATGTGTAGATACCCTGGCGCCGTCCCATATTCCAAGCACCAGTGTTAATGCTGGTGCGGCGGCATCCTTAGCAGAAGACCTCAAGCGTCGCAAATATGCTGCCCTCGGTAGCAGCTACATATTTGCGGCGTTTGGGGTTGAAACACTGGGGCCGTGGGGGCCAAGTGCGCGGCGCCTCTATAGGGACATCTCCAAGCGCCTTATAGAGGCGTCGGGTGACCAGAGGGCTGGCCAGTATTTCGCGCAAAGACTCAGCATAGCAGTCCAGCGCGGAAATGCGGCCAGCCTTCTGGGCACTCTACCTCCCCAGCAGGACCTGGGGCAAATTTTTTATTTATAATTAATTTATTTTTACTGTATTCATACTTTGTTCTTGTTTTTGGAAATATATAAAATTACCCCTTTAAATATATATTAAATTTAGAGAAATGACTGATTAAAGCCAAATTGTTTCTGCCATCAACAGTAGGTATATTAATAGACTAGAACTAATATTATAACATGCGTAATATTTACAACATAATTTAGATCAACAGCTTTATAATGAAATCATGAGATTCATGAGACAACTTAACAAGCCGATAAGTATTGTTTGTCCCTTTCACTCTTATAGACATATTGATAAGTGATGAACTAAATTATATGGAAGAATGAAAGTTACGAAAACGCATTTGTATATGTGAGAGAATTTTTCATAACGACATAACAGTTTACACCGTTGCTATAGTAGCCGGGCCTAGTGATACGCAACGCAAGCTAATTAGTGTTGTTACCTACTTAATCGTTTTTTCAACAATAAGACTGAAAGGGTCAACCAATACTTAGTGATTTTCTAATTTAGGAGACATTTATTAATAAGGGAGTAAGACACTTAATTGTACCTTTTTATGTCTAGGTACTTATTTCACCTTGCCTTACTGCTTCGAAAATCAAGAACTCTGAATCAACTTTATAAATAAGTGATATAATAATCATCATCATCATCATATCATCCGAAAGACGTCCACTGCTGAACATAGGCCTCCCCCAAAGATTACCACACTGACCGGTCCTGCGCCACCCGCATGTGCGCAATGACAACAAGATGATAATAGATATTTGATCGGGCTTTAAAGACTACAAAAAAGGCTGTTTTGGAACCCTAGTCTAATGAGGGTTTTCAGAAATGACGTTCACCAGGGCGGCAGCACTGAGGCGTCAGGTCCAGAAACTTATCTAAATTCTCAGAGCGCTTGGGTTAATAAAATTATCTAAAAAAAAAAACCTTCTAGTTAGTTTTTCTTTGGGGCTAGATAATTGTGTTTCTTAGCGGGACCTTACAGCGAAGTAGCGCCAACAAATGGCATACGATTTTGAGAAAACCCTCATTGGAAGAGTATCCTACTCCAGTGGTCAGAAGTTCTACTAGTTATCAACGTGCCACTATATTTTAATTCATTAATAAGCCTATTTCCATGAATTCATTTAAATAAAGTGATATATAACGTTAAAGGCTTACGTTTGACCCCAAGCTGATTGCGTCTCCAACTGTAGATGTGAACTTTTTAACAATCCTCCTGGTATTCCCATTGGAGGAGAGTAAAACGCTCACATAAAAGTATTAGCGCTTCTTAAAACTTAAACAACCGGGAAGTTCATTATTTTTTTTTTAATTTATTTAAACTTGATTGTACAATAAAAAAGTACAAATAGCGGACTTAATGCCTCAAAGGCATTCTCTACCAGCCAACCATTGGGCAAAAAGAAAGATTTGTGTGGTGTAGGCTTTTGTATTCGAAAAAAAAGAAAATATCGAGTTACTTAAAGATATATCCAATAGGTACTATAAATACTTTTTATAATATACTATTATATAATGTAATGATTCAGGTTCTTCAATTTAGGAATTAAATAAGAACTGAGCAACTACTAAGAAACCAACAGTTTATTTTAATCGTAGAAAATTAAATTAATCTTAAGGCGTGCACTTAAATGACAAAGAGAACACAAGTAAACCAAAGTGCACTATTCATCGCCTCAAAAGCTTACTAATTAACAATTTAGGCATCTACACATACATATATCTCAAGTGCGGTAAATGGAGTTATGGAGTTTGAAACTCTAAGGTTCAATTAAAAAAAAAAAAATTTAAAAAAAACAAAAAAGAAATGTTCGCCGCCACCGGGGATCGAACTCAGGTCGTCGGCGCAGCCGCCGTACTCCGAAACCGCTAGGCTAATCGGCTGTTGCTAGTTGCGACGAATTTATGCATCAGTATGATATGATAATCTTTGATTATGAGAATTTGTGAATTTCTGTTTGCATCCACTTATGTCCACAACGTGATTATATCCGCAGAATACAAAAGGGCGTTCCTCAAAGGCTGTAACAAATCACACAGTACGTGAATACAAGAATGGCTCCGATCGAGGACGTTGCATTCACATACTGTAATCGTAAACACTAAACTTACCCCATGTCTCGATAACGTTTGTGCACTTCATAAATTATTTCCGTATGATATTACGCCTTCAATTGCACTAAATGATCACAAAAATAAGTAATAAACGGTGGACGCAGTGAGATTCACTTGCCACCGGATTTCTCTCTCCACCCTCTTTTTTAAAAATCCAATTGACGTTCATGAATCAACCTCACAAACGATTTCTGAGACTCATGGCGCCATCTATCCTAAGATAATGAAAATGATCATTTCAATAACTTTATATAAATGATATACCTATAGGTATAATAAAAATATGCAGGTACCAGCAAAGAAATACCATGCAGATAATCAATCACGCAACTTGTCAGATAAATGCTTGCTTAAAATGCGTTTGGAGGTGAGCTTAGTCTATGCCTTTCTGATATCGAGTGGAATCTCATTCCAAAGACGTATGGCCTGGAGAGTCTGGGGAATAAATATCGTAGCCACATGAACTTAATCATCGTCGTTGTGGACATACGGCCTAAATTATTTTCTCCAAATTGGTGACTAAATGCGTCCGTGAAAGCCCTTGCTTCAGCCTCCTTAGGGTGCTCTTAATTATCACAATATTTATGAAACTTCTGGCAACTGGCATGCGGAATAAACACAAAACCACGATGTACAGAAATCCCGATGTGAAATATGCGGGATATCGCGAATTTTGCAGAATTGTGGAGAGCAATCATTCGTACTTATGTGATTTGGGGGATTCAGTTAACTCTCGTGTTTTTCATCTGATGTTCTCATCGGAAGATAAGCGTTGGCTTGCGCCAGCATGACACTATTATAAGATGAGACCATTTTGTGTCATTATTTATTTCTGTTTTGTTAATACAATACATATAATTATTATGTGTTTTTGCTTAAATAGTTATGTGTTATAAGGGCGGATTTTTATTTTGTTATAGTTTTTTTAATTTTACAAATTTGGATATTTGCGTATTTTTTTAACTCAGAATCGCGAGCTCTTTAGATTCAATCCTCATTAGCAGAAAAAAAGTGTCCCAAGAATTCCATAATTTTTTTTGTCTTCCACTGAGTTACGATCGAAGAAAGTGTATGAAAAATAGTAACTCAACGGAATTTTTTTTGGGACACTTTTTTATTTCTATCAGGATCGAAAGAGCTCGTGATTTTGAGTAGAAAAAATGTAAAAAAGTCCAAAATTTGGACATTTTTCAAAAAAGAGCCCATAAAGTCTACGAATGCATTATTCTCTTATTCTATTGTTTTTGAAAACAATAGACTAGGTATTCAAAGAGGTTACAATTTCACTGGTTCTCTTGACTCCATCAGTTTTTAAGCGTCAAGAACACCTGGTACCTTGGCGGTCTTACTCGCTCTGAAAGGGATTTATGGAGCAATTAAAACTTTCCGGTGCCGAAGTTTTTTTTGACGGAAAAGTGGCTTGCCTGTTAGCTTGTAAATGTATATTGTAATATTATACAGGATGTGGCTGGTTTTAGCAAGAAAGGACTATAGGGAAATCTTCAGATAAATGTTACGCTACGTTATGTCTAAAAAGTTTTTAGGGAGATATAAAAGGTAAGTAATGAATTTAAGTAAGTCATCTGCACGAATATCCCCCTAAACATCATAAAAATTTACAGGTGCTTTTATTATTTTGTGCCACATTGGAAAGAGTATCAACCATCTTGATATTAAGAACAATCTAGTAGTAGTAGTATCTATCTATTATATATATCGTCGCTTGGTACCCACTTCACAAGCCTCAATTGAGCTTAGATTAGCAAGATATTTATTTTTGTTTTTTTTTTTTTTAGCACGGTGACGTTCTGATAATATCTGATAGCGGTTGTACCAAAGTATTTATAATATTAACACAGCGAAGGCAGGCAGTTATGCAGTTGAAGCCGAGTGGGTGACCCTAACGATGCAAAAATAACTTTCATATAAACAGCAGCCAATAAAATACTGAGACTAACATTTCAATTTATTTTATTTACGTAACTAAATAACAAAGCTTTTTCAGTACAGTTGGCGCTTTTTTGAAGGCGCTAATAGTGCGAGAAGAGGTTCATTTGATGTCAGGACGAAAGCTTCGGAGGGCTTTTTTATATATTTTTAACTAGGCTAGGCTTGCCCGAAGTGAGGGTCCTACGGGTCTCCTTGGGGTTGCACTCCTATCGGCGAGTATTCTAATGAAATGAAATTAACATATAAATAATACGCTTCGAAAACCACCGCGGCATGATCCAAGGCCATACAGATAGTATTTTATTTTAGGAAACACCTGTACATGTATGACATACCTTGATTCTGTAGTCCTCTTCATATTCATAAATAATTTGCCTTTGTGGGTACAAATAAGATAAAAATATAAAACCCTTCCGTTCGCCCTTCCCGTTATAACAGTCATAAAAATTGCGAGATCTGTTAGGGATGAATTTCGGATCCAATTCCTAAATTCGGTAGACAGTATAAAGCCAACCCGAGGCTAACGGGTAAGATACCTATATTCAACTGTCCCAAGCGATAATGTTGAATCCAATGGATGTTGCGTCTTCTTCAGATCATTGAATTGAACGTTATTAACTGTTAATGGAATGTTAGTAGAATATTTGGGTCAATCCCCCTTTTCTTGTCACTCGTTGCTATGACTAAGTCCACCTGGGTCACTATTAAAATCACAGTTTAATTTAATTTAAATTTACAAAACTTTTTTGACAGTCTGATGTAATAGAGCATGCTGAATAATTATCAACTATTCGGGTTTTGTCACCTGGATGACGTGATAGAATAACAACAGAAAAAGGTGATTGAGCCATTTAACAACAATATAAAAGGCAAATATACGTATCAACATTATAAATCATCTACAATAAGTAATATATTTTGCATTCATAATAAATATAAATAAATATGTGTGTCAGTTTAGTAAAACGTCCCACTTTATCGTTTGCCATAAAGCCGCTTTGTCCGTTTATTCAATATCAAGATACAAGTAAATCTCGTCTTTATGGTAAGCGACAAAGTGAGACGTTTTACTAAAAACAAACACATATAAGCAGCTTTCTTAAGGTGCATTCAGACCAAGCGAACATTCGCTATTCTAACCTCCCACTCTACGAAATTCGATCGTTACACAAAACGTGATTGGTTGATTTCGTAGAGCGGGGGATAGAACAGCGAATGCTCTTTTGGTCTGAATGCACCATTAGAGAACTGGGTCGACGCTTGCAGGAAAGGCGCCTTGATCCCCGCTCCGGTTCGTTCCT
Source organism: Thaumatotibia leucotreta (assembly GCA_025490895.1). Classification (NCBI taxonomy): domain Eukaryota; kingdom Metazoa; phylum Arthropoda; class Insecta; order Lepidoptera; family Tortricidae; genus Thaumatotibia; species Thaumatotibia leucotreta. The sequence continues at coordinate 30,312 of JALPQI010000100.1, forward strand.
GAAGCAGAGACTGTCCATCGCGATTCAGCGCGGAAACGCTGCGAGCGTGGGCACCGTGGGTGGCGTATGGGCACCGTTGCGTCGGAAACCAATCGGGGCGGTCAAAATCGATATTTTAAGTTTATTGGTATTTTAAAATTACTTTTACTAATTTATTTTTAGGATTTAGTAAGTGGTTGTTCCTGGAGCAGAGACTGACTACGCGATTCAGCGCGGAATCGCTGCGAGCGTGGGCACCGTGGGTGGCGTATGAGCACCTTTGCGTCGGAAACCAATCGGGGCGGTTGAAATCGATATATTATTTTAAAAGTTTAACTTTATTTAAGTTGATTGGTATTTTAAAATTACTTTTACTAATTTAGTTTTTAGTATTTAGTAAGTGGTTGTGCCTTTTAGAGCAATGAGTGCAGCACCAACAAACGCTTTCAAAGGAATACAGTGTTCTAGTTAATTTAAAGAGAGAAAGGAAATATTTATGCCAAACAGGACTATTTCGCACTTCACCAACGTAATGTAGACCAAAACTCCAGAGAGTTTATTATTCGTGGGCCTGTGTAAAACGAGTTTTCCTCTATAAAAATACAATAAAGTAACGGGTTGGGAAAAGGCCTCGTTTAGGGAAATAGGATTTCCCTCGGGATGCTGTGACGTCATCGCGCGGAATGGAAATATTTTAATGTGGATGATGAGATTTTTTAACGATTATTGCAGAATAGCTTATCTGAAGGTCAGTTATGTATTGTATATCATGTACTGATTATTGAAGTTATGTAAATAAGTTCAAATCTAAAATAGCAACACACCTACAAAAACAACTGATCAAGACCTATATCTGGAGCATTGCCTTATATGGCTGTGAAACCTGGACTCTCACTCAATTAGACCGCGAAAAATTAGAAGCATTTGAAATGTGGTGCTGGAGGCGTATGAAAAGTATTAGCTGGACAGAAAAAAAAACAAACGAGGAAGTGCTTAATTTAGTCCAAGAAAAAAGAGCTATCTTAGCAACAATAGAAAACCGAAGAGGGAGAATGTTTGGCCACCTTGTACGACATGACAATTTCATCACAAATCTAATAGAAGGGCAGATAGAAGCAAGGAGGGGAAGGGGAAGGCCGCGAAGGGCGTATGTAGACCAACTGAAGGAAAAGGCGCAGGTCAGGTCGTACAAGGAGGTAAAGGAATTGACGGACGACAGAGAGAGATGGCGATTACTCCACCGACAAGGGCACAGCCCTTAAATAAGATGATGATGATGATGTAAATAAGTAGGTATACATTATGGAGCTTCATACAATTCAAAATAACCATACTAGGCCACGTGGTGACGGCAGTAAAATATATTTGTCATCACCCCAATCAGAGCCATTCATTTATTAAATACGGATAATAGGCAGCAGCATGATCATTACTTATGGACCTACTGAAATCGCCAACCCGCTTACCCAGCGTGATCCTCAATAGATCCTCCAGATTTAATAAGAAATGAGGAGAGATATACGAGTAGATTATCTAAAGTCACCGACATCGACATAGCCCTACGTTAGCAAACTAAAGGGGCATACCACATTGTACGCAGACGTGATGGCTGATGACGTCAAAAAGTGCTTGAGTGGAGACCACGTGTTGGCAAATGCAGCATAGGACATCCACCCACAAGATAGATGGACAACCTTATGAAGATCGCCGGAAGACGCTTGGTGAAGGTCGCTCCCAATCGGTGTATCATCAATCATCATCGTCATCATATCAGCCGAAAGACGTCCACTGCTGAACATATGCCTCCCCCAAAGATTGCCACAATGACCGGTCCTGCACCACCCGCATCCAGCGGACTCCTGCAACCTTCACCAGGTCATCAGTCCATAATCGGCATATATAGAGGTCCAAATAAAAGGCAGCAGTAGACATCTCACGACTGAAATCACGATGATGAAGTTACCACCAGTTTAAAAATGTAGACCTTATAAATGTAATATTACTAATAGTGGCATTAAAGCAATGTAGGTGCTATTAAGGACATCAGTTAAGACCCATGTAATAAACGCAATAAGTACCACATTTCCTTTATATTGTAGGTCGTTAGGTTTTTATGTTTTCTGGTTGTCTCAGATAACAATGTTTTATGCCGCGCTCGAAATGCCTATAAGTATACGAAAACATACCACTTTGATCTTACTTGTTTACATAATACTTATGAAATAACAGCTTTCAGCCGGCCCTGGCAGTTTTTACTCCTACGAAGGCTGAAATGGAACTGGGCTGGCCACGTTTGCCGAATGCATCCACAGAGGTGGGCAAAAGTAGCTACGGAGTGGATACCGCAGCGGAAACGGCGAATTGGTCGGCCCAAGAACAGATGGCGGGATTACCTGGATGCAATTTCCAACAACTGGCCAGAAATAGCCCTAAATCGGAAAGTTTGGAAATTATTAACAGAAAAAGGCCAGGGGGAGGCCTTTGCCCAGCAGTCGGACACAATAGAGACTAAGGTAAACGCAGCTATTAACGCTCCATCGAAAATCCGAAGGTATTAGCGACCTAATAAGTAATTCGGTATTTTTTCATTGCCACAACTTATGTGAGGGTAGGTAGGTTGTTTTCCAGAAGCGTTTATTTCTTGAGTATAGGGTACGGTTAAGTTAGTTTGAGTGGTAGTTCGATAAAAGATAAAAATACATCAATCAAGTTGTGAGTACCGAGAAAGAAGGACATTCCATACTGGCGCTTGCACTTTCAAGTAAGGACTCGACTTATCTGTCTAAGACGTTTATTTTAACAATTGACTACTTTACATCTACATTTATTGCTAATCATATTCATTTATTTATAAATTACAGATATTTTATCACAATTTATCAAATAACATCCACTATCATATATAAAATATAAAATTAAATTTGGGCGGTGATTGCTTCATTATTTTTAGTAGTAGCAGCTATCAACGACCCGTAGGTCGGTAATGACTAAAATGTCATGTTTAGTTTTTTCTTTCTCGTACGATATTATTCTATGAAAACATAAGTATGTTTATAGATTAATTGAGATCCTAATAATTGTAATTTTCAAAAAACTATTAACGACATACACATTAGCACTTGGTTTTCTTCTTTTGATGTTATAAAGTTAACCAAAATACAATATTTTTGGAAAACGGATATTATCTAAGACATTGTTTATGACGAAGTTTTATCCATTAAAAGTGCTTTTAGGTCCTAAATTTTTAATATCACGTAATCAGAAAGTGTTTTGTAGCGACAAAGATAATAAAAATACAATATTGTTATTGTTTAATATGGATCGGTAATACATTTTACGTTAGTTCTTACATATTCTGTCAACGACTCATAGAAATCGCCGATACCAACCATAAGAAGGTATTACCGACCGTACCTAAATAAGTAGGTAGTTATAATATTAAGGAAATGATTAATGCCATAAATTACTAATTACAAAAATACAAGTTTTAACAAACATGTGGCTTTGGTAGGAAGAGTTGCCAGATCAGCCTCTTCCAAAACGAACACATTAAAAACTTAGTAAATCACATCATTTCGATTGTCGTTCAAAAATGCTCCGAAATGTTTAACTTGGAAATTTAGAAATATTACCTATACAAATATATTTTATTTTCTTCGTAATCAAAGTGAAAAGCGGTGTACCACAAAGGCATAAATGTCCATTTTTACCCTCGTCAACTATTTTAACATAAAATTGCCTCGGGTAGAAATGGTTCCCTTTATGCCCTTGTTGTACAATCTACTATTGAAACTCAATCGGTAATGGCTGCTTAAAAATCGTTGATACCTTCACACCCATTTTTATGGGTCGTTAATAGCAGAAATCGATTCTGTAATTTAGAAATAGATTTTTGACATCTTAATGTTCAATTAAAGGACGAGTAACTCATTATTTACCTTTTTTTATTATCATAGTAGCACATAAAATAGGAAAATTAAATTTTGGGACAACGTGTATACTTAAAAACTAGGCCTGATTAAAAAAATGCCTTAAGGGGGGCGTTAATACCTGCGTTTACCTTACGTTAAAAAAACAGCTTATAAATGTAGTCACATATTTTGGACAAATGATATCAATGACTATTATTATTTGGGGCCTGTCGTGTTCCACTGCTGGCCAAAGGCCTCTCCCAACTTCTCCAGTGAGAAATTCTCCCGGTTAATTGACGTTTGGCCATTCGTTTTTTAAATCCTTCTTAAACGAATGGCCAAACGTCATGGCCGGTAATGCCGGATGAACTAGACTCCTTCTAGTTCACCCGGCATTACCGGCGGGGTCTACCGGGTCCCTAAAAACTCGAGGCAAAGGCCTCATACCTAATTAGGCATCCGGCAAACGTGTGCAGCCCAATTCCACTTTATTAACAAAGTTAATCCGTTTTCTCAGCTACATCAATCACCTAAAACGCTACGCTCTATGGCTCGCTGGCAAGTCCCGAGTTCTGACTTCTGGGGTTTGGTTAATTACCATATAATATGTGTATGCACCGTAGGTGTTAACCGGCGGAAGCTTAAATCTTGTCTTAACCTCATAAGGCCCATTCTATTTTTAGGACAAGTTAAATAATAGCCCAGCGTCCTAAAAAAAGGACATTATATTTTTAATTTTGCGACCTACAAAGTAAAATTCATATTTATTTCAATAATATGACGTCATGGGCCGGTATGAATAAATTTTGTTGTCCTAAAAATAGGGCGTTGGGCCTTACGAGGATAATTAACACATGTTTATATTTTTCTGTTAATAACTAAGCCAAAATTTTAACACAAGTAATTGAAGCATAAGTTTATTGAAGCTTAAGCATAGGTACAGTTGGCTTCAAAATTGCATGGACAGTTTATGAATGAATTCATTTATAAATCGTTCATGCAATCCTGAACGCCACTGTATGAGGCATTAATATGTCAATCACTTATCGACTCTATTCCGTGCAGTCAAAGTGGGCAGATCTTGGTTATAGGCACAGTAAAGTGGCCGCGGTATACGCGAAACAGCAATTGGGTTACGCTGCGATATTTCAATCCCTTACCGAACTTAAGACTGCTCTTGCCAAATATCCCCCCTTATTCAACTCTTAATCCTCCTTACACGGCAGATACAGATGTTAAAGTTACATATACTTAATCACTACGCGCGACTGTTTCGGAGAGCCTAGGTCTCCATTATCAAGCACGGAGCCCGCGTTCACCCGTTGCGACTAGACACGTCGGCTTAATCGTTTATTATACGAGTATGTATAGTTATTATGTTTTACGAAGGTTTAAATTGAAAGATACAGAGTGTTTCATTAGCCACTGAAGGCACATAGGTACGTACATCAGGGTCGCGTTTTATAAAGTTACATTTTACAATTTTGCTGTTTGCCTCTCTTTCTAGCCAATGAGTGCGTGCGTTAGAGAGGCAGCGAAGAAGAAGAACAGCCAAATTGTAAAATGTTACTTTATAAAACGCGACCAAGCTTGTGTTCGCATTTTGTCTATAAAAATGGTAATTTATCATGAGACAACACCCAGCAAAAATGTACCTACTTAAAGGTCTAAAATGAAAACAAAAATTTAAATGTCATATTTTAACATTATTAAATTAAATTTTATGTAAATAACGAATTTGGCAGTGAAAAAGGCGACAAATCCAAATATTCTATGAGCGATCAACAATACGTGCCTGCATTTTAAAAATATGACGCATTTTTCTACTCACAAATTGTTGGTTGTTGGACAAAGTACACACTATAATTATTTTATTTGACTAACTTTCGTAACACAACTGACATACCTTAAATTTTTTTGCCATGGACTATGGTACAAAATCTAAATCGCGGAATAGACATGAATATTCTTCATTATGAAGTTCGAAGTCATCTCAGGTTCTATATTTACGCATCTTCACTTGCACTTTGCAAGAACAGAGAATGTGCGAGCCCGGTCGTCCGGGTGACCTTGAAACGTCCTGAACAAAGATCATGAATGCTGGATAGTTTTGGGATATTTCTTTAGCGTGTTTGTTGAGTTGCATTTAGACCAAACGAGCATTCGCTCATTCAATCCCCCACTCTACACGTTCGTTACATTCGTTCGCTCCCGTTGGTTCGTTACACAAAACGTGATTCGGCGAAATTCGCCGATTTCGTAGAATGGGGGATAAAATGAGCGAATGCTCGTTTGGTCTAAATGCACCTTTACGATATTAACTTTCTTCTTTGTATTTAGTATTTAAATAGGCAAATAAAAAATGTATTTAAGCCTCCTCACAGCTGTGGTGTACTTATTTAGAACAAACAATTCTGAATTAAAAATAAAATACCTACAAAAATTGGGTCGAACATTTACACTACCAATTTAAAGGTTAAGATAGTAGGTACCTAACTATTATGTAGGTATTACCCCACTGAAAAAAATGCTAAGTTGGATTTATCAGATCTTTCGTAATTCTAACCGGAAATAAAGGTTGATTGGGTCCTATCACAATTTTTTTTTTGATTTTACCAAACTTTTTATGTTGGCATTCTACGAAATTAATTTGGTTGATTACACCAGTTTTTTGTTGGTGAAATCAACAGTTGTTTGGTATAATGTACAATGTTCTTTGTTGATTTAACCAGAACTCTGGTATCGACTTCAACCTTTTTAGTTTTGTAAATTTGATAGCAAGGATTTGTTACATATATCAAAGTTTCCTCGTAATATAGCCAACATAAGTCACTTTGGTAAATATTTTTTTCAGTGCCCTTATCAACTAGGATAGTATACGCCTAACATATTAGCAGAATTCGGACAAATGTGCGACATTGTTCGCAATAATAAAATATGGACATGACTCCAAATTTGATTGAAAAATTAATCTGTTAATCTTATTTGATACTGACAACTATGAAAACTCTTCTAGGTAGTCACCTTAAAACTTCGAAATCGAATTTTAAGAAATTATTCGTTTAATTATTCATTTAATCAACTTTGAAGTCATGTCCATACTATTGCGAACATTGACGCGCATTTGTCCGATCTCTGCATATTAGATAGTAGGTACATATATTACCATATTTAAAAATATAAGATAAACTCCTTATAAACGATGCTATTCCAGAAGTTTTTCATCCGTGAGTCGGAATGACGTCATATCGCGGGGGCGGAAGGTTCGCAGCCTCCTGCCACGACATAAAATGTACAGTCAGCCGAATTTCATCGTAATGTACAAAACTGTACGCACGTTTTGATGTGAGTAGCAAAAGAAATGTGACACGGGACGTGGGTGACAGCATTGGCGGCTGTACCTAAAGTGCGCTCGTGCGTCGCACTACCATAAAATGTTACTGGATCGTCAATTCGTCATCAATATCAATAAACATTTTCATAGACATTCTTACGTTTCTTTATTGACAACTTGATGCAATATTGCGAACTAGAATAATATTTTTTGGTTTGTTACTTATTATTTTTTGATGTAATAACTTATTTTTTAGTACAGATGGTGTCTTTCTTAGGCTCTAGTGCGAGAAGTGTATCATTTTACGTCAGGTCCAAAACTTCGGAGGGCCATCTGCACTCCAAAACGTCGTACGAGACACGTGCAAAATAATTAACTCGTGTCGATTTAAAACACTCCCTATCGGTCGTGTTTTAAAACTTCGCCACTCGTTTCGAATTTCATGTTTTTCGCACTTGTGTCGTAATGTACTATAATGCATGTTTTTTTAATAAGATGTATTATTATACGTTTAATTTATGCTGGTTTTTAACCAACTTCAAAAAAGAAGGAGGTTCTCAGTTTGACTGTTTTTTTTTGTATGTATGTTAGGTAGGTACTTACTAAAGTCCCAAGATATTTATTTTATTTATACATGTTAGTTTGTAAGTAGTTCCCCACCCACGGTAATCAAGTAATAATGTAGCCACCGATGTCACGCCGGTATAAACGCTCGAACAAATACCCTATAATAAATCTCCAATGAAGTTGCCGACTGTACCAAGGTGATCCCCTGTGGAAAAATCCGCCTATTACAGAAAACGCTGATCGAAAGGTAATAAGCCTGGTATGTGATCTCGTGACAATGCCTTTATGTTTTTGTCGACTTTAAGGAAAATGGTCGTTAATTTCACTACATTGATCTTTTTATAGCCATGTCTCGAAGGAGAATGAGTATCCCTTATATTTTCATTTAGAACCACTTTAGTTAGGCACTAGTCAACCAAAAGGAAGCTAGTAATTTGATACTTTGACTATAAAAGCGAACATTCAGCTAGTGAAGCTTGAACAAGCCAAATTTGGGGCACATACAAACAGCTATTACTACGTGAAAAAGAAAGCCATGTATTTTTTTAAACACCTATTTGATCCGAAAGCACTATTCTACATTATATAAAAAATACTTTCTTTCTTTTATGTACTCGTTTTCAAACGGTCGAACCATCAAAATCAACGACGATTCCGTATTTTGTACGAACGTGTAGAAAATTCGATGTTAACTACAGGGATTTCACTAAAAACTAAAATATCCTACCACTTACCATATCACTATATCACTATAACACTTGTTCTACAATTACGCTAAAACACCGGCCAAGTGCGAGTCAGACTCGCGCGCGAAGGGTTCCGTACCGTTATCAATTTATCATACCTAGCAATTAACAAGCATACCTACGTAATTCTGAGTAGAGTTAAGTCTTTAGACGGTCTACACAGATTGAAGAATTATATTGCACAAAATTAACTGAAAAGAGACCTTGCAACAATGAAGCGTTATTGGAAATGGATCGACTGATGATATATTCCTGGTTGTTTTTCTTCTTTTTGGTTCATTATGAAAGCTTGTATTTAGGTAAAATATTTTTTGTTACATTTAATTTATTTTTAACTTTTTAGTGTAAAATATTCCTCATTCTATCAATTTCCATTAACGTCGTCGGGCCAGCGGCCCTCCGATTCGTATGAGAGAAACACTCTTCCATCGCGTAGTCTGGGAGCGCTGGGTTTTGTTCAGCTCTGCTTTAGATTTCGCAGGCGAGTGCGCCAAAAAGGGTGCAATAGGGGCCAGCTGTATCTAATAATTGTTGGTATATCCACCTTCATTAGTGGTAATGTTACTCATGATCAGGGGAGTTACCATGACGTACTAATGGGAATTCAGGGAAAGGGACAGTGATATACGACTCGTATATCACTGTCCGTTTCTCTGAACCTAAACTGAATCGCATTAGTACCTACGTCATTGTAACCCCCCAGGATCATGATACTGCGGAACAGATATTTAACATTATTGGGTCATTAATTCGAGTACCTATCCAATCGGTACTGCTTTGACAGTTTTTAGTTTATCTAGTTGAATTCTTGTTAAGGTGGATTTAGACCGAACGAGCGAATGCTCATTCTATTCTCCACTCTACGAAATTCGTTCATTACACAAAACGTGATTCGTCGAAATTCGTTGATTTCGTAGACTGGGAGATAGAATGAGCATTCGCTCGTTTGGTCTAAATCCAACTTTACATGAAAAATATCATCATCATCATCACATCATCAGCCTGTAATCAGTCCACTACTGGACAAAAGCCTCTCCTATTACCTAAGCGTACGGACGCATTAGGAGGTAAATGCCCATAATCGCCACGCTGGGCAAGCGGGTTGGCGATCGCAGTAGTGTGTCCCCTCCACTAATGATAATGCTGCTGCCCATCATCAATTCGATCATCAATTTTCAATAAATAACTGGTCAGTGACACTTCGAATCCCTTAGTCGACTCTTACGACACCCACGGGAAGAGTTGGGGTGGTGACATTAATGAAAAATATCAGTGTGAAAAAAGTTACCTAACCTTACAGATTTAGATACGGTTGCCATCAAATATATTGTAGCGTCCGGTGCGCTATAAAATATCTGAACACGCCTCTATATTGTTATGGTAATAAAGGCCTTTTTCAGATATTTTTAACGCTTTTAAATCCCGGCATGTTTGCATAGTTTAAGTAGCATAATTTTGCATAAAACCAGCGTGACTGAGGTGACCGAAACCATGGTAATAACAGACAGACGGCAGTAGATTCATCCATTTATTTATATTGCAAGGAATATTTTTATTCTTTCCACAACCAGGCCAGTCCAACTAGCGCGTTCGGTTTGAACTGTCAGTGCCACCCCGGGGAGTACATCAGTATCATCATCGCTTGCCGTGAGGCCCCACGGCAAGCGATGACGCACGTCGCGCACTCGCGAATGTCGTTTGTCGAATATCTACGTACTAATTCGACAGCTGTCAGATAATTCATAATAACAATTAACAATAAAGAAAATCAAAATAAAAAGGTAGTAATTCAATACCAAGATTATATCATTTTTTAAAAGGAAGCAACCTTACTTTTCAGAAAAGCTACGAGTTACGCGATTGAAAGAGAGCGCACTTCTACGTGACATTTAGCGTTGCGCGGTGGGAATTTCAACTTAATAGTATCGTAGCAAGAGTCATTATTTTTTTAAACGAGATGGATTTCTGTACTTGTACCCACGAACAAATAAAACATGGAAGCCGCACGCCGTACTAAATTGCCTTTCAAAGACGGTCCTGAATTTTAGTTGACAAGTGTCACCTCCTGTTCAATGCATCACGGCAATGAATTTGAATGTCAACCTATAAAAACTTAAACCGCCATTTAAAAATATGATTATTGGTCCATGAAAAGTTTTGATTGGCGATATTCAATAAACATTTGTCAAAGATGTTGCGCCGAAATATGCGGTGTCACGAAAAGCGCTATGTCCTGCCCATCTTGGCAAAATTGAACAATTGGTTTTGGGGGCATTTTTGAGCTGGCGTTAGACGTCCATGTTATAAATATGGTCGCAGACTTGTACTAATATGTATTCTGTGCCACAACCGAAAGAAATTATGAAGTCATGCAAAGCAAACGTCAATTACAATAACTACCGAATTTACATGCTAGCCAGCTTGAACTGGATTTGTCTGCTCTAAATATAAAATGCTTGTGATGTCAGTAGATTACGTCGACGATACGTATTACAGACGTCTAGACACAATGTTTTTTTGCTCACAGATCATAATGTATTCCTCTAGATGCAGCATATAAAACTATTCCAAAGTTGCCTCTGAGTTTCTTACTGGTTCTTCTCAGGACAGAGGCATAGGGTTAGAACCGGTAGTAGATTTTTTCTTGTCACTGTGTCAGATGATTTGAAAATGCTTATTAATAATATAAGCTTAGAACATATTGCGAAAGTACGAATCAAATTATTTATTAACTAAATATTTTGATTTGTACTTTTTTAATTTTTCTCCAGTAGTCACACTACTTAATACTATATAAATTATAAATATTAGATGTCATATACCAAAGAAAAACGACCAAGATCACCTATGTCCGAGGTGGGGATCGAACCCACGTACTTTTCTTTGGTATATGACATCTAATATTTATAATATAAGCTTACTTGAATAAAGAATAGTTGGACTTTGACTTTTACAGAGTGCATACTGCACAGCCAAGTTGCCAATTGCAAACGCTCAGTAGCGTATCGTAGTTTTCTCCGGGTCACATTTTTTTCATCATTATCATATCAGCCGAAAAACGTCCACTGCTGAACATAGGCCTCCCCCAAAGATTGCCATAATGACAGGTCCAGCGCCATCCGCATCCAGCGGACACCCGCGATCTTCACCAGGTCATGGGTCCACCTGATAGGGGCTGGATGGCTGCGCCTTATGGTACGTGGTCGCCTTTCGAAAACCTCTCCTCCCCTCGACCGTTGGTTCTACGTGCAATGTGCCCCACCCACTGCCACTTTTTAACTATTCGAAGGGCTTTTTCGGTTACTTTAGTTCTAGCTAAAACTTAAAAGAAGCAAACTATTAGCACCAACCTACGCTTATTTTTTTTTAAATCATAGACAATTCATGATGACAACTGAAATAACTGTCAACAAAATTTGGTAGCTCAGAATTCTTCGCACATGTAGTGCTAAGGCACTCACCGCGAGTTACTAAGCTATGAACTATGGGCTATAAACACGAACAAAAGATACGCACTCCCGTGTAAAAAAAAGATACAGCGATACTCGTCCGGCGGTGATAGCTGATAGCTGGGCGAGTATCGCTTCGTCTCTTTTATTTACACGGGAGTGCGTATCTTTTGTTTGTGTTTATAGTCGATAGTTCATAGCTTAGTAGCTCGTGGTGAGACCAGTGCCTTGGGGGCAATTACAATTTTCTCTCTTGATGAGTTGATACAGTCACTCAAACGTCAAAAGACGCGATCGTCAACTGTTGGGAGCATAAAATAATCATATTAATAATCCATAAATCGAAATAAAATGTTATGAATGGCAACTTGTATGAGAATTTTAAGTTGAAGATTGCAGTGCCACTGACCATTCTTTGATTTGATTGAAGACGCATTACTGCGATCGCCAATCCGCTTGCCCAGCGTGGTGATTATGGGCATTTAGGTACCTCCTAATACGTCTGAAGGCCGAGTGTAGATAATAACTTATAAAAACGTCTCGATCGCGTTCACGTTTTCATCGTCAATTTCCTACAAATGACGATGAAAACGTAAACGCGATCGAGACGTTTTTTATAAGTTAGGTATTACCTACACTCGGCCTTCTGTACGCATAGCTAGTAGGAGAGAGTGGGACTGAAATAGACTGATGATGTTGTAGGTAGCGTTAGGCAATATTGAGATTATCCTGCAACTTATAGATTGCTAATCGCACCCGAAATACTTTTTTCATTCACTCATGTGTGAAGTACAGGTAAAGACTAGGTCATACTGACCGCAATATCTTTTCCATTAGTTGATTGGACCTGGTCGAAACAAGCATTTGTATTCAATGCCGCTATCGGCACTCGATCGCGTGTCTCGTTTCATAAAACATTACCAGTGGCTAGATGTTTTTTATCCTACATCGATGGAAAAGCGAATTGAAACTAAGACAATAATAAATTAAGTGTAACAAGCGAACAATGTAAGATATCAACATTATCAGCAACCAATAATATACTCTCGTTTAAATAATAATGTTCGGTCCGTCGCAGGTCGCTAGTACTTAAAGTCCATTCATCCTTAGTTGTCTTATCTAGTAAACTACTTTATAACCTAAAAAGTACACGTTTTCTGCTGTAAACTGCCATATTTGCCTATACCAAAATACCTGAGTCCGTATTAGTGCAGTCCGTCCGTAGTGATTAGTAAATTGCTTAATTTTTAATCAAGGAAACAGCAGTTTACAACAGAAAACGTGTAAAGGTTAGAAAGTTGTTATCTAGATAAGACAACTAAGGATGAATGGACCGTACCTACTGTTATATTTTACACTTGCAGATCGTAGATAATGGAGTTAACAAAAATACACAATTAAATAAAACAAATAATTGAATCAAAGAAAAAATAACTCATTATAACGTCAATAGATGCAAACCGCATATCCGTACCAAATTGCAAATACACTTTAAACAATGTAATTATTTTTAGGATATCCCAAATTTCCACTTTACTTAGCTGCAAATATTATGCGATGCGATTATAATACGGTAAACTAGTTCTTTGAGTCCTTTTGCTGTGCACGCACGGTTATTTTACAGTGTTATAATTTTAATGTTAACAAAATGACTCGTTATGTCTTAGTATTATTTTGTGTTGTTGCAAGTGTGTTTAGTTATGAATATAAAAATACGACTCTGGATCCTGCTTCGCGGCAATTGTACAATTTCAAATTGCAGCATAAGGTTTGTAATCTTATTCTATTTGTTACTACCGCAGGCCCCGCTAGGAATACATACAGATTCCTTATACTTACTTGTATATTTCTACATAGTTTATATTCTTCTAATAAATGTAACCCATATTTTTTGCAAAGGGATATTAAGGACCAGCTAATGCAGCAGTTGTTTTTGACTGACGTAGTGAATTCTTACGAAAAAGTTACCTAAATACTACGTTTTGTAATTCGATGTATTTTCATAATTTATATTGTTAAACGCTTCGTTGCTGCCAAAATCACTAACTATGCAATTATGAGGGATTTTGGCTAATTCACTGAGGTCAATTTTGTGTGTTGTTGTTATCACTACGTAGGTTGCCCTGAAAGTTTCGGGAATCGGAAAAAATACGCATTTTAATGAAATAAAAGTCCTTTGTGTTTAATACACTTTTTCATTCTCTGAAACCAGTTTTTAAAACAGTTATTGAAGTCTGAAGTGGGGGTTGACAAAATGGCCATTTTATAAGCGTCGACTGCTTCTTCCGCGGTCTGAAAACGCTGACCACGCAACCGATTCTTTATTTTCGGGAAAGTAAACAAATCGTTGGGACTAAGGTCGGGGCTGTACCGAGGATGGTCCAGTAATTTGACGTTTTCGCCCTTCAGATAGTCGTCTGTTTTCTGAGCGGTGTGAGGGCTGGCATTATCATGGTGTAGTATAATACGGCGGTTAGGGTTAGTTTTTCGCAGTTCAGCAAAAACAATCGGTAAACAAACGCCTATATACCAATCGGCATTGACAGTTCTTCGATCTTCAAGAGCGATAGTCGCCACGTGACCCGATTTGGAGATAAACGTGGCTACCATTTTTTTGATCGTGCTGCGAGAACGAACAACTTTTGTCGGCTTCGGTTCGTCTTCGTAAACCCAAACTCGAGATTGGTTTTTCGATTCAGGCTCATATGCGTAAATCCATGATTCGTCACCTGACACAATACTAAAAACGGCATTTGAGCTTCCTCCATTAAATCTTTTTAAAGTTTTGCGGCACCAATTGACACGTACCGTTTTCTGGTCGTCAGATAACAAGTGAGGAATCCACCGGGAAAATAACTTCCGCACGCCCAACTCTTGTTGTAAAATAACTTGTACCTGACTCATTCCAATGCCTAAAGTCTCCTGAATCTCCCGATATGTAACATGCCTATCTTCCTTTATCAGTTGGCGAACAACATCGATGTTTTGATCGGTAACGGCCGTTTTCGGTCGACCCTCACGTACAGTCGAAGACAAAATAAGGGGTATACAAAAACGTTCAAAAATATGTCCCAGTGCACTCTAATTCTGTGTAATAAGAACGTCGTAACATATTTATGAACGGATTCTTTCGATACTTATTTTTGCACTTGACTGTACGTCATCCGCAAGCACGGCCACGTTGGAATTCCGAATACCACCTGTATATGGTCGTCTTTGAAGGTGCTTCACTACTAAAAGCAATACTTAATCGGTCTCCACATTGTTGTTGTGTTAATCCACTTTTAAATTCATAATAAATCATTGCTCTAAAACTTTCGCGGGACAGCTCCATTTTCACCAGCGACTCAACGACTTTAAAAAATAATTGAAAATCGGACATTGTTTTTTTTTTCTAAGTGGCCAGTGTTTTCGAATAATGAGACTATACTTGTAAGAAAGAGGTATAACACATGTCAAATATACGTTCCTAAGTATTAAATTCCCGAAATTTTCAGGGCATCCTACGTATTATCAAAGCTATAAGGATATAAATAAAACACAAAACAATTTTTGTAGTCGCAACACTCGCAACCATTAGGCAAGTGAATGAAACATAATTCTGTAAGCTATTGCTAAAAATTCAATACACCTAGGTAAATATATATTGAGTAAAAAATGTACTTATTTTGTTTTTGTTTCAGGACAATATTGGAGTACTTACAACCAGCAGAGGAATACCAGTCGAACTGCGCGACACCAGCACTATCAACTCTGATATTCTGTCTAACAGGTTTTACCTTGACAGTGTCGTTCACTTTGACAGAGAACGAATACCGGAACGTGTAGTCCACGCAAAAGGCGCTGGTGCATTTGGCTACTTCGAAGTGACCCACGATGTCTCAAAATATACTAAAGCAGATGTTTTCAATGGAATCGGAAAGAAGACTCCACTTGTCGCTCGATTTTCTCCCTTAATTCAAAGTGTCGGGGGAACAGACTTCAATAGAGAGACGAGAGGGTTAGGTGTAAAGATGTACACCAAAGAAGGGAATTTAGATCTACTTGGCGCTCATATTCCAGTGTTCTTTTTTAGAGATGCACTTCTTTTTCCCTCTTTCATTCATTGTTTTAAAAGAAACCCTCGAACTAATCTGATCGATAATAATATGCGCTGGGATTTCCTTACGCTCAAGCCAGAATCGCTTCATGCCTTTTTGTGGCTTCTATCCGATTATGGAATACCAAATGGATACAGACACATCGACAGTTTCCCAGCACATACGTTTGTTCTCAATAATAAGCATGGGGAAAATTATTACGTTCGATTTAACATCAGCACTGAACAAGGGCTTGAATTTTTAACTAACGAACAAGCAAAGGAAATAGAAGGTCGAGATCTTGACTATTTCAGCCGGGATTTATACAATGCTATTGAAAACAAGATGTATCCAGCGTGGAAATTGCAAATCGATGTCATGACAAGGGATGACATAAAACAAGCCAGTTTCAACCCGTTTGATGTGACGCGACAGTGGCCAAAATGGAGCTATGATACTGTTCCTATAGGCCGAATGGTTTTGACCAAGAATCCTGAAAACTATTTCGCATCAATAGAACAAGTAGCATTCGATCCGTTTAGTTTAGTTCCTGGTATTCTTGGGCCTCAAGATCAAATGTTTAGAGGCCGCCATCTTCAGTATCGTGATAGTGCTCTCTATAGATTAGGGGTAAATCTCAATAATATCGAAGTAAAT
Organism: Thaumatotibia leucotreta; assembly: GCA_025490895.1. Classification (NCBI taxonomy): domain Eukaryota; kingdom Metazoa; phylum Arthropoda; class Insecta; order Lepidoptera; family Tortricidae; genus Thaumatotibia; species Thaumatotibia leucotreta. The sequence continues at coordinate 47,034 of JALPQI010000100.1, forward strand.
TGTCCTAAATATGCTAAAACGTATGTTAGAGATGGTCTCGGACCAGTGAATGAGAATATGGGTGACGCTCCAAACTATTATCCTAATTCCTTCAATGGTCCAATGCCTTATATCGATAAAGATAGATCAAATGAAAGGTTAGTTGTGTACGAGAGTGGTGCTGCTGATTTGCAACCAGCGGCTAACTTCTACAATCATTACGTAGCAGACGAGGAGCACAGACAACGCCTAGCAAAGAACGCAGCAGAGACACTAGCCACTGTGACTCCACCAGTACTTAAAAGGGCACTTAAGTTATTAACACTAATCGATGTAGACTTAGGGAAACGAGTGACTATGGCTCTGCCTGAAGCTAGAGCTGAAAATGCTAAAAATCAACGTTAAATGAAGTGAGAATTTACTGTTAAGTTCTATTACATTGATTACTTCACTGATATTATATGACTTACTCCTTTTCCTTCGGCTTTTCACGGAAACGTCCGAATTCATGTTGCCATCTCACATCACATCTCACTGAACTTCTATCTCTAAAATTCCCAAAACTTTATAGTTTCAGGATTGCGCCCATAAGTGTCAGTAATAATAAAATCTTAAAATTATAGAACCAATAGAATATAAATGTCCATAATCGTCACATTGGGCAAGGCTATCGCTGTAGTGTGTCTACTATGATGACGCTACTGCCCATCATACGTTTTCAATAAATGTACAGTCAGCAATACTCCAATCCCTTAGACGACAATAACGACTTACGGGAAGAATTGCGGTGGTCACAAAAATATTTCTTATTACCGTCACCAATTTCCCCATAGTGATATACAGGGTGGAAAAAACGAAAGCCACATGAATGGCAACTACCTTAAATATTGTAAATAGCAACATTTTGTGTAAGAGAGACTTTTCTTTGTTTTTAAAAACAATAAATTCTGCAATTAAGGATTTATGAAAAACCGCTTGCGTAAGTCGGAACTTGAACCGATCAAATGAACCAAAAAATAACGTGCCATTATTTTATGATGCGTTTTCGTGGTTTTCCGTTATTCTGATTGTAGTTGTTATTTAGAGAAAAAATTACCTTATCAGTAACCCTTTCAATTGGTTTCGCAATTACCTTATTGGTAGGAGGCAGCGGGTGAGACTCGACAACAAGCTATCCAACTGGTGTGAGCTCTCCGCTGGCGTTCCTCAAGGTGGGGTACTTTCTCCACTACTTTTTTCAATTTTTATTAATGGTATCACCAGGTCCCTTAACTCGTCGTATCATTTATATGCGGATGACCTACAGATATATTCAGCGGCTAGTATTGAGGATTTGTCGAGCTTGGTTAATGACATTAATAGTGATTTAGACTTGATTCGTTATTGGGCTTCTAATTATGGATTAAAAGTCAATGCGAAGAAATCGCAAGTAATTGTTATTGGTAGCCCTTACTTTATAAATAAGCTCTCGGATATGACGGTTCCGGATCTTTATTTTGGTGTCACTCCTATTCCTTTCTCTTCCACTGTGCGAAATTTAGGTATCATCATGGACCAGACGCTCTCCTGGACACCCCATGTAGCGGACATTAGCCGAAAGGTGTTTGCATCACTTCATTCTTTGAGACGCCTACAAAATTTTCTCCCATATCAAACTAAAATAACCCTTGCGCAGTCGCTCTTGCTTCCTCTTCTGGATTATGGAGATATTGCTTTTCTAGATCTGAGGGAGGAGCTTCTGGATAAGCTCGAGCGTCTGCAAAATGTGTGCATCAGATATATTTTTGGCTTGCGAAAATATGACCACGTTTCTCAGTTTCGTTCTCAGTTCGGATGGCTTCCGATCCGTCGTCGCAGAGACGTGCATATCCTGTCCTTACTTTTTAACATCCTTTTCAATCCTTCTTCGCCCCCCTACCTTTCCGAAGGATTTGTTTATTTAGCTGACGGTAGCAATCACCGCTTGCGTTCGAGTGCTAACCTAACTCTTGCTTTGCCGTGTAATAAGTCGCGTACTTACTCTAGATCTTTTTTGGTGCGTGCTGTGAAATTGTGGAATGGGCTTCCATTGTCCCTCAGACAGTCCCAGTCTGTGGCGTCACTCAAGAACAGTCTGAAAAAATTGTGGCTCTCCGACATTTTGTGAATTGGTTGAGTATTATATTTATTGATGTGTAGTATATGTACGTATATGTATTTAATATTTTAATTATATGTGTATTGGATGTATGAGTTTATGTTAGTTGGTATAATAACAGTTAAGTCTTTGGTATTACTCAAATATATTCTCCACTGTACACAATATGTTTGCCTATCTTTTGCTTCATATAGACGACTCCTTTGCTCAAAGGTTAACTGGAAGAGATCCCTTACAGGGATAAGTTCGCTTTTGTACCTGTCAAATTCTTTGTAAATTATTTGTATTTTTGCCTGTGTTTTGTGTACAATAAAGAATTTACATACATACATACATACATACATACATACATACAATCTGCATTATAAAATACGGCACCATATTTTGTGTCACATTTGACCGGTTCGAGTCCCGACTGAGGCAAGCGATATTTCATAAATCCCTATATGCAGAATTTATTGCTTTTAAAAACAAAGGAAAGTCTCTCTTACACAAAATGTTGCTATTTACAATATTTAAGGTAGTTGCCATTCATGTGGCATTCGTTTTGTCCATCCTGTAGAAAAGATAATAGATTCGCTGGTAACTATACCAGCAGCAGTGACCAATCCCCACACCCAAACTTGACGCGTTATAATTGGTAACTGTAATTAAAATGTTCGCTACAAGAAATAATTCATTGTACGTACATAATGGATGAGTGATCATCGAGTTAATGAAGTAACCGGGCGCTCATCAGCATAATATATTCTGTTTTTCACGCGAAATACAACAGTTTAATAATTGCGTGGTTGATTCGCTATTTACTTCTATCATGCATTTTCTGTAATTTTGTAACAAAACGGGAAGTATTTCCTTGCAATTAAGTTACGGATTAAGTGGCTACGTTTTTAGTTTAACAAATTATTGTTTCCTTTACTATTAATGTTTGAAATTGCCAGATTCTGCATGGGAGGGTCTTGAACATGGCCAGCCAATCTATAATTAGGGTTATGCGCAAAAATAGTTAAACGTATTATAATTTACATTATATTTAATAACAACTAACCATTTAATTACGAGCTAAGCTACATTCATAGATGTACTGAAAAATATTGTTGCGTATAAATACTACATATTTTTCTCTATTACGTTTTCGGTTGTAATCACAAGAATGCTGTTCTGGGAAAACCAACCGAAGATATACATTTGCACAGTTAACAAAACGTCGAAGGAAAAACATTGCTTGATTTTGTTCTCAAGGGAAACGAATACGAAACAACGAAACAAAAAATACCGCGCAATTTACGAAATGGCAACATTTAAAGTGTATAAATTGATCTCATAGCGGAAATTTTACAAATTTAGTATGGAATCCAGAAAGAGAATGCTATATATAAAATTGAATAATTGTCAATTTCTACGAATACCATTGGTTTCGTAGTTTCTTGTGAAGTATAACTTTACCTATATAATTAATCTAATACCCTGGATACTGGATAGTCATCCGCTGAAATTTGGGGCATCAAGAATAAAAAAAATAGTTTAATAACTGAATCAGTGACATAACGGCATTTTGAAGGACTAAATTAGATGTTGCTTTGACGGTCGCTATTTCCAATTCAACTTATTTCACATCACTTTCATATAACTACTCGCAGAAATAAAAGAGCGAGAGCTTAATAAATGTAGTTAATACTAACTATTTGTTTTGTTACTAGCTACCGGACACTCATTACAATACCATCCCTCCACGATCTCCTCGCTCACTTTGTCATGTTCTCTCATGACTGAGGTTCGTGATCATTATTAGATAGCCTGCATTTGAAATGTATGATTAACATTCATCGGCTCCTGTCCATTGCGTATTTAACTTGGCGAAGGTGTAAGCGAAGGCGTACTTCAGTGCATCAGTTCATATAGACCGGCCTTTACACTTGCCTTCTTTCATAGTACAGTCACGGACTTTAATTGATAGACCACTTGTCACTGTGCGTAATTTAGCCGTGTAATGCAAATCGGGTTTAGTCGCTTTTACTCGTAAATCATAATAAAGGAAGTAAAGTCATCGTATAACAGAAGAGCAAAAATTATATTTCTATCTTTATCATTGTCGTTTATGAACTGTCACTAAGGTTCGAATCTCTTAACTAAAATGTTAAATGGCGAACTTGACATTACATTCAATGCACTTAGCTTTATAATTAGGTATAACTTTTCTTCGGAAGGTGTCATTACCATGGTTACGTAATAACAAAAAAGTTTAACCAATAATATGTGATCCTTATTTTTCCGGAAGCTAACGTTACTATAGTTACGTTATAACATCCGCTTTAGTCCTGAGACGTCAATCTAACTTCAGAGCCCAGATGGTAATTTGACTGCTAAGCTGCTGTGTAGGAATTTTCGTTCTCTTTCCTTTTAACGGCTGTCACTGTCAGATATTTTTTCAAAGTTAGAATTTCAGTCAGAAACTATAAAGTCTCTATTAAACATTTGTATGGCTACTGACAGATTATAGGATTAAGATAGACTGTCAAACGTCTATCTACCATATTTCCACAAAGGTTACATAAGTATTCAACTAACGTCAACTAGGAGCTGTGACGAATTATAAAAAGACAGCAATAGCATTTTGTCTCTGTCAATGAAAAAAATTATCTAAAATTGCCCGATAACATGATATGGCTATTTATATAAATATCTTGACTTGAAAAAATACCTCGCCTATTAATATCAGATAAATCATGGCATCCGATTTGAAGAAAACATGATTAAATTACTAAACGGTTTTAGACAAATCTATGAAGAACTGTCGTTATCCAGTTTACTCTAGGAACAACGACATCTAGCGTCTAATAATGGCCGATGGCTAATCCTTAATTTTCGTCGACGAAGGAATTTTTATTATGTCAACTAGTTTTGACATACTTAAATTTTGACGCAACAAAGATTTCATTGACATATCATCGGGGAACATCGGTCATGTCGCGATCGTGCCTACTAACGAAAAATACTGATATCCATAATATTACACGACCAAATTGCATCCATTGCCAAGTGGTCTATCAATTAAAGTCCGTGACTGTACCTAGAGGTTTTTGTCAGACTGCCATCTTTTCTCACACTGTGATCGAAATATGCAAGAATCTGAAAGACGAAAATTGTTGACAGACCGGTTTTAATTTAGAGTTGCGAGATAATTGATTCGTTGGTGCGGTTTGCGAGTATGAGTAGATTGTTACGCAATTTCGCGCCCTAATAAATTCGACCATACATACATACCTTCATGACGATACGGACATAAATTTTGATAGTAATTATCGAGACCGTATCAAAATGTATAATACACAAAATACATAATTAAGGTATAATTAGAAGGTATCATTTAAAACGAGGTATTTAGCGTGAAAAATTGTTTTTGTGTGTCTAATTGTCTAAGATCCAATAAGTCGTTTAAAAATGGTCGTGGTCGAGTATAAAATGATAACATTGACGGTGTTAGCTACATTAAGCAAACAATACGAAAGAAAGAAGAGGAAATAGAAATAGGGTAGATCGCTACGGTATGTGGGTAGGCTACAACTGTCATCCTAGTGTAGAAAGCAGTATTTTATATGTGAAACTCCATAGCAAAAAGCTGCCGTAAGTTCTAGGGCAAAAGGCAGCTTTTTCTATGGGATTTCATAGAAAATACTGCATTCTGTCGCAGCAGTCAGTTACTCTATGAATTTGTAACAATACCGAAATAACGGGAACTCAATTCATCTTTACGTGGCAATACCCCGTTTTAAATCACACTAATAATCTTCACTAGATTATTTATTACTTAGCGAACTAAGGAATTCCCTAACGAGCTTGCAATAACCGATTACCGACGGAGTTTGACGGATGTGATCGAAGGGCCCATTCGTCATTCAAGTTATTAAGCACCTACTTTAAGCTGAAGCGTGTATTCCTAAGTTTACTAAGTGTGCAAACTGAGTAGACGCTCGGGCGTCCATGTTAAACAAACACAAACGTATCATCATCATCATCATCATCAGCCTATGATAGTCCACTGCTGGACGAAGGCCTCTCCTATTAAACTATGCGTATAGACGCATTAGGAGGTAAATGCCCATAATCGCCACGCTGGGCAAGCGGATTGGCGATCGCAGTAATGTGTCTACAGTGATGACGCTGCTGCCCATCATCAATCGTTATCAAAAATGGTCAGTGACACTTCAATCCTTTAGTCGACTCTTACGACACCCCACCCGCAGGAGGAGTTGGGGTGGTGACAAATGTATTCTTACTGCCGTCACCACGCGTACTGGCGTAATACAAACGTATGCTTAATATTAATCAAAACTAAGAGCGGTGGTAGGATTATCCGAGAAGAAACCCTGCACGCCCCGGAAAACGCACCGCTCTTATGCCGCGGCCACGACATTGGTCTAAGGCGACCAGCGGCGAGCGAATCCATGAGTTGGAGTGGGATGCCGATATGGGTACGAGAGGGAGCACCATACGTTTTCCGCTAAGCCGGTCGCCTTAGACCGATGTCATGCCCGCGGCGTTATGCCGCTGCCACGACATTGGTCTAAGGCGACCGGCTTAGCGGAAAACCATACGTGTGAGAGGGACTACCCATATCGGCATCCCGCTTCAACTCCTGGATTCGCTCGCCGCTGGTCGCCTTAGACCAATGTCGTGGCCGGGCCTTAGTTTTGATTAAGGCCTTAACTATGTACAATTTTTTTGCTATCGACCCTGTGCATGATGAAGAAAGAAGTTCCCATTTAGTCAAAGTTTTAAAGCTTTTGGTTTGCTTTTTATCGTCTAACACCCTGATCGTAAGCTCGGTTCTGACATTATAAAACCTATCTTGACCAGACACCAAGTGGCCCTAATGATTATTTGTCACTCTAAAAATCCTCCAGTTGCCAATTCGCATTCGTCAAGAACCTTTCTGTTCAGGATGCTTAGCCAAGTTGCCAACCGCTAGCGCTTAATAGCGTATCGTAGTTTTCCCTCGCTCTCACCCAGAGTGCTTGCCAAGTTGCCAATCGCTAACGCTTAGTCGTCAATCGTAAATGAAAGGCAGCTAACAGTCTTTGTCGCACTAATATGAAAGAGTGTCAGAGAGGGAAAACTACGTTACACTACTAACCGTTAGCGATTGGCAACTTGTCTAAGCATTCTGGCTTACTACCGCGAATACGGAAGTTTCGCAAATTTCGGTGATTTATCTCTGTAACTCTAATGAAGCCTTCATTGGAGTGACAGAGACAAAAACCCCGAAATTTACGGATTTCGGTGTTTGTAATAGGGCTCCTGTTCCAATAGCAACTGGATCTCAAAAGTCAAAGACCTGGATGCTTAGCCAAGTTGCCAATCGCTAACGCTAAGTAGCGTATCGTAGTTTTCTCTCTCTGTCACTGTTACATATTAAGTCCGACAAAGACAGTTAGCTGCTTTTCGCTTACGATTGACGATTAAGCGTTAGCGATTGGCAACTTGTCTAAGCACCCTGAATTTTCTCATGGATTTGAAACGAACACTTGGCATGCTAGTAGAATAACTATTTATGTATGTCTACTGTCTAGACTAAGTCTAATTATAGCTGTCCCAATTACCTAATGCAGCATAAAGGATATAATACAAGTTTATTTAGATAATATTGCAAGCAATTTGGTTAGTATTTAGGTCACGTATCGTGGCAATATAGGTTATATACAGTGCTTTACCAGGACCCGGGCTTTTACGAAAATGGGTATACGCATTACTAGCAATCGTTTTCAAGACAGTTTTAACACTAGTCATGTATTTAAATAGACCGCGCAATTAATAAGTTTATGTAACACGTGTATAGTGCGAGATATATAGATTGAATGTTTATTTTTACTATAATTTAGGTAGAAAGTTACCAATTTATATTTCACAAACTATAATACTTAATTGTCAAAAATTGCGGGTGGCTGCGATCTGTCATAGTCAAGTTCACTGCTTCTCAATGAACTTTTCTAAGAAAGTTATACCTACTTTTAAATTTAGAATTTTGTAAATAATGCATGGTTTGGCTGAGAATCTGCATCGCATTCTTCGGTTACAATAAAAACCTGTATCATGGTAACATACTGCATACGTTCTAGAATGCGTTCACAACTTCGCCGTGTGCCCGTTTTTCGAAGAATATTCTAAAATTTTCTCAAAGTAATTTTCAATTAAAATATTTACCTACTACTGTTTATGATTATACATTTTCTTGTTACTTGGATCTGGCTCAAAAAAGGGGGTTAAAATTCGAATTGTCATTATCATGTATTTATTTATTTCTTGAACAGTCGAAGACAAAATAAGGGGTATACAAAAACGTTCAAAAATATGTCCCAGTGCACTCTAATTCTGTGTAATAAGAACGTCGTAACATATTTATGAACGGATTCTTTCGATACTTATTTTTGCACTTGACTGAACTTTAAAATGGCCATGATCGCGTGGTGGTGACGGCAGTCCGCGTGGTGACGGCAGTCTGCGTAGTGATAGCAGTGAATATATTTGTCACCACCCCAACTCTTCCCGTGGGTGTCGTAAATGTAAACTAAAGTCGAGTAAGGGATTGAAGCGTCATATATATATACATATATTTATGATAGGCAGCAGCGTCATCACAGTAGACACGCTACTGCGATCAACAATCCGCTTGCTAATTACGGGCATTTACCTACCTCTTAATACGTCCACACGCATAGGTAATAAGAGAGGCCTACGTCCAGCAGTGGACTGTGATAGGCTGTGATGAAAATGGCCGTGACACACGGATATATAGACATAAGGACGTAAATTCCTTATTTTACTTTTCACCATTTTGGCAGAACCCTAAAATGTTAGGTAGGAAAAAGATTGCTCTGAAAACCCTTCAAATCTAAATAAACAACCTCCATTTTCCAAATGTCCCATATATTTTCGTAAATATCCCAGTATTCCCAGGACAAGGTGAAGAACTAATCGATATCAGGAGTAAATGACCCTCCTTACTCAAAACGGACTACAATCCTGAAACGTTTAAAGGGCTTATGCCTTTTTGGGATTGGGTTGAGTGTATAAAGGTGGGTCCACATCGTGCAAACGAATGTTATCGGGCAATTCTCTGCCAAGCGTTTCTACCACTCAGATTCGTCTTTGTTGTCTCGCGATTACAGTATCGTGACGGAAGGACGAGTTGCAGCAACATTGAATAATCGCCACGATGGACAATCGGATTGGCGATCACAGTAATGTGTCCACTATGATGACGCTGCTGCCCATCACCAATCTTTTATCAAATAATGGTCAGTGACACTTCAATCCCTTAGTCGACTCTTACAACACCCGCAGGAGGAGTTGGGGTGGTGATAGATGTATTCTTACTGTCGTTCACCACACGGCCCACGGCATTACGTTTATATTAAAACAAATATTCTTAGGGTCATCTATTGTAATAATATTTGCTGAGATGACAATAACGAAATAAAAACGCCGTAAAAAACGCTGAATATTCGACCTACTATGGGGTTTTCGAGAATATCTTGGAGAGCAAGTCTATGTCAGATCTCAGCAAGAAGTTTTTGTTGGAGTGACAGAGCCCGGAATTTGCGGTTTTCGAAGTATGGGGTATGCGTATTTCCTGCCCATCTTGGCACAATAGAATAATTGTTTTGGAGGCATTTTCTGGCATAAGACGTCCATGTTATACAGGGTGCTGGCGAGGAACCCGTATAATTTTAATGCTGAATTCCTGAGCATATTTAGAGTATTTAATGTTATATAAAATTTCCTGGATTCGGTTTGGTTCCAGAGATAATTAAACTTTTTTCGGAAAAAGTTTTTCGATGTAACTCGTCATAAAACTTCTTTTTCATTACAATGCTACCACAATGTGTTCTAATATTACCACACCTTTTGCTTGACAATCAAAAAATAAGAATAGACTTGATGAAAAAACCTGTACCTAAAAAAACATTAAAAAAAAAATTTTAACAAATTGTTGTTATGATAAAAAGTATTGGAAATGTTAAAAAGTATTCAAAAAGTCTAAAAAAAAAGAAAAAAAAAATTTTTATTGTGGAATTTGACTGGTCTCATAATATTTTTTGTTTATTTTGATGTCTAGAATGCATAGTTGAAAATCTTGCGGTTTCCTCGCGAGCACCCTCTATATGGTCGCAGATAAGTATATTTTTAATGTTCGCCGGAGAACACATTCGTTCGCCTAAGTCAGTGTGAACACACTAAGTTACGTCACGTCACGGCCTACGCACCGATTCCAGACTCAGGATTTATGTGACGTTTATTTATGACGTTCGCGTAACAGTATCGGTTTTTGTGACTTATAGGGCTTCGGGGTTACGGAGTAATTATGTGGGGTTGGAATTGATTGACTATTTTAGGGTTATGGGCATTTGTTGGCTTGAGGACTAAAATAAGCACATATTGAATAACGTCTTAATAGAATTTCTGTTAATTGTCTTTATTTATGTCGTATTTCATTAAAAAACCGGTCCACTGAGTGAAAGATTTTATAGATACAGCTAAACCGACATAACAATGATGAATCTTTCACTCAGCTTGGTGTCTTTTCATTCTTGACACTGGTCTTCCTTGGGAGCCCTTCCGAGCGAGCGCAACTGACAGGCTTTAGGTACAATATTAGTTTAATCTTAATTAAGTACTGAAACATATAACATTTATATAAAATGAGCCAATATTAACAACTTCGTTACCTAGCTTAACACTTGATTTTCTTACGATAACATTTTATAACCAACTTATTTAGAACCTGGCTACATTTTTTTCAATTTTCCACCTTTTTCTACTGATAGTTTTTATGATCCCACAATGTCGTAACAGATGTGCTTACCATAGAAAAAATCAACTGCGAAAGACTCTAGTTGTCACGGGATTCGAACCCGCTTCCTCTGGATTGCCGGTCCAACGTGCTTCCAATTACACCAGACGACCTTCCATCGATCACAGCGAATTTAGTCAATGGTATTGTGAAGATAATCACTAGCGACATCTGTACGTAGTGTTTCGAAAGTACTACAACCTTAAATTTTTGATTAAGCCCTTAACTATTTTGTTTGTCCTTAATATTCTCTTAACAAATACGAATATAACGTAATTTTTTTAATTTATTTTAGAAAGAAATTCCAAAAGCTATACAATAGCACAGTATGATTCTGAGTATACAGAGCCAATTATACCCGCAAATATTAAACAGTATACATCTATGGATATTACTTTAAAAATACTACAAGTATGATGCCAATTATCACACATGATGTGATATGGACATAGCTCTAGTGCCTACTTAAACTAAAATCCAGTTATGTAATATATTTCTATGTTCCAAATAAATGAATACCGCCAACATGGACAATAATCATTCATAGTAAAATAAGCCCTCACAATAGCACAGTAATTCACACATCTCACGACAAAGACCAGGCCTTTTCTTCCAAGTGCCTCCAGCGGTCGGATATGAACGTTCTCACTATTTCTATTTACCAAGCCCAGCTCAGATATAAAGCACGTATTTGAAAAGAGCTTTTTATTACTACTATACGGCGTTCAAAGAATCTTGAACTGGATTTTTTCAGCTTAGTCATCCTTATAAACTCAAGAGTTATTTTCTTGTCGGTGGAGTATCTTACAGCCCTCTCTGTCCTGCGCTAGAACTTTGACCCTTTGATACGACACCACCTCTGCTCTTTCCTTCACTCGGTCCATGTAACTTCGTCTTGGTCTGCCTCTACCTCTTCTACCTTCTATCTTGCCCTGAAGGGTGGTTTTGAAGAAGTGGTCATGTCGAATCAAATGTCCATCTTTCACGAAACGCGAAACTATCTGATGGAGGGCATATAAGTAAGTAAGTAAATATTCTTTATTGTGCACCACATACTTAATTTAAAAACAAATACAGAAAAACATGTATCGATAGGCGATCTTATCGCTTACAAGCAATTTCTTCCAGACAACGTTAAGGTAGCAGGAAATGAAAACATGGCACATAGTGCCATTTCTTCCCCAAATCTTCCCGTTGGTATCGTTAGAGTCGACTCGGGGATTGAAGTGTAATGAGAATACGGTTATAAAAGATAGATAATGGAAGCACTACTGCAACCACCAATCCGCTTGTCCAGCGTGGCGATTATGGGCATTTACTTCCTAATGCGTCCACACGCATAGTTACTAGGAGAGGCCTACGTCCAGCAGTGGACTGAGAGAGGCTGATCATGTGTGGTACACCGGTATTCACAGATGAAATACTCTCGTATTTATAAATGTAGATTTAATATTTGAAAAACTTAAGCCAGAAATGCGAGAGCTCGTTAAATGTGGATGAGAGCGTATCTAGGCTGAACTGAAAAAGAAGTAAGTACGTTACGTTCTAGAGACAAGGTGTCAAAAACGACTTACTATGCATGACTTGAAATTTTATTAAATAAATAAGAATTGAGAGAATGTTTTTGTACTTTTCGCTAACGTGATATTTACGTAACAACGTACGTGATAGTTTTTCAGTACGAGAAAGAAGACAGTTTTAACAATTTTTTATCAATTTCATAATTATTGTTGACTATAGTTCTTAGGAATAAAAGTTAGTCATACTAATTATAGTGTGTATTCTGTTCAAAAACCTTTGGCAGTACAAAGAGGAGTCAAATTAAATTAAAAATGTATGCCTTTTTTTATGCCAAAAGTCGTTATACAAAAATTTACATCGGAACACAATATTTTTATTTTCATTAGGCCTTTAACTATTTTTTTTTGCAACCAACCCATAACAGAACTATCAGTCATTATTATAAAATTATCAGGTCTCTGGTTCGCAGGTAAACTGCATTTGCATAGTAGAGTTTGTTAGTTTACGTATACGTAACGTTAATGCAGCTATGAAAACTTTATACGTATCTTTACGGCAAATGCTTTATTATGAGTGAAATGGAAATGAAAGTGAATATTCGGGAACATACATAATATCATGTGCTATATGCAAATACAGTAAAGGAAATGTATTTGCGTACCTATTTGATTTTCATTGTCATAGTGACAAGAGCGAAAAAGATACATATATCAATTTTTTTGGCTGAACACATACAATCCTGTATACATACCTACATCAAATTTGTAGTAAAATAATATATACAGAAATGTATAAAGAACTACTTCCCGGCATATAAAGGCTTATATTTAAGATCCATTATAGGTATTGTCCGTTTGACAGTTCCTTGCCCCATTGATAGTCAACTGTTTCGGTAAAATGTACTGTATATTTAAAGGTATCACAATAGCGTATCGCGCCCCTAAATCTCATGTCTGTTGTTCGACCTTGAACTTCTAGGCTGATTCACACAGCTTAAAGAACATCCTTAAATTAACCAATATTCCAAGAACTCGTAAATTGGTAAAGAGTGGGTCGCGTCAATGATACTTAGACAGACCAATCGACCCAGCAGATTACTGTGAAACTTCCCACACAAACAGTACATTACAGCGAACGCTGACAAAAATTTGTGCATTGCGTGTGTAGAAAATTGTAATATCGCGACAATTTTTACTGCCATGTTTGACACTGCAAACAAACAGTTACGAAACATTTATGAAGAGAGGAGTACGAAGTTTTACAAAATTGTATTACCATAGACAAGTTTCTAAACAGCATTTGCTGGGTCTCATACCTATGTATCATAAGATGAGTCAAAACTACGAAATATTGAAAAAAACTTTCCACTTGGTCTAATACTTGTGTAGAAACTAGCATAGCGTGCATAGCTCGGATTTGAGCGAAAATATAAAAGATACTACAATTTAAAAATACTCCAGGTTCTTTTAGGTACTGTGATACAGGCTTTGCCTAGTGCAGTAACGAGGTTAACTGATCTTGAAACGATTTCGTAGAATGCTACAAATGTAATATTTTATAGCCGTGACTTTGGCGCAAGTATATTAATGCACCCTTATTGTAAAAGGTGTTGTCTTATTAGTTCTTCAGTCTATAGTTTTCTACCACAAATATCTTCGTCGTTTCATTAAGATTTTGATTATTGATTCTGAATGAGTAAACTACTCAAAAGCCGATATATTCTTCGTCCGTACCAATATATTGACACAATCACAACGCACAACTTTGAGTATTCAGAATAGGTTGGGTTTCGATGAAAAGCAGCGCAAAGCCAAACTTCCTTTATATGCTCATTTCTCCATCGTAGGCCACGACTCTAACCCCCCCTAGTCTATGATCATATCAAATAAAAAACAATAATCAGCGATTCATTGGAGGCATCACATACCAATCGGCTACGGTCACTGCAATTTCAAAGGAAGCTACATCATGATGTGCTAGCGAATGCTCTGTAAGGTACACGAATACAGCAAATGACGTCAGCCGTAGGGTGGGCGTATCGCAACACCCCAGATAAAAAAGACAGGGCAATATTTTGTTCTAATGATCAGATATTTTTGGTCGGTGTCAATTTGTTTTGGCATCGATTACGTTTAGCTTTATTGGTTGCCAAAAATAATGGCGTAGGTAGCGTACTTATCGAAATAAGCTAAGATTTTCTTGTATCTTCGTTGATTTAAGTAGATTATTGTTTTGAATTTTTAAAGACGTGTTTATAGTGAGGTTAATATTATTTGTTAATAATATTATCCTCCTCCTGATCCTAATAAGGTTAATATTATTTGTTAATGATATCCTCCTCCTGATCCTAATGAGGTTAATATTATTTGTTAATAATACTATCCTCATTATGAACTAAGGAGATCGTTTTTTTAATTACAATTAATAATATTATCCTCATTATGAACTTAAGAGATCTTTCGGAGGAATGTCAGTGTTTTGCTGGTTCCTCCATCATCAACGTCATCACCCAACGGAAAACTATAATTTTAATCAGACCTACCCCTTTTATATTACTTTATTAAATATTTTATACGTTGTATTTTTAAGTAGTAACACTACTATGTATGTAGGTAAATTAAAAAATTAAATGTCGTATACCAAAGAAAAAATACCGAAGTTTACCAACGCCGGATGTGGGATTGGAACCAACGTCCTCAGCTTTCGCGGCTGATGCCTAAACCATTCGGCCACTCCAGCTTAGCGGACAGCGATCGAATTTCTCGGGTATATGCAATCTGCTGTGAGGCTAGGCGCCTTTGACCATACTTTAAGGGGCAAGTAATACGTGCTAGACACCGCCTATCCGAATCCCTTTCGGCATACAGGTATAGCTTGAGAGATATGGTGCTACCATCTACATATTTTTTTTTTGTTTTTTTGCTTTTTTTTATGTCATGGGTAGGCCCCAACAAAAATTATCTCTCATTGGATCTTGAAAGCTTCTCATATATTGAGCGAAACATGTCCTCAACTTGAAAACAACTTGAAAACGGTTACAGATAGCTCGTTTAGGTATACAAGGAAATTTCTCTTAAGTAGTGAAGATGAATTATATGTCGGTGATAAAATGATGTCGAGACAGCGTAGCGGAAAGAAGCTAAGCGAAGAAAGATAGTATTTAATATTTCGCAAGTCAAGCGCTTAGTGTAATAAAAACCCTAATGTAGCGATGTGTCAAGGAGATGGTACGTAGCTATAAAAGAGTTTATTACGAGTAAGGTTCGTACTTTAACGTTGTTTAAGGTTCGGCGACACGTGTTAGCCGTGTACTTGTAATAATGTGAAATTAGCCAGCAAAGCAATTTCGTAGGCACTATCCTAGGAAACGAAGACCGTTATATAATTAGTTAGGAATATTATGAAGTATCCGGCAATAAGGTTATCATAAAATATTGCCTTATGGAAGTTTCTGTACAAAGTTTTTTACTATGTGACATAGGTACTTTAGTTACATAACTATCTTGCAAAAGTTTGAGATTGAGAGATAATGGAATTTAAACGCGCTATATCTTCGTGTTTTCTTGTTTACTTCATAGAACAAAAATACTTTTTCTCAAACTTGCAATGAAATGTTGATATTACATACGTCAAATAGGACCCGGAAATACCATGACGCTGGTTCATTGATTGAACTTGATCCGTAATGGAATTTTATAACCACATTACAGTCCTAGGCCTGCGAAAGTTGCCTTCTTTTGCCAAGTGACAAAACGTCGTCGCATTCAGCCGTAAAAAACGTGGTGTCAATGTTACTAAGTAAAAGATTGCCTTAAACAGATTTAAAAAAAGTACGTATAAGCAAACCTGTAAGTTGAACAATTATTTGTTTGTACTATGAAATTGACTTGCGAATTTTTATTTCATAGCAATTTTGAAAAAAACATTATATTTGCTTCGCGTGGAAACCAAACTTGGCAGGTATTGTAACTTTATTTGGCTTCGGATCTCCAAAACGAATAGTCGCCCGCCACCCTCAACTATCGGCTTCTCGACCTAAACCAGATCGTCGGTTTATCCTATGGGGGAGGTCTTTCCAACGCTGCATGTTCCAGTGCATAATCGCCACTCAAGAACCTAAGTCTAACGGCCCGGCCACGACATTGGTCTAGAGCGACCAGCGGCGAGCGAATCCATGAGTTGGAGCGGGATGCCGATATGGGTACGAGAGGGGGCACCATACGTTTTCCGCTAAGCTGGTCGCCTTAGACCGATGTCGTGGCCGCGGCGTTAACGCCTAAGTAGACGCCAAAGTGAGACGTGTGGCGGGGTGTACATTGTAAACAAATGCAAACATATACTTCTACGTATCAGTTATGGACTCGATATACGAGGCGTGCATACAGTAGCATTAGGGTACAATATAATGATGCATATCGTATCCTAATGCGAAAGCCTAGGTACAATAGTGCCTCAAATATGTTTGCGACGGCCAAAGTTCCTGATTTCTTTGCGATCATCAGAGCGAGGGTAGCTTTTTTCTGGGAGATCGTAAGAAACTCCAAGAACGAGCTTCTGGAAACAATTGGTGGCAGCCCAGTGTTTTTTTTAGGCACTGGATATCTGTTCCTCAGAACGAGAACCGGAAATAATAAAATATGTATTTCTAAAATTAAAGTTACTCAAGATTTTATAATTTTATATTTATATTTCCCAATATTTCTGTGATGTGTACTTAAATTTAGAATTAAGCTAGTATATAATTATGGGACTCTGTACTGCCTGAAATAAAACTTTTTATTTTTATTATTATTATATACGCGTGGCCTGACTGCATGCCGGTCAAACCCCTTGGATGCTCGTTGCGTCACTACACTATACGCCCCGCTGGAGTCGCCGACGCTCGTCACTCAGGCCCTACAAGCACATAAACATCACCATCAGCCTATAATCAGTCCACTGCTGGACAAAGGCCTCTCCTATTACCTAAGCGTACGGACGCATAGGAGGTAAATGCCCATAATCGCCACGCTGGGCAAGCGGATTGGCGATCGCAGTGTGTCCACTGTCCACTCCACTAATGATGATGCTGCTGCCCATCATCAATCTTCAATAAATAAATGGTCAGTGGCACTTCCAATCCCTTAGTCCACTCTTCGACACCCACGGAAAGAGTTGGGGTGGTGACAAATGTATTCTTACTGTCGTCACCGCACGGTAACAATAAAACACGGCAAACTCGAGTACAGTAACAATAATACCTTATAATTCAATTGTTTTATTACCACCAGCAACAATGACATTCATTCACCGTTACAACTCAATTCAACTCAAATTCTGAAGCTCGAAAAACAGCAAATTCAACAATAAACTTAATACTTCGTATTTCTGCTGTATACACAAAACAAATGAAGGCAAACACAATTATCCGATACTGACGTGCTCCCGTAGAAAGCGTAAGTGAATTAAGGGATTCATCCTTCCACTCTAACGATATTAGATCCAGTAGACGTGATATGTGGCACCTGGGTCGTGGTTCCAAATGCTTACATAGCCAATCTCAACTACTGAAATGGTAAAGTTTATTAATTGTACAGAGACAGAATATGTAGGATGTCAAACGATCGATGGGCTAAGATAACAACAGAATGGCTGCCAAGATACAGTCAGAGAAAAAACCAGCACAGACCTAAGCTAAGATGGAGAGACGAATTGCAAAGGCATATGATAGTCTTTGGTGGAGATCAGCTCAAGACAGAAGAGTTTGGGAAAAACTGTGGGAGGCCTTTGCGCGCATAGCGCCATGCAAAGCGAAAACTAATTAGCAAATGTGTATTCAATTATAAATTTAAAAAATAATTCAATCGTTCGTGTTTTAAAAATATTATTAGTTAATTTAAATGTATGCAATTTGTTCTCGATTTATTTCAATATCTTATGTTATTTTATTGTGCATGAAATAAAAGGCTATTATTATTACAGAGACAGAAACAGAATTATAATCGTAAAGTATTGAGATGAAATCAAGAGGTAAACGCCCAGCACTCAAATGATCTTCTTCTTCCTAGACCGTTAGTCCCATTTACTTAGGGTCGGCCCTCCTCGTCCGAATCCTCCACTGAGCACGGTTTTGTGTAGCTCCTGGGTCAATATGTTATCGGATGACCTTCCCCGCGTCTCTGAGCCCATCTAAGGCGTAAACTCAAACGATGAGAGCACGAAATTATAACCATTGTGGGGGTTTATGGATTAGACTTGCCAGCTACAGGAAGTCATGCTATTTTCATAATGACATGATGTCATTATGAAAATAGCATGACAATCTTCATGTGCTTCAGTTACTATACATATACTCGTAGGTAATACCTATATAATACTATAGGTACTAGATAAGTAGATTTAGTATATGTGTAGAACTGACACACGTTCGATATATGTTTCTCTAATCAGGCTTAAAATAATCTACTTTACCATAGTTGACTTGGTATGAATGATTAAAATAATATGAAAGTTTCCACCTTGAAGAGATACCCTTAAATAAATGCAAACTAAACAAAAGCTGATGAAAACCAATCAACAGTTTCCATAAAAGATATTCCAAAAACAGGCAGAAGGATTGTACTTAATGAAAGATTTTTCGCTTCAAAATGCAAAAACATCGAAAACCCGAAGCTAAATCCCGTTTAAACGGATTTGAGAAAATAAAAACAAAATTTACTTTCACAAAGTATTATCTCCCATCTATGTTAATGACTATTGTCGACCTTAAAGTTGACCGTGCAAGATTGATATTGTAATGAAATCCGTAAATTAGATAGGAGGGTAGTAGGACAGTCAATAGAAATGAAGCCGAGTCTATAAAATTTGAAATCTGCGAAATAACGCCATTTAATCTCAATAATGCAGCGTAATTTTGACGAAATTGGCAATTCCTACCCGTGTTAACTGCCTAAATTGAAGCAGATTTATAAGTAATTAAAAGACTGGGAATCTCATATATATTATTTTGTCTTTTTATAACAAATACCTACTATAGTCAGTTACAAATAAGAACGAGATACGATTAGGTACTCGTAGCAATGTACAAGTTGCAGAACATTATTTAAATTGCAGGAACATACTCGAAAGTTTCCGAGAAATTTCCCGAGAATTTAACAGTAAGTTCCCATTGAGAATGTTTCCATGAGATTTATAAAAATGTGTTGTAAATAATTATTTTATATCGCAAATAAGTAAATATAGCTCATAAGGCATGTATCTAGGACGGTCTTGGCTTGATTAGATTATTTGTTAAATTTAGATTCCCGAGAACATTCTATATGGAAGTTTCGCAACTTATGAAAGATCTCCTCGGTACCTAGGTACTCGGAAAAAAAAAATCTGATATAAATCGCTCGACACTTGATTTAATATGAGAATACCTACGGGATTACGGCTTTTAGCATGAGTTCGTGCGTATTAAAAATGCTAATCAGTTTTATTTTGTGACCATTAATAGTGAAAAGCCGGGAATACACCTGTAAGGTTTTATCATGTTTTCTGTAAATACTAGAGACGGAGCTATACTAAAGAATGAGAGGTGAATATCACTATCTCATTCCTTACTATGGTTCCGTCTCTATGGTTTACGTAAAAACAGGTGTGTAGATAAGGCTACCCTCTATTTCCTGACTTCAGATCTCATTTGAATTGGGCTCCAAATACTGTCTAATAAATGATTGTGAGACTCTTTTCCTTCATTTCATCAATTCATTGTATGGACAACGTAGATACAAAATAGGAACAAAGTATCGGGAGAAGAAATATATTTCACTTATTACGATCGTGATACTGAATAGAAAGACTTTTCCAGGAAGGCCCATTTATCACAAATTCTATAGTCATTGTCAAATGAGAGGCCCTCGAAACGAAAGCTCTTAGTAACTAAAAGGTTTCTGCTAAGTATCATGTGTCGACGATGACGGACGTATCCTTTATTATTATAGACATTGTAATAAGGGGTGAATGATCTGACTAACAGGAGACAAGAATCAGGGTATTTTCCTTACAAGTTTGACAAAAAATAAGTGCATCCTCGATACCTGTAAGGTTTTGAAACTCACAAAAGCCCTCCAGAAAGTTTTTGAAGGTTTCAATAAAATTCCATTCCAAATACAATGCCACAAGGACCGATGTTAGATAATTTGTAAAGAAAAATGTTGTAAAAAATATCTTAAAATCCAGTCTCCATTTTCAAGCACTGAGCCCGTGTAAGGTTTTCGCCACATAATTCCTAAGAACCAGAAGCTACCCATCGGCTTGTTTTCCTCCAACAAGAAAATTGGCTATGTAAAGTTTTCAGAAGGTATGAATATTATATTTCTCCCTGATAGCCGTGGTCTTAAAGTTCAAGAAAATGCGCTTCTTTTGATTTTATGTCCTGTAATTTGTTAACAATCTTTTTTTAAGTGAGTGAGATGACATTTGTGCAGTTTTATGGATGAACAGAGCCTAATACTTTCGTCCGCAACAAATAAAATGAAATAGAAAAAAAATGAATGCTAGTGACATTACTGACATGACATTACAAATGAAGTTTACTTTAAGTATAATCCAAAGGTTAAACTCACGTGTGGATCAAACAGATTTTTTTGTATACGCATACACATGTCTTGACAACATATTAAAACACGACCTTCAGCAACAAATATCGTAGATAGATATAAATTGTAAGTAGACAATTCTGTACTAAATTACGACGGATTAAACAAAATCCAGTAAACTTGAATCTAAATCCTTCATTAAAAGGCCAACACACTCCTTCTAAATTTCTCTGGGGATGACACAGAATAAATTCATATATTAGATTAGAATACAAAATCTTAACTTGACTTTATTGCAAAAAACACTCAGGAGCGTCTTGATAATGTACTTTGAATTATTGTTATATTCTATAAGCCTTTTTAGTGTATGCTACCACAGAATAAAAAACAGTTCTTATTTCTTCTACGCAAGTTTTTCAAGTCCAAACTTAGAGATTCGTCTCATTTTTATGAGACTCCTGAGGTGGAACTATTACTAGGACTTTCGAGTATTTTGAGTCGTGAAATAATACTTAGCTCTACGTACAAAGATTAATTTTAAGTTTTCATTAAATAGCATAGTATTCTGTAGTAAAATATAACTGAAGAAACATTTAGACCAAACGAGCATTCGCTCATTCTATCCCCCACTACGTACGAAATTCGTTACGTATAGATACACAAAATGTGATTCGTCGAAATTCGTTGATTTCGTGGAGTGGGGGATAGAATGAGCGAATGCTCGTTTGGTTTAAATGAACTATCGCCTCAATGTAGCCATAATTATATTTTAGTGTTAAATTGTCTCACGTCGACCACTTTATAAAAGGTCATTAAACATGACTCTGAAGTACTTAACGATATAGATTAGTTACGGCGCAGGTATGCCAATAGTGCTCAAACATAGGATTCATTTAATCATGGATTACGAGTTTTTTAAAGTTGTACTTAATTATGACCGCGCAGATTTTTTCTTAAGATTTTCTTAGCAGCAATGTAGTTATGAAAATTTGTTAATATTAATATGGCAGTTATGTCATCTGTTTTTGAGATTAGCAGTTCATGAGCGTTTAACTGGCGTTTGCCGTGTGGTGACGGCAGTAAGAATACATTTGTCACCACCACGACTCCTCCCGCGGGTGTCGTAAGAGTCGACTAAGGGATTGAAGTGTCACTGACCATTCTACAAGATTGATGATGGGCAGCAGCGTCATCACAGTGGACATATTACTGCGATCGCCAATCCGCTTGCCCAGCGTGGCGATTATGGGCATTTGGCTCCTAATGCTGCTATGCGCATAGTTAATAGGAGAGGCCTACGTCCAGCAGTGGACTATCATAGGCTGATAATCTAAGCGTTTAACTTGAGTGTGTTGCTCTACATTGCGCGCCGAATTATTTCGTATGGGTAATTTTTTGCTCTAATTTTAAGTAAAAGTTATCTAAATGTACTTATTATGTCCTAAACTAACCCCCGTTAAGAGCATCGTCCATATCAGATTCACACCCTGTATGTTTAATGCTAGGATCATCATCATCATCATCATCATCATCATCAGCCTATGATAGTCCACAGCTGGACGTAGGCCTCTCCTATTAACTATGCGTATAAACGCATTAGGAGGTAAATGCCCATTTATGGAGGTATAGGATATCATTGCGGAATGACTTTAAATCTTCCGGACTTGACATATTCGATAGATCTTGCTCAATATCACTAATAGCAAAGGTCCAAATTAGACTAATGAAGGGATATCAATATCACGCCCGATCAAGATTGGCTGAAGATCGTTTGTCTGATGTAAGTGTAAAGGGATCTTAAGATCACTTAAATATTGAGCCTTAACGCTCTTGAAGTAAACTTAGAGTTTTTTTTTTAATACCCAGTTAGTGTAATGGCCCGGCCAAGACATTGGTCTAAGGCGACCGGCTTAGCGGAAAACCATACGTGCGAGATTACCCATATCGGCATCCCGCTCCAACTCGTGGATTCGCTCGCGGCCGGCCGCCTTAGACCAATGTCGTGGCCGGGCCTTTAGACCAATGTCGTGGCCGGGCCTTTAGACCAATTTCGTGGCCGGGCCTTTAGACCAATGTCGTGGCCGCAGCATAAGACCTGAGTAGAGCGGGGCGTGCGGCGTCCATTTTAACACTTTCATTGCGGACGAGTGCTACGCACTACGCTCGTAGCCGATCCCGTGATTTTTCCGCTTTGTAGCGAAAATGGACCTCCCACAGAAAACTCCCCTCGGGAGTTCCCCGCGCTCAAAGTGTTAAACAAGTCCTTAGGTAACCGAATGTCCTGAGTCCACCGTCACATCACATCATCAGCCTATATTAGTCAACTGCTGAACAACGGCCTCTCCTTAGCCTATGCGCATGGACGCATTAGGAGGTAAATACCCATAATCGCCACGCTGGGCAAGCGGCTCGGCGATCGCAGTACACAGAGACAGTGTGTCCACTATGATGACGCTGCTGCCAATCATCAATCTTCTATCAAAAAATGGTCGGTGACACTTCAAGTAGCCTCCTCTTCAGCACTTCAAGACCTCTTGTAGATTGAATCAATTTGTATTCTAATTACGACGCATCTATTAAGATACTAAAGCAGGATTAAAATGCTATATTGCAGAATGAGGGCGTAAAACGGGTCATTTAACTTGGAATATGTGCGTCTAGAGATGTTATGGAACGGTTACGGTTCTAGTGTGAAATTAATTTAACGGTCAATTTAACATTCTTATTTGTATTTCAAACAATCGTATGGCGCGTATTTGACTGTAGAATTAAGTAATCTTAGTCACTCAGAGACATAAAATAAGTCAAATTAAAAATGTTGTGTCAATTACAACGAATATGTACATACAGATGTGTTTTCAATACGCACGTATAATTAAATGATAGTATAAATTGCAGTTAGTATAAATAGGAACCAAGGAACCTATTTTATGATTTCCTTAGAAAATTATGAATGTAATTTTTTTCATAGGTACCTACATAATAATTCAGTATACAATGTATACTGCCGTGCTTAGTAAAAAAGACGCATCTCTTATAGTAGTTCTATAGGAGATGCGTCCTTTTTAGTTAGCACGGCAGTATAATAGCTTGTCAGTGTTATAGGCACTGGTCTCACCGCGAGCTACTAAGCTATGAATTATCGGCTATAAACACGAACAAAAGATACGCACTCCCATGTAAATAAAAGAGACACGGCGATACTCGCCCAGCTATCAGCTATCACCGCCGGGCGAGTCTAGCCGTGTCTCTTTTATTTACACGGGAGTGCGTATCTTTTGTTCGTGTTTATAGCCGATAGTTCATAGCTTAGTAGCTCGCAGTGAGACCAGTGCCATATACTCGTATTATATTATATAAAGTTGTAGACTGTGGAAGAAAACAACATTCACCAAATTCAAAACATTTTTTAAGAAAATTGTTATCCCATTCGTTTTCTGTGATCAAATAGGTACTGTAACTGGGTAAATTATATGTATGAAATACTTTCCATTGCATTTTTCGCATTACGCGTAGAACCGGTGGCCGTTTGGGCGGAAAGGTTCTAGAGTGGCGACCACGTACTGGAAGGCGCAGCGTGGCTAGGCTAGGCCCCCCACAAGGTGAACTGATCACCTGGTGAAGGGCGTAGGAGTCCGTAGGCTGCGGGTGGCGCAAAATCGGTCATGGTGAAAATCTTTGGGGGGGGGGGGGGCGATTTCTGTTCAGTTGTGGACGTCTTTCGGCTGATGTTCATAATGATGATGTATACACAGTGCGAATATATTCGCAAGCCTCAGGATTACTACCTTTTGTCTTTGTCTCGTCGTCTTGAATGACTTGAATCTATATGTTACTCACGCCAACATCTCTAAATAGTAGTACATTGTGCATCAAGGGAGGTAAGTATGGGAGGAGTTAGGGAGCAACGGAATTACTAACGGGAGTGTTTGAAGTTCGAAGACGAGTCTCGAAGACTCGAGTTAGTATTTCGCTTACCGACCGTGATGCATACAATGTTTTCCATCACACTCGCCGACAAAAAAAAATAGTTTTAAGCAAAATAATATTAAATGACGTACTGGCATTTCTATTACTCCCTAGGGAATTACACTTTTCTATTACTGCCGCTATGCATACAAGCAATGGCCCGCTTCGACAGCAAGTGTGATGAAAATCATATTATATTATTTTACAATTAACACATAAAATACTTAGACGTGCCTAAAAAAACAGGAAAAGAGGTGTTTTTTCGTATCCTCATTTGTAACCGCGACAGGGAACATTTACAACGAGAAATGTTCAATTTCGGAGAGTGTTTCTAATAATACCTAAAGCCCAGTATGCTGTAGGTACTCGGAAAGCTTCTAGAAACTTCGGACAGCTTTAAAATTTTACGCCTTGTTTGTTTTCGACAGTTTTCCTGCCTAATTAGTGCTAGGGCCCAAAACAGACTTTGGGGGCTTCCAGTTTTACGTTTAGGTACGTCATATTTTATTTTCTGTCTGTCTGTCCATAAAGTTCAGGCCAGAGTGTCTATCACAATTTAGACTTATTAAATAAAGCCCTATGCATCATCATCATCATCATCAGCCTATATTAGTCCACTGCTGGACATAGGGCGCTGCTGCCCATCATCAATCTTTTATCAAATAGTGGTTATACAGGGTGTTTTTTATATCATTAGCCATTTTGCAATATGTGTTGGGTAAAGGTGTAAAAAAATATTTGGTAAAACAAAAATAATCCATTTTTCATTATCCTTTTTGTTATAGATTTTTTTTTAAATCCCATTATCTAACGAATGTTTGGTCACTATGATCAATTGCTTACTTTGCGTACTGCCCCACTATCTCATAACTGCCAAATCAGATTGGAAAGGGTGTTTGAGTTTGCAACTTTAATTAACCCGCATAAGGTAACTAATTCAATGCGTTATAACGTACGTAACAAGTTTCCTACGCATGGTGGGGAATGGAGGTGGAGCTTAACTTGCAGGTAAATCCCACGAGACAGCATTATCAGTCTATCGCATACAGTACTAATAATGACGGTATTTTGAGTTGCGCGCCGATCTGAGGGTAGTTTGACTCAAGCGCGTTCACGCAAGCGCACTCCTTTGTTTACAGAGTGCTGTACAAATGGCACATGGCATCTTGCGGTCAGCCGAGCCAGCATAATCTAACCTCAAGAACGGAGTAACTTAAATGTTCCGTCATACAAACGCGTACTGGTTTACCTCAGATATCGATTCTAATGTACTCTCTAAGCAAATTGAATTGTTGATGACGACGAGCAGGTACAGGTAGGTATGCGCTTGGGCAGTTTTAATCAAATAACAATCGTGTGTGCATGTAGTTAGGACATTTTATTCATTGTTTAGTACCGATGGTGGGGTGAGTGACGTCGGCTGTTCGGTGCTTGTGATGAACTCCTGATTGGCTAAGACTTGACTACTCAAACCTGCTACCCTTTTGTCTGCCATCGAATCGCACGGATTGAAACAAACTTGCCTAGTGACCACAAATTATGTTTTAGCCGGATAAAAAACGGGAAAAAAAACTAAAAAAAAGTGTCACTTTTTTTTTCAAAAATGTTGTGTACTGGTGATCGCGAATGACATATCCAAATTTGGCTAACGACATAACAAACACCCTGTAGTGACACTTCAATCCCTTAGTCGACTCTTACGACACCCGCAGGAGGAGTTGAGGTGGTGCGGATACTTAAATTTCTTATAATATATACGTAAATTTAAGCGTTTTGATGTACTCGCTAAGCTTATTTCGGTTCTTTTTTGTATGAGACTGTACTCAGTTTAAGAGAAATAAAATGAATAGGTACAATAATTTTGAAGAGTTATTATACCTGTCCGGCTAACGCCATTTCTTATGAACTGTCTTATTTAATTAATAAAACGCCCAAATTAACTGACGTAATGAAATTCCTCCTTAGGCCGGTAACTGAAGATTACAGCTGTCCTCAAAACATTTATTACCCGGGTATTTTTCGAGTTCATTACTAGAATAGGTATCTTTTGTACAAAATATCTGAAATCTAGGACATATTGCCCGTATGGTGACGGCAGTAAGAATACATTTGTCACCACCCCAACTCCTCCTGCGGGTGTCGTAAAAGTCGACTAAGGGATTGAAGTGTCACTATAACCACTATTTGATAAAAGATTGATGATGGGCAGCAGCGCCATAATAGTGGACACATTACTGCGATAGCCAATCCGCTTGTCCAGCGTGGCGATTATGGACATTTACCTCCTAATGCGTTAATACGCATAGTTAATAGGAGAGGCGTAGGTCTAGCAGTGAACTATCATAGGCTGATTATGATGGTGATAGGACATATTTTTAAACGACTTCGATGTTCGATGAATTCAATTGTTTTTTTTTTTGTACGAATGTTACTGGATAGCTCTGAGAATCGTGAACCGATTTCTTATAACCCCGAGATTGGCCCGTTGGCTCTTGGCACCAAGTCGGGGTCTGATGATGGGATCTTTATCTAAGGCTGCGGTCTTTTCGACCCGCCAGCCGTCGTCCTAATGGTGTGTTCGAGAATGCTCGAGAGTGGCCGTTTTCGCTCGCCGCGTCCCCTGGTGCGGCTGTAGGCCACGGGCTGTGGGTCGAAACGACCGCGGTTTAAGCGAGTGGATTGGTGATCGTAGTAGTGTGTCTGCTATGATGATGGTGTTGCTCATCATCAGCTTTCAATAAACGAATAGCCAGTGATACTCTAATGCCCTCGACTCTTACGACGTCCACGGGAAGAGTTGGGATGGTGACAATAGTACCTATATTACATCAGAGGCCGGGAAAATGAGGATTTCCGGCCAAGTTGGTATATACGACCGAGCGAGCGTGCGAGCCAGGCCGGACAGGTAACGAGGCCGGGAATCCGTTTTCACGCCGAGGTTATAGTGCTTTTCTCAAACATACAAAGAAATACAATAAAATAATAATGACAATGTTGTCTAAATTAAAAAAAAGTTACTTTGCAGGCCTACTAGGCCTAGTGAAAAGTGTTATGCAATTCCATTTCCGTCCCATTGAGTTACTGCGCCCTAAAAGCGATACGTCCGAGTCTATTTTTCATTGCATGTTTGAGAAAATGTATTTTTACGCAGCAGCTTATTGATGTGAAATATTTTTTCTCGATTGCGGAACCCTGAAAAATAACGGGTTTTCACCTTACCATAACCCTCGGCCGTCAGGAGCGTACTTAATGAAATTCCTTCACTGGACTGCAAAAGGCAGGAATCCATTTTCTCGAGCATACAGAGGAATCCACATAGCAGCCAGTATAGGGAACAAGACGTCATCATAAACATGTAAACATCAGGTGTTCAAACTGTTCATAGATATAAAGTACATCATACAATACATATTACTAACATACCTGGGATGTGAGCGTCGAGGGCGTGACGGAGGCGCAGGATATCGCAAACCTTTTTAAGGACTATTTCACGGTAAAGTCCCCTTTAGGTCCGACACAGGTTATTGACAATGAGAAGTGTTCACGTCGTGGCGCGATTCCTACCCTAGTCAAAGCTGAGGACATTCGTATCGCCTTACGGAATATGAAAAAGGGGAAGTCGCCGGGCCATGATGGGCTCAGTGTCGAACACTTACGACATGCGGGAGTACACTTACCCAGAGTACTGGCTTTGCTGTATAACTTGTGCCTCGGTCATTCCTACCTGCCGCCGGCGCTTATGCGTACTTTAGTCGTACCTATTGTAAAGAACAGGACTGGTGACATATCTGACAAGTCGAATTACAGGCCTATTTCTCTTGCAAATATAGTGGCTAAACTGCTTGATAGCGTGCTCAACTCACATCTAGACAAGTATTTAACGTTGCACGACGCCCAGTTCGGTTTCCGACCTGGGCTTTCCACTGAAAGTGCTATCGTGGTGTTGAAGCATGCTGTCAAGTATTATACCGAGAGGAAAACGTCTGTATTCGGCTGCTTCTTGGACCTATCCAAGGCGTTCGACTTGGTCTCATACAATTTCTTGTGGGCTAAGTTAAGGTCGGCTGGATTACCGTCAGACCTTTTGGCCATTTTGCAACATTGGTATGGCAATCAGGTCAATGTTGTAAAATGGGCAAATACGCTGTCTTCTCCATATGTACTCGAGTGTGGGGTTAGACAAGGAGGGCTGTCATCACCTAGGCTATTTAATTTTTATATGAATGCACTCATCGAGGAGTTAAGCGGTGCTCATGCTGGTTGTTATATAGATGGCGTAAGTGTAAATAATATCAGCTACGCCGATGACATGGCTCTGCTGGCCCCGTCGATTGGTGCACTCAATGAATTGGTGAGCATATGTGAAAGATACGCCATTTCTCATGGACTGGTGTACAATGTGAAAAAGACGGTGTACATGGTCTTTAAGGCTCCTTACACGAGGGCGCCGGATGTGTCGCTCCCTGTTCTGTTAAATGGAGTGCCATTGGAAAGAGTGACTCAGTTTAAATATCTAGGCCACTGGTTAACTGACAACTTAAAAGATGATGTAGATGTTGAGCGGGAACGCAGAGCGTTGGCGGTCCGTGCGAACATGCTCGCTCGCAGGTTCGCTCGGTGTACAGCTGCAGTAAAAATAACGTTGTTTCGAGCTTACTGCACATCAATGTACTCGGGGGCCCTGTGGGCGAGCTGTTCGCAGCGATCGCTCAGCTCTCTGCGGGTCCAATACAACAATGCGCTGTTGGGTCTGCCACGTGTCTGCAGCGCGTCCAGCATGTTTGCTGAAGCGCGAGTGGACAGTTTTGGTGCCGTTCTGCGGAAAAATATGTCATCGCTTTTAAGCAGAATACGGGGCAGCTCCAACAGCCTCCTAAGGACTGTAGCCTTAAGGAGTGAGTGCTCAATAATGCAACACTTAATTAAAAATACCATGTCCGTTGCTGTGTATGTTTACTAACATAGTTTTTAAGTAATAGTAATTAAGGTAACTAACAAATAATGGATCTTTGTTGTCTGAATAAATAAATGATATATATATATATATAACTCGGGGCATTTATACGAAAGTGATGTGGCAAAATATTTTTCTCAAACATGCAATGAAATATTGTAATTACGTGCCTAAAAAGTGGCCGGGAAGTACCTCGTTGCCGGCCTAGGCCGGCTAGTGCCTCTTTTTTAATTTTCATTTGACATAGGGTTGTGACCTGGCATCTTGGCTTTTAGCCAATAATTATCTGTAAGTAATATTAGTATTAAAAAAAATGATTGGCAAATTTTTGCAGTTATAATTAGGTATTAAAATTATATAATTTAAGATAAATGTACAATAACTACTCAAAATAATATTTAAAAATCATTATTATACGGCGCGATCCGTCGGCCCCGATCACTGCATGCGATTAATTGGACCCAACCGACCGCGTCGTCTAATACCGCTTTTTGAAAGTAAAAATTTGCAACTTTCAAACAGGTCAATCTTAAAAAAAAATGAGGTGTCGGTGTCGTATTTGACTTTTGTTGTGTTTCAAAAACTTAGTTATGTAGTTGACTTATAACGTCTTAGAAAGAAGATACATTTTTTTGTTTCATTTCATTGCATGTTTGAGAAAAGCATTGTACATACCTCGGCCATGAAGTGACGGGTTGCCGTCCGAATACTATCCGGCCTCGCTTCGCTCGGCCGTCTACATATATTCGGCCGGCAACCAGTCACTTCCCGGCCTCGGTAGTAATGTACTATTATCGACTAAAAATATATCGATGTTACTGTGAATGACAACATCAAAATGTTATTCGGCATAAATAAATATTAGGTACTTACTCTTCAATTAAAATAAAAAATAAATTTAAACGGGTAGTTACGCGTTTATTTTAAAGTAGTTTTCAAATATACAATTAATATTAAAATATCAATATTTAAATTGTCATTTTGATTAAAATGACGTCTGCATACTTTGACTATCTGAAGAGGCGCGATATCAGATATGGCATCGAACCTCTGTACTATAATCGAGAATGTTCAATAAGCACATCTTTTATTATAATTATATCGACATCTTTTTAATCGATATCAAATCTCTACAACTTGCCCCCAGTTATCCCAGGTATGAATTTAGCATGCCAATAGACATATTTATTAATTAATGGTTGCCAATCCCATACGTTATGGCTTGCTGTACGTCTCGTTTGGTGACGCAGTAAGAATACATTTGTCACCACCCCAACTCTTCCCGCGGGGGTGTCGTAAGAGTTGACTAAGGGATTGAAGTGTCACTGACCATTCTTTGATAGAAGATTGATGATGGGCAGCAGCGTCATCATAGTGGACACATTACTGCGATCACCAACCCGCTTACCCAGCGTGGCGATTCTGGGCATTTCCTCCTATTGCGTATACACGCATAGTTAATAGGAGAGGCTTACGTCCAGCAGTGGACTGAGATAGGTTGATGATGATCCTATACGCGAATTACGGGGAGACGCAATATCTCAGGTCAATCTTCAAAAAATACGACGAAGCTTATATCTTCATTTTGAACATCTTTTTCCATATATATTCCCAGTAGTGCACCTTTTAGGCGAAAATTATTCTTCATTCTGTCTTGATAAGAGTCTGGATGACATAGTGTTTTAGCCGAATGATGTCATAAATTGTAAGGCTCTTGCTACATTGTTACCCGCTTTCCGCTAACCGATAAGTAAAATTATATCACGGATTGTTGAAAATGGTACATTATTTTATTTAACTGTGATAAATAATACATCATACTCGTATATATAATATATACCAAGCCGTATGATGACGACAGTAAGACAACATTTATTTTGTCACCACCCCAACTTTTCCTGCGGCTGTCGTAAGAGTCGAATAAGGGATTCAAGTGTCACTGACCATTATTTGATAAAAGATTGATGATGAGCAGCAGCGTTATCATAGTGGACACATTACTGCGATCGCCAATCCGCTAGCCCAGCGTGGCGATTATAGGCATTTAGGTACCTCTTAATGCGTTTATACGCATAGTTAATAGGAGAGGTCTACGTCCAGCAGTGGACTATTATAGGCTGATGATGTATAGGTATATACCACTTTTTTGATTGGGTCATTGTCAGTCCGAAAAACAAAAGTTGTCCACACGGTGGTCAAAAGTTAACAGCTTTTATAAATCTATGTTACGATTTGATTGCATAGGGCTATTGACCGGGGAACCTACTTGTACCGTCAATTGTTCCAAGATTAGTACAGGAATTCCTTAATTTTAGGTATGTCCACCGAAAAGATGATAACCTAAATCTGACAATGATCCATTTTTACAAGCAAGCTAATCATGCCAAAACCGTTGTATATACATACCATTCAAAGTATATTTTACGCCTTATTTATTCAATTATGAAATATATTATTCTTCTTAACACTATTTTATAAGTTCTCATGGAAACATTCTCATTGAGAACTTACTTTTAAATTCTCATGAAAATTCTTGGAAAATTCCGAGTATATTCCCGCAATTTTGAGAATGTTTTGCAACTTGTACATTTCTACGAACAGTGTACAAATCAAAACAAATTCAGGAGCTTAAGCGTTCTTCTGCATTTGAAGTCTGACCCTAAGCAAGAATAAATAATACCTACTTTACGCAAAAACCAAGCACAATAACCTCGACTGAAGCCTCGTACCTATAAAGAACAAACAGAAAAAAAATCTATACTTACGCTCCAGCTTTTATAGTCTACTTATACTGGATGGTATACAGAGTGTAAGAAAAATAGGGGCGAAAGGCATAATAAAATTCATTGTCGCATCCTCATTGAAAAAATCCGGCCGAGAGCATGTCAGGCCATGTTAAGTGTAGGGTTCCGCGGGGTATTCAAAAACGGCTGGGACGATGTTCAAAATAGTTTTATTTTAAAGTGCTAATCACTGAATAATAGGTACCAACCATCAGTTTATAGTATGGCAATTGAATCACCTTAAAAAGTTATTTATTATAGAAACATCCATGCACGTGGGCTGTGAACTCTGCAGAGGTTTTAAAAAAAACCTATAAAAAGGAGTTCGTAGACACAGGTCCGTGTGGTGACGGCAGTAAGAATAAATTTAGTCACCACCCGAACTCTTCCCGTGGGTATCGTAAGAGTCAACCAAGGGATTTGAAGTGTTACCGGCCATTTATTTATTGAAGATTGATGACGGGCAGCAGCATCATCATAGTGGAGTAGTACAACTGCGATCGTCAACCCGCTTACTCAGCGTGGCGATTACGGGCATTAACCTCCTAATGCGTCCATATGCTAAGGTAACAGGAGAAGTCTGTCCCACAGTGGACTGATTATATGGTGATGATGTCACACAGCTCTTTAAAGGGTCGGCACCGCGCATGTGACTCCCTTGTAGTTGCGGGCGTTCATAGGCTACGGTTATTGCTTACCATGCCTGTTTGTTAGTCACAATCTTTGAAGAATAATATAAACAGTTTTTGCCCTAAATTTTTCTGACTCAATATTGTATCCAGTTCCGTTACCCGAAAACACCTGTTTACACAGTAATATATTACCAGAGAGAGGTAACTTACAAAGAGTTACAATACTAAGTCGCTTTTTTTATTAGCTGGATTTTATTCGATTAATTGAATGTTTTGCTTCCGAATGATGTACCACTGCAATTTATAAAATACGATAGGTACATTTATTTATACTAAACATGATACGTACGTATGTACCCACGACTGCATTATAGTTGCCGGTTTCTAAGAATGAACTTTTGACAGTTATAGATTAATCCTTATTAATATGATGGTAAGGTAAGACTCAATATTTTTCCAATAGTCTAAACGACACATATATATGGCTCATTTCTAAAATGTCAAATGTTTATTCTTAGAAATCGGCAACATAGAATCGTCTAATGCAATATGTAGGTATTGTAGGTATGCAAACGTACATGCCATGACAGGTAATATCTTCGCAACAACACCTGCAAGTTCAATACATTATATTTAACAGTAACTTTAAAAAATATCTTACAAAATATAGCTGTTTCTTTCAAGGACGAAAGAGAAAACATTTATTTAACGCCACACTACAGGCCACACATAATACAGTAAGTAGATAGAAGTACATTTGTAAATAAATAAACAAATTGACTAATTATGAATATTAGATGTCATATGCCAAAGAAAAAATACCTAGTTTACCAATGTCAGAGTTGGTACCCTCATCCGTAGCTTTCGCGGCTGATTATAATTTATAATAATATACGTACATATATTGTTTTACTACTTAACAACACAAATTACAATATTTAATAAATCATTTTATTTGTTGCATAAAAAAAATCTGAATAATATTGCCGAAGACAACACTCTTTATTTCTTACTTCTCTATGTTGATCATAAAAGAGTTTTCAGTCAATAGCTTCATACTAAATTATTGATGCGGAAATAGGCTTCGGAATTTAATGAATCAATAAGTTCAGGGTATTTTCTGTCTCAAGGTAAACTAAAAGAAGGCTACAGATGGGCAAGTGCGCAGTAAGAAAATACAGTATTTCTATTTATCCACAACTTTCAATACTTTCATACTGTCCAGCCTAAGAGCGCTCGTACACTTGTAAGTTTTTACGTAAGTTATAAGGACGGAGCTATACTAAGGAATGAAGAGGCGAATCACTATCTCGTTCCTTAATATACCCCGTCCCTATAACTTACGTAAGAACTTACAGGTGTACGGCTGGCCTAAGAGTAGTTATTATGTAAGTAAACTAGATACGCCGCCATTTTGCATCATTCGGTATCGCGTGTCAAACTAACAAAATGTATGTGTGTAATCAGTATTTATTTATAAATAAAATAAATAATAATATGCATGTTTTTCGGATAATTTAATATATAATAGCTTGTTAGATACATGCAAGACTTGTATTAAATATTTTTCATCACACTTGCTGTCTGAGCGCGCCATTGCTTGCGTGCGTAGCGGGAGTAATAGAAAAGCGAAATTCCCTAGGGAGTAATAGAAATGTCAGTACGTCATTTAATAATACTATGTCTTAAAACTTATTTTTTTGTTGGCAAGTGAGATGAAAAACATTGTATGCATCACGGTCGGTAACCGGAATACTAACTCGAGTCATAAAAGCTTCTAACACTCTCGCTAGTAATTCCGTACTTACCTCTCTTGATGCACAATATACAATTAAAAACATAGGCAATTTAACATTACACGAATACGTCACAACGCCCGACACTGTCGACTTTTTTATGTACCTTACTTAGATAAGTAAGGTAACCAATGATATTGCACCTACCTATCTATCTACTTAAAAGACATGAAAACCTACGTATTTTATGTTCTAACACCCTTATTATTAAACGTCTTCCAGGCGCGGATCCAGGTCTTCGTTGAGGGGGGGGAGCACTGCCCTATGGTATGATAGTATTTTATACTTAAAACAGCACCTAGCCATATATAAGTCCAGTGCGAGGGGGGGGCAAGTGCCCCCATAGCCCCCCCCCCCCCCCCCTGGATCCGTGCCTGACGTGTCCTAACTTAGCAAGCCGCTAAGTATTGTTTGTTCCTTTGGGTCTTACTTATCAATATGCCTGTAAGAGCAAAAGGGACAAACAATACTTAGTGCTAAGTTAAGATACGTTTATGAATAAGGGGGTAAGTCGATGATTCTGGAACTAATAAATAAGGCTTAACCCAAATTGAGGCGTTTTTCACAGGATTACTGGATAAATGTCTTCCGTCAAATAGCGAAAGGACTGAAATATATCACTCGATTTGGATGTTCTCAGATCGTAGTGCTCGTGAATGGCTACTTTCGAGTCTGTCTCTTCAACAAAGTCGTTATTGGAGTGATAAAAACCATATTTTCTCAAACATGCAATGAAATATTTTCCTTACGTTCCTTAAAATAGACTCGGAAGTATCGCTTTTAGGGCGCAGTCACTCACTGGGATGGAAATGGAATTTCATAACACTTTTCAGGCCTAGGCCAGCAAAGTAATTTTTTAATTTCGACAACATTGTCATATTTTTTTTTGTATTCCTTTGTATGTTTGAGAAAAGCACTATACATGCCTCGGCGTGAAAACGGATTCCCGTATAATACCAACTAGAAATCCTCATTTTCCCGGCCTCTGGTGTAATGTACTATTTAACGACAAACGTCAAACGGGTTTCAAATAGCGTAAACTTACGTTTAGTTGAAGTCCGGACCAAAACACTGGATTGAGTTTAAACTTTCGTGAGACATAATAACTTTAAATATAATTAAATGAATTAAATGGTTAAACTCGTTAATAATTTATTCACGTTTAATTATATTTAAGTATAGTCACTGGATTGACTCCATAACCTGAAAGTCTTCTCAACCGAACGTATTATATAGCCAAAAAGTACGTGAAGCTACTGAAATGACGACTGTAATAAGCAGAGATCGGAAAAATGGGCGTCCTTGTTCGCAATAATATGGCCATGACTCCAAAGTTGATGATTAATCAAACAAGTAGGTACTACCTGTTTTTTTGAAAAAAAAATCGATCCCTTAACTAAATTCCATTGTACCGGTATTAAATATTATTATTATTCGCCCGTGTGGTGACGGCAGTAAGAATACATTTGTCACCACCCCAACTCCTTCTGCGGGTGTTGTAAGAGTCGACTAAGGGATTGAAGTGCCACTGACCATTATTTGAAAAAAGATTGATGATGGGCAGCAGCGTCATCATAGTGGACACATGACTGCGATCGCCAATCCGCTTGCCCAGCGTGGCGATTATGGGCATATCACATAATGTTATATTCAGAAAACGATTTATTATTTATTCAACTTTATAGTCCTGTCCTTATTATTGCGAACAATGACGCATATTTGTCCAATCTCTGGTCACAAGTTATCTTGTATATGTCCTCCTACATATTACATTATGTGTAAATGATGTTTTATAGCTATCGTTATAGCGCCATTAATGTGTTTGTCTAATAATAGAACCGTAAAACTGTTATGACAACGTGTAAACAATATATAATGTTATGAAGGTAATACGATTTTTTATGTCAAATACCCTTAGACCGGGATTACATCTTTGAGTGTATACGTAATAAGTAAGTTGTAGGGACGGAGCTATACAAATGAACGAGAGGTGAATATCACTATATCATCCCTCAGTAAAACTCCATCCCTATATTATAAATAAAGTAAAGTAGTGTGACTACTGGGGAAAAAAGTACAAACCAAAATATTTAGTTAATAAATAAATTGATTTGTGTTTTTACTATTACATCCATCCCTATAACTTACTAGTGGGCATAGTCTCATGCTACGGTCATGGTATGCTACGGTCTAGTGGGCAGAGACCTTTATAGCCGATAGTGCATAACTTAGTAGCTCGTGGTGAGACCAGTGCCTAAGTATTTTTATTTCGATATCGTCAGTAGACAAGCAAAACTCACTAACTAACAAATACCTACTTGAAATTAAGATCTTATCTCAGTTCTGATGTATTACTGACATAAGAGGTTGCTAAGAGTAGTGACAGTTTTTATAGTGAGTTTTGCTTGTCAGCCGACGAATGTACGTAGGATTTTCATTAAGTATACATACTGGTGACGGCAGTAAGAATACATTTGTCACCACTTCTCTTCCCGTGGATGTCGTACGAGTCGACTAAGGGAAGTGTCACATCGATGACGGGCAGAAGCGTCATCATACTGGAAACACTACTGCGATCGCCAACCCCCTTGACCAGCGTGGCGATTATGGGCATTGCCTCTAGTGCAAACGCATCAGTAGGTAATAGGAGAGGCCTACGTCCAGCAGTGGACTGTTACGGGCTGATGACGTGATGTGAAGCCTTAATTAAGCGTCGATTTGTGTAAGACCCCATGTTAATATATTTTTCACCTTTCTTGCTCGGAAAGGGCTTTTTTATTCTTTAAAAACAGATAGCAAAGTTGCGTTTTATCCACAAGAGTGCAAAGTTTGAACTTCCCTTGATTTTTTAAAATAAAAGTGTATTTTATATAGATCAGTTATTTTTATTATGTTGTGTTTCCTCACTTAAGGAAGGTGAAAAGTTTTGTGTTACACACGGCTGCAAAGTTATTTTAGCTCGTGTATATTGCAACACTCTATATGCTCAGGATTCTATTCTTGAACCACTCGCTTCGCTCAGGATTCTATTTTCGAACCACTCGCTTCGCTCGTAGTTCAACCATAGAATCCATTCGCTAGCTCATGGTTCAACTCTAGAATCCGTTCGCTATATCGTGTTGCAATTCCACACTCGGTTAAAATACAACTTTGCACCCTTGTATAACAATAGTACATTACTACCGAGGCCGGGAAGTGACTGGTTGCCGGCCGAATATATGTAGACGGCCGAGCGAAGCGAGGCCGGATAGTATTCGGACGGCAACCCGTCGCTTCATGGCCGAGGTATGTATAATGCTTTTCTCAAACATGCAATGAAATGAAACAAAAAAATGTATCTTCTTTCTAAGAAATTATAAGTCAACTACATAACTAAGTCTTTTAAACACAACAAAAGTCAAATTCGACACCGACACCTCATTTTTTTTTTAAGACTGACCTGTTCGAAACTTGCAAATTTTTACTTTTAAAAAGCGGTACTATTAGACGACGCGGTCGGTTGGGTCCAATTAATTGCTTGCGGTGATAGGGGCCGACGGATCGCGCCGTCTAATACTGCTTTTTAAATATTATTTTGACTAGTTATTGTACATTTATTTTAAATTATATAATTTAAATACCTAATTATAACTGCAAAAATTTGCCAATCATTTTTTTTAATACTAATATTACTTACAGATAATTATTGGCTGAAAGCCAAGATGCCAGGTCACAACCCTATGTCAAATGAAAATTAAAAAAGAGGCACTTGCCGGCCTAGGCCGGCAACGAGGTACTTCCCGGCCACTCTTTAGGCACATAACTACAACATTTCATTGCATGTTTGAGAAATAGTACATTACTACCGAGGCCGGGAAGTGACTAGTTGCCGGCCGAATATATGTAGACGGCCGAGCGAAGCGAGGCCGCATAGTATTCGGACGGCAACCCGTCACTTCATGGCCGAGGTATGTATAATGCTTTTCTCAAACATGCAATGAAATGAAACAAAAAAAATGTATCTTCTTTCTAAGAAATTATAAGTCAACTACATAACTAAGTCTTTGAAACACAACAAAAGTCAACCGACACCTCATTTTTTTTTTAAGATTAATCTGTTTGAAAGTTGCAAATTTTTAATTTAAAAAAGCGGTATTAGACGACGCGGTCGGTTGGGTCCAATTAATCGCATGCAGTGATCGGGGCCGACGGATCGCGCCGTATAATACTGCTTTTTAAATATTATTTTGTGTAGTTATTGTACATTTATTTTAAATTATATAATTTAAATACCTAATTATAACTGCAAAAATTTGCCAATCATTTTTTTTATACTAATATTACTTACAGATAATTATTGGCTAAAAGCCAAGATGCCAAGTCACAACCCTATGTCAAATGAAAATTAAAAAAGAGGTACTTGCCGGCCTAGGCCGGCAACGAGTTACTTCCCGGCCACTTTTTAGGCACGTAACTACAACATTTCATTGCATGTTTGAGAAAATAACTATATTATTATTTATAATGTCATTTTATTTTAAGGAGGTCACATTGGCTTTGAATTCTGAACAATCCCTGGGTTAGGTTAGTGTGCCAATGAGTTTATTAATAGGCAGGACAGTCTTTGATCATGTTCACGTTAGGGTGGCATAAAAATAGGGCTATTCAGGTCTAAAATTAACCGCAGTTTATTAATAACTCAATGACATCAATGGACCTTAATAAAAAGATGATTAAGTATCAAAAATACGTTAAGAATATTATTTTATATCTACGTATACACTGGTAAAGCCAAGTTTTTAAAATGCAATCGTTACACACAGTTTTTCATAAACATTTGTGTTTAACCTAAAATAAAATAGTATACAGTCACTTTAATGAAAAACACATGAATTATATAAGATTTTGATCATAGGAACAACTTAAATAGTCTATTTAAATACGTTATGTATTTGTATGCCTGTTATTCGTATTTCAGGATATCCCGGGAAATTTATTAGTAAAATTAAAATGAGTCTGCCTCCATACTAGTCACCGCCGCAACGACGCCTTCGTTGGAGTAAAAGAGGCAAAACCTTGAATTTGACTTTTTTTTAAATTTAGGGTTTGCACTGGCGTGTGATTTAATTGCTGCTGGTTGTAAACGCCATTACATTTGACTAACCACACCTGACCCTTATTACAATGGGCTTAAAGTACACGTATGACAAGTCGATAATGTTGGCAACGGTAATGGGAACATTTATTTTGCAAACCCCATTTCACGAGATGCGAAGGAGACCACCAAAAGGGTAATAATAAAGTATCGGCTTTAATATAGGCCTTAGCAAAACCAGCAATGTGTTGTTCGACAAACTCGCAATATATCCGACCGACCGACCGACCGGTAACAGATAACCATAGGCAATGAAAATGAAAATGATTTTTTTTTTATTTCCTTGAACAATTTCGGTGCAGTTTACAAGTGGGTTGAGACCTCCTACTAAGTACTAATAATACTTACGTCTGGAAGCCTCGCTCCTCCTTATAAAGTCTTACTAACACATGGACGCTGACAATAGAAGAAATAGTAATTTTTACAATTATTGTCACACCTGTCACTACTTGTATAGTTGAATTATCGAGAAGATGGAATTACATATGTAGTGATAACGCGTATTTACAATGTATTGTGTGCTATTGTGTGTGTTTTATCGACTCATGTATTGGCATTATTCGACTAATAGTAAACCTAATTGTAAAGATACAAGGTTCACTTTAAAAGTGTTGCTTTAGTAACACCACTAAAAATGCAATTCCATCTTCTCGATAATTTCAACTAGTTATATAGTGAAATAGGGGCCAGGCCTACTACCGCGAAAATCGAAATTCGTAAATTTCGTGGATTTTTTGTCTGTCACTCAAACGAAGGCGTCATTAGAGTGAGAGAGGCAAATTCTCGAAATTTACGAATTTCGCGGTAGGGCCGCAGGGCCCAGCCAGGGACTACGGCTTTGTTGGACACAGTTCATACACTTATTTGCCCTCGCTTTGTTTTTGAATTAATCAAATATAAATCAATAATTCCATCGATCACCTTCCAAGGCAAACATTAATCAAACGGTGGCCATAATGATTGCATGTGATTAGGTGCTATTGAAGAGCAAACCTTGACATTAGAGAATCCTCGCTTTTATTGCTGTTAAAGAACAGTTCAGTAGGCACAGCACATGATTAGTCCGATCGCAGCATCATACTATCTGTATACAGCGTGGGTATTGGATACGGGCGAATAATTAATCAAGCTATAATATCTGATCCTACGAGTCGTATAAAATAATAATTTCGTTAAATTTTGTTGTTAATTAGGTGTAATGATATTTCTAAAGTGCAACCCAGCAGCAATGCATGCCGGCCAACTGACATGAGACTCGTATGACGTTTAGATACTTATGGCTACCAGTGGGTGTAATACATTGCGTGCTCAATTATTTTATATTACCACTAAAATATTCGCCCGTATC
This sequence comes from Thaumatotibia leucotreta, assembly GCA_025490895.1. Lineage (NCBI taxonomy): Eukaryota > Metazoa > Arthropoda > Insecta > Lepidoptera > Tortricidae > Thaumatotibia > Thaumatotibia leucotreta. Next base: position 88,699 of record JALPQI010000100.1, read on the forward strand.
AAATACACACGCTGTAGACTATCCGTCCACTTTTATTAGTTATAAATGTTATAACAAGCCTACAGAAGAGCTACAGATGTCACTTTTCCCATTTTGACGACGATCGGCACTAAATATAGCTGTTCGAAAAAAGGTTTATTTCTATGACACCACATTGATCTTGGGTATGCCTGCTATACGAGTTGTGGTACCTATTAAAAATCTGATTATTAGTCACGCGTTGATTGCATGTGTGATTAGTGTGACTTTATCGATTTCGGATGCAAAGGTGGGCCTTGACTGGCCGATATGGCCACTTTGACACGCTACGAGTTCACAAGGTATATTATTTGTATTTTAATCATTAGATGCCTTTTCTAGAACTTTCTTTGATATTACCATCGTCATCATCATATTAGCTGAAAGACGTTCACTGCTGGGCACAGGCGTTCCCCGAAAATTACCATAATTACCAATCCTGCGTCATCCGCATCCAACGGACTCCTGCGGCCTTCACTGGTTTGCACCTTGCTTCCGATACCTTTTCGTGACAGTGGCCACCGGTTCTACGTGCAATGTGCCCCGCCCACTGCCACTTAAGTTTGCCAACCACCATTACCATCGCATCGACTGTTTAAACATTTCGTTGTATATCGTCGGTTGACAAGCAAAACTCACTAAGTAACAAATACCTACTTGAAATAAAGCTCGTATCTCAGTTCTGACTTAATACTGACATAAGAGGTTGCTAAGAGTAGTGACAGCTTTTATAGTGAGTTTTGCTTGTCAGCCGACGATATGTTTACATTTTATTTAGTTTGTTCCTGAAATGTACTAAAATACGATGTAATCATGACTCGGCTTATAATTTTATTTCTATTTTGATTTAAATTATTCGGTCGTCAATCATTATGTCGACATTTTCATATGTCCTGTTGTGTTACAATTATAAAACTGACAATTTACGGTAAATATAGGACTCCAAAGTTGAATAATTTATATATTCTGTAGGTACCCTCCGTCACTATGACGTCACGGTTTCATAACGCCCTAGTTAATCTTCTACCCCTGTCACGGGCTAATTACAAACGTCAAGCTCTATTTTCTCTAGATACTAATGACTAGGTCTTAGCAAAAGTTGTATCAGAGGCAAATCCCGGCAGATTTTATAGATTGCTGTAAAAACAAAAATTAAGGAGATTCGCAAATTTTACCGAAGCCTTTTTTCATGTATATTATAACCTAACCTAACCTAACTATAATATTATTCTGAGACTGTACAGAGTCACTGATGACGGCAGTAAGAATACATTTGTCACCACCCCAACTCCTCCTGCGGGTGTCGTAAGAGTTTACAAAGGGATTGAAGTGTGACTGACCATTATTTGATGGGCAGTAGCGTCATCATAGTGGACACATTAATGCGATCGCCAATCCGCTTGCCCAGCTTGGCGATTATGGGCATTGACCTCCTAATACGTTTATACGCATAGTTAATGGGAGAGGCCTACGTCCAGCAGTGGACTATCATAGGCTGATGAAGATGATGATACCTGGTTTACGTTAACTACCCAAACACATAACGTTGATGACAATACAAAATAAATTGCCAGCTGCGTTAAGCCAGCAAGCTCCGATTTCCCCTTTGTGTTAAATCAAGGTCCTTTAAGAAGCACAATTCTTCTACATTGTGCTTAATAAAGGCAAAAATAGCGCGCGGAATATGGGCCACGTCTCGCCCTCGGTGGGGAAAATTGTAGAATGTAGGTGTCGAGTAGGGTTACCATGCATTTCAGTAGTTTTCTGTTTTATTTCTTGAAGGAAAATCTACCTATTATTACTTTTAAACTTTAGATCAGTAAATTCATCAAACCGACCGAACTAATACCGACTGCAGTAAAATAGTACATTTCGACACAAGTACAACCCGAGTTAAAAAGAAGTTTTTACGCGTGTATCGAACAAATCTTTTCATGACAAGTGCCTTAAAAAGAGAAATTTACGCACAAAGTTTACTTTTCCGCACTAGTTAGGAAATATATTTATACATTATTTGCATAAATTATTGCCCAATTATAACGAAAACGTAATTTTTAGCTATTTTAACAATAAAAGTTAATAAGCCAATTTTTTGGACGACAGCTTATTTATTTTTATATACTCAACTCGTAATTATAAACTAAATTAAAATATGAAAATGTCAAAATTCTTTAATGTGATCCGTTTCGGCCTGTTTTTAAAATTTTCGGTCCACCCACCTATAGGTAGAGGTATCTACTAAGAGCTATCTACATAATAGGTAACTTGAAGCTCTAAGATAAGTCAAGAGACAGCAGCTCTCAGGTCTCACTTAGCATTTATTAAATTTTATGAATCGGATGTAATTCCAGTCCGGACGTATTCATGGCCACCCCGACCTTTTGTTCCACTGCTGCGTCCTATATGTAGGACAATGTGTTTATGTACTATATATAGGACAATATTTACTGTGCTTTGGAGAGTATTAATTAAGAGGTATCTACGTCAGCGAGGGGGTTTGGATAAATAAGTATGAGTCGATTGCAAAAAAAACATAAAGCCTTAATCAAAACAAAAATCACAATCGTGTCAATTGTGTTTCGATAGTTAGTCATACAAACTATACAGGGTGCCTGCGAGGAAAGGGAAAAAATTCAACAGAGGATTTCTGACCAAATTTGAAGTTAAAAATGTCATAATTATGAAGTTTTCTAGATTGAGTCTATTTTAAGACAAAATTAGATTTTTTCTTTAAACCGTTTTAGACCGTTATTGCGCTATGATAAACGCATTTTAGGAAACTATTTTGTCACCATGTTGTCTTAGTCTTGTCACACTTAATTAACAGAAATCAAATGAACAAAAATATTTTTAATTACCTAACAAATGTAACAAAAAATTTTAAAGTGCATTTTTGCGATAGTTTGATTAATAAAATCCTTTTTTTGTGTATTAAGGCATTCAAAACAAAAAAAATCAAAAAAAAAATTTTTTTGCAGTTTTGATCAAAACTCATTAAACATTTTTTTGCTTGTTTAATTCCCAGGAATATGCTGTTAGAATTTTTCCCTTTCCTTGTGGGCACCTTGTATGGTATACTCTGTCCAACAACCCTTAGCAGTAGAAAAAGGCTGCAATAAAAATGAGGGTGCGTATTGTTGATCGCTCATGGAAATTTTGAATTTATCGCCTTTTTTCACTGCCAAAAGTTGTTACCAAAATTTAACTTCGTAGCACAATAAAGGTGTTCGCACATTACAACAATTCCACGTCAGCGCGGCAGCAACTCTACTCACACTTTCGACGAGTAGTCAACTGGTTGATCCACCCAATGGTCACTAATGGACAACGCGCCGTGAACGAATGGGCAATGAAAATGGTTGATTGATACACGTCAGTCGCAAACGCATGGTCGCCGCGTGGACGTGTGGTCAAAGTATGGCCGACGAGTCGGAGTTGACCTTTAGTGTACGTCTCGTAGACCACTCGTCGTACATTACTTGGATATCATTTTTTGAAATTACTCCTAGTACATATGACATAGGATTTAAATTTCAATATTTGACAAAGAATCGAGTCGCCGTTGAGTCTTTATAATGTGCAAAGACCTTAAAAAAGCTAGAGCAAAGCTGGAGCAAAGCGGCAGCCGAATGGCAGACTAATTTGAAATGGCAGAAGTATAGTCTTCTTTGGCCAAGTTACATTTTGTTCCCGTGGCAATGGAGACAGCGGGCTGCTTGTGAGCTTATGCTAAACTTATACGTGACATGGTCTCCGACAAAAAGGAGAACATCCCCGCTCAGAGTCGTTCCTGGTGCAAAAGCTGTCCATGACTATTCAACGCGAAAACGCTGCGAGTGTAATGGGCACTTTAGCACCGGAAACGACGATGCACGGTTTATGTGCTTATAGTACCTATATCCCTACTATTTTCACTCTTATTGTTTTTTAAGTTAGTTTTCTCATATATAGAGGGTGTAATAAAAAATCCAGTACTGGACTGAAATAGGCTAATGATGTGTGATATGCTTACCAATAATTTTCTAAGAAATCACATATAGATTATCAGCAGGACTGGCCAAGGTGTCATTTTACGATAAGCGATAAGTAATAGACGTATGAGAATGACAGATTCGTACGAAAAGTCACGCGACCATTTGCTTACGTCATTATGGTCACGTGACTTATCGCTTATCGTATACGATTGCAGAATGGCATCTTGGCCAGACCTGCTGTGTTATTTTTTTTTCGATTATGGTAAAATTGAGACGGAATGTGCCTACTTCTACTTAGGGCATTATTTCGAGAACAAAATCTTCGCCGTACAAATATTTACCCCTGGTTATAAATTAATGTATTACAGCAAAGTAATTGGAACGATCTTATTAAAATTAATTGAAAACTGTTCTGTATGTGCTTTCCTAGTACTGTAATATTAGTAAGAACTTTTTCACACGCTCCGATCCGGAACAGATGTCGGATAGGATTGCGATTTAGCGAAATTTGTTTTTTTGTAGTTAAATTTAATTACACATTATTTTTTTCAGATTTTTTTAACTTTATTTTGTATGTATGTATGTAAGCTTTATTGTACATTAGACAAGAAATACAGGAAACACAAACAAAAACAATGTGATACAACAAAGGCGAACTTATCCCTTTCAGGGATCTCTTCCATTTAACCTTTGAGGAAATGAGAAATTAACAGAAATATGAAAGACAAAAATGTGCATTTACTGACTTAAATTTTGAAGTAAAATTTTGTATTCACATTGTTGATATATAAAACCGATAATATCTACCTAAACACTAAATATAAATACATACAGTTAAATAATAAATAAATATGTAAAAACACACAATGGATCCACCATAGTTAAGGATTGGAATTGGAAAGCCACATCTTCTTCAGCCTCTCCTTGAGTGATGCTACAGATTGCGACTACCTTACAGATACCGGCAACTCATTCCACATTCATTCATTCATTTTTCATTTGTATTGTATCAATTAATTTTAAATAAATACTATAAGTAATAATCACAATGCAATGGTGTCTTAGATTAATACGTAGTGCCATCTTCTCTGTATAAATATGTCTCGGGCCTCACTGATAATAAGCGTTGCGTAGTGCCCTGCGGTGCACTACGTGACAACAAGCTGAGTGAGGACCCTTTCGCACAACTTCGATATCTTTGTTTTTAATGTAATGTAATTTTAAGTTATGTTTTGTGCTAATAAATTCATTTCATTTCATTAAAAGCAGCCGCTCTTTATATGCTTTGGCGTTCGTCAGCATTCGATCGCTTCCATATATTATGTGATTGCGAATTAAAAAATTGCGCACTAGTGATAAAGTCGATTTTGTTGTGTAGCTTTCGAATTGTAACAAACGAAGTTACCTCGCTATTCTTTTGACAATAAGGTTACAATTCTGGAGAACTGCGGCCATATACAGGGCGTGCCAAAACTAGGAAACATGAAGGGAATGCAGGCGTGGATCCAGGACTTCGTTGAGGGGGGGGAACTGCCCTATGATAGTAATATTTTATACTTAAATAGCACCTGGGCATACCTAAGTCCAATGTCAAGGGGGGGAGGGGCAAGTGCCCCCATTGCCCCCCCCCCCCTGGATCCGCGCCTGAGGGGATGGTAAAAATGACTGACGAGTGGTATTATCAAACCGTGATCAATTTGAAAGTGGAACCAATGAACGACTTTGTACAGGTAGCTGTCGAAACTGGGGGCCTTGGGCTCTGGAGGCTAAAAAGTTCGTGAGGGACTTAGGTCGGCGGCTGAGAGACGGTGGTTGTGACCCCCGTTCCGGTTCATATTTGGTTCAACAGATATCCCTGGCTATACAGCGCGGTAACGCAGCCGGTGTGATGGGGACTTTTGGACCGGGTGCGGGACGGAGCGAGGGTTGCAATTGACATTTCCTTTTTTTTTTTATTGTGTTGTAATGACGAAGCCTGTTGGGGATATTGCCATTGATGAGTATGACGTAGCTTGTTGCTGATTCCATTTTGTAGCATCTTGACGAAGCCTGCGGTGGATTTATTATGTGTAAATTGAGATATTTGAAAGTACTGTTGACATAACAGTGCATAATTAAGTCAATCTGGGATATATTCAAAGTAACAATAGATTAATTAATCACTCACTATCTATAAACAACTTTTTTCTTGGTAAATGTTGTGTCAACTTTCTGATTCCGGTTTGATAATATACATCGGACAATATAAAGATTCTTCTAGGCTGCTTCATTTATAACGCCGACGACGTACGTTTCATAACTTGAATCTGCGCTTCGTCGATTTCCTTTAAATATTTACATCAAAGTGATTCAAATTTGAAGCTTCAAATGTCGATGAATCTTGTGTAACGGAAAAGAAATATATCTTTAGATTTTTAGACATCATCCGAAATCATACAAAGAGGAATAAAGAACGAAATTTAATATAATTTTCCGTTTCAACCAGCATGTCACCATGTCACCCCTCTGAAATTTGGATAGTTCGTAGGCTACTGTAACTGCTTACCATCATTAGGCTCGTCCAATAATCATCGGATGCTTCTTTATAAACATAGTATAGGCCTTAATTTTGTGTCACGTTATCAGGGAAGCTATTTTTTATACCACCTTTTTAAAAAAAGGTCTTCTTCTTTCCTGCTGAGAACAAATTGACACTTTTTCGTTCTCGTTGCATAAATATTTATTATGTACGAACAATTATGTTATGAAACATCAAATCAATGGGTAGGTAGTAATCATGCCAGCAAAATACATTAAATTCGATCGAAGGTCAAACTAAGAGCATTTCTCTCGACGTAAAGAAAAATAAATTATTAGTGTGAGACTAAGGTCACGTGCCATTACTGTACAGACAAGGACCATAACAATGTGTACATTTGTGACCTTATTTCAATGCAATAAGAGTCATCTGTGTATATATATTTAAGCCGTTAACTGTACAGCTACAAGATTGATTGTTTGCGTGTTACCGACTTCTCCTACTAAATTGGACGAAGAAAAAATAATTCGACATTTACTGTTTCTTATAAATGTTCCGACATTTTCGACTTTATTTCCGTTTAGTAAGGTTTTGTACTAATATGCTGTTTCTGGTTCTGTGGATAGTCATTTCCAAATGAGAATTGTATTATACTTACAATAGAATGTATGTGTTGTTCAAAGCATTAACTGAAGGTGTAATCTATGAAATCATGAAATACAATCACTTGACTGTGTTTGTGTTTATCATTTGCGCTAATTTGAAATGCTATGTAAATGTCACTAACGAGCCATAGTTAATAATTATATATGTGAAAAGTCTGTTTACCTAGTTTGTATTGTGAATTATCATTTATTAAATCCACAACCACAACATACCAAAAATGCAGCTATACTACATGCTTTGCGAGTTTAATGTAAAGTTTGACCGTACTACTATAGGTATTTCATTCGGTAATTAACCAAAAAATATGCTTTAGCCGGTTAGGCCATACGCGCTTTGAGTCATTGGTAGAGAAAAACCGTAAGTTATTCATTCGGCCCTTCATATTCAATTATTCATTTTCAGTTTGTTTTTAACGTTACATATATCAAATTTGTCTAATAATCAACTAAAAACCGAACAGCCGAACTTCGCACAACGAATCAGCATTGCAATACAGCTCGTATAATTATTTGAATATTGCATGCAAGGTGGTCAAAAAATAAGTAATAAGTGCATTCCTGTTTCCTGTCAGGTTTTGGGACTCAGAATACCTATTCTAGGGGACGTCCCCTAGGAGGGCTCTGAAAATTTTCGAAATAATCGTTTCTTTCATTTAATTACTAAAGGGCTATTTCCCAAAACCTTATTAGCAGCGGAAATGCACTTATTATTTAGCCGCCCTTTATAAATATTATTGTTTGAATAATTATGAAGTGTTCTTCGAGGGTTAAAATTCATTTTAACCCTCGAAGAACACTTCATAATTACCGTTAAATGCTTTCTGGTATTCATACCAGAAAGCATTTAACGGTTTAAAGCGTTCCATATTCTCAAATATTGCACTACGGTTCCCAATGTAATAATCTACTTTACGCCCGCTGAAGTTTTTAATCCATTCCAACACGTGAAATGCAATTATCCACAACTTTGAGTGCAGATGCAGAGGCCCTACCGCGAACTCCGAAGTTCACCAATTTCAGGGATTTGTCTCTGTCACTCTTATGACGCCTTCGTTGGTGTGACAGAAACAACAGGGTGCAGCTGCAACGTAGAATGCTCGACTAAGCCAGCATCCTACCGTAAACTTCGAAAATCGGTCATTTCGAGCACCTTTCCCTGTCACTCCTATAAAGGCGTCATCGAAGTGACAGAGACAGCTCGAAATTCATGGATTTCGAAGTTCTCGATAGGCCCTCGTTGGGCGGTTATTTGACTGACGTTTAAAATTGCAATCGAGTGTCTGTTTTATGGTACCCAGAATTATATAAATGGAATCCTTATACATAATGATTTTTCAGCAGGAGTAAACATATATATTAGGGACGGTCACGCTGAACAACTTTTACGATGGAGACAACAAAGACATTGCGAAAAAATCTCCAAATTATGAGTTTATTGTTACTTTAGATACTTTACTTTTTTGCGATCGCCAGTCCACTTGCCAAGCGTGGACATTATAGAAATTATCTCTTAATGCGTCCATACGCATAGGCAAGTAATAGGAGAGGCCTACATAAGTACATACACCGTGGGCTGTTTAAACCGTGCGGCTGCCCTATATCAAAACCTAGTAAGGGTCAAATTCTTAGAAAATAATTTTTTGATGTTTTTGGACTTACCTAGTAGGTCCCCAACCGACTACAAAGACACCAGCTCGCAAATCGGCTTTATTACCGGAGATTTAAATGCCTTGAAACCTAGTAAGTCGCATGTCTAGTAACGATTTACCAGTTTAAATCCTAGTAAGGCATATATCCCATATCAAAACTTAGTAAGTCGCTTGGACATACTAGGTATTGGCCTGGTCAATGAGCCATACTAGGTTTTTGATCTGAGCATCGTAGTGCGAGGGGCGCGCGGGTCGTGGAGAGTATGTGCGTTCAGTCAGTCCGCGGCGATGCGCTAGCGCAATCACACGCGTGTCAATTGAAATTTTGTGTGGTTTGATAGTTATGTTGCATCGTTGTCCAAAATGAAACGTCATTTACAGTTTCATAGATCGAAACGCCTGATAGAAGCAACTATTAATAACAACAGTAGCCAAAACGCAAAAGAAACTAGGTAAGTATTTATACACTAAATATAAATACCTCCACGTTCCTGTAATGGCTTATTATTTTACTAGGCTCCTATTTTGTCCCATTTTATTGTCATTAGTCATAGCCTCATAGGGTCATTTTGCCTGTTTGCCGTCCATCTTTAGTTTTTGTCAACTCGGTACAAAGCTATAAATCAATTGAATACAAATACATTTAATAGTAGTTTTTCAAATTAATCAGTGCATATTGTTGTAAGTTTATAAAGGCATATAATATATCTGCTAAATAAAGGTGTATTAATGTGGATAAAAACTAGCATATTCTAGCAATAAATATATTTATATAAATTATTTATTTTAAAGTATCTATTATACTATATATGTATTATCATCTAGTACCCATAACAGAAACTTTATTGAGCTTACTGTGGATCTAGGGTCGATTTATGTACGATTGTACCATAATGATTATTTATTTATTATGAATATACTACAAAAGCACTCTAATCAAATATAAAGCATTTAAATTGGGGTACTTCATCATAATTTAATAACATAAATTCAAATAATGCATGTTAAATATAAGATAATTATGTTTTGAAAAAAATAATCTCACCGTATAAACAATCGAACCTGAAAACCAGTATGAATGGCAAAGAAAAAAACAAGGTAAACACGGTTTGACATTCATATTCTTCCATCTTAAGTTTTAATTGAATATGTTGTCATGTTATTATTTATATTACAGATTCAAAGAGCCTTTATACGAGCTGGACTTCCTCATGCCGAAATACAACGAGAAGTCCAGCCCTGCTGTCATAGCAAGCCCCAGAGGCATTACCGGCCGGATTCGAGGAAATTCTTCTCGAATGATCTTCCAGTTAACAACGCATCTATTGATTTAGTTCATGGTGGTCAGGGTGACGCCAATTAATTTTTGAAATTTAAGACTAAATTTTATGATTACGATGTTAATTGATACAGTGATAAGTATTTATTTTAATAAATATCTTGTTCTTAATGTGCTCGTTTCATTTAAAACCATCAATTATGTTAACAGAAAAAAACGCTAGGTTTTAATTTAGAACATCTTTTGAGTTTGATGACGGTACTACCAGTTTATAATGGTTCAATACCTAGTAAGGGCCCTTACTAGGTATTGAACTTGGGATATGGACGAAATTGATATGGCTGAATACGGTTTCAAAGTTAGTAAGGGATATAAAACGTGCGTATTAAGAGTAAATTATATGATTACGATGTTAATTGACACAGTGATTAGTATTAAACCGATTTATGTTCAGTTTTTAATCTATTATTAAAAAAAAATTTTTGGCAGACACTTTTATGTTTTTTTGCTCTCCTGTAAAATTTGGTCTGAAGCAGTTACTAGGTTTTGATATAGGGCAGCCGCGTGTATTCCTGACCACATTTTAGAAACTATATGTCACAATAAACTTTTCTGGATACCACCTAGTTGCAGCTTATACCAATTGAAAAAAACTTGTTTTCTAATTGTTACTCATTACAAAAGCTCTTTTTAACGTCGTTGGTACCATTATGGAGAATAGTCTCACTAACCTCATTAATAGATGTCAAAAAGTGAGAAAAAAAACCTTTAACAAAATTAGGTTCTTGTAAAAAAAACGTTAACACTAATTTTAAGTGCCAGTCATATGAATAACATTTACTTTTTATGTTAAAATACCTATATTCAAAAGTAGTAAAAAATATTGCAAAATAAAAAAAAACTCCCCAAAACTTACAAAACTCAAATAATATTTTTTGTTTGTTCTTACATCAACAATGCGTGGTTAAAAATATTTCGGTTATAAGAGCCCACGCTGTATATCCATTAGTGGACTGTAAAATGCTGATGATGTCATATCAGATAAAAGATATTATACTTTTTGACAAAACTTATCAGTTTAGAATGTGTCGATTTGCGTTGGATGCATATATGACATCGCGAGGTCTGTTACATTTGCGTCATATGACGTCAACGGTTTGTTTATTACACGTTTATACTGAAGCTTGTTTTTGTTTGTGCAGTTATGCGGATATAATAATGTTTTCCCTCCAATCATTTCAATATTATTCTATAATAACAGGTGAGATTTACTGGGCCGATACAAGGTTATATTATTATATTTCCGCAAGGCAATTAAAAGAAATGAGGGTGCGTAATAGGGCATGCAATTCCGAGATTCATTTGTATTCAATCCCGGGATTTGATATCATAAAATCCCGTGATTGCATACATTTGAATACCGGGGTTGCACGCTAGTGCGTTCGGTGCGTAGCCAATATGCCTATAAATAATAAATAAATATCTTGGGACATTTTACACAAATCAACCTAGTCCCACGGTAAGCTCAAGTAAGGCTTGTGATGTGAGTACTAGGCGGCGATATATACTTATACTATACATAGACAGCCATGACCAAGGAACAAATATTTATGTTAAATAAATACACAAATAATGCCCTCGGAATTCGAACACGGAACCTCCAGCTTCGTAGGCAGGGTCACTACCAACTAAGCTACGGAGGCTGACAATGCTTAGTCGCGAACGATCGCAACTGATAGAAAGAGACAACTACGATATGCTACTGAGCGTTAACGATTGGCATTTTGGCTGTATCTTTACACTGGATTTAATCCTAAGCATCTGTGTGTAACTGAATAAGTATTTAAGTAATGTCATGACGCTATGGGTACCAAATTCCTTTACATTTCTGGTCACAAAAAGGAACGTTTCTTACGCACATTTTGGGACGTTCTGGGAAATGTATTGGATCTTGCTCAGCACCATTCCATAACCAGCCTACCAATTTTTATGAATGTCAAAGACGTGATCCAGATGTACAATTTCTTTAAGGGTTGCACTGGTAATCGTAAAGTAATTTGGCCTGTCGCTTTAATTCAATTAAACCTAACCTAGTTTTTCAGCCTACAAAACTATACGTATCTCTATCGTTTCATAGTTATATCTCTAAACTCCCACAAATAGGTCGCGAGTCACTTTTACTAGCAAAACGCATTAAGTAACACTTTCAATTTAATTTGAACCTTCACGAACTTGTTTAAAGTGCAATTTTTATATACCTACCTTTTTGCCAATTTTACCTTTAGGTGACGATTTAATTAAAATATATGTTAAACTAGCTTTTGTCCGCAACATCGTCCGTGTGAATTGTATACTATTACGTTATCCTAAAGGATGAATTTTCGGGAAAAAACTATTCCACGTCCTTCTTCCTCCTTTATACCCATAGTTTTGGTATAAAGGTACAAAATTAGATTCTAATCTTTAATATTAAGGTGCATTTAGACCAAACGAGCATTCGCTCATTCTATCCCCCACTCTACAAAATCAACGAATTTCGACGAATCACGTTTTGTGTAAAGAACGAATTTTGTAGAGTGAAGGATAGAATAAGCGAATCGTTTGGTCTGAATGCACCTTTCTTTAGGAATCTCTAGAAACGCATATTGTACATACTTCCTATAATTTTGTAAAAGGAAAGGATACAAATTAGTACCTTTCATATACGACCGCAGGTACAGTACCATCGCAGAGTATCATTTATTTATATAAAAAAAAATTACCTAGTTGATTTAATAAGACTATCAGCCAAAAAATATATTCTACCGTATGTGTTAAAAGCATAGGGACTTAAATCCTTGTGTTAAAAGCATAGAGACTTAAAACTTTAGGAAGATACTAAAATAATCAACAACGCGTATATATGTATTGTCATCCGTAAGGATCCATCAGACGGCAGGGACCGCTAGCCATCAAGTGCGAAAAACCTGAAATTCGAAACGAGTGGCGATGTTTTAAAACACGACCGATAGGGAGGGAATTTCGTTGTTGCACGTGTCTCGTACGACGTTTTTTTAGTACAGATGGCCCTCCAAAGTTTCAAACCTGACGTAAAATGACACACTTCTCGCACTAGAGCCTAAAAAATACACCATCTGTACTAAAAAATGATAAACATATTTCATGTAAAAAACCAAAGTAAAGTAAACGAATGCAAATAAACAATAATGGATATAAAAAAGCTAAATGAATTTAAGCTCGCATAAACATTTCAGCGGGAAATTTAATTATGAAAGCTCCTCGTTGTAACAGATTCTGCTTCCGTTACATAGCGAGCTTTTTCACAGTCTACAAAATCAGTACTATGACTTTGTAACGTCTGTACTACTCCTTGAAGTTGGCAAAGTATGACTTGGCTTTGAGGGAACAAAGCTTGTAAATATTTTTCTATCGCGATTTGATTTTTAAAAATTATTTACAAAAAATACACACCAAGATAGATTACCATTTTTTTAACTTCGTAAAAATGCGTTTATTATTCTAATGCTTAAAAAACTAATATTTTTAACTAGATGACATTCGGGTTTTAAAAACATACAACGCGACAAACATAAATTAGCAAATACAACTAGGCTTTCTTATGAATACAGAGTAGGCGTATACAAGCACGTCACCATGCCGCCACGGTCGCATATGCAAATGCATGACGGCAGTAAGACTACGTTTGTGATCACCCGAACTCTTTCTTCTCCCGAACGTGTCGATTAAGTAGGTCGGGCAGCAGCGTCATCATAATCGACACCATAATGCAATCACCAGCCCGTTAGCCGCGTAGCGCTTATGGACATTACCTCCTAATAGATAATAGGTGACGCCTATGTCCAGCAGTGGACTGAAATGAGCTGATCTGATATTTATGCACGAAAACGTTTTTTTTTACAAGTTATAATTGTTATCGATGAGTACACCCTATTCTTATGAAGAAGCATCTTTAGCAAACTTCGTAAAATCAACCAACAAATACAGGACCCACCGAAACTTTATTTTTTAAATCTAATACTTCATGTTCATTGCCTATAGGATTACAGTATTTTTATTAGTCTTTGTTTTTTTAATGGGTACTAATTAGAAGAGGTCAGCAAAAGAAAGTAGTGTTTTGAATATGATTTTCATTCTTGTGATTTATCTCTAAGTTAAGGCGCATTATTTATTTATTGAATTAATTTATCGACTACTACAAAACTTATCGATAACGATTATGTCGATGTTTAATTTTGTCAATCTATGTCTACGGTCAGTGACCGTCGTCGGTAAAATCAAATTGACCTGATGGAGCTACAGGGCTCTATCAGGCTTGGTAATAGGTACAACAGGTCTTAATTATTAGGCTAGGCTTTAGGTAAAGGTTTCTAGATAGAAAATATAATGAAACCTACCGAAGATCCCAATTTAGCTAATGTCAAAACACCGAGCACATACGAAGTTTAAAAAACATCCTGTTTAATACAAGGATTTATCCAAGACTATACTTTAATTAATAATTTCATCTAGTAGGTACTCATACGTCTAAGGAACTCGAAATTGAAAGGGCTACGTCGCTTCGTTCCCAAGTTCTTGTACCCACCTTCCGACTTCATCGTCATCATTTCAGCCATAAGACGCTTACAGCTGCTGAACATTGGCCTCCCCTGCAGACCTCCACATACACCCGTTGGAAGCGACCTGCATCCAGTCTGTCTCGTCGATCATCATAAGATCGTATGTCTATCTTGGATGTTGACGTCCTACTACACTGCGTTTGCCAAGCCGTGGTCTCCACTCGAGCCCTTTTCGACCCCAATCTGCCTTATACACAGCAATGTACCGAGGAGAAGTTTCATAAGTTACGGAACTTCTATAGAGAATGTTCTCGGCAATTTGAATTTCAAAACCGTTGTATACATACCTTTTAAGGTATATTTTATGCCTTGTTTACTCAATTCTGAAATACAATGTTCTTCATAACCCTTTTTAATAAGTTCTCATGGAAACATTCTCAATGAGAACTTACTCTTAAATTCTCATGAAAATTCTCGGAAATTCCCGAGTATATTCCCGAAATTTCGAGAATGTTCTGCAACTTATACATAATCTTATCAAAATGTTGGGTTAGTCGGTAATCTGGAGAAATAATACATTTTCCTTGCAATATTTAAGTACTTAAATCGCCGCCCCCGGCGAATAAAATGATAACTGCAAAAACCTAATTTTTCAGGAGAAAATAAAAACATGTTTTTGTCGTTAACTTCATTAATACTAAACGTATGCAAATTATGTAAAGTTCTAACGATAGCTAATTTTTATAGCATTCTGAAAAAATAGGGTAACCTCTTCTTAAACATACCGAAAAAAAGTTATTTCAAAAACAAAAAGTTAGTCAAAATTTACCATCATCAAGGATATAATAATGTCGATTATCATTTTATTCACATAGCGGCTACGCCAACACCAAATATTGCACCATCATGTTATAATTTTATTCAGAGGGTGACCAGGGTGCAAGCTAGTGAGTATAATGCTACAATATCTCATTATTCCGGTAAATTGAGTGTTAATATTTTTTTTAAAAGGCTTTTAATCTAGATTAAAAATAAAAATGTAATATGGTAATCAGCATTAATTTTATTGAACAATAAAATTGAAATAGTTAAACTTAAACCTAATAAGTAAATTGGCAGAATGATTATTATAATTAATTACTTACCATTACTAAAATTTTATTATTATGATCGGGTATCTCCTCAATTTTTCTAACATTATTTAATATAGCCATAAGACGTGAAGTCCTTTGTTTATACATTTTGCAGTCAATCCACTTATATAAGTGGACTCGCGCGCCAAGGGTTCCCTACCATTATCAATTTATCATAAAATAATAAATTAGAGGTAAAAAAATGTTTTTAAAGACAAGCTTTTATAGTTAACAATATAAAGAAAAAATAAACCATGACATTCATAAAATCCACGGTTTTGTAAGTCTTACCTAACGAACCACAAAAGGATTGAATTTAGCTGAACAATAGTGTCGTCAGCAAAAGTATGATATCCCTATATATAAACAAACATTATCCATAAGAAGTTTATTTACATTCTTTCCAAATTAAAATTTTGTCGGAGTCGAGGGCTAAAAATTGTGCGACAAGCTTTGAATCTGGATATAATATATATAAGCTGCTTATGGATAATGTTTGTTTACACATAAGTACATATATGTCTCATACTTTTGCTGATGACACATCTATTGATCAGCTAAACTCAACCCTTTTGTAGTTCGTTACTTGTAATATATTATTCCCCGGTCTATCCATTTCAATTAACGCAACATTGTTGTAAGGTCTCTTTTCAGTTAATTCGTGCAATCTAATTCTTCAATCTGTAGACTGTCTGAAGACTGAACTCTACTCAGAGCTTCTTAGTTATGCTTGTCCAGCAGCGAAACATTTCGAACCTAAATAAACCACGGCATGATCGACTGCACTTCCCTGCATCTTATGTACTGTTGATGCCCAGCATAATACCACAGGTAACATTCTTCGTTCCGCTGTGCCGTGACTTTTGATCTGGAACTGCACTGATATGGGTTCTATAATATGAATTTGAATACCATTTCCGTTCGATCGCATTCCCGAATTTTATTCGAACTAATGGAATATCTGTCAGAAGAGTAAGAGAAACGACATTAAAATTCAAATAAACCTGCCTTGGAATACGATTATGGTTGAAGGCTTACCGAAAATGTTATATTTAGAGCATCTGTTTCTGTCAGTCCTAGGACGACGTCATCGATGACCGATGCATTTGAGAAAGTATATCGCTAGCTAATATTTATATCTTTGGATGCTCCGGGCCTTCGGCCCTGTGCAAGGCTCGGCCTTCGTCCTTCGCAGGTGGCCTATGGCCATCCGTTTCGTTTTCATGTTACGCTATTTCATTGTGTAGCATGGTAGTGCTGGTCTCTGGCAGCTCGGCCTTCAGCCTAGCGAGCTGTAGCGCCTCGTGCAATCGCTTCGTGCCTTCGTCCTTCGCAAGGGCCAGCTGTTGGGCCAGCGGCCCTCCAATTTGTTTTAGAGAATCACTCTTCCGTCGCGTAGCCTGGAAGCACTGGGTTTATAGGGCCTGCGGCCCTCAGCTTCGTTTTCATGTTACATTATTCCATTAGTAGCATGATAGCGCTGAGCTCTGGCCTACAACCCTCTGATTCGCTTGTTTAGTCGGTCCAAAAGAAGGCATGTTTATAAAATGAACCCAAACGTTAATAGCTACATATTATAGTAATGTCACCAAAGTTACAAAAGCATACAAAATTGCGGCCCACCGACTTAGACTGACAGTGTGAGTGGTTCGCGTAGGGCGAGCTGTAAAGCCTGCGGCCCTCCAGCTGATAGACTGCCAGCGTGAGTGGTTCCCGTAGGGCGAGCTGTCGGGCCTTCGGTCCTCCGGCTGATAGACTGACAGCGTGAGTGGTTCGCGTAGGGCGAGCTGTAGGGCCTGCGGCCCTCCGGCTCATAGACTGCCAGCGTGAGTGGTTCCCGTAGGGCGAGCTGTCGGGCCTTAGGTCCTCCGGCTGATAGACTGACAGCGTGAGTGGTTCGCGTAGGGCGAGCTGTAGGGCCTGCGGCCCTCCGGCTCATAGACTGCCAGCGTGAGTGGTTCCCGTAGGGCGAGCTGTCGGGCCTTCGGTCCTCCGGCTGATAGACTGACAGCGTGAGTGGTTCGCGTAGGGCGAGCTGTAGGGCCTGCGGCCCTCCGGCTCATAGACTGCCAGCGTGAGTGTTTCCCGTAGGGCGAGCTGTCGGGCCTTCGGTCCTCCGGCTGATAGACTGACAGCGTGAGTGGTTCGCGTAGGGCGAGCTGTAGGGCCTGCGGCCCTCCAGCTCATAGACTGACAGCGTGAATGGTTTGCGTAGGGCGAGCTGTATGGCCTGCGGCCCTTCGGTTTATAGACTGCCAGCGTGAGTGGTTCCCGTAGGGCGAGCTGTCGGGCCTTCGGTCCTCCGGCTGATAGACTGACAGCGTGAGTGGTTCGCGTAGGGCGAGCTGTAGAGCCTGCGGCCCTCCGGCTCATAGACTGCCAGCATGAGTGGTTCCCGTAGGGCGAGCTGTCGGGCCTTCGGTCCTCCGGCTCATAGACTGCCAGCGTGAGTGTTTCCCGTAGGGCGAGCTGTCGGGCCTTCGGTCCTCCGGCTGATAGACTGACAGCGTGAGTGGTTCGCGTAGGGCGAGCTGTAGGGCCTTCGGTTCTCCGGCTGATAGACTGACAGCGTGAGTGGTTCGCGTAGGGCGAGCTGTAGGGCCTGCGGCCCTCCGGCTCATAGACTGCCAGCGTGAGTGGTTCGCGTAGGGCGAGCTGTCGGGCCTGCGGTCCTCCGGCTGATAGACTGCCAGTGTGAGTGGTTCCCGTAGGGCGAGCTGTCGGGCCTTCGGTCCTCCGGCTGATAGACTGACAGCGTGAGTGGTTCGCGTAGGGTGAACCGTCACGCTGAACGCACTGATTCGTTTCTCATTTAGTACACAAACATTACTAGGTACGTTTTAGGAATTTCCCGTGGTACTGTATCTGCCATTTCAATTTTTGATTGTCAAACGTATGTAAATGAAAAGGAAGATAATACGTTTTAATGTTTCGCACAAATAGATAATCTTTACTAAAGGACGATATCCGAACAGACAGAAGATTTTTAATACGAGAATAAAATGATAACTGCCTGATGTCTTTTTGTTGTAGAATGATTTTCACGCGAATATCATGATACGAGCGTTTATAGCGTAAGGGCTAATAATCATTTTTGATATTATCTTCATATACGTTTATTCTGGTAATTTAAGAGATCAATAAAATCAAAGAATAACATTGTATTTTTTTTTATCTCCATAAATAACAGAATAAAAATTACGAAAAAAATTCAACAGATGCATTAGCACCCACAGATTTCAAATATGACATAACACTAAAACCATGGTAATGGCAGTTATCTTAGTATTCGCCGGGGGCGGCGAAATGTCAGAAAAACATAGATAAATATCTTAAATAAATAAATAAATATCTTGGGACATCTTACACAAATCGACCTAGTCCCACGGTAAGCTCAATTAAGGCTTGTGATGTGGGTACCAGGCGACGATATATATAATAGATAGATACATATAGATAGTTAAATACATAGACAGCCATGACCAAGGAACAAACATTTGTGATAAATAAATACACAAAGAATGCCCTCGCCGGGATTCGAACCCAGAACCTCCAGCTTCGTAGGCAGGGTCACTACCAACTAGGCTACGGAGGCTGACAAAGATACAATACAATAGAGACAGGAAAGAACATAAAACCTTGTATAAACGGAGTGAACCAGCAATCCTAGCCAAGATTCCATTTCGCAATTGTACACGATAAGCAATAAATGTATAAGAATGACAGATTAGACGTAAAACTAACGCAACCATTTCTATACATTATTACGATCTCGTGACTTATTGCTACTTATTATTATACGATTGCTGAATAGCATCCTGGCAGTTCGAACTAGGGAATGCAAAACCGGTTACGGTTTGTATGAAATAACCGGTTTTATTGTCCGGTTACCGGTTGTCAGCCTCTGTAGCCTAGTTGGTAGTGACCCTGCCTACGAAGCTGGAGGTTCCGGGTTCGAATCCCGGCGAGGGCATTCTTTGTGTATTTATTTATCACAAATGTTTGTTCCTTGGTCGTGGCTGTGTATGTATTTAAGTATCTATACGTATCTATCTATTATATATATCGTCGCCTGGTACCCACATCACAAGCCTTAATTGAGCTTACCGTGGGACTAGGTTGATTTGTGTAAGATGTCCCAAGATATTTATTTATTTATTTATTCGGTTAAGTCCATATAAAAATAACCGGTTATGAATTCCCTAGTTCCGACCATCTTACCCTACGTCTAGCGAATCTTCGTTACCATTTCGTACATTACTCACTTTACTCAGTACTATTGGCGACAATGTAACAAACTAATGAGTTCCTAGTTTTATTTGGCACGATTTGAATAATTGGTTCTAGTTCAATGAACCTATTTCAATTGTCTCATCTGTTCGCCTTTTAATCGATCAATTATCTAACACTGGTTATGCTTACATTCTATGAATTTGAATTGTCAATAAGTGAAACATATAAGGCCTGCCTAAGCCTCCTTAAAAGCACACGGAACAATCAAGCCCCAAGGAACTATTGCCAATAAGTTTAAATACGTGGCGATCTGTACGTTCCGGTCTGAAAATCTTTTGGTCTTATTATCGCATTAACTTACATTTAATATTATCCTGACGTTTCGGGCATGACGTCGCACCCGTCGTCGCAGGTAGACTATCTACTATCTCTATATATTTACATAATGCAATTTATAAAATCCAACTATGATTTTATCATAAGTATTATAACCGTTAAGGTGCATTTAGACCAAACGAACATTCGCTTATTCTATCCCCCACTACGAAATCAACGAATTTCGGCGAATCACTTTTTGTGTAACGATAGAATGAGCGAATGCTCGTTTGGTCTAAATGCTCCTTTACTCAAATTCATTTCGCACTCTCCGAAATCTTCTGTCATTCTCAAACGCGTGAACAGCGCATCAATTAGTTCAATTAGTCTCAAACAATATGGCGCCTAAACTTAATAAGTTAGAGCGCTCCAATTGTCGGTGTCAGAGGTCCGAGTTGGCGGGTGTACACCGACCGAATTATAGACCCGCTAAAAAACGTGACACAGTGGTGATTTTTGTATGAGATAATGTTTTGTTTCCAATTTCTGATCAAAACAGCAACTAAAAGCGTAACATAGTAGTATGAAACAAGACAACAAAAAGCATTTTGACCCAAATACGTAATTATTCTCATTGATAATTGCCGCGTGATGACGGTAGTAAAGAGGCAAGGTATGGAGAGGGCTATGCTCGTGCTCGGGGTTTCTCTGCGTCATCGAATCAGAAATGAGGAGAGCCGTAGACGAACAAAAGTCACCGACCCTCCGAACCAGCAAGATAGCCCTCCGAATCAGCAAGCTGAAGTGGCAATGGGCAGGTCACATTGCACGCAGAGCAGATGGCCGATGGGGTAGAAAAGTGCTCGAGTGGAGACCACGGTTTGGCAAACGTAGGACGTCCACCCTCAGGTCGCTTCCAACTGGTGTGGAGATCCAAAGGAGAGGCCTATTTTCATCATTACCAGTGAGCCAAATAGAAAGTAAGTCCGCGTTAATAGCTCGGCGGCAGCTAATCTAGCTGTAAGCGTCTATAGGCACCCGTAGATTTCAGTCTTGCATTAGATACTAACCTTTAATTTCAGTCATGCCATAAATATTTTTTTACAATGATTGGCCCAGAAGGCTTATGATGGTACCGTGCTTAATCGTTTGTCGCTGTTGCCGCCTGGTTCTAACAAGTATGTAAGCGCGAAAGTGATGCGTAGCACGATAAATAGATAAAACGGGACCATCATAAGCCACCTGGTTCTCTTATGGTTCTATATTATCTATCTAATATATTATATTCTAATATTTTATGTATATGCTGATATATTTTTACGTCGTAAAGTAGTTTACGGTCGGTGCAGACCCGGCGGAAGTCATAGGTCTGCGAATGACGCCATTGCAAACAATCGACAATTATGACCACATTTGCGTAATAGTGCATTGTCTTAAACTTTATGCGCCAAATCATCCTTCATTCATGAACGATGTGACATCATGCAGTTGGTTACTCTCGTTAACACAAGAAAATTAAAATTAGTAGTTCTGTGTGTCTATTTGGTTGTGTTACCATTTCGGTACCACATACTCGTAGTATGTTTGAGAATATTATACTTAAAAGATTGCCTGTGATATAACGTAAGTTTGTAAAACCAAGAGAGTGATACATCTGTTGATTTCTAATAGATACATACGTCTGACGGCGGTCAATCACATTTTGATACAAAATTTTACTTAAGCGGCAAAAATTTGATTTTATGTGATTTATGGATATTTCAAACCTTTAATAATAGTTTCTCATTTACAGAATTCGAGTTTTCAGGCCATATATGCCTTAAACTTAATGGATGAACATATTATGTACATCAAAAAGTAAAATTCTCAGTGGAAGAACATGTTAACGTCACATTTGAGACCGGACATAACATTTACTTCCATGAACACTGCAACATGACATATTCAAATTCATGCACTGACCAAATACTGTATGATTGTGTTCTTTTCATACGGAAGAAGATGTTATGTGTCACTTAGAATACTTTTATTTATCATGGTGTTTATTTATTTATGAAGAATATTTATTTGTTGCTGTACTAAAACTATAATAATATTTGTGTAAAATAAGCGAAATGTAAATGTTTTTAAAATCTGAAAGTATTTAGTAAAAACACTTTCATCCTTTGAGCTACCATTATTTTTGAACGAGTTTACCGTGAATGAACATGTTTTGTACAGTTTTTTTGTCATTTAACAAAATATTTACATTTATTTTACGATCAATAGAATATATATTTACCTACAAAGGTTTTCATAAAACAATCTCTTAACCATCACGTTGCTCTTTTTACAGCGGAAAAATCTTATATTGCAGTTTTCTCGAAATTGTGTTTTTGTTACATGGCATGTTCTTCCACTCATGTCTTCAATTATCAAAGGCCTTCAATAAAAATAAAATTTAACGTCATAATTTTTATGTTACGAAGTTAAAGTATAACGACTTTTGGCAGTGAAGAAATGTGACAAATTCTAATTTTCTGTGAGCGATACGCACTTAATTTTTTTAAATTTGCAGTCTTTTTCTACTACCAAAGGTTGTTGGATGACTAACTTTCGTAACATAATTGAGGCGATTGTGATTCTTGTTTAGGCCTAAAGGTTCATACAGACCAAGCGAACATTCGCTTTTCTAACCCCCCACTCTACGAAATTCGATCGTTACACAAAACGTGATTGGTTGCTTTCGTAGAGCGGGGGATAGAACAGCGAATGCTCTTTTGATCTGAATGCACCTTAAGGAACTGATCTCATCGAGAGCTACTAAGCTATGAACTGTCGGCTATAAATACGAACAAAAGATACGTGTAAATAAAATAATTGAAGAAACTGGGCGAGTATCGCCGTATCTCTTTTATTGGTACGGGAGTTCGTATCTTTTGTTCGTTTCAGACCAAACGAGCATTCGCTATTCTAACCCCCTACTCTACGAAATTCGATCGTTACACTAAATGTGATTCGTTGATTTTGTAGAGTGGGGGAAAGAATAGCGAATGCTCGTTTGGTCTGAATGCACCTTCATATCAGAATCTGAATATGGAATTTTGTTTTAGGCCTTGGAAACTTTCACATACATTCTTTGTCATTTTCCTTGCCTCGGTCACTTTGACCTTGATGGTATACAATTATGTCATCTATCAAATACCTACTTATTCAGAACCGTCCATTAGTACATACACCTAAGTAAAGGGAAGCTGTTGCAAACGCTTAACTAAATGCTAGTGTACTTAAACCCATGGTCTTAGATGCTTAGCCAAGTTGCCAATCGCTAACGCTTAGTAGCGTATCGTAGTTTTCCCTCTGACGCTCTTTCATATTAGTGCGACAAAGACAGGCCATTCGTTTACGACTGACGATTAAGCGCTAGCGATTGGCAACTTGTCTAAGCACCCTGAAGTATATCATGAAATCATGGGAGCCATTATGTATATATAGTTTGTATTTTTTGTATACCATGACGGTGGCAAAACAACGATACGGCCTGCTTTATGGCAAGCAGTTCGCAAAGCCTAAGAACGCCTGCAACTTCAGGATTCACATGTATGACACTAAAACCGGATTAATTTTCCTTAAGAAAGCCGCGGCAGAGACCTCATTTCACAGCTGGTAACAGGAGTAAATTACAATACAATACAAGAGTATTGTATTGCACTCCTCGTCAATATAAAAACACCAAAGAACTTACAATTTTGAAAATAACACAATAGGAGGTTCTTATCGCTAAATAGCGATATCTTCCAGACCACAGAACTATGTAGTTCTGTGTTCCAGACAACCTTTGGGTAGTGATTTCCCAATGACGACAACTAACAATAGACATGGGTTGGAATTTAAAAGAACAAGTTTACTAATGAACACATTATTAACTTACACATAATATGTTTATGGGTCAATAAAGTAAACATCCTAATTTTAATTAATTAAACGATACCTAGGGTCCATTTCTCAAAAGCTTGTAACTTGTAATACAAGTGGAAGTCTCTTTTTAACAGTATAAATTAGATAAGGACTTCCGCTTGTAGATATTACAACTTTTTGAGAAATATATACCTGAAACTGATTGTACATTTCGCAACACCCACATTTGGGTTTTGCTCCAGATTGGCAATTGACATTTCCAATTGTGCAGATGAGTGAATATCTGAGCGTTTCAACCGCCTAATTTTGGTGGCATCATTTTTGCCGAAGTTTCGATTCGTTACAATGTATTACTTTGTCATTTGAAAGAGGCACGGTACCTGATACAAATGACAAGGTATAACATTGAGACGTTTAAAAACTTCGGCAAAAATTATGCCACCAAAATTGGGCGGTTGACACGCTCAGATATTCACCCAGATTGTACACTGCATACAAACATATTATGCAGAGGGGTCAGGGTCAGGGTGCTTAGCCAACTTGCCAATCGCTTGCTAGCGCATCGTAGTTTTCCCTCTTTGTCGCACTAATATGAAGGAGTGACAGAGAGGGAAAACTACCATGCGCTAGCAAGTGCTAGCGATTGGCAAGTTGGCTAAGCATCCAGGTCCGCCTTACACAGCATTACAATCCTCAGCCAGAAGCAACAAGACAAATTGTCAAGAAAAAAAAGTTCTTACTTTATACTGGCTCAACCACGCTCTCCTGCTCTTGTAAGCATCTGTAATCTGAAGTTTCCGCGTGACGACGCAACTCCGGAAGATGGGGCGTCGTACGGCCTCCAGCGACCGATGACCTGGCGAAGGTCAGGCTCACGAAAGTCATGAACGCCATAACCGAATGAGGTCTGCCCCCTATACCACAAAACTTTACAAGCGTACAATTCTACAAAATTGTCAACTTTTTGTATGGGAATTTATACAATTTTGTAGAATTGTACGCTTGTAAAGTTTTGTGGAGGCCACTGGCTGCTACCGCGAACACCGTAGTTCATAAATTTCGGGGATTTGTCTCTGTCAATCCAACGAAACTGTCATTAGAGTGACAGAGAAAAATCTCAGAAATTTGCAAACTTCGATGCTTAGCCAAGTTTCCAATCGCTAACGCTTTGTAGCGTATCGTAGTTTTCCCTCTTTGTCACTCTTTCATATTAGTGTGACAAAGACAATTAGCTGCCTTTCGTTTACGATTGACGATTAAGCGTTAGCGACTGGCAACTTTCATTACATATCGCTTATCGTATACGATTGCAGAATGGCAGCTTGGCTAGGCATATTGGTGTCAGGAACTGACCGTGTTTGAAAATTTTACTCGGGTCAGAGGTAAACTAGTACGACATCTAACCAAGTGGCAGAGGAAGTGGTACGATGAGTAGCATTCAAAAGTAGAAGAGTGAGATCAACCGATTAATTATGGTATTAAATCTAGGTATGGTATTTGGTATGAAATTCGCGATAGTTAGATAGATATAGATAGTTATTTATTCATGAACAATTTACATCGTGTCTGAATGTTACATTTAAAAATATTATTCTAATTATTTCATCAATTTACACTAATAATAAGGTAACAATAAGAAAGACAAATACACACAGCATTCATTAAAATAAAATAAATAATAAAAAAAGTCTTACACAAATTCAATAATAATAATTAGGATGAGCAAAGATTGATATAATAATAAGCATTGAATACATGTCAGCAATAATAAATACTAAAATTCACTTATATCATAACAACATTTTTCTAGTAAATATAATTTTAACTTATCTCTAAAAGTTGCAGAGCATCTTATAACTTTAAAATCAGTAGGCATCCTGTTAAATAATCTAACCGCTTGAACTTTAGCGCTGTGTTCTACAACCTCCAGGCGTGGTGCTATCTTTGAAGTTAAATTCTTAGTCCTAGAAGCCTCCCGCAACACCATTTCTGAATCCGTTTCAAAACGATTGCGATGCTTGATTACATCCGTTAACAAAACAAGAATATAAAGGCTGGGCACAGTAAGTATTCTCAGACTCGAAAAGTATTCCTTACAACTTCCCCATGGAGGAAGCCCAGCTATAGCACGTATAGCATCTTTTTGGGCCACAAATGCGCGATTAATATTATACTTATAGCTGTTGCCCCAAAGTTTAATGCTGTAGCGGAGTTTCGATTCTACGAGTGCAAAATAAACAATTCTAAGTTGATCCATAGTCAATTCATCCCTGAGGCTGCGAATAGCGTAGCACGCTGAGCTAATTGAGTTTTCAATACTGTTTAATTCGATCTTCCAGTTCAATAGTGCATCCAAGTGAATACCCAAAATTTTTGTGCTATTTACAGGTTGAATGACGTCACCATTTACATGAACACTCAAATTCTCGTTATTTCTGGATGTAGTCTTAAAAAGCATTGCGTAAGTCTTTGAGCTATTTAAAATTAAACTGTTTGCGCTAAGCCATGTTTGACATTTCTTTAGCACTAAATTTACTTTGACGTTTAGACCAGTGAGAGTTGGACTCGATAAGATTACACTAGTGTCGTCTGCAAAAATTACTAATTTTACGTCTGAAATTTCTTTACTAAGGTAAGATATAAGGTCATTTAAATATAAAATAAAGAATATAGGGCCTAATACAGATCCTTGAGGAACCCCCCCCCCCCCCCCCGTTATATTCACGCATTTTGACCTATGTGTAACCTCAATGGCACTTTCATTAACTTCCGTAACCTCTACAAACTGTTTACGGTTATGTAAGTAGGACATGCATAAATTTAATACATTTCCCCTGATTCCATAAAATTCCAGCTTATACAATAACATGTCATGATCAATGGTGTCAAAAGCGGATTTTAAATCAAGAAAGACGCCAGCCACCCTTAACTTTTCGTTCAACTTATTAGTAATGTCCTCTATCATTGTGTCTATGGCCTCGGAGGTACCAATACCTTTTTGATAAGCAAATTGCCTTTTATTTATTAAACTATTGTGGCATAGGTGTGCGGTTAGTCGTTTTTTTATTATCTTTTCAAAAATTTTGGATAGAGTCGGCAATATGGAAATGGGCCTATAGTTCTTACTATAGGCCCATTTCCATATTGATATAGATACTAGACATTTCTCACGGAAACACCAAATGAAGGAATTTCCAAAGGTTGGGAATCAAAGGTTCGTTTTTATATTCTAGCATTTAGAGAGACAAACATTTGCATGTCTAAGAGGCGGTATCGCGATCCAACTACTTGTCTATTACCCATAAAAAGTAACTTTTCCTACCATCAAATTCATTTTTATTGCCAGCCAAGACCCCAGTCCTAAATATAAACCAAGCCAAACAAAGAATAGTATACATTGTTCCAGCAACAACAAGCACTACACTACCCGAATACCGCAGAAACGTTTTAAATGAAATTTATATTTCTTTGGTGCAATCTGTTGTAACATATTGCATACCTGTGTGGGGAGCTGCAGCAAAAAGCCGTCTTATCGGCCTTGAACGAGCTCAACGCTCGCTGCTCAAAGTTATGTATTTTAAAAAAATCACCTTCCCTACTGACTTATTATACAAATCCTGTGGCCTTCTCTCGATCAGAAAGTTATATATACTACAAACAACATTGAAAACACACAAATTAATACCTTATAACCCGGACTACAAAAACAAAAGACGCATTATAAATGTTGCAAAGTCTATGCGCACAAGTTCACATTTCGCAAGATCGCAATACAAAGCAAAGTCCAACTACATATACAATAAAATAAACAGAGAATTAGATATCCATTCAAAGACACTGCAGGAATGCAAAAAGCTCCTAACTATGTGGCTTATTGACAAGTCTTACGATGAGACGGAAACTATATTGCGTATACAATTCTAGAAAGTGCTTCTTGGACACTCACCCTGACACACACACACACACACACACACACACACACACACACACACGCACACACACACACACACACGCACACACACACACAAATACACACACGTGCACCGATATGTACGTACACGTGCACATCTGCATGCTTCCATTTTAAGTGTTAGTGTAATAAATAAGCTAAGTTAACTAATAAGAATTTGAAGTAAAAATTTGTAATGTAATTGTAAATAATTGTATACTTCTAGCTGAGAAATGTAAAAAAGTATAATTAAAAAATCTGTTAAGGGAAGAGCGGTGCCTCCCAACACAGGCAATTTTTTGCTTACCGGGCGGCTCCATCCTCTACATCATAGCCATGTAATATTTATGTAATAAATAATTTTGAATTTTTGAATTTTTTGAATTTTGAATAGTCGTTTTACAAGTTTTATAGCTTCATGAATTATTGTCACACCAGAATTTGAGAAGTATTTTCAAAAGGGCTTATTTCCACTATGTCAACAAAGATTATCTTCTCTATGTTTTCATAAGAGAAATAATTTCTATTAACAAAGTAGAAATAAGCCTTTTTGAAAAGACACTCCTCATTTTGTCTATTTATGGCACAGATAAGTAACAGGAAAGTAAATAAATATTTTTTGTTGTGATACTTCTGTTTTGTATGAAAATAGAACTAATGTCTTATCATCGTTCACGCTTTACAGAACATTGAGTGGGAAAAGTGTAACATTTCGACTTTATATTTTCCATAAAAACAAGTCATCGCATGTAATCCTGCGGCGGCTGGTTGCCTAAAGGTCTTCGCACATTATAATGACTCAATTGCGACTCGACTTTACGCCAAATATTGTAATTTAAATCCTATGTCATACGTTCGATTAGTTTCAAAAAATTATATCAAAGTAGTGTACGATGAGTGGTCTAGGCGTCGTACACTAAAGGTCAACCCCGACTCGTCGGTCACACATTAACCACACGTTGTCCACGCGGCGACCATGCGTTTGCGACTGACGTGTATCGAGCAACCATTTTCATTGCCCACTCGTTCACGCCGCGTTGTCCATTACTGACGATTGGGCGGATCAACCAGTAGACTACTCATCGAAAGCGTGAGTAGAGTTGCTGCCGCGTTGGCGTGGAGTTGTTATAATGTGCGAACACCTTAAATACGGCACATACCCCCTTATTCATAAACGTCTCCCAACTTAACAAGACACTAAGTATTGGCAGTCACATTCGCTCTTATGTACCTACATATTGACAAGACCCAAAGAGACAAACAATACTTACCGGCTTGCTAAGTTAGGAGACGATTGTGAATAAGGGGGTTAGAATAATAATACGTAGGTTTTCATGTGTTTTAAGTAGAGAGATAGGTGCAAAAATTTGTTACCTACTTACCTAAGGGCTGATTTTTCAATCGCCAAATAACTCTAGCCGTTAGTTAAAATTATCACCATCCTTTTCTCTAATCATTAGTTAAAAAAGGACAGAGCTAACATTTATTTGACAGATACTGTTAACTGGGGATTGAAAAATCAGTCCTAAGTAATATACGGTGTTTCACTTAACACCAAAAACCAGAGAACCGTTTGTTCAGAATCGGGAGTAGAATCGATTGAGCTATATCTTGATGGGGGTAATATTTTTATTTTTATTTGTATTTTTAGTTATTTTTTTCGTGCCCAGTCTACAAATTCTTAATACAAAATTCACAATATTGTGCATATCGCATTGCTGAAGGTTGTATACCTTTTTCAGTATTTTGGTAATAATGGCTGGTTACCTGGACGATTATTTTTTCCGCTACAAGTTTGACGTTGTTTGTCAATTTAATTTGTATGTTCATTGCGTTAATATTTCTAATTATCATGGCGTTTAGATTCACGAACGTTCAATACTGTGAAATGATAAGAACGCTAGCACGCTGCAATGTCAATGTCAATTTAGCGGTAAGGAATTATCACGAGGAGTTTGGTGTCGCCGTGTCGAATGCCACCATGGCCGCAGCTACTCAACGACTTCGGGACTAAGGTTTTTTCGACCACCAATGGCCAGAGAAAGGCAAGATGAAATGAACCCTGATTTCGAGGAGGCCGTCTTAGAGTATTTTCGCGTTAATCCGACGGCTAGCACACGACAAGCTGGTCGTCGGTTTAAATGTGATCATAAGAATATTTGGAGAATTTTAAGAGACGACTAGCAACACCCTTTTCACTATCGTCTGTCAGTAGCTCAACCCCCTAGATTATGTGCCCCGCCCGTGAACATCCGCGAACACCGTAACTTGTGAATAAAATTGTAAATAAGTTATTTTTTATAATTTTTATGGATGTACATAATTGGTCATTACAGTAAATATCTATGACTTGAAAGAGTTGCTTTTTTATTTTCTTGCGTAACGTAGTTTAAGTATAAAAACATTTCTGAGAGAGCATTCGGTCGTTCGTGTGGTATAAAATACCTACGTATAAAAACGAACAAAAGATCCCGTGTAAATAAAAGAGACATGGCGATACTAGCATGGCGGTGATAGTTCGCCGCTGCAATAGTTCATAGTTGACTCGCTCGCGGTGAGACTAGTGCCTGAAGAGCTCGTTCCCGCATGTCGGCTGTCGGGCCGATTTTCAATCGTATGTCGGCATCACTGTTCCCACTATGTAGGTTGTCGGTCCGATTTTTAATCGGGAGTTGGCGTACTGTTCAATCAGTGGCAGCGACGCGCGGGCGTCTGAGGGGGTGCGGCGTGGGCAGAGTCGGCCCGACACCCGACAAAATGTGAACATCGCCATATTGACTGGTACGCGAGCGAGATCCGACACGATTTTTTATCGGACTGGGAGGACTGGCAAAACGGACGACATTTTATGTTGGCACCGACACAAAATCGTTGTCGGACGAGTGTGAACAGCATGTAAAATGTTCTGCCACTGGAACGGCCGATTAATAATCGGCCCACATCCGACATAGTGGGAACGAGCTCTTAGACACTGGTCTCACCGTAAGCTACTAAGCTATGAACTAACGGCTATAAAGACGAACAAAAGATACACACTCTCGTGTAAAAAAAAGAGACCCGGCCTTCCAGCCCTTCACAACATTGGCCGAACATAGGAGATCATACGGACGCAGCTATACAAGTTCTAAAGTTGCGTTCCGTACGATCGCCCATGTTCGGCAACTGTGGAGAAGGGCCTTTAAATTCACTTTCTGTTCGCCCGTCTGTGTGTCTGCTTGTCTGTAACCAGGTTGTTATTTTATGAGCTGTGATAGCTAAACAGTCGATTTTTTACAGATATAATGTTAACATATTCCTGTTGCCACAGATACACCACACACCACCATACAACACCATTAGGGAATATTTCGCACATTGAGTAGGAGGTGGCGTGTTTGCATTATGATTCTCGCTTCCACCTGTATACTAATGGGAGCAAGAGGCAAAACGCAAATACATACGCCAAGTGAAGTATCAGCATAAGCAAGCAGTCATAACGGATAGTGTCATAATCAGGGCCCGGTTTTATACAGCTACAATTTACAAGCGGCAGTCTTTTTCTAACTTACTTTGCTAAAAAGAGACTGCTGCTGGTAGTAAAAAGAGACTAAAAATACTCTTTTTTAGTCTCTTTTTACTCTATTTCTTATTCTGTTCTATTTTTTATTCTGTTATTATCACATTTAAAGCCTAACGACTTTCTATTTGACCCTGACACAGTGTCGCTACAAACAGTTTACCTATGGCAATAATGTGATGTCATGTCAGTAACCAATTGCAAAACATTTTCCAATGGAATACTATTCAATCCTTCGTCCTTTCTTTGGTTTAAAGATTTTATTGTATTTAAGACGATTTTTCTTGCTTCTATTGGTATCTTTTTCGGCATTTTTATGATGAAATCGTTTAAGTCGCGATATATTTTATTTTTGTTTACATCGGTGACATTCGATGACATTCAACGCCTGGCCTACTACCGCGAAAATCGAAATTCGTAAATTTCGAGGATGTTTCTCTGTCACTCAAACGAAGGCGTCATTAGAGTGAGAGAGACAAATCCTCGAAATTTACGAATTTCGATTTTTGCGGTAGGGCCGCTGATGTCAAACAGTAATCATTGCCAGTAAAATAACTTAGTGTCACTGAAAATCCGCAACATGGCGAGGGTCAAATAGTAAGTTGTTAGGCTTTAGGTATGGAAAATACCTAAATTTGATAAGAACAAGTCTTTTTAATTCTAAAAGTCAAACTGACCTTTTTATAAACTTGTTGTTAGAAGATTATGTCTTTTAAGAATTAAAAAGACATATCTCCTAACAAAAAGTTTGGAGGAGCAACATGTCAACTGACCGTTTTTAAATAAACCCAGTGACATCACAGGTAATTCAGAAATAGAAAACATACGTACATCTCTTTTTGACACCGAATTTAATTGGCAAGCAAGATAAGGATAGTTGTATAATAAATGTTGTACTACTTCTATGCTTTAGTCCTTAGTCCTTGGTGCAACTGGCCTAATTTGAAAACGCTCGAGTGTCATAAGAAATCGAACTCGTACCTAATTACAACCTTGTCATTTTGAATGTTGGGTTAAGTTTGCTTAGCTGTGCAATTTAAAGTTTACTGTGACAAAGCTTTAAAGTGGTTTACTGTGACATAGCTGTCTATTGGTAAATCTTATGTCGTTGCAATAATGTACACAAATAAATAGTTTCAAGGTTTATGATGGCAGCTAGCAATTGTTTTATTGAGTGTAGAGTTAAAAGTCGAGTAGAGCTGTACAGAAAATCAAACATCCAATAAAAAAATAAATAAACAACACATAAAAAAATGAATACTAAAGATAAGTTTAAAAAAATAAAAATCAGTTGGGGTGTCTGAGGTTTTGAGTGTTACCAGAAACACGGTGTATAAATAAAAATTAATTGGTCCCTAACTTCCCTAACATTAACTTAACGTTAACGATAACTTAACATTATCTTTCGTATTATGAAATATAAGAAGATAAATCAATGGCGATATTTACAGCCTACGTAATTATCATTTAATCATTTTCAGAAAATTACCCTTTTGACACCGGTAACTATGAAACCCTTTCTGAATAGACAAAGCTTAGAAATCAAATATCAAGAAATTATTCGTTTAATTATTCATTCAATCAAATTTGGCGCCATGTGCATATTATTATGAACAATGACGCACATTTGTCCGATCCCTGGTTATAAGTTATAACGCGGCAAATGCATCTTCGCACAATTCACTCACAAATATTCTAAGCTGTCTGCTGATTATTCACTCCAAACAGCAGCTATCCCTCTCCCCCACTTGAAATATAAGCTAGATGCAAGTCGGTTTCGCAGCGAATACTAGATTCGGCATGAATAAGCAATGAGACATCAAAAGGCGAGGACGGCGTTTCGAATTGCGTCGTGGATAGTGATGTTCCATTGCAGGGAATCCCGGGAACGTTTAATTTTACTTAGAAGATATTTCCATGAATTACGGTTACCATAATGTAGGTACCAAAATGTTGCCATTTCCTGTAGAAAAATTTTTAGATAAAAATTTGCTGTGATTATTATATGTGAAGGGTCCACGGAAAGAACATGTTTAGTCCTTCTAAAAGTCAGGGCAAATTTGCACCATAATCTATTAAAAGTAAGGTTGATTTTCCATTTGAAATTTGAATTGACTAGACATGTTATTTCCGTGGACCCTTCATTTTATTTTTGGTACCATGTACCTAAGTAGAAGGTAACATCACTAATCAGTAGTATCAGTTAGAGGTGTGCGCCACGCCGGCGCGGCGGCGCCGCGCCGCGGGACCCACGCCGCCGCCGCCGCCGAGGTTTTCAAAAACCCACGCCGCGACAAAAATTTTACGGAATAAAATCATTTAAATTACGCGCCACGCTGATCATATTGACATTAAATAACAATATGCTTGCGAATATCGACAAGCGGTTCCCTCTGACCCAAAAGATTGCATGCGCAGCATTTCTGGATTGCAGATTTTCAGATATTGATACGCACCTACGAAAAAAATACACTACTTGGGCAGAATTATTTCCAATTGTACAGATTTATTTACAGAATTTCAAGTCTACACATTCCCAATACTACAGATTTACAAACTTACAGAATCCCAATACTTTAATATTCCAACATTACGGTTGCCCATGTATACAGATTTTCAATATTACTGATTGATTCCTATGTCTACAGATTCCATATTCTCTAGATTTCACGTCTACTGTAATGCCAATAACTGTAATGCTTTTTTCAACACACTTGCTTGAAAGTCATAACGTAGGTCTTATTGAACCGCTTTTAGGCTTTTATAATCCTAGGTATTACTAGCTGTGTGTTTTTTCATTATATTATATTCTTCGCATCGTCGATCCCACAGTGTCTGAAGACAAAAGTCTTCAATCAGTGCTTCCTACCCGTCATGACGTACGGAGCCGAAACGTGGACACTGACGGTACGGCTGGTCCACAAGTTCAAGGTCGCTCAGCGAGCTATGGAAAGGGCAATGCTCGGCGTCTCTTTGCGGGATCGAATCAGAAAGGAGGTTATCCGGCAGAGAACCAAAGTGATCGACTTAGCCCACCGTGTTAGCAAGCTGAAGTGGCAGTGGGCTGGCCTTATTATCCGTAGAACCGACTGGCTAAACGAGTTCTTGAGTGCAGATCGCGTCTCGGCAAGCGTAGTGTAGGACGCCCTCAGGCAAGGTGCAGCGACGATTTGCGCAGGATGGCTGGCAGGAGCTGGATGCGAGCAGCCAATACGTAAAATTGGCGAAAACATGGTTTTGTGTTCCCTGTTTCCTCCTCCAAAAATAGACCAATTTGTAACAATTTTTTTTTCATAAGCATTTTAAGAAAGGTATTTCTCATGTCGGTATGTTTCCTCTTTTTGGACAGAA
This sequence comes from Thaumatotibia leucotreta, assembly GCA_025490895.1. Classification (NCBI taxonomy): domain Eukaryota; kingdom Metazoa; phylum Arthropoda; class Insecta; order Lepidoptera; family Tortricidae; genus Thaumatotibia; species Thaumatotibia leucotreta. The sequence continues at coordinate 123,813 of JALPQI010000100.1, forward strand.
TACGAAATATTTATTTATGAGTATATTAAACGCATTTAAAATTTGGCTTGCAGTTTTTGTAGGCTTGTAATAATAACGTCAAAGAAAGCAAAATATACAAAAATAGAAAAAAAAAAAATTCGTGTGTTTATACACCGATGTATGACTAGCAGTGTGGGCGATGATGGTACTATAAAGAGGTTGTAAAGCTGGGTACCTGTAGTATTTGAAATCATCATATATAATCTGCAGTACCTATTGGATAATTCGTAGTATTGGGAACCTACAGTATTGGGAATCTGTAGTGTTGGGTATTTGTAGCATTTAAAATTCGTATTATTGGGAATAGGTATGTACAATCAGGAATGCATACTATTGACAATATTTGAAGTATTATCTCTTATCTGTAGTATCAGGAATCTTTAGTATTGGGAATCTCTAGACGGCTCGATCCAGGCCTACTACCGCGTTTTTCGCGGTAGGGCCGCTGTGCGAGTTAATAAAATATTTTTCGTACACGATAATAATTATGACAATTTCCGCATAAAATGCATTCTATAACTTTGTTTCATGTTTATTTTTTTAATAATAAACTTGTCCTAAACAATATCTAAGTTTTTAATATCTTCTCATCCTTATATGTATGAACGTACAGGGTAATCATTTGACCTAGACGCCGGCGTGGCGCAGCCACGCCGGCAAAATTTTGCGGCGCGCCGCCGCCGGCGATTTCTATGCCGGCGCACACCTCTAGTATCAGTACTAGGTATAGTAATATTTTTGGGTTATTAACGCAACTTAATTTTAGATCGGTAACAATTTTGTATAGTTGGTAGGTACATTTACTCAGAGTTTACAGTTTTGTTAAATATTGTACAAAAATATAAATAAAAGAAATCAATCATCGGCCAATCATTATCTTACAAGCAATAATAAGAAATAAAATAAAATAAAATTTTAGAACATATTTGTTGTAATGCTATCGCTTTACCAACTAAATAATATTTCGGTCTAATAGGTACCGTCCATAATTTAGTAAGGCGTTAGGAATAGCTGTAAAAGCATCAAAATAGAGTTTAAGTACCAAGCAAAGGTTTTATTAAATAATGTGCAACAAGACACCACTTATATTGACTGATTTGCTAATTATAAGACGAGTGAAATAATTTAATAATACGAATATTACTAAAGTACGAGTGTGTACAATATAATTCAGAACGATAGTTACTCTTTATTGCACAGCTCGTGAAGGTAAAAAATAACAAAGAATTAACAATCTTGTATGTAGATTACACAACGAGCATTCTTATCGTTAAACAACGGTCTCTTTCAGACAGCCTTTGGCTAATGAAATGATGCAAAAAGTAATAACAGTAGGTAGGTGATGCAAGACATGAAATAAGAAATTGAAAAGAGTTTTTTTATCTGGAATATTAATATTCCCGCCAGGGATCGGAATAGGTTTTTTTTTTAAGGCTTTGTAATAGCTCAATATTTCTAAATATTTGACACTATTTATGTAGTACGTACTCAATATTTAATGTAATTAACAACATCGTATTTTTGAATTACTTTATTAATAAAGAATTTATGTACCGAACAACGAAAAGAAAACGAAATCAGAACTGTTCTTTTGTATGGACTAAAAACCGGTATTCGATCCGTGATTCCGGCAGCACATCACTATGCTCGTATTTGTAAATGAAAACGGGGCGGTTCTGAAATTCAAATGCACGATGTTTGTTTGTACAGCGCTGGAAGTTATTATAGGTCACATTTCACTGACATCTAGTGGTGAGTCTTTTTGTCGATCCGTTTTACATATACCCCAATCGAACATAATTATTATCAAACCGCCATCAAAAATAAATTTGAAAGTAATGTTAACACAATAAATCTCACGACATTTACCTAGAAAAGAGTAGTTTGTAGATGTCAGTGAAATGAAAGTAAATGAAATATATTTATTTGCATTAAGTGTGGTAACATTTAGGGTCTTTCAGCATAATATTAAAATTGTATCGCACATTTAGCTACTAAATAGCATGCAAAAATTTATCTTATGCCTAAACTACATGCTATACAAGTATAACACATATTTACAACACAATATCATTTAAAAATTAAAACAAAATAAATAGCATCATATTACAAAATTCAGATACACTACATGTCACGCCGTGTGGTGACGGCACGGCAGTAAGAATACATTTGTCACCACCCCAACTCCTCCTGCGGGTGTCGTAAGAGTCGACTAAGGGATTGAAGTGTCACTGACCATTCTACAAGATTGATGATGGGCAGCAGCGTCATCCTAGTGGACACATTACTGCGATCGCCAATCCGCTTGCCCAGCGTGGCGATTATGGGTATTTACCTCCTAATGCGTCTATACGCATAGTTAAGAGGAGAGGCCTACGTCCAGCAGTGGACTAACATAGGCTGATGATGATGATGATGATGACATGTCAAATGTAAAATTATTAAGGCATTACATTATTCATCGGTACAAGGTTCAAGAATTCATTGATTGTATAAAAACATTTTTCTTTCAACCATCTAAATAGATGCCGGTTAAATTGGGTTATCGACGGTTGTTGCCTTATTTCGAAAGGTAAACTGTTAAATATTTTTATGGACATTGACTGACAATTTTTCCTCCGTAGCACTTTTACATTTTGGCATAACTAGTTTTGTAGGTTCTCTGGGCCGGAGTTTAGGGTGTGTACTGACAGTTAGTTGTATATAAATGAGGGTTACCATATACAAATATATACACTTCAAAAATGTATAAGTCTATAAGACTCAAAAGATTTAATTTTTTAAACAATGGCCGGCACGCTTCTCGATATCCTACTCCACTGACAGCTCTCACACATTTCTTTTGCATTAAGAATATTCTCCATATATCGCTGTTATTACCCTATATTTATTGAGTGAGTGATTAATTATTCAATTGTCTCTAAGTTTCTGGACTTAAACTATGGATATATGAATATAACTATTAATAAACCCTAGGTTAGGTATAGACTGTTGTGTCAACAGTACTTTCAAATTTACTTCTGATCGCGGTTTGATAATAAATCTAAAGTGGTATGAGGTGAGCGTTTGTTAGTCGTATATGTACCTCGAAATCATAAAATCCTAGTAGCTTTTCACATTTTCGCGTTTCGCCGCGATCTCAAAATTTCTTATCAGTTTTTTTTTCTAGTAGAATTATTTCTGGTAGCCAATTACAATGGTGTATAAAATTCGTAGCATATTTACTTTCTTGCCTTTTTTCATTGTAATCGCTTTTCACCTCAATAGATATTTGCTTGTAACGCGTTATTACTTATTACATATCGCGCAGAATCAAAGTAAAAGATATAGGTCTTCGGATCGCAGAAACTTAAGTGGCAGTGGGCCACGTAGAACCGATGGCCGTTGGAGCGGAAAGGTTCTCGAGTGGCGGCCACGTATCGGAATGCGCAGCGTGGACTGGGGACCTGGTGAAGGTCGCAGGAGTCCGCTGGATGCGGGTCGCGCAGGACCGGTCATTGTGGCAATCTTTGGGGGGGGGGGGCTATATTCAGCAGTGGACGTCTTTTGGCTGATATGATGATGATGATGATATCGCGATACCTATTTCCTTCCCATTCGTCTGTAGTTTAGTTTGGTATATATATTATGCATTTCGCGAAGATGGAAGCTGAACCTGGATCCACATATAGTCAGAGGGGCAATTTTAAAGGAATGAAGTTCACACGGAGGGAACATTTCTGTATTATTGTATTAATTTGCTACTGTTGAAAACATCTATTGAAAATAAATGCGGCTAACTAAATAGGCTGTTAATAATACATGCTACATCAAAATTTGCTACTATTGTAAAAATCTATTAAAAATATATGCGAGTAACAAAATATAGGTACCACCGATATTTCATGCTACAAAAAAATACGCTATCGCGGCGAAACGCGAATAGGTGAAAAGCTACAAGAATTTTGTGATTTCGAGGTATACGACTAACAAACGGAGGTGAGGGTGAACATACTTACAAGTCCTAGAAATCCGTTATACCATTATCAAAAATTGACTTTCCGTTATCGAATCGAAATGAAAAACTAAGTCTTATAGTTAATTCGTCATTTTGATTACATACATACATCGTAAGCCTATCTCAGTCCACTGCTGGACGTAGAGCTCCTAACTATGCGTATAGATGCATTAGGAGGTAATCGCCACGCTGGACAAGCGGATTGGCGATCGCAATAATTATGTCTACTATGGTGACGCTTTTGCCCATCATCAATCTTCTATCAAATAATGGTCAGTGACACTTCAATCCCTTAGTCGGCTCTTACGACACCCGCGGAATGAGTTGGGATGGGGACAAATGTATTCTTTCTGCCGTCACCAGACGGCCAAAAAAATAATGGTCAGTGACAATTCAATCCCTTAATCGGCTTTTACGACACCCGCCGTGGGATACTCATCACTTGACATGGTGACAGGAGCATTCTAACTGCCGTCACCACACGGCATTTATATTGAATATCCTGTAATCCATTCCATTTCATACATGCAATGAATACCTATTCCAGAAAAAACAGCTTTTCCTTATGTTCAATTAATAATCTTAAAATTAATCCAACATCCTATAACTATTCCATTAAAGAAAAAAAAATTACACAAGTTATTTTTAGAGAAAAATAAATTGTCTTCGTGTTTAATCAGCAAGCTTATAATTCTGGTTTCATCTTTAAATATAGAACTTGGCAGCTAAGTACAGTATATCAAGTATTATAGACAGTATCGCTGGCAGCCGAAATTGGGTTTCCCGTATTACTGGGCCGACCAAATAACCGAGCCGTACTATGAGATGGAAAATAAAGGATAAGTCAGGTTTTACTCGATACTTAAATCTTTCTATCGCGCTCGCACTGATATACAGGGTGGATGATGAGTAACACAACAAACCTGAAAAGTGTATTCCTGACCACATTTTCAGATTATAATGTCATGTGAACTTTTCTGGATTCGGCTTAGTTTAAGAGATAATGACATGTTTTTGAAAAAAAACTGGGGTCACTGAAAAATGCCTGCACTATTTAAATTCTTACACTAATAGTTTTAATCTTGACATGTATACTCACTGATAAAAGTTAGAGAAAATGAGAAAAAAAAATCAGAAAAAAGAACAACTAAAAATATTTAAAATGTCTTTCCCTACAACTTATTACTGGACATGTTAAAAAAAAAAATTCATTAAAAAATTTTTTTTTGTCGGAAAATGACATATTATGTGACATTTGTGACATAATATTTTTTACTTCTTTTGACATCAAAAATGCATTGGCAAAGTCTGTCGGTACCTACCTATACTCATTAGTAAGTACCCTGTATTGAAGCGAGCGCGACCTGCCTTACGTATCGAGAAAAACCTAACGTTACCGATACTTGCAAAGTCATGGTACGGCTACAGGAAATGAGGAAAAAATACGCCTATCAGCGAGCCAGGCCGCAATTCGAATACGGAACAATAACGGTTTCTGTTTTATCGTAATCAGGTTTTGGGTACAGGGTATAAATGTAACACGGGCGAATATCTTAACGGGGTTTAACTAAAAATAAAATAGTATATGAAATAAGCGAAGTAAATAGAAAAGTGAGTCGTTAGATTTGACCTAAATAAGCTTCCCTTAACGCAAAAAAACCCTGTATATTATTTTTCTTTACCGTACACTTAACTAATTAATATAATATTTTCTAATATGAATTCCGACCTTACTTGTACCAATGCCTTTCTCGGAAAGACTAAAATTGTACCTACGTAATATTTCATATTTACCATTAGCTTTATGTTTCAAATGTAGGGTATACAGGCTTGGTACGTCAATAATATGTTACGTGTTGTTATCTCGATTGTCCAAACTCGTGTAATACCGCAGATAAAAGCGCTTGTGGTCTAGCGGTAAAACGCACGGCTGCTACGCAGCGGTCGTGGGTTAAATCCCCGGCTCGGTCCAATAAGTTTTTCAAAAAAAAACTTATGTACGAAATATCATTAAATTTGATATACACAAGTGCTTTGCGATGAAGGAAAACATCGTTAGGAAACATGCATACATCTGCGAAGAAATTAAAGGGTGTATATGAAGTCCCTATCAAGTACTGGGCCAGCGCGCAGCGTTGGGACCACGCAAAATAGGCATGTTTGATGTCGAGTTGCGGAAAAATGGCTAGAATACAACAACAACAACATACCGCAGATATCCGATACAGTAGTCATACTCGTACAGTCGAAGACAAAATAAGGGGTATACAAAAACGTTCAAAAATATGTCCCAGTGCACTCTAATTCTGTGTAATAAGAACGTCGTAACATATTTATGAACGGATTCTTTCGATACTTATTTTTGCACTTGACTGTACTTGAAATGTACAAGTTGCAGAGCATTCTCAAAATAACGGGAATATACTCGGAAATTTCCGAGAATTTACATGAGAATTTAAGAGTAAGTTCCCATTGAGAATGTTTCCATGAGAACTTATAAAAATGTTTATAAATAACTATTTTAAATCGTAAATAAGTAAAGAAGACAGTAAATATAACTCTGCATGTATCTAGTACGGTCTTGGCTTGATGAGATTATTTGTTAAATTTAGATTCCCGAGAACATTCTCTATGCAAGATTCGCAAGTTATGAAACTTCTCATCGGTACAATACTAACTCGTAACACTTCGCATATGAAGGGCGATTGTGCACTACAATGAATTTTACTGTCCGGCAGACTGAGTTTTCATGGTCCGATATGGCATGAAAAAAACACATGATTGGCTTGTGCACTTGTCCGTCTTTTTACTTGGAGGTGCGGCATAGTAGCATGAAAAAAACGGATGATTGGCTTGTAAAATCGGACTATTGGGGACGGTAAAAGTCAGTGCAATTCCGGACGCAGTGCACAAGCATTAACACGTTTTTCATAGCTGTCATCTCGGATCGGAAAAATACTGTCCGGAATGGGGAAAAGTAAAATGTCTGACGGTAAAATTACGTATAGCGCACAAGCTACTATATACATTTAATGGCGTGGCATATCGGACCGTAAAAAACCGGACTACCGGACGGTAAAAGTCAGTGTAGTGCACAAACGCCCGAACAGGGTGAAATACCGGTCGCTGAAAGTGGGTGGAAATCGATTAAATGATTCAGTTGTTTTGATGAAGTGGAAATAAAATCGGTGCTGGTGGTGACGTTGACACGTTAATGAGTACGGTGCGCATATAACGAGTTGTTATTCCGGTTCGCTGGAAAAAATATTGCGGTTTTGTTTTTAAATAGAATGCTCCGGCATCCCATGTTTTTGCGCAAATGTTGTTTAGCAAAATGTTTTCTACGAGTTATTTATTTTATGTTTTATACCGCAGCGGGAATCGTGTTAGTGATAATCAGTAAATATTATTAACTAGCGACCCGTCCCGGCTGCGCACGGGTACTATACCTACATAAAAACCTTCCTCTTGAATTACTCTACCTATTGAAAAAAAATTCAACAACATCCGTTGCGTACTTTTAAAGATTTAAGCGTACAAAGGGATATAGGGACAGAAAAAGTGACTTTATTTTATACATGTAGTGATACATAGAAGAAGTTATTAGCTCTTTCAAGATGTCACTGTTGGTTGCAGGTTCACATAACAAGTCACACGAAGGCATTTTTTCACCTGAAATTTTACTTTATGACGATCGTTTCCTAAAACACAGTCGTGTTTTAATACATTTTTATCACACTTGCTGTCTAAGCGCGCCATTGCTTGCGTGCGTATTAGCGGGAAGCGGGAGTAGGTAATGGAAAGTGAAATTCCCTGGGGAGTAATAGAAATGTCAGTACGTCATTTAATAATATTATGTCTTAAAACTTATTTTTTTGTAGGCAAGTGTGATAAAAAACATTGTATGCATCACCTAACGACGCCGGGCTTCTAATACTCCCGTTAGTAATTCCGTACTTACCTCTCTTGATGCACAATGTAGGTACTATTAATGCCTCTCATTACGTAAGGTTGTATAAACTACTATTAATGAATATATCACATCATTACCCTATCTCAGTCCACTGCTAGACTTAGGCATTAGGATATAAATGCCCATAATCGCCACGCTGAGCAAGCGGATTGGCGATCGCAGTAAGAGCAATTAAGATATAGAATATGGTGATAAGTTTGTTATTTTTATTCACTTTTATAAACAGCACAATCTCCATTACCTATTGACCTGCCAATATGTGCTCATGCAAAACTGGGCCGATACTCGGTCAATCGGAACGCTGTCATCACTGGCAGAAAACTTACACCATTTTCTATCGCAGGGAAACTGCAGGGGTGGTGACTGTAGTAAGAATACATTTGTCACCATACAAACCCCATCCCTTCCCGTAGGTGGACCGTGGGGACAGTTGATCCTTAGGAGATAGGTACTTGGTAATCTTAATTTTTGATGTAACTAAACTAAACGCGATACACTTACTTAAACAGTAGATGCTGAAAAAATAGTAGGTAAAACATTCTGCTTCTGTTCTCAGAATCATCATCATCATACTCATCATATCAGCCGAAAGACGTCCACTGCTGAACATAGGCCTCTCCCAATTACTGGTCCTGCGCCACCCGCATCCAGCGGACTACTGCGTCCTTCAGCAGGTCATCAGTCCACCTCGTGGGGGGCTTCGCGACACTGCACTTTCTTGTACCTACGTGTCTGCCACTCGAGAACCTTTCCGCCCCAACGGGCATCGGTTCTACGTGCAATGTGCAATCAGAATCAATGCAACTCAACAGGACTAGCCAAGATGCTATCGATAATCGTTTTCGATAAACGATAAATCACGTGACCATAATAATGTATGGGAAATGGGAATATTGGGAATGCTCACGTGAATTTTTGTACGTATCATTTATTCTCATACATTTATTATTACTACATACTTATCGCTTATCGTAGATGCAGTCGGTTAATTTAGAAAGTCGATTTTTGATTGAAGAGTTACATCTTCAACTTATTCAGTTAGAATTAAAAGTATCTTGCGATATATGGATTATGCTAAAATGATAGCAGAATTCTCTTTAGTTAGTATTACAAAGTTAGCAAATTCGTAAAAAAAGTAGGTACATCGGACTCTTAATATAGCCTGCTATAAATGCTGGAAATGGAGACTGCTTCATTAACAATGGCAAAGTTCCTAAATACGCACCTATATACATAATATGATGATGATAAACATAGCCTATCTATATCTACAATAGTACATGTCACCTTGCCTATAATATGTGAACAAAGACCCGACAGTTTCCGCAAGAAGGCACACTGTATTGAGGGTAAACGACAGCCGTTCCGAATGACCGGGTATCGCCCCAGTTCTGCATGCAATGCAGCTTGTTCAACTATAGGTACCTATACCTAGTCATTCTAGTAGTATAATGGTTTTTAGCCGAGTGGTGACGGCAGTAAGAATACATTTGTCACCACCCCAACTCTTCCCGCGGGTGTCGTAACAGTTGACTTAGAGATTGAAGTGTTACTGACAATTCTTTGATAGAAGCTTGATGGAGGGCAGCAGCGTCGTTATAGTGGACACATTACTGCGATCGCCAATCCGCTGGCCCAGCGTAGCGATTAAGGAAATAAAGTAGCCATTGCTGTATAATTCTTTTTTTTTATGAGACCGTATCTTTTTATGGGTGTCATTACAAAGAAGGGCTTTTTGCCTATCTTCTCGGGCGATGTGGTTGATATTTATATTTCAATTTCTCCATAATTATGGACTTTTATTTAGACTTCTGGATTTAAGTAGTGTTTCTTCTTATTTTACCATTTCGGTTCCTTTAGTTTCCCAATGGGTCTTAACTAAATTACAATAGTGATACTATAATAAACTGTGAATCTCGTGCCTACAATTTTTATTAATTATTTCAAGACTAAACATTGTTGAAATTGTCTCGGAAGTTCGCACTTTTTTGGGCGTGAACTTTTGTATTAAGCATTATCTGAAATTATTTTGATTTTGACGACTTTTCAGCCAATGCTTTTGGATATTGGATTGTTAAACATAAAACAGAAGCATCAATTTATAGTCCCATGGCTGTTAGAACTACATGGGACTGTTGCGTAACAGTAGAGACCGATTTTACGATGGCTACTTTATTTTGTGAACAAGCTTTATGGGTATTTATTTTCCTCCTAATGCCTCCATACGCATTGGCTAAGGAGAAGCCGTAGTCCAGCTGTGGACTGATATAGGCTGATGATGTGACGTGGTTTTCTGATGGGTGTAGTGATTTACTTCCTCTCTGCCGAGAAATAATAATTAATATTGCTTTTCCTCATATATTAATAGCCTTATTTGTTATAATAGCAATGGCGGTGCAAGAACATCTATAATTAGCATATTATCTGCAACATACGGGGTATTTATAACATTGTTATTGTTTAGATACTGGCTAATTAAACAGTAATGAAGACTGACATTGTTTTAATGGATTTTTTTAAAGACGTTCTCAATTCGTCAGGTCTTTTGTGTTACCGATGAATTCGAGAACATAAGTCAAATTATCCGTAAATAACGTGTGAATATAAATACATTCAAATAAATAATTATCGACCTAGTCCCTCGGTTAGCTCAAGGCGGAGATGGGCAAAAAGTAATATGATTACTTCTATAAATTACATTTGTATGTGTACTTTGTAATATTTATTACAAAGTACACATACAATAATATCTATTACAAAGTACACATACAAATGTAATGTAATTTAACTTTGTAATAAATATTACTTTGTAATATTTATTACTAAGTACACATACAAAAGTAATCGAAAGGAATAGGTAATCATATTATTTTTTGCCCAACTCTGGCTCAAGGCTTGTGATGTGATAAAGATACTTAAATACATATCTGCTATGGAGGCTGACAAAACGGAGGCTGTCTGGTGATACCGCGTTTCATAGAACCTAATGTACTGTATGTGTTCTCAAAAAATTGTACTTACCTATATCTCTTGTGTGCGTGTGGACTGAGGGACCACTTATATTTTAATGGTTATTGGTATGATGGTGTTTGGTGAAAATTTAGTAGTAGTAGAGAATTATTTTGTAGAAAAATCCTGGAATTTGTAAAGAATTCATTAAAAAGTTATACAGCCAAACGTGTGGTCCCTCAGTTCACACACTGAACCTTACACTTCTGGGCAAGTGTTTAATATGCTGGCTTATTTTAATGTTACACATTTAGTAAAAACATATTTAAACGCATTCGTAATGACCGAAACGTAATTTGGCAATGATTATACACTAAAAAGTCTTCCTTTTTTGGTCCCTGAGGGACCACTTATAATAACTAATAAATCGGTACATTCGTACAAAAAATAAATGCATTTTTCTTTGCAAACATTAGTAAAAAATGCAAGGAAGATTGTAAAAGTTAAAGGAAAGCACAACTATTAATCAATTTCACAAAATTTATATTTCTTTGTGGTCCCTCAGTTCACACACTATGAGTTAATAAAATAATCAAAATCTCCTAAAATATAAACATTATTAAAAGGTTTGTCGTACTGAGGTTTAGTTAAAAAGCTTGACTACATACATATATATTTTAACGTGGATTGATGGCGTACAATATAAAATAAATTGCTTTTTAACATTTCCTTAGCAAAGCGTTCATTGGGGTGACCACACAATGATGCGTTTACTAACGTGACGTGCCTCGTTTTTAAATTCAACTTTTTAAATTTGCTTACTAATATTAAATGGACCAAGGAAAAACTGCATACAGCCAACTTCATTTTAGATTCTGTAAGCAAAATTATGAAATTAAAAACAAACTAGGTTTATGGTATCAGGTTTGGTGCGGTAAAACATGTAGCTCGAATATACTTGTCCTGCGTATTAAGTTTAAAAAATAAAAAGGCGGCAAATTAACTTGAATTGATGTGTTTGGTTTGTTATTTGTTATTTATACTCCTATTTTCCGGATTGTTGTTCTGGTAAGTACCTCCATTAAGCAGCATTCTATTTTAATAGTATGGCCGTGTGGTGACGGCAGTAAGAATACATTTGTCACCACCCCAACTCCTCCTGCGGGTGTCGTAAAAGTGTCACTGATCATTAGGTATTTGATAAAAGAATGATGATGGGCAGCGGCGTCATCATAGTGGACACATTACTGCGATCGTCAATCCGCTTGCCCAGCGTGGCGATTATGGGCACTTATCTCCTAATAAAGTTAATAGGAGAGGCCAACGGTGTACGTCCAGCAGTGGACTATCATAGGCTGATGATGATGTATGGTTTGTCAGGTTTACCATCATTTGCTAAACAACTTTTCTGAAATAACTATTTAACAAACAACACAACACAAACCTGCAATTTCCTAAAATGCTAATTTTATAAATAACTTCCTACATGACAAATTGTCCTACATATATTACTAGCTTTTACCCGCGACTTCCTCTGCGTTAAATCTTTAGAAACAATATTTATAAGCCCATAACCTTATTAAATTTCATCTAAATTCGTTTAGCGGTTTAAGCGTGAAGAGGTAACACAGGGATCGCTGACTAATATTTCAAGTTCGGGTGCGCAAGTGGGTTAATTTTCCTTAAATCGCGGATTCGACGTAATGAAAATACGTACTGTATTACTCCCGCCTATTTTTATGTACATATTTATTCGAAATGAAAAGGTGCCTTTCGCCCCTTGCTCCCTACTACCCGTAATGTGTAAGCAATACTTTTCAATTGTAATAAAATCGCTCTAGTTAATTCAGAAAAGTTGTTTAGCAAATGATGGGAAACCTGAAAAACCATACTATTAGAATATAATGCTGCTTAATGGAGGTACTTACCAGATCAACAACCCGGAAAATAGGAGTATAAATAACAAATCCATTGCAACACAATGCTAATTTGCAAATACAGCAATAACAAACCAAACACATAAATTCAAGTTAATTTGCCGCCTTTTTATTTTTTAAACATAATACGCAGGACAAGTATATTCCAGCTACATGTTTTACCGCACCAAACCTGATACCATAAACTTAGTTTGTTTTTAATTTTGCTAACAGAATCTAAAATGTAGTTGGCTGTATGCAGTTTTTCCTTGGTCCATTTGATATTAGTAAGCAAATTTAAAAACGAGGCACGTCACGTTAGTAAACGCTTCATTGTGTGGTCACCCCAATGAACGCTTTGCTAAGGAAATGTTAAAAAGCAATTTATTTTATATTTTACGCCATCAATCCACGTTAAAATATATATTTATGTAGTCAAGCTTTTTAACTAAACCTCAGTACGACAAACCTTTTAATAATGTTTATATTTTAGGAGATTTTGATTATTTTATTAACTCATAGTGTGTGAACTGAGGGACCACAGAGAAATATAAATTTTGCGAAATTGATTAATAGTTGTGCTTTCCTTTAACTTTTACAATCTTCCTTGCGTTTTTTACTAATGTTTGCAAAGAAAAATGCATTTATTTTTTGTACGAATGTACCGATTTATTAGTTATTATAAGTGGTCCCTCAGGGACCAAAAAAGGAAGACTTTTTAGTGTATAATCAAATCATTGCCAAATTACGTTTCGGTCATTACGAATGCGTTTAAATATGTTTTTACTAAATGTGTAACATTAAAATAAGCCAGCATATTAAACACTTGCCCAGAAGTGTAAGGTTCAGTGTGTGAACTGAGGGACCACACGTTTGGCTGTATAACTTTTTAATGAATTCTTTACAAATTCCAGGATTTTTCTACAAAATAATTCTCTATTACTACTAAATTTTCACCAAACACCATCATACCAATAACCATTAAAATATAAGTGGTCCCTCAGTCCACACGCACACTATCTCTCCTTTTGATATTAAAAATATTGGTAAGGCTCGTAGAGTAAATCAATCATGCTGAGCAAGATCCATGAGGGTGCTTAGCCAAGTTGCCAATCGCTAACGCTTAATCGTCAATCGTAAACGAAAGGCAGCTTGCTGTATTTGTCGCACTAATATGAAAGAGTGACAGAGAGGGAAAACTACGGTACGCTACTAAGCGTTAACGATTGACAACTTGGCTAAGCACCCAGATTTGCCAAAATGTCCCGAAATGTTTGTATGAAACGTTCCTTTTTTGTACCAAAAAGGTATAGGAACATTTAGGAACCTGTATGCTTAGCACATGATTGGTATGTCAGTATGTCGCCGCGAGATAGATTTTCCATCTTTTACTGACTATATGAATATGAATAAAAGACGGATGGATAATCTATCTCGCGGCGACATACTGTCGCACTCATCATGTGCTAAGCCCCCTGATAAACATTGTGAGACATTTTGGGAATTGTAGAAGACTTTACCCCTACCAATTTTTATCAATATCGTAGACGTGATCCAAATGTACAAACTTTTTGAGACATGCTGTACAGTCAAAGACAAAATATTATAAGGTGTACACAAAAATGTTCAAAAAGATGTCCCAGCTGTGCACTCTAATTCTGTGTAATAAGAACGTCGTAACATATTTATGAGCGGATTCTTTCGATACTTATTTTTGCACTTGACTGTACTATGGCTATAGATAGGTACAATTTTACGAGAAACAAATGAATATAAACGGCGCACACGCACCCTTATTTAAAACGAGCCTCTCTCTCTCTCTCCATCTGTCTTCCTTATCAGATCTATCTCAGATCGAACTTTGCCTTGCCTTAACTTGCCTTTACCGCATCATCATCACCAAAATAATTTTCTCTCTCGCCATGCCCATGGCAAATCTTCCTTCAACAGCCTCTCAACAACGTCCCCAAATGACGGTGCAACGACCGTCCCACCTTCGTGGGAAGCGACCCGGCCACAGCTGCAGTAGCGGAAACGCGGGAGCAGCCACACATACTCCAGGAGGAGTATCGTTTGTATATTCAGTTCAGTTCCTTACTTAAAACGAGTACTTACAACGCGCTCGCTTCGTCGTTTCGCGAAAATTCAGCTACCCTACCGTGAACTTCGAAATTATTTTCGATGATTTGTCTCTGTCACTCCTACGAAGGCATCATTAGGGTGACAGAGACGTATGTTCGAAATTTGCGATTTTATAAGTTCGCGGTAGGGACGCAGCTCCGACTTTATGACTGACGTGCCACATAAAACTCCAGATGTGTTTCTTTTACATTTATAAAAGGTAGTAAGTCACTGGTGTTTCCTACGCAATTAGACCCTTTTATATGACGTCGATGTCATAACATTGCATATATGCAAAGACAGATTAATAATGAAAACTGCTAATCTGATATAGGAATGGGATAATTCAAAAGTAACTTTTGTTAAGACGATACCCTCGAAAGAGACACTTTTATCTCGCAATACATGAAAGAAAGAGGTATAACACTTTAGGATTGAACTTCTTTGGCTAAATCACGAGAAAAATAAAAATCTGTTATTTTAACCCAAATTCCGTATTACAAACATCTATAATCAGTTATTTACATTGTTCCGTCACTCAAAAGGAAAAACGGGACCGTTATAGGATCACTTGCGTATCTGTCTGTCTCTCTGTCTGTCTGTAACAGCCGATTTGCTCCCAAACTACTGGACTAATAGAGTTGGAATATGGCACACATTATGTCAATTGGTGACCCAACGCTGGACGTGGAAAGTAAACGAATAAATTTTAAATATGAAGGCTATTTTTGGAGCCTAAAAAAATTTGCTAAATGTATTAAATGAAATGGCTTAGTGTGAATATTTTGAATATTTTTTTTATGATTATAAGATAAAACTTATTTAAACAAATTACTGTAAAATTACGCTTTCCCCCTGATCTTGACTGTCACTGGGCTCTTAATATTTTGCAAAATACAGAAAATAGTTCCTTACGTATAGTTTACAAGAAAACCTATAAGCAGTTAATATTGGTTTAAAATAGAAATGCTCAAAACACGTGCACGTCACGCAAGCGGTGTGCTATGTCATGACACACAACGCTCACGCCACTCACCCGCATCCAGTGTAAGTAGTGTGACTTGGCCTTTAGATATTGGGCTATAGAGTAGATACCAGACATGTCATTATTACTACTGAATGCTTAACCAAGTTACCAATCGCTAACGCTTAGTAGCGTATCGTAGTTTACCCTTTCTGCCGCTTTTTCATATTAGTGCGACGAAGACAGTTGAAGATGACTACGAAGAAGATGACAGCTGACTTTCTTTTACAATTGACGATTAAGCGTTAGCGATTGGCAACTTGTCTAAGCATCCAGTAGTAATGATGTCATGTATGGGACATGTCTTTATCGTTACTGGTCTCTGAGAATCCGCATTCCGACGATGACTGATGGGCCCGCGTGATACATTAGCGAGCTGAAAATAATTACGTCGTGCGCCGCTCCGCAAACATTTACATACTTCACAAGTTCAAATTCAGGGTTACTTTATACATGTAGTACATACCTATATTTGGTAAAACATAGTAATGTACCGATAAGAAATTTCATACTTAGGTACATACTTCAACATTTACAATTTTACATACTTCACAAGTTCAAATTCAGGGTTACTTTTTACTTTATACTTGTAGTACATACTTATATTTGGTAAAACATAGTAATGTACCGACAACAAATTTCATACTTAGGTACATAGTTTACAATTTTACATACTTCACAAGTTCAAATTCAGGGTCACTTTATAGTTGTAGTAAATACCTACCTATATTTGTAAAACAGAAATGTACTGATGAGAAATTCCCGGAATTAAAAATGTTCTCATGGAAATTAAAGTCTTGGTAACGTGCTTCGCACTTGTACATAAAACTATGTACTTCAATCACAAAAGAAAACACGAAATCGTTGTAATTTATGAAGTCATGTGGGACAAAAAAAAGCCGATAGTTCCGAATATGTTCTACTTTATTTAGGATTTTCATAATGCAACCTTCACGGTACCGATTTTTTTAAAATATCACACATTAAACTAAAACCTTTAGAATAAAAAAATACTGTAAGTATTATTTAAATTTTAATATTGATTGTTATTATATTAATATTAAAATGTCTTTCATAAGTTTAGTAACGAAAATAACAGTGTCAGTATTTGTCAGTAATTTACTGGGCATATTATTATTAAAATTTAATTTAACGGAGATTTTTGTCACTTTACGTATTAATTTAATTTAAATATTAATTTTTTGATTGATTATTGTATTTTGTATTTTGACGTGTAAATTGGCTTTACAAATAAATGAGTAGTGTGAGTATTTTTAATGGCTATTTGAGACATAAAATGTCGTAAAATAAAGACCTCGTGCTTCCTACTTTTATGTTCTCTATAATGCTAACAAAACGAATTATAATGTCTAGTGCAAGTATTATTGCATGATCGAAGGTTGTCAATAATGTAGTTATGGATGACCGGTACATCGATGTAACCTTGGGTCATGCGAGATTCCCGTACCGATAATTATAATTCGGTACAAAAATGTTTTTTTCATCACACTTGCTGTCTAAGCGCGCCATTGCTTGCGCGCGTAGCGGGAGTAATAGAAAAGTGATAATCCCTAGGGAGTAATAGAAAAATCAGTACGACATTTAATAATATTATGTCTTAAAACTAATTTTTTCCCCCACTCTACGAAATCAACGAATCACGTTTCGTGTAAAGATCGAATTTCGTAGCGTAGAGGGTTACAATTGCGAATGCTCGTTTGGTTTGAATACACCTTAACGCTAAATCATCAATCGTAAACGAAAGGCAGCTGACTGTCCTCGTCGCACTAATGCGAAAGAGTGACAGAGAGGGAAAACTACGATACGCCACTAAGCGTTCACGATTGGCAACTTGGCTAAGCATCCTGTTCCGATATTTATGGCCACCTTGTTTGTTCCCATGTATATGATGGCGATTGTCCAAGAAAGCTCGTAAACAGCTGCCAAAACAATGCTTGTTCGCTTTATGGCTGTTACTTCTCAAATTGATTTGTGCCGATCGTCCGGCGAGCCAATTGCTGCGGCGTCACTATTGCAACTCACCATCTCACTATTCGATCACTTATTATTGTTAAGTTACTAGTATTCGTTTTCAACGTGCACTTTTCGTGACAAAGGGTGCTTGATAAAAAAGGAACGCAGTTAAATATTTAACTGGATTCTATTGCTATAAAATAGTCTTAAGATTACATCTCTCGAATAAATATTTACATCCAACTTTGATTCTGAAATTAAAGTCAGGTAGGTACCTATAAGTTTTATATCACAGACGACATTAATTAAAAAATGCGTAAAATATTTCAAAATTAATTATTAAACTTATAACTTATAACTTCAAAAGAATCGAGGAGGTGCTCAATTCTACTGTATGATTTTTTTATGTTTGTTGCCTCATCATAACTTTCGACTGAGTGAACCAATTTCGTTGATATTTGTTTGTAAGTTGATGCTCACCAATTAATTGCTCCCATTTTAATTTGGTCCAGTTTTGACAAGGCATCCATGATAAAACCATATCAGTCTTAAAGGAGAATGGGCATTTTGTCCCATCGATGTATACGATTGAGACGTACCTTGTTTGAAAGGGCTTGGCCATAGGATTATTTGTTTGTATGACACCAACATTGGGTTGCGTGCAGGGACCGAGATATTTAAAAAAAAAGCTGTATAAATAATAAGGTTTTTCTCAAATTATTCACTGTATATTTAATTGAATCGTGCTTTACATGAAAGAATGCGTTAAATGCTACCGGTATATATATTTAATCGTATCGTAGAGTCTATAAAAGGGTTGAAATTAGCTCATGTAACATATGCCTGTAACGAGAAACACTTTTTTTTCAATAAAGCACAAGTGTATACACATGTAGTGCACATCATTGTAAAGGTACCGATGCAAGCTATTTTTCGTAATATAAGCTTGCACTCCAACGAATGCAGGAACCGAAATATTATTATTTTACTAGTTAATTAGCGGTAATTAACGACGCCATACTTTTTCCACTCGACACTAGATGTCGCATGGGTACCAGAATGGACGATTTTTATTTTTGATCTAGTCGATTGAGTTATATGCCATTTGAAAGAGTTTTCCTAACATTCTATTTTTACATAACACTGAATGCTGAAAGTGTCCAGATTTTTTATTTTTACGGGTTTCAAAAAAGCGCTGTATGGTGAAAATCTGAACTAAAATAATCATATAAATAATCGAACTTTTCTAAGCAATTTTCGCAGTTATGTTGTGCTTAAATTAATTAAAATTAATATTTATTCATTTCTTGTAATTAATATTCAATAAACATAGCAATAAATACCTTAAATATTTATTTTTATTTTACTACAGACATCTCGTGACCAAAAGAATAATCAAATCCGCGGCCAGTAGCTGAACTAGAATCGTAACCTGCTCCCCGCCAAAACTGCTATATCCACATAGCCGCTTTAAAACGCTCATTTGAGGTCTATGGTTTTAAAACTGTATGCGGTCCTAGCACAACTGGTGATTGACAGTAGGTCGCGGCCTTCACAGGGCTACCCGTCTCTTTTTAATCAATATAATCAATGAGGGACTGGTAGTCTTCGACAAGAGCGCGTATTACAGCGCATTAAGACATGCTAGCCTGGTGCCTATGTTACTAACAATAATGAGTTTTAGAAAAAAAATCTAATCAGATTCAATTACTGCCTATATATTTATATTCTGCAGCAGCACCACAACGTAATAGAGCTTACAACGAAATGAGAGGCATTGATTTTTTAACTACTCTTACAATTTTATAAACATGCTAGAGATCCGTCCTAACAACGTCTAATCTCCATTTAATTTAAAATGTGTTGTCTCTTTTTCACCAATAACATTGTGAAATTGATAGATAAGACATTTTTAGTACAGATGGTGCCTTTTTTAGGCTCTAGTGCGAGAAGTGGGTCATTTTACGTCAGGTTTCAAGACTTCGGAGGGCCATCTGTACTAAAAAACAACGTACGAGACACGTGCAAAAACGAAATTCGTAACTAGTGTCGATTTAAAACACTCTATCGGTCGTGTTTTAACCCATTCATTGCTGACGCCCCATATTTTTAATTATCACGCAGCGCCGCCGCCTTCTACGCGACGACGCGAATTCGCGTCCACGGCATCACGTTAACATTTCAATGGACGCGAATTCGCGTCCGCGGCATTAGGTTATACTATCACACTTCAAGGACGCGAATTCGCGTCTGCGGCATTAGGTTATTTCACACTTGAAGGACGCTAATTCGCGTCCTCGGCATCTTGTTTACGCATACACAGGACGCGAATTCGCGTCTTCGGCATCCGAGATAAGAATTATGAAAATTACAAATGCATTGAATCCAGAAACCAGCGCCGGTATAATATTATCCTCCATAAATAAAATAACATTTTGGTATCAGCTTTTATGTACAGTTGATTTCTAGCAAAAAAAAAGAAATAACTCGAGGACGCGAATTTGCGTCCTCGGCATCACGTTTACGCATACATAGGACGCGAATTCGCGTCTTCGGCATTGAATGGGTTAAAACATCGCCACTAGTATCGACTTTCATGTTTTTCACACTTGTGTCGTAATGCACTATAACAGTGCCAGGCCGTCACGCAACTAAATCAATCCTGACAGCTGTCAGTTGCATAAAAATGTCACTTTTTGACAATGTATTTAAATGACAGAAGTCAGGATTGACTTCATAGCAGTCACGCACTGTGATGTCCGGTGGACATCGATGAATAATGGATTTATATGATACTCGCACGGTGGGGTTTAAAATCGCATGGACATTTTATGAATTAATTAATTCATAAATTGTCCATGCAATTCTAAACGCCACTGTACATTTCGCATTAAGTGGCAATTACACTGTATATTTCGCATAATGCGTCAAAGTATGAGGTTGCCAGGCAACCGACATTGATTGCATGCGGCGAACGATTCAGTGTAATTCCAGCATTAAAGTGGTTTGATTTCCATACAATTGTGGTTTTAGTAAGCAGTCTTTACATATTACCAGATATAAAATATGCAGTAATTTTCTCTAATATGTATGGCAATCGAACAACCTTAATATTTCATAGTAAATGAAACAATTAAGACATTTTAAACAACTTTATTTTATTACAATAACAATAATATTTTTCATGATAATATAAGCTTTGGGGTATCCCATACAAAACATTCCAATATTCTCGTAACTCCACTTAAGGCACTGGTCTCACTGCGAGCTACTAAGCTGGGCGAGTATCGCCGTGTCTCTTTTATTTACACGGGAGTTCGTATCTTTTGTTCGTGTTTATAGCCGATAGTTCATAGCTTAGTAGCTCGTGGTGAGACCAGTGCCTTAATCGATGACGTGAATCACCGGCCTTAGCACATCTTGTGTTTAACAGCAGCCATCTCTATTCGATTCTACTGATTAAAAAGAGACATGTGGCTGCGAGTTGCTGTCAAACACAAGATATGCTAGACCCGCTTATATTTGACAGCAACGCGTGGTCCGCTCCCAGCTACGCGCCTCTTTGTAATCAACAAATGATAGAAAGAGACGGATAGCTGCGGGAAGACTGCGACTTGCAGTCAAACATGAGATATGCTAGCCCCGCTGTCTTCGTAAGAATTTATCGTACATAGCATAGGACAGGGACATAGCAATCGAAGGTGGCGTGGTAAAATCCGCTAAGTATAGATCATTTTTAATTAAAATAACAACCTGACGTAAGTGCATGTAGTTCGTATTTTGAATACCGGTTTTGCTCGACTTATCGGGTTTCACCACGCAACCCTCGTAATGATCAAGGACCCATTTGGATCCCAATAGTGTCTTTGACGATCACTGGTTCTGTACAATACAATTCATTAGTCAGATCAAACGCAACTAATTGATACACAAACCTGATACACGGGGCACACACCTGATAAATATCGATGATCTTCATCGTTTGGGCTTAGCAGATCCAGGTCCTTGAAGATGCTAGCGATCCTCATACTCGTACTATTTCCCATCCATTTTTTTGATCGGACGTATATTAATTTAATATACGAGTATGTATGTGCAGAAGTAGGTATGTGATTATCTTGAAATTAAATTAGCTTACAACTTATTTTGGAAGCTTTTATCCTGTTATAGATTGCTACTTCCCAGATAATCAGATACCTATTGAACAGAAATACGAACAACATGCGGAAAGCTGGATACTTACAAACCTGATGCATGGGAACTTCCCGCCACTGCTTCCTTGCTATTTTGATGTGAGCAGATGTTATAGCTCCTGTTATCATTCTTGACCGGGCCATTTAACGGCTACCCAACTAGGTATGCATAGCAATATATTGTTATAATGTTATAAAACTTTTTGATGTCAGGCCAAACACAAAAGCAGTCACTCAGAGACCACGTCACCAAAGTGTCAAAACTGAATTTGAACTTTACATACGTGCGTGTAGGTCTATAATGCTCTGCGAACCCTGACTTATATATCGGTCTTTGGCGTTGAACCTGCGTTGCTGACGAATTAATCATTAGCGTCCAACAGGTTAAATCTTGTATTACTTACCCGATTAGGAAATCACATGTTTCATCATATCAGCCAAAAGACGTCCACTGCTATGTTCAGCAAAGATTGCCACAATGACCGGTCCTGCGCCACCCGCATCCAGCGGACTCCTGCGACCTTCACCAGGTCATCGGTCCACCTTGTGGGGGGCCTACCCACGCTACGACTTCCGGTACGTGGCCGCCATTCAAGAACCTTCCCGCCCCAATGGCCATCGGTTCTACGCGCAATGTCCCCCGCCCACTGCCACTTCAGTTTAGCAATTCGGAGAGCTATTTCGGTTACTTTAGTTCTGCTGCGGATCACATGTTTATCTCAATAGATTTGTAAGATATTTGGAGTTGACACCGAACTAGTAACCAAAATACCTACTAATCTAATTGCACGGACGACTTTGAGTTCCTTCAGTAGACTAAAACGTACCTTTAGCCAGCCTTCTGGGAAGGTTTCGCAGTAATCATTCGAGTAACTATGGAAGTGCAGACATCTGGTTCAATTGGTATCGGAGTTAGTAAAAATGCTAAAGCGGGCCTTACTAGCGCGGTTATACAGTTTTTGGGAAAGAACGACTTATCTAGAAATCTTCCATATTCTCTTGCTCTACTTTAATTTCTTACATATGTATTTCCTCCACCACTCCTCTTATCTGCGAAGTTATTAGCTCTTCACGTGGCGTGTAAGAGAGTCCTAGTATTGTATTTCATATATCCTACTGAATGTTCCTATACTTGTGCATGCCATAGATATGTACATTGTTAGCGTGATTGTTTCATCAAATCCTATAGCTCTACTTACAGACATAGGTACACACACATTGCGTAACAAGGTAACGTATTTGTAAATTAGAAATATGTATTCACCTTGAAAACACTAATCCGATCGCCGATTACCCAGCGTGGCGATTTTTGGCATGTACCGCCTACTGTGAGGAAATTCCTTTATCCAGTGGTGGACTGATATAGTCTGATGATGATGATGATGACATTGAATACACGTATTCCTCGCCCATTGTCGCATTACTAAGTCACGGTTTATGTGGCCTTGACATGACAGACAAACAATAATACAGACAGACCGATGGAAACTTTAAGGGTCCCTTGTGGCGGATTTGATACCTAATATTTACATGGAATAAATAATAATGTAATACTTACTTGCTTACTTTGATTCTACTGGAGATAGAGCCGACTTACTGCACGATTTCATCGATAAGGTGGCCCAATTAGCACTTGACGTACGTAGTGACTTCTACTGCCCTATATAGTAGAAGCTAAGTGATCAATCCAAATCCAGTACGGACGTTTTGGAAACCATAACAGATAACGAAATCTTGTCTAAACCATGAGATCGATTTTAGTAAAAAGAAAAACCGCATTCATACACTTACAAAAATACGTGTACTCGATCCAAAAATCGAACCTGCACTTTTTGAAAAATAAAATTTCGTTGTTTTCGTTTTGATATCGGTTGCGTAGCTCTTAAATAGTAAATGTTAGTAACAAACATGATATCTAAAACTAATGAAATGCATTGTTTTTAAACAATGAAGCTTTATTTTTCAATACTTCAGTGCCGTCACCCCGCCGGCCCTTTGACTTTGTATGGAGAAGTTACAAACTATGAGAAATATCGAAATCCGTTCTTAAGAAACATGGCCACGTTTTTAGATTTAATAATAATGGCATGGTTCCTAAGAACAGAATTCGATATTATTTCGAAATCTGTTCTTAGGAAACATGGATAAGTTTTTTGATTTAATAATAATGGCACAGTTCCTAAGAACAGAATTCGATATTTCTCATAGTTTGTAACTTCCCCAAACAAAGTCAAAGGGCTGGCGGTGGCACTGAAGTATTGAAGAATAAAACTTCATTGTTGAAAAACAACGTATTGTATTTGTTTTAGATAGCATGGCCCTCAGTAATATTTACTATTTTAGAGCTACGCAACCAAGATTCAAATTAAAATTCCGATTTTATTTTCCAAAAGTGCAGGTTCGACTCCTGGGTCCAGTACCTACACGTATTTTTGTAAGTATATGAATGTAGTTTTTCTTATTACTAAAATCGATCTCATAGTTCCTAAGACAAGAATTCGCTATCTGTTATTATGGTGTTCAAAACCGCCATACTGACCCATTTGGATTGATCACCCTGTATTCTAATACCTACATGTTACTGGGTGTCGTGCCTGCAACGCCAATAACACCTTTAGCTGTCATGATTTCAGTAGCTGTCAAAGCGATTTTCATACTTTTACGTAAGGCTAAGCAAATACTTGGATTCGAGCTTTTGGCATATAGTAGGTATAAATCATTTCTCATATATGATGTAAGGCATTCAAAAGGTTAATATGACGCCATGAAGCTGAATGCTACTCAGCTAATTCTAAGGCATAAACCAAATACGAAGCCGTAGAATCACTAAACTGTATTCGGAACTTATCAACCTCAGCATCTTCTGTAATTTTCTGAAATATGAATAGTAGTACGTACGTAGTTATAATATGAATAATGTCTGTTCCAAACCACAACCATTCCGTAGGATCCTAAAAGGCTACAAGAATCTGCTGAAATGAAATAAGGTAATATAAATTAAACATACTTTGTTATTGTTCCGTTGTCTTTATCATCAGTTCCAAGTAACCTGATAGTGAACAGCTACTGCACCTTATGAACACCGGCATCTTCAGAGATGTCATACATATATGTATACGTGTTGCCGACCCTATAATGTCGAGGGCAAAAGGGACAGAGACTTCGGTGCACCCCCCATTGCATGCTCGTAGAGTTCTGGTTATGTTACACAATGACTAATACTTGAGAAACTTAACCCATTAGAAAAATCCGTTTAGAATTTCATTTCGGTCTTTGTTATTCTGCTTCATCATACTGCAATGTTTACCTACCTAAAACCACCTTAAAGTATGCCTAAGATTTAAAGATTTCTCAAGGAACCCGCCTTCGTCGGGAGGGATTGTAGGGCCGTCTTATATAGACGCACCTTACTACTTAAATATCGTCAGCTCATGCACCTGCGAGCGACTTCCTATACTGTTTAATAGTCTGCTATTGACACTGGAAACTCAACTTGTACAGCCTCCGTACGTAGCCCAGCTGGCAATGACTATGCCTATGAAGCTGGAGATTCTAGGTTCGAATCCCGGCGAGGGTGAATATTTGTTCCTTGGTTGTGGTTGTTTTCTACTTACTTAAGACAAGTATCTACATGTATCTACCTATCTATCATATATATTATAATTGTCTATCCACACGCACACAATATCGTCCCGTATTCGCACAACATAAGACTTACATTGGGTTAAACCTAAGTCGATTTGTGTAAAATTGTTGTAATTATCTAATCCACATATCTTATAGGCACAGACGAATTATGTGCGCCAAAAAGTACAGTTCTGAGAGTCATCCATGGTCTTCATCATCAGTCCCACTCAACTGAGTGGTGGTTTCTGATAGAAATGTTATTTAAATAAATAAAAAGTCGCCATGGACTGGCTTAAGAAACTTCAAAAGTTCGCCCAATTTTTTCAAGATGCTACTGTTTGAACGTGATTTGATTGTCATCTAACCACCTAAGATTATTTAAAATTAATAAATTATATATATTCATATCAGTTTCTTCGCCTTCAGAAAATCGGGGAACGATCCACAAGAACCGACAACTTCCCACCTTTTTTGATTCAGTAGCACACTATACAATAATGAAGGCAGTGTTTTTATTTTCATTTTATCACACTCCCATAAAAAATATACCTGTAGCTTAATTACCTTGTAGCTATAGCCACTCTTGAACATCTTCTCCCAGTCATATAAATACACCGGTATCGTAATTACTTCGTTTTAAGACTATATTTTAAGTCTAAAAATTGAATGCTTGGTTCCTCTGGCCTTAAAATGTGACCTACTTGCCAAAAGCTTGATTAATGACAATAACTAATTAATACCTAATTTGCTATCAGAAGATTCGCTTTGACATCATGCATCATGACAACATAAAACACCGACCGCGGCATAGATGGACTTCCCTGCAAGAATAATTAAAATTAATTGAAGATAAATAGGTATTTATCACAAAAATATTGGTTCTTCAGTCATGGTTATTTTCTAGGTATTTAAGCATCTAATATGTATCTACCTAATACACGTGGTCGTGTGGTGACGGCAGTAAGAATACATATGTTACCTCCCCAACAACTCCTCCTGCGGGTGTCGTAAGAGTCGACCAAGGAATTAAAGTGTCACAGACAATTATTTGATAACATATTGATGATGGGCAGCAGCGTCATCATAGTGGACACATAATGCGATCGGTGATCCGCTTGCCCAGCGTGCCGATTATGGGCATTTACCTCCTAATGCGTATATACGTATAGTTAATAGGAGAGGCCTACATCCAGCAGTGGACTATCATAGGCTGATGATGTATGTATATATATCGTCGCTCAATTAGCATACACAATACAACCTTAATTGAACTTATGGCGAAACTATATGGATGGGCGTAAGAATGCCCTAAGACATTTTTAAGAAATGTATAGAAATTATTTTGTTTACATCACGTATTATTTAATAGAACCTTATGTTCAAAGCTAATCTAAGCACAGACAGCATTTACCAATTTTTTAACTAAGGATGTATACCACCTTTCCTGGAGGACCATCATGATCAAATGACTGTTTTTGGCCAAGTATCCCACTGTTATTTTAATCGTTTTCCTCTTCTCTTGCGTCGAATGTAGTTCACCATTGTTGATTGATTGTAAGTATGTGCTCTTCGATCGATGTGCATGTAAAACGTAAATATCTTAGTATCTTAAGACTAGGTTGATTTATACTGTGCATACATGATATGAATTGTATAATAAAATTGTACACATAGATTGACATTTAGATATAGATTGACATTTTGAATAGTAAATGCCGTTTACTATTGTTATAATTGAAACATAAATACAATTGTAGTGTGGTGACGGCAGTAAGAATACATTTGCCACCACCCCAACTCTTCCCGCGGGTGTCGAAAGAGTCGACTAAGGGATTGAGTGTCACTTATCGTTCTTTGATAGAAGATTGATTATGGGCAGCAGCATAATAACAGTGGTCACGTTACTGCGATCGCCAATCGGCTTGCCCAGCGTGGCGATTATGGGCAGTCTATACGCATAGTTAAAAGGAGAGGCCTACGTCCAGCAGTGGACTAACATAGGCTGATTTATTTTTTATTTTATTTATTGTTGGAAAACAAACAGCGAAAAAATGATACATGCGATTAACAAAACTAGAATACACATACGCCAAAACAGTTTCCACTTATAGGATAGTGACATTTCTGTTGCTCAAACAAGACTTATCTAAATTAATTTATCTTCTATGACTTAGGTTTGGGTAAGGTTATATAAGATATTAAAAAATTACAAAATAGAAAAATAACATAAAAGAGGAGGAGAAATTTTCTCCTTCAGAGACAATTCGGGTATACCAATATACATGCAACTTATTATAATAAGAATAAGAAGACGGATTCACAGAACAATGTCTACGAAATGTATATAGGACAATCAAATCATTTAATTTAATAAGTACTTTACGAATTTCTATAGATTTCGTTTTTTTTTTTTTTTAATATTTTTATTTATTTATGTCTTTAATTGCAGAAACAAACCTAGGCAAAGTTGAATTAAATATATCAATCTGATGATGATGATGACGATGATGATAGCACCTTTATAATAGCTGACAGCTGACGGTCAAATTCCATATACATAGTTATTATGGGGCATGGTACCGAGTATAAACCTATCTATCTATAGATATAGGTATTGAAAGGTTAAGGCATTTATAAGAATGCACCTAAATATTTAGCATACCTGCATGCATGTATATATATTAACCCTCATGCCCCCCCCCCCCCTCCAATCCTGTCTCATACATAGCACAGGGTGGACACGGCATACAACAACTCAATCTGACATTTTGTCCGTGCCTATGCGTTACTTACGGGTATGTCTGTACACGCGCAGCTCAAACAGTCACACAACGGGGCTGCCTCAGATATGGCAGTATAACTAACCTACCTTAGTTACAAAGGAAAATACTTCAACCTGTAACATACATTTACTAATTTCCGAGTATTTACTTAAGTCGTATTTAGACTCATCTTCACTTCTCCAAGTCGAACAGAACAGAACGCCGCAACCCTAGGAAACTATTGTTTTTCTCACATACAAGCAACATAAAAAGTGATATGTAACGCAATTTTCCAGTATTGTTACTTAGTTTGAAAACATGCACGTGCCTACATAATATTACTTAGGTACCTACATATTGTAATAAGCATTTTCATGTTAAAATGCAAGTTCAAGTAAGCTCCGGCGGTTTGTTGTGACATTTGCTTCGATAATAATGATGATTCTTATGAAACCACAATGGATATTCTGTAATTTTCACACTGCACTTTAAAAAATATATCCATCATGTATTATATATAACTAACTTATATGTAACAAGCTTACGTGTTTCAAAAAGTAACTTATATGTAGTACATAATGTTATTTTTTTACACAACTATTTTTCACAATACATGCCAACCAACCGTCTTATGTCATACAGCCGTCTACCGCAGAAGTCATCGGGCGGAGAGTGCAGTGCAGTAAATAGAATCGGTACGAGGATGGGCGTGTCCTTCCCGTATGTAGTACTATTAATTATTCTATGCTGATAGTGTTGTCTAGCTGGTGATTAAAATAGTGAAACTCTATGAGGATGCACAGCGTCGGCGATGAGGGACTTGCGGAATCTTCTGTCAATTTCTGGCTACAGCAGCTGCTTACGATCAGTTAGTAGGCTCGTATACTTATTTGCCACCGTACTGTGTAAAAAAAATCATGTAGAAGACATAGGTCCCTACC
The DNA here is from genome assembly GCA_025490895.1 of Thaumatotibia leucotreta. Classification (NCBI taxonomy): domain Eukaryota; kingdom Metazoa; phylum Arthropoda; class Insecta; order Lepidoptera; family Tortricidae; genus Thaumatotibia; species Thaumatotibia leucotreta. The sequence goes on from JALPQI010000100.1 coordinate 153,311, forward strand.
AACTATAATTTAAATCTATTGAAAAAAGTGTTAAAATTGTGATGAATGTTGTTATTATTGAAAATACCCTTATAGCATCATTTTGTCATATCCGAGAATATTTCTATTATTTAAACTATTGCACAAAAGTAAAACTTAAAGTACAACAGGCGGACTTAATGCCATGAGGCATTCTCTACCAGTCAACCAGTATTACCACCAGTTATTTATCTGCTTACAGATCTTACTCACAGCCGGATAGACAAACAGACGAATCCTAAAACCCAGACTAAGTATCTATTCGCATCGTCTAAACATAGGTGGAGACAAAGAGAAAATCAATTCAAATATCATACCTATATTCATACTCATATTCATTCATTGATAAAAATGGCAGTGAGCAATGGATAAATATGGCAATATACTTAGTGAGCCTAAATAAACCCTACTCATTTAAACAGTATTCGAATATTAATAGAATAGCCTCACAAAACAACAACATATTTTTGTTGCTCTACTAAAACCATGCCATAATTATAATATAAGTTACTTTTGACTGCCTTACATTCAAATAAGTATATTAAATAAAGCACCTACATTATACCTAATCCTTGAATACGTCAGCCAAATAGAAGTAGACTCATAGTAGTCCTGCTGATCGTTAAAGAGCTCTATGATGAGGATGCACTGCGTCGGCGATGACGGACTTGCCGAATAAACTGTCCCTGTTCCCTGTACTTGTCGATACGCCTGTGATACTTGTAGCTACAGCAGTTGCCGTCCGTCAGAAGCCTTCTACGCTTATTTTCCACCGTGTTATATAAGAAAGTAAAACACACATACATACACACACATGTGTAAAACGCAGAAGTCCCTACCAACTACCTACATTTTAACTCTTTTGATATTTCTAATCACCATTTAATCAAAATTCTAGAATTTGTACCTACTTACCCTAACATAAATCCTATTTCATAGCATAAATGATCGTGCAAACGATTAGTTAGTAACCTAGACTTACCCTTGTCGCAGTGGGCACGAAGTCGACTAAGGGATTGAAGTGTCACTGACCATTATTTGATAAAAGATTGATGATGGGCAGCAGCGTCATCATAGTGGACACATTACTGCGATCGCCAATCCGCTTAGCCAGCGTGGCGATTATGGGCATTTACCTCCTAATGCGTCCTTGCGCATAGTTAATAGGAGAGGCCTACGTCCAGCAGTGGACTATGATAGGCTGATGATGTACTAAGTTCTGTATGGAATCAGGTATACTAAAATACTGAGATATGTATAAAAATACTCACCGCAAGCGTGTAAATCATTCTTGTCTTATTAAGAAATAGGTCATAAATATGTATTTATTCCGTAGATAAATATCCTTAATGCGCATTATTATAATTTCTTTAGATATTATTTTGGTTGAAAATTATATTGATTCGAGTCATATGTCAATTGTCAAGTTTGTTTTTTTTCTTTAAGGCTTGTTTGTCACCCTTGTTTTTCCAAATGATGGGTCCACATCGTCGCCTTGTCATCTTTCAAAGTGTTTAATTTCTTCAAGTGATATTGTGGTAGCGCAATCTGTCGCCGAGTAGCGGAAGCAAAAGTTTGTCAAAACAATAATAAACTTATAAAACTGTTTTTATGTCCGTCCCCGTGTGCGTTAGGTCGTCGTTGTATGATACAAAAAATACATAATAAGAGTGCCTTTAAGTTAATACTTGTGACTTGAGAATACACTCTAGTTTTACTATACAACAAGTGATTCTTTAATGAAAGCACATATTTTATCGAGTGATTTTACCACTTTTACATACTCCGGTATTGTTTTTGAAACATAGAAATGAAGTATTTCCCATATTCTTTCGAACGAACCGTTTTGCACCTGGTTACGTGATATATATCTTGTAAAATAAATATTAAAGTAATCGAACGTTTTTTTTTAATAGCATGTACCCTGCACGGAATTGGATGTTGGTGCATACAATAAAATAATGTCCTTATTAAGCGCTTTAAAATAAGGTAGGTCTCAACTGTATACACTCATGGGACACGGCCCATACAAAAATGCCCATTCTCCTTTCCTTTAACTATGTGCACGACAAAATGGACGAATAACTCGATACCACGTTAACCCATTTCAATAATCCTTTTTTTAACCGATTTCAGAATAAACCGAGATGGTCCTGTTGGCACCAAGTCGGGTTCTGGTGATGGGATCTAGGAGAAATCGGTTGAAGTCGGTTGTTTTTAAATTTTTCATTTGGTGATTATTCACATCACAATACAATGGATTTCAGCTACTTACCTAATTGAATTTAAATTATCATGAGAAATATAAACTTATAAATATAACAGAACGGTTAAACTCACGTGTACTTAATAAATAAATCCACTTCAGTATGTACCTACATAAATTGCCATTTGCCGTGTGGTGACGGCAGTAAGAATACATTTGTCACCACCCCAACTCCTCCTGCGGGTGTCGTAAGAGTCGACTAAGGGATTGAAGTGTCACTTACCATTATTTGATAACAGATTGATGATGGGCAGCAGCGTCATCATAGTGGACACATTACTGCGATCGCCAATCCGTTTGCCCAGCGTGGTGATTATGGGCATTTACTTCCTAATGCGTCTATACGCATAGTTAATAGGAGAGGCTTACGTCCAGCAGTGGACTATCATAGGCTGATGATGTGATGTATGTATTTATGTAAATACAATACTCATACATATCCATTGATATCACTACATAAAAGGAGACATGTCGACAACCAAATTAGTGCAAGGAGAAAGTGAATATTGCGCATTTAGCACACGCAACACCGTTTGCATTACATTATCTCATACTTACGCTTCATTCATAGTTAGTAGTAAGTAATGGGTTCTGTTTGTGAGTTTCTAACATCGTAGAAAACTCAATGTTTCACTATAGTAGGTATTAGGTACATACATTACAGCAGACGCCGGGAATCCAAACTGAGCAGGCTGCGTAGGTGTATCTTATCTTATTGGTGGGGCCCTTACAGATACACTTCGACCCATTAGGATCTTTTGTGTAATTGCCCCCCTGTTTCGCCTGCCCCAGGGTTAGTTCTATCAACTCAATATGTTTGAAGTTGGACCCTAGCGGTAGCGTTTTGACCTCCTTCGGTTCCAGATAGCCGGTTCCGAAGTCTTTCATCCTTTGTCTGGCGAGGTCATGACATTCGCACATAAAGTGTTTCATTGTCTCTTCTTCTTCGTCACACAATCTACAGTCTATGCTACCAGAAAGACCCATTTTGGCCACAGGAGTTTTGACTCCAAAGTGTCCCGTAAACACCACTGTTATGAGTTTGAGTTGTCTTTTGCTATATTTCCAAAGCTTTGCGTAGGTAGATATGCGAATAGAGATACAAAGCCTGCTAAGTTTAGTTTCCAGGCGAAGCAAGTGTAGTGCTTTTTTCAAACTTGCGATGCAATAAAAAATTGGAAGTCAATTTCACAGTATAACAAATAAGTCAAAGAACAAAACGAAGCTACAACATTAAAAAAATAACTTACACGGTCTAGTCAATTCAAATTTCAGAAGGAAAAACAACCATAGTTTCAATGGAACAAGGTACAAAATTACCCTGATTTTCATAAAAATTGGACATGTTCTTTCCGTGGACTCTTCTAATGTTTTTTGCTAATTCTTGAACAGCTTGCAGAGTAATCAGTAAATATGATGATGAAATTGTTTGTCAAAATGAGACCTCACTTTGCACGAAACATAATATCACCACAGCTCCATTATGTATGACGTAACTGATGTAATACAAAACACTAGTGAATGAAAGCGCCAGTCACGCGATTGCGGTGTGTTGTTAATTCATCTTTTCCCAGTTACGTTTAAACAGTTTTGCACGATTTTTTGAGATTATTCTAAATATGGTATGTAAGTAGAATATTTTCGACATGTCCGTCTATCTGTCTGTCTGTCCGCAGCATAGCTGAGCGGCCGTTAGTACTAGAAATTTCCAATTTGGTACAGGTATACATTAAAAAATTGGGTACATCCTAATCCTAATAGTACTAAGTGGGGATGTTTTTTTTTTATTTTGCTGTAATCCTATACTTAGTACGGGGTAACGTTGAGTATGTCTTTCATAAATAATAAGGCTCCCAAAAGAAAGATTTTTGATTTAAACTTTCACGATCACGCAGGCAGACAACCTGCGACAACGGGTGTAACGTCATGCCCGAAACGTCAGGATATAATTAAACGTAAGTTTACGCGATTAAAACCCGTTTGTCTTTAAAATATGAGAAAGATTTTTTTCTAAAATCAATATTTTCAGAGATAGCCTCTTCAGAATAAAAAAACTGTGCCCCTCTTCCCCTTTTGATCCGTGGGCCCAAAAAACATGAATCTGGCTTATAGAATACTATTTCGAGCAGCGCTGTTTTTGAATAACTATTCGGAACCCTAACTGAGCATGGCCCGATATGCTTTTGGCCGGTTTTTTCCAAATTGAATTGCGAATTTACAACGTAGCCGTAAAAGAAAAAGTCGATACACCCGCACGCGTTTCCTTGGTAACGCATTGGAGCCCGAACGCTACCGACGTTCCCGTGAAATCTCTTTGATTTCCAAATAATAGCGAGCGACAAATGTCTACTACATTAGCATGAAGCCATGGCAAGCGTAAATTCAACTCTAGTGGAAAACGAGCATAAGTTTCATGAAAATTGTATGAGACTTACGCCCTTTTAGATAGTGATGGGGACCTTCTTGAATGTACGGTCTTGTACGTTTTATAATTGTGGAGATAATGACTTAACTGTTTTACGTGGCGTAAAAATAGCATTGTATTTTGTTTCGTGTCTCAAAATACTTCAAATACAGTAATTTTCTTAGTAAATGATACCTGTACGTTCTTATAATGTGTATATTTGGCTTATTACATGTATTTACATACAAAAACAAAATGTTACGTGTGATAGATAACAATATCTGGATGGCTTACTAACATGCTCATCAAAAAAGTCGATTTTTTATCTAAACTTTAAAGTGAGATACGACATTTTGCTCAGAACATATGTCTCCTATTCCGATTGCTATCTATCTTTGTTGTGTGTGTAAATATATATTACATGCAATAATAATCAGATATAGCACCATTGGGCTGCATTTTTGGATATGACTTGAGTGTCGATTAAAAGATTATTTTTAGTACAGATGGTGTACTTTTTAGGCTCTAGTGCGAGAAGTGGGTCATTTTACGTCAAGTCCAAAACTTCGGAGGGCCATCTGTACTAAAAAACGTCGTACGAGACACGTGCAAAAACGAAAAACTTGAATCCCACACACCGTGTAATATTCCTTATAAGGCCATTAGGAACCTTTAACAATACGTTAAGGGCAAGTGCATGACGCATCACTGTGGCGCATTTGAAGGTATTGACGATTCGTGAATGCAGCAAATATGATGCACGACCCTATTTAAATATAAGGAAAATTTTAAATTTGCACGTGAGCTGCACTTGCACTTCTAGGGACACCCAATTAGCTTAACTCTCACAAAAAAGTTAACTTCGATGTCAGTTTTGTAACGACAATTAAGCATTAATTATTAACAAGAAGAATTATTTATCATTTGATCCAGAAATAATACGCGTTTATGCAATATTTATAAAAACATGAATAAATTGGATTTACGTAAATATTACATGCTTAATTGTCGTTACAAAACTGACATCGAAGTTAACTTTTTTGTAAGAGCTAAGCTAAGTGGGAGTCCCTAGAAGTGAAAATGCCCACCTGCACGTATCACCGATAACGAACAGTGATAATTTGATAATGTTAGGTAATGGTGGACATGGAAATTTGTTGCCATGTTATGTTTGAGGTGCATTTAGGCTAAACGAGCATTCGCTCATTCTATCCCCCACTCTTAGCGTTGAAAATGTCGGGAAAAATCAAATGTTTTTTTCGGAAATGTATGAAAATTTAGTTTTTTACGGATTTTTACAGAAATGATCAATATCACTGTCACTCCTTTCCATCTATTTCAATTGACTTTTCCTCGATGACATCGCGTTCACCCGGTATAAGTGAAAATTGAACCTAATATACATCGGTTTACAGTTGAAAATTAAAATGGAAACTTTTATTGATTTTTACGAAAACATCCGGAAAAAAACAAGCTGTTTGGAATGAATCGGGATTTAATCTGGAAATTTTCAACGCTACTCTACGAAATTCGTTCGTAACACAAAACGTGATTCGTTGAAATTCGTTGATTTTGTAGAGTGGGGGATAGAAACAGCGAATGCTCGTTTGGTCTAAATCCACCTTAACTTTTTTGCGAGAATATGCACGTGTAACGTGAATTTATGATTTTAGCTGCACATGGAACGTGCTAAATTGGTTTTGTTACTGTAACTACTCGGTAAGTGGTAGCGATTACATCGCAGCTTAGCGCATTTGATAGCAAACGATAAGATTCCAGGCAGAGACAGGTTAATACCGCGTCCGGTTTAGATTAGCTTTAAATAGTACAGGTTATATACAAAACTAGGGTTTTGATAGAATTGCTAGCCTGAAGGCCTCTCTTTGATGTCTGTTTCTTGTACTTAAAAAATCGTACACTTTTTTTTATGTGACGAAGGTAGACAACTGAGCTCTCAGCCCACCTGATGGAAAGCCAGAACTGAAGCCCATGGACATAGTGACCAAAAAACCGCCTATGCGCGGCCTACCCTGAGGACTTAGATCTATGGCAGTAATTACACCGGCTATCTTACCCCCAAACCAGAACACAGTACTAACCATTTAGCGGCAGGTTAACGGGTAAGACGGTGGTAGCTATCCGGGCGGACCCTGCAGGAGCAGCAAAGTTTGACAAATAATAAAATAGTAAAAAAAAAAAATGCTTTTTTCATATTCCTGGCAGCAAACCCTTTCATCACATTCTATCAATACCAGTATCATGGGTGACTAACTACTGACTGGGTGGTCGACTAAGGGATTGAAGTGTCGCTGACCATTCTACAAGATTGATGATGGGCAGCAGCGTCATCATAGTGGACACATTACTGCGATCGTCAATCCGCTTGCCCAGCGTGGCGATTACGGGCATTTACCTCCTAATGCGTCTATAGGCATAGTTAATAGGAGAGGCCTACGTCCAGCAGTGGACTAACATAGGCTGATGAGGATGATGATGATGATCATGGATGAATTTCAAACTGCCAGTTCGCCATCTTGGGGAAATATTGGGCCATATTGGATTTGTAATGACGTTTCTTTTCTTTACTAGTGAGGTATTGTCACCAGAACTCAGAGCGTGTGCAGAATTTCATTCTAATCAAAAATAGGAAGTGGATCAAATTAAGGTGCATTCAGACCAAACGAGCATTCGCTATTCTAACCCCCTACTCTACGAAATTCGATCGTTACACAAAACGTGATTCGTTGATTTCGTAGAGTGGGGGATAGAAAATCAACGAATCACGTTTTGTGTAACGATCGAATTTCGTAGAGTAGGGGGTTAGAATAGCGAATGCTCGTTTGGTCTGAATGCACCTTTAGGGTTCGAAGATTTTCTGACATACGTAATAATTAGTTACTATTATTAGTAGCTAAATAGAAGGTGAAAATTTAATGGGTTTTTTTTATCTACTTAACCTTTTTTAAGGAACCTTTGTCTGAAAATAACATGTCGGCTCCGCTAGGCCTCTTGATTTAAACAATAAAATATGGGATTACAATAGCTAATATAAAAAACTAACATAGAAAAATTTAATGGTTGTTCTCCGTTTAAGGGCTTGTTCATTATAATTTTCCAATCAGGTAAAAGAGAAGAATTTTTGTTTCAAGTGAAATTTATATATGTATATAAACTGCAGTTTTGAAAACAAATATACATAAAAAATATATATATGTATATCCCTTTCAAAATAGCCGTTCCGTATACAAACCAATTTTTTTTTGAGCAATCTTTCGCCCTTTTCTTAACCGGAACAAGATACTAAACATGCCCTAAACAGAGAACTACCATTAAAATTCCACCTTTTATAAATGCGTGTTAAACCCGTTAAGAGTCAACATTTTGACTTATATTAAAATATCATCGAACTGGGTTAATCACACCCTGCTTGACATGTTTCGACCCATTAAGAGAGTCCTTGTCCGGAGCACCCTGGGTCAAAACCCGACGCGTACTGGTACGTGCCTCAGTCCGCGTCGGGCTTTGACCGAGGGTGCTCCGGCGAGGACTCTCTTAATGGGTCGAAACATGTCGAGCAATCATCGACTTAAATACGTGAGTAACCCAGTTCGATAATATTTTTATTTATATGTTTTAGTCTCACGAAATAAAACTATGAAAACGGATAAACTCGCGCATATTAACTAATTTGTCTGCGGATGACTCCAGACCACGAACCCTGTAAAGTGTTCGAAACGTCGGAATGAAGTTAAAATTAGTTAATATACGCGAGTTTATCCGTTTTCGTAGTTTTATTTCATGAGTAATCCTCGCGATAACCGAAGAAAATATATTTAGTCTCACGTTAGTTATAATTCTAAAATTTTGACTCATTTTTGAAGCCAACTCATTTCAATCTGTCAGTGTGCTGTCTGAATTATACTTGACCTTTGAATTTAATTTAAAACAGTTTCTCAGCAGACATTTCTTCATACATTATCATTTATGTCTATTTCATCCTTTACCTGTGACCTTTCTAAAGAGTCTGCGTGAATCTCGGCAAGGTAATCTTAATTAAAAAACATGAATTTTAATGAAGCTAAATCTGGGTACTTAGCCAAGTTGCCAATCGCTAACGCTTAATCGTCAATCGTAAGCGAAATGCAGCTAGCTGTCTTTGTCGCATTAATAAGAAAGAGTGACAGAGAGGGAAATCTACGATACGCTACTAAGCGCTAGCGATTGGCAACTTGTCTAAGCATCCTGGGAAGGTATTGCGTATCGCTAATTGCTATAGATAGATATTATCCACTCACTTGCTTTGATTTTTGCGGTAGACTCTATTTCTATGTAAAATAAGAGCGATCAGTGGTTGTCCTGTTTAGTGAAGTAAGCTATACTTCGTTTTATTTAAGATTAGAATTATCTGTCAAACGGGTGAACAAAGAAGCAGTGGTCGTAAACCTTCCTTCTTCGATTTCGGCCGATACCACTGAATTTCTCGGAACTTATGTATATACATATCATTTGATATTTACCGATAGCTGAACGCATAGTTTTCACATTTAATATTAATTTGTTGGCAAAACTGTGTTTTAAAAAAGTTATAAGTGTTTTATAAGCAAGATGGCGGCAATTTAGAAAAAAGATATATATTGAAAGTTTTCGTTTAGTGTTTGGCGGTTATTAACAAAGTATTTTTTTTTTATTTGTAACGTACCGATTTTACTGAATTTAATGAAGTTTACAGTCTAAAATTTAACAATATTTGCATATTTAATCTGGCTTACATTATGCACTCCCAATACTTTTAAAAGTCATGCATTTAAGGATTAAAACTATCGGTATAAAAGCGGACACGGTGTCATAAAGACTGAGCAGATAACAATACTAAGACAACCCTACGCATCGGCAACGTCGTTTAGTATTTGTCGCCATTATAGGCGGTCTGGGTCTCACTAATGTAGTTTGAATTTGGTAACAAATTAGAAAATAAAACTCAGATGACATACATAGTTTTGTTCACTGTCAGTGGAAGAGTCCGAGGACTCGGAACCACCAACGTTTATAATATTTTTTTCCACAGTGTTATCTATTACATTATCTAATTTCATTTAAAACATATATTCTTTTAAAATGTTGTATACCGTAGCCAACGATATGCCAGCAGTCTCAGCAGTCTTTTTCACACGTTCCGATTTAGTGGGATATTCTTTTCTATGGCACATTTCTTAATTTGTAAATATTCACCACCATCCGCTTTTCACTGGTAGTCACAGGATTTTGCTTTCATCCATTTTAAATGTGCACCAACATACAAAATATCTAAATAGATCAACAATTAATAACGAAATTGAACAAAAACGATAACAACAATCTTTTCACTTCTCATGCTCTTAAAATGTTATTTTAGTCCCTGCATATCGGGACTAAAACTCTTTATTGATCTCTAGGGACTAAAGTAAAATTTTTTTAATTGACGTTGGAAACCCGTAAACAGCCACACTCACGGTGTTCAAGAATAAAGGATAGTCGCCATTTTCAGTGCTTGTGTATGGACCACTTTTGTGCATGCCGTGGATACAACCTCTAAACTTTTTTTTAATTGACTTTGGAAACCCCTAAACAGCCATTTCTAGTGTTTATGATTTTTGAACGAACGGTTATTGACATTGAAAATAACCTCAAAATGTCAATCGTGAAAAAATATTAAGGAGGATCGATTTATTTTCTTGATATACATGTATATTTAATACTTGTTTAATATATGATTAAGATTGAATCCAATTTATTACTTATTTTTTAATAACCAATTAGCTTCAAAATAGTTATGTAGTTAGCTCCAATTCGTTGGCTAAATATGCAAGTATTTAAAGCGTCATATTTCGAAAAAGGAATACAGATAAAAACTTAAACGCGGAACGAATTTGATTGCTTATTTTTTGTGTTTTTGTCCATAAGTAATATTGTTCAAATCGTAGTTATATAATTTACGATGTCACGTCATGCGATGAAGAAGTATTAACGCCTTACTCCAGAATGAAGAAGAATGCAAAAGAGGTGGTGCAAAATCTTTTGCCGCCGAAATCTAGTGTAATATATTCAAAAGCGTATCAAACTTTTATGGATTGGAAAACTGGAAAGCAAATTAGGTAGGTACCAACATCATTTATGGAAGGCGTATTTCTGACATATTTTGATGAAAAATCTAAGAAGCTTAAAACCATACTCCAACTAAACCATACCTATAACTTGAAAAAGTTTGCGAATTTATAGTAAAGTGGCCGTGTTCCGAAGAAATCGGAAGTTTTGACATCGCAGAACATATAATTTTTTTGTTTCTTATTTGTTCTTTCTGTTAATTAATACTGAGATTATGTAGAATGTAGCTTTTTTCCTCGCATTCTAAGTGAAAAGTAGAGTGTTTAATTCGGGACTAAACAGCCATAATGACACTCGAACTACATCCACCCTCGCTACGCTCGGGTGGATAAATATCTCGTGTCATAATGGCCTGTTTTAGTCCCTCGTTGAACAATCTACTATTAAGTAAGCTAACAGCAATATAAAACACAACCGACTCAACCGACAACAATATGAAGTCGAATGACAGACAGTGACATTTTAAAATTGTGTGAGAACTCTGCCTCTTTAGGTTTTTTAATGTACAACCTTTCCATGAAAAATTGCAAACGCAATTTATTAAAATTATTATCTTTTCATCTTAGAATATAAATTAACTAACATTATGTTTCTTATCTGTTCACAACACTCAGTAATGTGTATTAATATAGCATGATAATAAATTCGTGATATTTAATAACTCGTATTTACTGTTCGATCCGCAGAATTTGCCTGTAAAAAAACCTTATATCTCGTTCTGCAAAGGTCTTTCTAATGCTAAAAAAAACGAAGTATAGGTTGCCAGATAATCACCAAATTAAAAAAAATAGACTTCAACCGTTTTCTCGAAGATCCCATAATCAGACCCCGACTTGATGCCAAAGGGACCATCTCGGGGCTCAGGGTTATAGCCGTTCGATCAATTGCTACCTACTTATTTTTATATACACGGAGTTATTTTATGAATAAATGATGATTATGATTATGATTATAGCCTTGTAAGGGATTGCATATACCCGAGAAATTTGACCGGTGGTTGCTAAGACCGAGTGGCCGAGGGGTACAGGCATCAGCCGCGAAAGCTGAGTACGTGGGTTCGATCCCCACCTCGGACATAAGGTTATCTTGGTCGTTTTTCTTTGGTATATGATATCTAATATTTATAATTTAAAGAGAGTAATTTTAAACTCACGTATATTTAGTCACTACACGCGACATGTTTCAGAGAGCCTAGGTCTCCATTATCAAGCACTTAGCCCGCGTCCACGCCAAGTGACTCGCGACTCGCGAGCGAAAAAATCGGCCGCAGTTACAGACAGCAGTGTTATTCACTAAGGTAACCGCATCGCTATCAGCGCTGTGTCATGGCTGCGGCAGCGTCGAGTCTAAAAATGGTATTCACTAATGCACTTTAAACGACACTAGCGTTCGGCGACGAATGCGGCGTGTGCTGGAACTACACTTCGTCGAGAGTTACCGCCTACAATTCGACGACGAGCTGTTCTACGTTAGTGTATACCGTTTTTCGCAGCGCTGCGCTCGACGTCGAAGTGAAGGCTGTCTCGTCGTCGAGGTCGTTGACGAACGCAGCGTCGAATGTGTGAATAAGAAAATAGCATAGAGGACAAAATAGCGTTTGTCTAAAATTTCAATTGAAGCAGCCAGAGTGCTCACAAATATATGAGCAGGCCTCTATTGCCATGGCGTTACGTAGAGTACAGGTTCAAATATTTTGAGCACCTAAAGGTGGGTTTACACCAAACGACCGATGCTCATTCTATCCCCACTCTACGAAATTCGTTCGTCACACAAAACGTAATTCGTCGAAATTCGTTCATTTCGTAGAGTGGGGGATAGAATGAGCATTCGCTCGTTTGGTGTAAACCCACCTTTGACCAGTCTGATATATTTAATGGCGAGCAGCAGATATCGCTTAACGGGTAAGTTCACAATGATCTTAACACACTCTTATAGTCATAGCAATAAGGTCGTGCCACGTTCATTTTTAACCGACTTCAAAAAGGAGGAGGTTTACAATTCGTCGAAATCTTTTTTTTTTTTTTATGTATGTTCCCCGATTACTCGAAGACGCGTGGACCGATTTGAAATATTCTTTTTTTGTTTGAAAGGGTATACCTTCTAGTTGGTCCCATTGTCACCGAATCCAGATCTGATGATGGGATCCTGGAGAAATCGAGGGAACTCTTCAAATGTTGTAGGCACACATGACATTTTTCATTTATTTTCGAAGACTAATCAAGTATTTGCATCTAGTCATGAACATCTTAAGTTGGTGATCTGATGATGGAAGGTACAACTCTTTAGCAATTAGGAGTTGGGGGATAATTCTTTAAGTATAACATATTTCATATATTTTGGAGGCTATTCGAGTATTTGCCTTTAGGTGGTCATAGTCTCATGTTGGTGAGCTGATGATGAAAGGAATAACTCCTTAACGATTAGGGGTTGGTGGATCATTCTTTGTATATAACAAATGTCATACATTTTCGAGATCTATTCAAGTGTTTTCTTAGTAGTTATGACATGTCGGTTAGCGGTTAGTGATTCTTTAAATAATATTGGCATGCTAAGTCTGTTACCTTTGAAATTGTTGTTGTATTCATATAAGTTCGCCAGTTCAGGTTTTATGGCCTACTACAGTGCAGTACATTCTAATTATAAGTATTTAGAGCATACTGAATAACGATTTTATATTTACACTACTAAAAAGCAAAAAATAAAATATTTTAAAAATAAAAATAAAACCGCCTTCAAAAATTCGCCCGAACTAAAAAGTTAAAAATAATTTTGATTCCTACTACTTAGGATTTCCTACCCAAACCTTTAAACCTTTTACCCTATTCATTGAAATAAAACATTATGGCTAGGTACCCTACAGATTTCTTAGAAGTCGGTGCCAAGCCAAATATGTTCACTTCGCGAGTACTTATATGTATTTGATAGAGCTTTGTAACTTACTGTCACTCCGGTTATGCTTTCATGAAAATGACTGAGGCAGACCATTCTGTTGCTAAAAGCGTAATCGGAGTGACAGTAAGTTACAAATCTCTATCTAATATATACCTATGAACGTATTCGGCTTGGCACCGACTTCTAAGAAATCTGTAGGGTACCTAGCCATAATGTTTTATTTCAATGAATAGGGTAAAAGGTTTAAAGGTTTGGGTAGGAAATCCTAAGTAGTAGGAATCAAAATTATTTTTAACTTTTTAGTTCGGGCGAATTTTTGAAGGCGGTTTTATTTTTATTTTTAAAATATTTTATTTTGAACAACCTGCTCGTTTAGCATTATCTGCTGCCAACTGTACAAAGTAAAGGTAGTTTCTGATCATTAGTACCTACATAATTAACTTAATGACAGGTAGCCAATGAATGAAAAATGGGTTTTAACATTGTAAGTTGTAACTTATTAAGGTCTTTCATACGAAACATTGTAAATGTAAATAACGACTATTATCCTTTGTAAGATCTTTTTCAAAAAGATGTCATCAATTTTAAACCTTATGCTTTGGACATACGCCAGATATGTATAGATATTATTAAACGTGACAATACATGTTAACATGAGCATATTGAGCATGACACCGCACGTACTTTCAAGGATTCTAGTCTAATTATTGGTTTAGATATATAATTAGCGAACACTGCATATGTGTAATTCACAAGACTTGTCACAGTAGACAAGTTTGCCAATTTAACATGACCTCTGGATGCTTAGCCAAGTTGCCAATCGCTAGCGCTTGGTAGCGTATCGTAGTTTTTCCTCTCTGTCACTCTTTCATATTAGTGCGACAAAGACAGTTAGCTGCCTTTCGTTTGCGATTGACGATTAAGCGTTAGCGGTTGGCAACTTGGCTAAGCACCCTGGTTACGTATAGTCAGCAGCAGATATTGCTAAGCGGCCAGCGTGTTTAAAATGAACTATTGACTAATATAACCTTATTGGCAGAACCAAAGTAACCGAAATAGCTCTCCGAATCGCTAAAGTGAAGTTGCAGTGGGCAGGGCACATTGCACATAGAACCGATGGCCGTTGGGGCGGGAAGGTTCTCGAGTGGCGGCCACGTACCGGAAGGCGCAGCGTGGGTAGGCCCCCCACAAGGTGGACTGATGACCTGGTGAAGGTCGCAGGAGTCCGCTGGATGCGGGTGGCACAGGACCGGTCATTGTCGCAATCTTTGGGGGAGGTCTATGTTCAGCAGTGGACGTTTTTCGGCTGACATGGTGATGATGATGATGATGACCTTATTGCTAAGACTATAAGAGTGTGTTAGGATCATTGTGAACACCCTACCCGCTAAGCGATATCTTCTGCCGACTGTACATAGACCGGGATTACACCTAAGTTGGAAAGTAAAGGATACGTCAGGTTTAAACGATCTGTAAAGGGTTTCCTCACTGGCAGTTCAAAGAAAAATCGAGTATATTCTTAAAACTGTACAATTTATGATAAGATATATAATATATTGTAGTATATATTTCTATTATCATATATTTATGTAAGTGTAGGTATATTTATTTATGTATGTATCCTATCTTAGTATGTCTTTTTATTAAGTTTGCAGGTTGCACCGCCTGTGTACATTCTTTTCTGTTTTGCCCTAAGGTAGACTGGTAGAGAATGCTCTGTGGCATTAAGTCCGCCTTTTGTACGATAAGATTTTCTTTTGTGCAATAAAGATTAATTAAATAAATAAATAAGTAATGCAGTCTATCGCGCTCGCACTGACATTATTGGAGCGAGCGCGATGGCCTGATTTACGTATCGAGTAAAACCTAACGTTACTGATAGGTACTTGCAAAGTCGTACGGCTACTGGGTGCTTATGATGGGTGATTAGATGTATATTATTATACTGTTTTGAAAAAAACAAGTCCCTCTGAGTTTCTTACTGGTTCTTCTCAGGACAGTGGTTTAGGGTTAGAACCGGTAGTTGATTTTTTTTTCTTGTTACTGTGTCAGACGATTCGAAAATGCTTATTAATAAGCTTACTTGAATAAAGAATAGTTTGACTATGACTTAGCCAAGATGCCAAACGCTAACGCTCAATCCGCAATCGTGAATGAAAGGCAACTAACTTTGTCGCACTAATAAGAAAGAGTGACGGAGTGAGAAAATTACGATACGCTACTATAGCGGATCAGCAGGCGTAGCCAAGATGCCATCTGCAATCGTATACGATAAGCGATAAGTAACAAAATGTATGAGAATCACAGATTGTTTCGAAAAGTCACGTGACCATTTCCATACATTATTATAGTCACGTGACTTATCGCTTATCGTATACGATTGCAGAATGGTATATATTTTTTTTTCGCCTACCTACCTCCGTAAAGTAAACAACTCGTGAAAGTAGCTCCGTACAAATTGAAAGAATATCGACGCTTAAAGTGACTTTTTGAAGTGGATGCTTTGTGATTTCAAGAGTGTGGTGTTATAATAAAGCAATAATTAAATAATTTTCAAGAAAATGACGAAATTAACAAAGAAATGAGTGAAAAATAACCGGTGCTTATTGTAATGGCGTAACCGACACGATATTCATGGCGCTTATGACATTTGGTTCGTGGATTTCAAAATATCAACATTTTGAGTGGTTTTTTGGAGTGGATACTTTGTGATTCCAATAGTCTGGTTTTATAATTAGCAATCATTGAATGACTAACGAGAAAAATACTAAAATAACAAAGAAATAAGTGAAAATTAGCCGGTGTTTATTGTAAAATCGTAACCGACACGATATTCATGGCGCTTACGACATTTGGTTCGCGGTCTTCGGATGTCAGCATTTAAGGCGACTTTGTAGTGGATATTCGGATACTTTGCGATTCCAATAGTCTGGTGTTATAAGTTTATCTCATAAAAAACAAGATGAGCTCTAAGGACGCAAATAAAGCTTGCAACAACTGTCAACAAAATATAACAACGCGAGAGTTTCTTAAATGTGCGACTTGTCTTTTTTATTTCGACTTGGATTGTGCAAAAGTATCTAGTAAACTATTTGGAATTATGACCAGGAAACATTTATGGAATTGCTCAACTTGTAATAAAAAGCTACATGGTAATTCTGGAGAAAGTAATATCACTCACAGGAAGAAGGCAAAAATAAGTCCTGCCACTTCATCGCGGACGCCCGACATATCATCAATACTCAGCAAGACACAAGAAGAGCAGTTGGCTATTTTGAACCAGAGTAAATCAAGGTCAACCGAATCTCTATATAATGATACTTTATGTGAAAGTGAATCCGATATTTCTAGGAGTGCAGAGAGCTTAGACGATACCCACACAGACCCGCAACTGGAGTTGGTACAGAGCCTCAAAATAAAAAATAATGAGCTTTCTAGTACTCTTTTGTCGACACAAACAGAACTAGAATCACAAATTTTACAAAATATAGAGTTGCGCAAAACCACAGAAAAGCTAACTAAAGAAATTACGATCTTAAAAAAAATATGTTCAACGCCCCCATCATCAATGGTAACCCCCCATTCTAGCAGAAAAAAAAGAAGATATTTTGAATTAAAAGATTCAAATTCAATCGGCAACTTGGAAAAAAACGACCACTCGATCTTGTCCATGGGAAATGCACCAATTGGATCAACACCCGTTAAGAAAATTAAAGATTTAGAGAACATGATAAATAATTTAGAAACTGAGCTTGATCAAGCTTTGGAAGAAATAATACGACTAAATACATTAATTAGTAAACTTGAAAACAAATATCAGGAAAACACAAAGTCGGAGATAAACAGAATAAATCAAGATAACTCTACGAGTATGGTGAATGAAAACTCTTTTAGCTCTGAAATTTCTCCAAAGGGACACATTGTTCGCAACATCTATATATTTGGAAGCCAAACTTGCAAGGGACTAGCTTCGCAATTATGTTACTCACGATACACTACCAAATATGAAGAGTACAAAATATCTGCTTTATGTAAACCAATGGCATCGACAAGAGATATTTTGGCGGATTGTTACACAATAAATGTAAACGCAGAAGATTTTGTTATATTATGTGCAGGAGAAAACGATTTAAATCCTTTTGACTATGAATATGAATTGTATGCAGCCCTTAAACAAATTAACAATTGTAACATTATTATTATTCCTGTAAGTGAGAATAAGCATTTAAAAGTTGAGATGCTTAATCGAATTGCAAAAATTGCTTGTAATAATCTGAAAAATTGTACCTTTCTCGATTTGCCAAACGTATTTCGAACAACAAAAGATCGCTTACAAAAACTGTGTAAACAGATTAATTTTATTATAGACTCTCATAATTATGACCAAAAATACTTACATCCAAAGCGCATTGTTTCGATTGGCGTAAAGCAACAAAATACAAGTGGTGATTTATATACATTGCCTCAGTATAGGAAGGGAACTATACCCTACTATTTTCGTCCAGACATTAAATCAGATGCTGTAGAAAATACTAAACCTGGTGGTCATCTTTTTCGTTAGTAAAGACCAAAAACATGATTATGTTGCGATACTACATCAGAACATACAAGGCATACAGAATAAGTTAAGTTTATTAGAATTATGCATCAACGAATTCTCAGAAGACAATAATTATGTAGACGTTATCTGTCTCTCCGAAACTTTTATTAAACGTGGTAGTGAGGGAAATATAACGATGAAAGGCTTTAAGCTTGCATCCTCATTCTGTAGAAAGACTAAAAAACGAGGCGGGGTATGTATTTTGTTACGTAAAGGTATTGAATTTAAACAAATGCCAATTTGTACTGAACTATCTTCAGAAAAAATCTTTGAATGTTGTGGTGTGGAAATTCCAACCTTTAAAAGTATAATAATATGTATATATCGCGTTCCTGCAAACGCTAATAAAAATCTTCAATTATTCTTTGACAAATTGGAGATGTTATTAAGTAAGTGTCCGCCCAAGAAACATATTATAATTACTGGTGATTTCAATATTAATATATTAAAAAATGATAATGCAACAAAATCTCTTAAAAGTTTACTAGAAAATTATAACTTAACATTGAACATCAATAGCCCTACTAGATTGAATTCTTGTCTTGATCTTTTTGCCAGTAATATAGGGGATGCGGTAGGCGAGGTACATACTCGTTATCTCTCCGACCACGACACTTGCCAAATTTTGAAATATGCAAGCGAAAAGAAACCTAATATCGATTACTGGTATAAAACTATCAAAGACTATAGTGAAGATAACGTATGTAAATTTATAGATTGTATGCAAAGTCGTTCATGGAACGAAGTTATCAATGAACCCGATTTCAGTAAAGCCTTTTCCTTATTCTATGATGATTTCTGTCTTTTTTACGAATTATGCTTCCCAAACATAAGAATTAAGATAAAGTCAAACAATACAAAGCCAAAGTGGATATCTAAGGGCATTAAAGTCTCGAGTAAAAGGAAAAGATATCTCAGATCACTTTGCTTCATTAAAAATAATGACATGTCAGAAACTACATCCCAATATAAGCGATATAATAAAATGTTGAAACAATGTATTGTGCAAGCCCAGAGAAATGTTATTTATAAAAGTATAAAAAAATCAAAAAATAAGTGTAAAACTTCTTGGGACGTTATTAAAGACAAACATGACAATGTTAAAGTTATAGATTGTTTAGAATCCATTAAAATAGACCAAAGCAGTATTGTGAACCCCCAAGATATAGCGGAAATATGTAACGATTTCTTTATCGAAGCAGCCAAAGAGATCAAAGTGGGTAATTATAAACATATGATAATGCAGAAAGGTCATGTTAGTAAGTCACTGTTTCTAGGGCCCTGTACTGAAACTGAAATACAAAATATCATAAAATCGCTTCGTAGTACAAATGCTGTTGGGATTGACAATATATGTACTATTATTATAAAACGAGCTACAAAGGTACTGACTAAAGTGCTAACTCATCTTAAAGGATGATTATATCCTAGAAAAACTACCAATTGGTTCCATGGTCCCATTGCAATCTCCATGCAACAATTGGCATTTATAGTCAGAATGCTACAAAAACCACTCAAATTACCACTCTTAACCAGCTTTAATAGAAACAATAAACTTTCGCCTTCTATCTATTAACTGCATTCACTTGTCGCAAAACAGAATTACTCACAAACTACTAGGTACTTAGTAACAATTTTCTACTCTCCACTCATTTAATAAGATTCAAATTTCAGTCAACTTCAAATCCACTTGAGATGTTTTCACATCGCATACTGCCAACCAAGCCAGCGAACCAAGACTTTGAAAATCGAAAATGTCAATCATCTTTCTCTGTCACTCTATCGAAGGTGCCTTCGGAGCGACAGAGAAAAATGCTCGTGCGATTTACGTCCGCGATAGACCCTCTGAAGATTCGTAGTGATAAATAATTGTCAGTAATTGATTTTGATTACCCAGCATCCAGCTTTCCATTGATAAATTGTGATTAGGACTGTAATATTATTGTTGGAGACGGCTCTTTGAGTTAAGTATGGGAACTCTGTTCGTATGTGTAGATACTAGAAACAACAGTATATTTATAACTATATTCACAGTATAAGGATTGATTTAGGGAAACACAATGTTCACTGTTCGAATTGACGAACTTTTTACTAAGTGGCCAATGTCAGATTTGCGAGAAAAAACACATTTCGTGTAAAATTTCGAAGTTTGTTTAGTTTAGAACGCTGTATTTTTAACAATTAAAGTAGCCATGTATTTCTTCCTCCAAAAATAATAAGTTCATTGAAAACCAAACGATATCTGCAAAAGCAGATAGACGAATACGATTTCCGAAGTTCGTTTCGAAAAACTAAATAGGTACCGTGAATGCTTCAAATGCTTGCAATTCAAGAAGCGCATTGTCGACCTTTTGTTCTATATGTGGGTAAACCCTTAAGGTGCATTTAGACCACACGAGCATTCGTTCATTCTATCCCCCACTCAACGAAATCAACGAATTTCAACGAATCACGTTTTGTGTAACGAACGAATTTCGTAGAGTGGGGAATAGAATGAGCGAATGCTCGTTTGGTCTAAATGCACCTTTACACTGATTGAGTGAAATAATGTGACTTTTCAAATTATAGATTTCTTATTTTTGAACATCAAATAGTTGATTCTTACTTTTAGGGACACCCAATTAGAGTGAGGTTAAATAAAATAAGTAAAAAAAGTTTTAAGTTAAACGGTTTTTATTGCACCAAAAACTAGAAAATAAAAATTAGTTGTAACTAACCGTAGATGCTACTTTCTGTAGATTATTCACGTGAAACTATTATCACTGTAGTCTTCCCAAGTCGGATGCTGAAAACCACGTTTAGCCTCTATGTCAGTGGATTAAGCGTTACCTAATCGGAAACTTTTACCAAACTGAAATAAAAACGTGGGGCGTACGCAATTGTGTTTAAGTCACTATAAGACACTTTAAGAACACACATAGAAATCAAGACAGCAATAGTGTAAAAAGTTTTGTTCTGGCCTTGATAAAAGTTATTTACGTCTGTAGAAGTGTTGGAACAGATGGATGATTAATTGCAAAATTAAAGCTACAATTACATATTTTGAACTTGTATGTTTCTTTATAATAACGCCCCACGTTTTTATTCTAGTTTGGTAAAAGTTTCCGATTAGGTAACGCTTAATCCACTGACATAGAGGCTAAACGTGGTTTTCAGCATCCGACTTGGGAAGACTACAGTGATAATAGTTTCACGTGAATAATCTACAGAAAGTAGCATCTACGGTTAGTTACAACTAATTTTTATTTTCTAGTTTTTGGTGCAATAAAAACCGTTTAACTTAAAACTTTTTTTACTTATTTTATTTTCAAGTTTTTAGTGCAATTGTTAAGTTAATTTCCCATACTATACCTACAAACTTATTCAAGATCAAAGATGTTGTTTGTAATATGCAATACAATTATGCATGCTACTAGCGTTTAACTCTGGCGCTTTAATCACGACACATTATGTAAACGTATTGGACATTATTTTATGTGTAACGAGAGGGGAATCCCAGCTGAATAGATATTTCTAGAAATCCGATATTAAAAAAATGTGAGCCTTAATGCCCGAAGTGTCTCAAATGCACGTGTTATTCATAAAATACCTTAGGTAACAGAGATTGACAATAGGGAATATATCAATCAATTTGGTTTATTGAGAAAATCAAGTTTAAATTTTTATATTGTACACATTATACAAGTCGAATTTGAGACTATAAAATATAAACTCATACATATGTCAGTCGACCATCACGCTGTCGTCATCGCCCTACGCGAACCACTCACGCTGCCACTCTATCAGCTGGAGGGCCGAAGGCCCGACGGCTCGCCCTACGCTACGCGATCCACTCACGCTGTCACTCTATCAGCTGGAGGGCCGAAGGCCCGACGGCTCGGCCTACGCTACGCGATCCACTCACGCTGCCACTCTATCAGCTGGAGGGCCGAAGGCCCGACGGCTCGCCCTACGCTACGCGATCCACTCACGCTGTCACTCTATCAGCTGGAGGGCCGAAGGCCCGACGGCTTGCCCTTCGCTACGCGATCCACTCACGCTGTCACTCTATCAGCTGGAGGGCCGAAGGCCCGACGGCTCGGCCTACGCTACGCGATCCACTCACGCTGCCACTCTATCAGCTGGAGGGCCGAAGGCCCGACGGCTCGCCCTACGCTACGCGATCCACTCACGCTGTCACTCTATCAGCTGGAGGGCCGAAGGCCCGACGGCTTGCCCTTCGCTACGCGATCCACTCACGCTGTCACTCTATCAGCTGGAGGGCCGAAGGCCCGACGGCTCGGCCTACGCTACGCGATCCACTCACGCTGCCACTCTATCAGCTGGAGGGCCGAAGGCCCGACGGCTCGCCCTACGCTACGCGATCCACTCACGCTGTCACTCTATCAGCTGGAGGGCCGAAGGCCCGACGGCTTGCCCTTCGCTACGCGATCCACTCACGCTGTCACTCTATCAGCTGGAGGGCCGAAGGCCCGACGGCTCGGCCTACGCTACGCGATCCACTCACGCTGCCACTCTATCAGCTGGAGGGCCGAAGGCCCGACGGCTCGCCCTACGCTACGCGATCCACTCACGCTGTCACTCTATCAGCTGGAGGGCCGAAGGCCCGACGGCTTGCCCTTCGCTACGCGATCCACTCACGCTGTCACTCTATCAGCTGGAGGGCCGAAGGCCCGACGGCTCGGCCTACGCTACGCGATCCACTCACGCTGCCACTCTATCAGCTGGAGGGCCGAAGGCCCGACGGCTCGCCCTACGCTACGCGATCCACTCACGCTGTCACTCTATCAGCTGGAGGGCCGAAGGCCCGACGGCTCGCCCTACGCTACGCGATCCACTCACGCTGTCACTCTATCAGCTGGAGGGCCGAAGGCCCGACGGCTCGCCCTACGCTACGCGATCCACTCACGCTGCCACTCTATCAGCTGGAGGGCCGAAGGCCCGACGGCTCGCCCTACGCTACGCGATCCACTCACGCTGTCACTCTATCAGCTGGAGGGCCGAAGGCCCGACGGCTCGGCCTACACTACGCGATCCACTCACGCTCTCACTCTATCAGCTAGAGGGCCGAAGGCCCGATGGCTCGCCCTATGCTACGCAAACCACTCGCGCTGTTACTCTATCAGCTGGAGGGCCGCAGGCCCGACGGCTCGCCCTTCGCTACGCGATCCACTCATGCTGTCACTCTATCAGCTGGAGGGCCGAAGGCCCGACGGCTCGCCCTACGCTACGCGATCCACTCACGCTGTCACCCTATCAGCTAGAGGGCCGAAGGCCCGATGGCTCGCCCTACGCTACGCAAACCACTCACGCTGTTACTCTATCAGCTGGAGGGCCGAAGGCCCGACGGCTCGCCCTACGCTACGCGATCCACTCACGCTGTCACTCTATCAGCTGGAGGGCCGCAGGCCCGACGGCTCGCCCTACGCGAACCACTCACGCTGTCACTCTATTAGCTGGAGGGCCGCAGGCCCGACGGCACGGCCTACGCGATCCACTCACGCTGTCACTCTATCAGCTGGAGGGCCGCAGGCCCGACGGCTCGCCCTACGTGATCCACTCACGCTGTCACTCTATCAGCTGGAGGGCCGCAGGCCCGACGGCTCACCCTACGCGATCCACTCACGCTGTCACTCTTTCAGCTGGAGGGCCGCAGGCCCGACGGCTCGGCCTACGCAATCTACTCACGCTGTCACTCTATCAGCTGGAGGGCCGCAGGCCCGACGGCTCACCCTACGCGAACCACTCACGCTGTTACTCTATCAGCTGGAGGGCCGAAGGCCCGACGGCTCGCCCTACGCTACGCGAACTACTCACGTTGTTACTCTATCAGCTGGAGGGCCGAAGGCCCGACGGCTCGCCCTACGCTACGCGATCCACTCACGCTGTCATTTTATCAGTTGGAGGCCCGACGGCTCGCCTTGCGCGATCCACTCACGCTGTCACTCTATCAGCTGGAGGGCCGCAGGCCCGACGGCTCGCCCTACGCGATCCACTCACGCTGCTACTGTATCAGCTGGAGGGCCGCAGGCCCGACGGCTCGGCCTACGCAATCCACTGACGCTGTCAATATATCAGCCGGAGGGTCATAAGCCCGACGGCTCGCCCTACGCGATCCACTCACGCTGTCACTTTATCAGCTGGGGGCCTGGGGGACCGCGGGCCCGATGGCTCGGCCTACGCGATCCACTCACGCTGTCACTCTATCAGCCGGAGGGTCGCAGGCCCGACGGCTCGCCCTACGCGATCCACTCACGCTGTCACTCTATCAGCTGGAGGGCCGCAGGCCCGAAGGCTCGCCCTACGCGAACCACTCACGCTGTTAGTCCATCAGCCGGACCCAACAGCTCGCCCTACGCCAACCACTCACGCTGTCAGTCTATCGGGCGGAGGGCCGCAGGAAGTGGCAGTGGGCGGAGCTCGTTGCGCGTGGAACCGATAGCCGTTGGGGCGGTAAGGTTCTCGAGTGGCGGTCACGTACCAGAAGGCGTAGTGTGGGTAGGACCTCCACAAGGTGGACTCATGATTTGGTGAAGGTCGCTGAATGCGGCTGGCACAAGGCCAGTCCTTGTGGTAATCTTTGGGGAAGGCCTATATTCACCAGTGAACGTCTTTCAGCTGATATGATGATGATAATGAAATCCGTATGCTTCTACCAAATATATAAAGCAGTACTTAAAAATCTACATATAGCTAAACCTAGCGGTTGTGGCAGGCGGTAGCACTGGAGTATCAGAATTGAGGAGTTGGACGTTAGTATTAAATTCGCATGTTTGTACTTAATATCTAAAGAACTTCTTTAAAATCATATAGGTATCGATAAAAGATAAACCTTGCGGTTATTGTAGGCAGTACTGCAGCATCAGGAGTGAGGAGTTGGAAGTCAAGATCAGGCTGTTAGTATTTGATTATGCCAAACATGCTATACTTTCATTTTTACGTGTCCAACACTCTCAGTTAAGGTAAGCAGTACGTCTGCAGCATCAGGATTTGAGGATACAAGGATACAATACAAATATTATAATATTGCATTGTCATGGGGACTTGATAAGAGTTCCAAATTTTATTGATTTTGGTCCAGTAGAAGTGGTCGAAAAATAGATCACAAGATTTGAAGCATCGACGACAGTTGATACGCGGTGAAGTTAATAAAAACCGTTTAAAAACCTGAACTACAAGCAGGTTCGTAACGACAATTAAATACGATATCTTTAGAAATTTAAACTATTTATACACAGCGTATGTACATTATAATATCACTTGTAGTGCATAAAATGAACACCATAACCGAGTTTCTATTGAAATTTAGTGCTTAATTGTCGTTACAAACCTGGCTAAAATTAATGTTTTTTTATTTCACGCTAATTGGGTGTCGCTAAAGTTTAAAAGCTCAGGGTGCTTAGATAAGTTACCAATCGCTAGCGCTTAATCGTTAATCGTAAACGAAAGGCAGCTAACTGTCTTTGTCGCACTAATATGAAAGAGCGACAGAGAGGGAAAACTACGATACGCTACTAAGCGTTACGCCGCGGCCACGACATCGGTCTAAGGCGACCGGCTTAGCGGAAAACGTATGGTGCTCCCTCTCGTACCCATATTGGCATCCCGCTCCAACTCATGGATTCGCTCGCCGCTGGTCGCCTTAGACCAATGTCGTGGCCAGGGCATTAGCGATTAGCAACTTGGCTAAGCATCCAGTTATCATACTGCAACTCTATAAACTGTGGCCCGTTAGAAACAGCCCAGTCGCTCGTAAACCGTATTTATGTAATAAATAACGTGTCGAGATTTCCTTTGTCTCTCGGTCCTTGGACGTAAATAGACGGAGCGTCTATAGGCGTGTGAGTTCTACCGCATTTTGCTTTCACAGGCTTATTTGGTCCTTTTGATCATGACAGTTCTGATTGAGTGGACAGTGGAGCCAACTAGGATATCTATTAGTAAATAAATGCCAGTACGTGTATAGGAACTGAAATTCGGGGGTTCGATTCGTGATGGAAGTATTATACTACTTACTTACTTACTTACTCCGCTGGCTCAGCGACCCAAAATGAGTCTTGGCCTCCGACACCAGAATGCGCCATTTTCCTCGGTCTTGCGCCAACTCTCGCCAGTTGGTAACTTGGAGCTCGCGCAGATCCTTGTCGACCATGTCACCCCAACGGTATCTAGGGCGACCAATCGGGCGTCGACCTCGCGGGCAACCGAGGTATGCTTGTTTGACCCTGCGATCCTCCTCCATCCTCTCAAGGTGACCCAACCAACGGAGTCTGTGGGCTTTTGTCTCTCCCATGATGTTATGGAAGTATTATAAAAAATATTATTATATTTAGCAACCTGGGTGCTTAGACAAGTTGCCAATCGCTAACGCTTAATCGTCAATCGTAAACGAAAGGCTACCTGTCTTTGTCGCACTGATTTGAAAGAGTGACAGAGAGCGAAAACTACGATACGCTACTAAGCGCAAGCGATTGGCAACTTGGCTAAGCATCCTGATATGTCAGTATAGAAACCAGAAATGAGATACGAGCTTTATTCAAGTATTTTGTTATTTAGTGAGATTTGACTGTCAACCGACGATTTATTGGTGATTTATGCCTATTTTTATGTGTAAATATACCTACTAGTTTCCATAGCGTAATTGATAGTGTCCCTGCATAATAAGCTGGAGATCCCGGGTTCAAATCCTGGAAAGGACACATTTCGGATAAATACAAGCGTCGCTCAGTTTGGGGCTAGATTGATTTGTGTAAAGGTGCGTTCAAACCAAAAGAGCATTCGCTGTTCTATCCCCCGTTCTACGAAATCAACCAATCACGTTTTGTGTAACGATCGAATTTCGTAGAGTTGGGGGTTAGAATAGCGAATGCTCTTTTTGTTTGAATGCACCTTAAGATTGTCC
Source organism: Thaumatotibia leucotreta (assembly GCA_025490895.1). Lineage (NCBI taxonomy): Eukaryota > Metazoa > Arthropoda > Insecta > Lepidoptera > Tortricidae > Thaumatotibia > Thaumatotibia leucotreta. The sequence continues at coordinate 180,534 of JALPQI010000100.1, forward strand.
ACGAAGATTTAATTTTAATTTACCTATATTAAATTATAAATATTGGATGTCATATGCCAAAGAAAAAAAGATTAAGATCACCAACGTCTGACGTGGGAATCGAACCCACGTGCTCAGCTTTCGTGGCTGAAGCCTGCACCACTCGGCCACTCGGTCTTAGCAATCACCAGTCAATTTTCTCGGGTATAATATATGCAATCCCTTACAAGCCAAGCAAGTTCGATGCCCTCGGACGTTGGTGATCTTAGTTGTTTTTCATTGGTATATGACATCCAATATTTATAATTTATATACAGGTATCGGACAAATGTGCGTCATTATTTGCAATAATATAGACATGACTCCAAAATTGATTAAATGAATAATCAAACGAATAATTTCTTGAAATTTGATTTCGAAGCTTTAAGGTGACTATTTCAAAAAATTTAATAGTTATCGGTGTCAAATATGATGTAATATTTTGAAAATTATTAAATGATTAATTATTCAATCAACTTAGGAGTCATGTCCATATTAATGCGAACAATGACGCACGGTGTGACTACTGGGGAAAAAATAAAAGTACAAATCAAAATATTTACTCAATAAATAATTCGATTTGTGTTTTCACAATTACTTCAATAACTATATTATTTTTTAACTAACGTAAGCTCAGAACGTTTGTTAGTCGTATACCTCGAAATCACAAAATTCTTGTAGCTTTTCACCTATTCGCGTTTCGCCGCGATAGCGTATTTTTTGGTAGCATGAAATATCGGTGGTATATTTTGTTACTCGCATATATTTTTAATAGATTTTTACAATAGTAGCAAATTTTGATGTAGCATGTATTATCAATAGCCTATTTAGTTAGCCGCATTTATTTTCAATAGATGTTTGCAACAGTAGCAAATTAATACAATAATACAGAAAAGTTCCCTCCGTGTGAACTTGATTCATTTAAAATTGCCCCGCTATATATACCAAACTAAACTACAGACGAATAGGACGGAAATATCGCGATATCATCATCATCATCATATCAGCCAAAAGACGTCCACTGCTGAATATAGGCCCCCTCAAAGATTGCCACAATGACCGGTCCTGCGCGACCTGCATCCAGCGGACTCCTGCGACCTTCACCAGGCCACCAGCCCACGCTGTGCCTTCCGATACGAGGCCGCCACTCGAGAACCTTTCCGCTCCAACGGCCATCGGTTCTACGCCGCCCACTGCCACTTAAGTTTCTGCGATCCGGAGACCTATATCTTTTACTTTGGTTCTGCGCGATATGTGATAACGCGTTACAAGTAAATATCTATTGAGGTGAAAAGCGATTACAAAAAAAAAAGGCAAGAAAGTAAATATGCTAAGAATTTTATACACCATTGTAATTGGCTACCAGAAATAATTCTACTAGAAAAAAAAACTGTTAAGAAATTTTGAGATCGCGGCGAAACGCGAAAATGTGAAAAGCTACAAGGATTTTATGATTTCGAGGTATACGACTAACAAACGGCTCAGAATGACATTTGTATAGTGGTTACATAAGTTGTACAGTCAGCTAAAGATAAGCTCTACCACTACTCGACATTATTAGGACGTAATTATGCAAAAGGGAGTCAACCCACATGAATTTTTATTCTAATTAACACTTTAAATCACAAGAAACAAAGTCAGTTTTTAAAATGACAGATTCGTGTGGATTGGTTCCCTTTTGCATAATGATGTCCAGTCTCCTCCTACGAAGCTGTGAAGGTTCTAGGTGCACTTTTGAAAATAAGAATATAAAATAATATCGGAGTTAATAAATAGAAACGGTAAGTTCACGATATGACGTAATACTTGCGGTCAGCCTTTGTTGAAGTGAATCAAGCAACATTAATTTTCATTACACACATATCATTTTACCTGTTTTCCTCCAATGACGTATATAAAAGGATTCTAGAACACACCTTAATGCAAAACATTTCATTAAATAACAGGTTATTACTACAGCAGTACGTAGTGCAATCAAAGATATCATTACGGTTTAGGTGAAAAAAAAAATATTTACATGACTTTTACCTTGACATTAAGGTCGTGTAATAGTACATTACGACAGAAGTGCGAAAAATATGAAATTCGAAACGAGTGGCGATCCAAGGGAGTGTTTTAAATCGACACGAGTTAGGAATTTCGTTTTTGCACGTGTCTCGTACAACGTTTTTTAGTACAGGTGGCCCTCCGACGTAAAATGAGCTACTCCTCGCACTAGCGCCTAAAAAGGCACCATCTGTACTAAAATATTAGTACCTAGTACTTACCCTGTAATGTATCTATGACGTCGTCTGTACAATTGTTCATTCATTAAATTGTCATAATTCGAATGTTTCTAATGTCTCTGGTTGCTATTGCTACAAGACAATGATTTATGTGTAAGGATTCAATATATTATAGCAGCGGAACGCTACAGCAATCTAAACCCAAACTACATTGAAATAAACAGCATAATCGCAAAACAAGTGTCATGCACTGATAACACCACTTAATATGTATGCAATTGACTAAATTCGCAAACGTTACGACAGTCTCTTTCATGCGGCTGATTGTTCGAGTACCTTGTCTAAGTAATATAATATATTGTGGTACAAACGAATAGTTCACGTTTGTGAAAGTGACAAGGTACTAAAATTGTCTGTTTAGTTAGACTGACCCAATCTGGTTAGCACCGCGTATAAAATTTTAACAAGGGGGACCATATTTGTCGCGATTGTGGACACTAAAGGACTCCTTGATGATTTACTGTAGGATGACCATGAACATAAACGGCATTCCTTTGTATTTCATCCAGGGTACCACAATCTACTGAAATCTACTGAAACTGGCTCGTATTTAAGACGTCATGGTATACTATGTGGAATTGTGGATGCGATTTACATATATCATAGATTAAATTTAAACTTTCGTGAAACATAATAACTGTAAATATAATTAAGGGCATTTCTCCAAGCGTTTTGACCGCCGTGACTTCGGGACGAATCCCGTGAGAGATGCAAGTACTTTTGGATACCTATATGGATGGATGATATCGTATACGTGTATTTACGTGAGTTTAACCGAATTATATTTATATATATCATAGATATATATCCACCAATGACATCGTCGTGATGTAGCATATATCTCTGCTTTATGTGTATATCAACATTATCAACATAATCAAACACATCATAACATCGGATTACATCACAGATCCCACATAGCATTATAGCACTGATGAAAGACACTACAACCTTTAGGCAAATTCGATCAAATCTATGATATCTTTTGTGATTCGTAGAATTTTAACGTAATTTATTTGACACGTTCGCATGATTACTCATATAGTGATTTAACATTATTAAATATGTGGTTTTAATTTAACTAGAATTTTATAAGCAGTGCGCAGTCATGTAAATGGTATTGCATGGTGACGAATAATTAACTTGTATTATAGTGCTTTACTACAGCCAAAAAAAAAACAAAAGAAATTACTCAATTCTTTTATGTGACGAAACTAGACAACTGAGCTCTCAGCCCACCTGATGGAAAGTAGGAGTAGCGGTAAAAAAATCGCCTATGCGCTGCCTACCCTGAGGACTTTGACGGATTGCCTCTACCTATGCCAGTAATTACACCGGTTACCTTACCCCCAAACCGAAACACAGCAGTACAAACACTGCTATTTGGCAGGTTAACGGGTAAGACGGTGGTAGCTATCCGGGCGGACCCTGCACGAGGTTCTACCACCAGCAAAATTTGATAAAAGTTCTCTTACTAACACGATGCACGTATCGCGACATCTAATATGTATACACTAGCGACCCGCCCCGGCTTCGCACGGGTACTAAGATACCTATATACAGTATGTATCACCTCATAGAGCAAAGAAAGAAACCCATTAATATTTAGATCATACTAAACAACTCTTACTATGGCGCCAAACTCGAATTCGCGAAAAAAAAATTACTCTCCCATACAACGTGTTCATGATCACGCAATCAAAATGTATGAAACTGTCAATTTTTTTTCGTGAATTCGGGTTTGGCCCCGTAGTAAAAGTTGTTTAGTATGATCTAAACATTAATTGGTTTCTTTCTTTGCTCTACGAGGTGATAAATACTATATAAACCTTCCTCTTGAATTACTCTACCTATTAAAAAAAATCTCATCAATCAGTGTCAAATCAGTCAAAAAAATCAGTGTAGTTTGAAAGATTTAAGCGTACAAAGGGACATAGGGACAGAAAAAGTGACTTTATTTTATACTATGTAGTGATTTCAGAACTTACGCCAAAGACACGACGGTCAAAACCGTTACTATAGGTACTCGTATTTCTAGATAAGAATCCATACATTATTATGCATGCGTATTTCTCATTTTCTTTCACCGCCTTGATGTTTGGGGAAACAAGATAACTTCGCATGTGTTTTAGTAATAACTTCAGAAAAGGGTTGTTTATAAGGGCTCGTGTTTGTGTTGTGCCTCAAGTTCTTGGCGAATAATGGATGTGACTGAAGTAATGTTTATATTGTTTATATACAGGGGTAAACTCTGAGGTCATATTGATGAAATTTTACTATGGGACTGACATCCGAAACGAGAAAAAAAAATTGATCTTCTATACAAACTCTGAGAATAAGTAGACAGAAATGTAAGGAAGATCCATTTTTTATTTCTTATGCTTTATGCTGTCTCGGTTTAGAGTGATAATCTCAAAATCATTTGATTTAAACGGTAACGTTACATTAATTGTGCTACACATCGTTTTGCGTATCCCCAATTTTTTAGCAAGATTTTATCCTCTGGATTAAAATTAATAATGTAAATTATTGTACGTTAGTGTTTAATGCAACATACCGATTCTATCACGTCACAACCTAATCACAATGTACTTTTACTTACCAGAATTCTATAATGTGGTCACCCGAATCACAACTCGTAGGACAATCGCGATGATCAAGAGCTGGGAACCTATTCCTGTTGCGCAGGCGCATCAGTAGCCGTACCATGCCATGAGCTGCCGCTACGTTATTAACGCAGACTTACTTTCTATCCATCCCGCTCGTACTCGCGATTTGGTGCTAGCGAGCCGAATAAAAAGTAATCCCCTTATTCATTAACGTTGTTAACTTAACAAGCCGCTAATAATTGTCTGTCCCTTTTGCTCTTATGGACACATTGTTAAGACCGAAAGGGACAAACAATTATTAGCGGCTTGTTAAGTTAACAAACGTTTATGAATAAAGGGGTAAGTCCGCGTTAATAACGTAGCGGCAGCTCATGATAGGGCCATAGATCCAAGGCCGTCTTTAACTATGGGGGGCCCTTGGGCACCCAAGGAGAACGTGACAATAAATGTAAGGAAAGTTGTCGATCCTTTTCGGCCCCCCCCCCCCTGAAGATGGGGGCCCTGGGCACGTGCCCCTTGTGCCCTTATGGTAAAGACGGCATTGCATAGATCGGTAACGAAATTCACTGTGTTCAGCAGTACCGTCGACGTCAAATATATCATTACGGTTTAGATACCAAAAATATATTTACACGACTATATTTGCCTTGACATTAAGGTCGTTTAAATGTATTTTTGGCATCTAAACCATAATGATATCTTTGTCGTCGACTGTACCATGAATTGGCAAGTAATGTTTATATTAGCGATTGTACCTAAAGTAGTATTTATTCCCTGCGCTAGTAAAAAACTAAAAAAAATTAAATAAACCTTGAAAGTCAGTCAGTCAGTCATCCGCAGACCATGAACCCTATAGTTCGAAATGTCGGAATGAAGTTAAAATTAGTTAATATACGCGAGTTTATCAGTTTTCATAGTTTTATTTCATAAACCTAGAAACTTGCATTATTTTATAATCACGCACTTTCAGGACACCATCTGGGCCTTAACACCAACTTAAAACCTTAAACCTTAAGTTCAAACCCATTTTCAGTTAAAATTATTGATATTTAGTAGTGTTTAACACAAAAATAATTCTGCGAACGCATTTCAGGTATCTGTCAAAGACAAGAGAAAGTTAGTCATATTTGCTAACATTTTTTTTTGTTTTCTACTGGCACACGGAATAAGACCATTAAAATATCTTTAATACATCAGTGCCAGCGTGATAGACTGCTTTGTGTCAAGTGAACGCTAACGCAAACCTTACTTGTCTACTCATGGTACGGCATATGGTTCAAGGTCTACCTTATCGACTTTTCAAATTTTTTATTCGTATTCATTCCATTCAATTACTCTAACCATTAAAGTTCCATTCACCTATATAGTGAGCGAATGGAACACCGCTACTCTTTTATTCCATTCACGTGAGTAATGATTGCTAATCGATACGTGAACAGGCACACGATTTTTACTCGACTTTGAGCTAATTACGATGAATAATTCATAATCGTTACTAAACTAGAGTACCAAGATTATTGGACACGTGATTATACTAGTAATTAGGTATTAGAAGATTATAAGGATATTATTATGTTCAATTATACCAATGTCACTCGCGTGAACTTGAAATGGAGGTGGGTGAACTTTTAATTCGTTATTATACCTTCGTATTTCATAATTTCTTATAATTTATCAATATTTAACATTTATATATGTATATAACATAATTTTTAGTTCAATGATCGATGGCTTTATGAGTGTTAAATTCTTCACAATATTTCTCAGTTTCCCTATTTCTTAATTTTTTTTACGTGTCATGGTTGTTTTCTATACTGTATATAGAAGTATATAGCTATCTGTAGGTATATGTAAGATAATAAGAACAATAAGTCAAAAAAATACAAAACATACACATAATTAAGTATATATTATTTTATGACTAGTAACTACACCAAGAAGTTAAGTACGTTAGTATAAATGCGCACGCTATATCTTATTATTGCATGTTTACTGTATTTTTGTGGACATCTTTTATTGGCTTTGTTTACTGTACACTCAGTTTTGTAAATTTCTTATGTACTGCTGTTGATGCCCCAAATAAATAAATAAATAAATAAATAAATATTACCTACACGTATCTGTAATTACCTGTACGAGTACCTGTAATTAGCTCTCTGTACCTAAATGTCTAATTTTTAAGTGACAGCTGTTGGATCAAATATCAAAAAAAATCTGTGGTCGAACGATATGTAGAACAGAATCCTACAAAATCATAATCTCTATCGATGTGGCCTTGTAAGGGTTAAATGATATCGAATTTTATCAAAACACGGGTTTTCCCGACCGATAAACACGTCATGTGTGTAATTTAGCAGCATCGTGTAATATTTTGACTCGTGCTCGATAAGGATGTTTACAGAATCAATTATGTGAAAAATTCTTGGAAAAATGACACACCCTTACATCAGAATAGATGATTGTTCCTCGCAATGTTTTCAATCAGTTTGTGTATGAAGAATCACCGATATATCGCTTACACAATTATTAGCGAGCATATAGTCGTCTTAGAAGGTAGGTACTCGAGTGGAGACCACGTACTGGCAAACGCAGCGTGGGACGTCCACCGCAAGGTGGTCAGACGACCTGGTTAGAGTTACAGGGACTCGGTGGATGCAGGTCGCATCCATCCGGCCAAAGTGGAAGTCTATTGAGGAGGCCTATGTCCAGCAGTGGACGTCCTATGGCTGGAATGATGATGATGATGATGATATAGTTGTAGCTAGTGTCGTTCCTGGTAACTTATCCAACACAGTATGGGGAATAATCCCAAATGGTAACTTTTCCCATTGTCATCATCAGCCTATGATAGTCCACTGCTGGATGTAGGCCTCTTCTTTTAATTATGCGTATGACACATTAGGAGGTAAATGCCCATAATCGCTACGCTGGGCAAGCGGATTGGCGATCGCAGTAATGTGTCCAGCACTATGATCCTGCTGCCCATCATCAATCTTTTATCAAATAATGGTCAGTGACACTTAAATCCCTTAGTCGACTCTTACGACACCCGCAAGAGGAGTTGGGGTGGTGACAAATGTATTCTTACTGCCGTCACCACACGGCCACCCATCACTAGTTGTGGCATTTGCAGTACCTAGAGATTTTAGTTCCTTTGCTCAGTAAATAGTACGGATGGACACAACCTGCCACTTATGCCCCGGCCACGACATTGGTCTATAAGGCGACCAGCGGCGAGCAAATCCATGATTTGGAGCGGAATTCCGATATGGGTACGAGAGGGAGCACGTATGGTTTTCCGCTAAACCGGTCGCCTTAGACCAATGTCGTGGCCGCGGCGTAAGAAGCCATTCTCTAATCGAATACGACAAGCGATAAGTCCTAATAAACCTATGAGAAGGGCAGATTCAAACGAAAAATCACGTAACCTTTTCTATACATTATTATGGTCACGTGACTTATCGCTTATCAGTAGCATCTTAGCTAGGCTTGCAGTTACGCTGACATGGCATAATTCCTCATCTGATCTCTCGCTCGCACCAATACGCGAGTATGAGCGGGATGGACAGAAAGGCTGCGCACACACAATCATTCACAATCATTTGTTCGTGAAACATAGGTGCAGTCAAGGGCAAAAATATGTATACACTTTTGCACCTTAGTTTTACGGCATAAGATAAAAAAGTGTATACATATTTATACCCTTGACTGTACATAAATTTGATCTTCATAATATAGCTTGTTGTGAATCCCTGTTTTGCCATCAGGCATACGATGTTTTTTTTTGCGTGCACACATTATTAACAAAAATAAAAACGGCGGCCGCTCATGATAAGCACAGCTCTTGAATATAACTATAAACCTTATTATACGAGTATATGTATAGGTAGGTATCTTGTCAGTAGAGCTACGTGCAGGTATGAGCAAAGAAAGATAACATTAGTTGCTCGTATCAGTCTGATATCCTACCTAAATTGTAGATACCATATCAGAGACAAGATGTCATCGACCGTTCAACAGTATTTTTAAATATAATTAATTTACCTACTGGACTCCTAGCACATGATTGGTGCGACAGTATGTCGCCGCGAGATAAATCTCCCGTCCTTTAGTAGCTACATTAACAAAAGAGGGACGGATAGTCTATCTCGCGGCGAAATACTGTCGCGCCAATCATGTGCTAAGCCACCTGGTTTGGTGTTCATCAACTGCACAATTTCTACCTTGAATGTTGAGATTATTGTCCATACCTATATACAATACATATCAGCGATATGTAGCCTATGGAGCCGTGTGGTGAGTAAGAATACATTTGTCACCATCCCAACTCCTCCTGCGGGTGTCGTAAGAGTCGACTAAGGGATTGAAGTGTCACTGATCATTATTTGATAAAAGATTGATGATGGGCAGCAGCGTCATCATAGTGGACACATTACTGCGATCGCTAATCCGCTTGCCCAGCGTGGTGATTATGGGCATTTACCTCCTAATGCGTCTAAACGCATAGTTATAGGAGAGGCCTACGTCCAGCAGTGGACGATCATAGGCTGATGATATGATCGCTATAACTCAATCGTCAATGGAGAACGAAAGGCAACTAACTGTATTTACCGAAAACTACGGTACGCTATACTAAGCGTTAGTGATTGGCAACTTCGCTAAGCAACCAGCAAGCCTAATCAAGCGTCGGAAGCGATAAGTGATAAATGCATGAGAATGACAGATTCGAACGAAAAGTCGTGTGACCATTTCCATACATTATTACAGTCACGTGACTTATCGCTTATCGTGTACGATTGCAGAATGGCATCTTGGCTAAGCGTGCTGATCCACTATCACTATAGTTTGCAATCGCATCTAGTTAAAATTGTGATCTGTGATGCTGTAGCCCTACAATGAGATTCCGCTACGTTACTAACGTGCGTTTACTTTATATCCATCCCACTCGCCCTTGCGTATTGGCGCGAGCGAGCCGGATAAAAAGATAAAAATGTGTTTATTGCACAGATACATTATCTCATACTCATTTTCATAACGTCTATGTGAGTGGAGACGCAAATCTTACGAATATAGAGCTGACGGACTGTGAGCACTTTGACCTCAGAGTAAAGGTACTAGTCGGAAATCTGAACGGCTTTTTGAGCATAACTTTTAAGACGAGGATAGAACGCATAACGTAACGCAACATAACGCCGCGGTAGCTCATGGTACGAACTGATGTCGACGTCTATTGTAATGTACGTTTTCACTAATAGACGTGCATGAATATTGTGATGTATGAGCAAATTGTTACATAAAGTGAGTCAAGGCGATCTGTCGCGTCACAGACGTCATACTGGCCAGTTCCATTCGAGTTCCATATAAATGCTCTGTACTCGTACCTCTAGTTAGTCATAAGTTGCTCTAGCGCAGGATATAGTAGCATTTTTTGTAATGTTGTAAGGGTAGAATTGAGCATTTCTCTAAAGCTTTCTACATTTGCATCACTTCTTTAATCTTGCTGAAAATTGGTAGGCTGGTAGAGTCAGATGCTGCAAAATCCAAATTCGCCAAAATGTTTTGTATGAAATGTTAGTTTTTGTAACCTACCAAAAATGTACAGGAATCTGGTAACAAAAAAGAAAAATTTCTGGGACATTTACAGGTGTACAAACTTTTTGAAAATTACTCAATTAAACCTGTATATTTTTACGTAAGTTGTAAGAATGGAGATATAGGTAAAAATGCATGAGATAGTCATGTTTACTCGTCATACTTTAGAATAGCTTCGTCTCCACTACCTACTAAGGTCAAAACCTACTGGCGAAATTCGGGACTAAAAGAAGAATATATCTTATTCCAGATGAGTAAATTTTTATCTGGCGAATAGAAATTCAGTCCTTAGTGGTATAGTAATATTTTAGCCTATATAATGTCCCTGGGCTGGGCACAGGCCTCCTCTCATAAGTACATGAGAAGTTAGGGTAGAGTAGTTAGGGTGATGCCAACAATATAATTACTACGTTTACTACTACGTGGTTTTTCCATACCAAAAAGTACAAATTACTAGTATAGGTAGACTGGTGACCTAGTGAAGGACGCAGGAGTCCGCTGGATACAATCGGTGCAGGAGCATTATGAAATATAAATATAAAGCAACCGAACGAAAATTACCTAAATGTATCTTATCGTTATCGCCAAGATCATTTAACGCAGAGATGATTAAGCATTTTACATCTTTGCATACCTATAGGTTTATGATGGTACAGTCACCAGCATAAATATATTACGGTGGACAGCCGTGCAAAAATATATGATCCTCCATCGGCAGTAAAAATATATGACGTCCCAACCACGGTAAAAATATGTGATGTTTGGTGGCCGGCAAAAACATCGTTACTGTGTACCCGCATAAATATCGGATTGGGTCGCTTAAAAATATTTGATTACTTATCAAATGCAAAATTATGTGATCACTCTTATCGGCATAAATATCAATCCATGGCGCAGCAAATTCATCGGTTGAAACGGACGGCCTATATATCTGACACGTTAGGAAATCAAAAATATGTAGCCAATCTGCAAAAACTAACCATACTAAGATAGCATAGAGCCGTAAATTGTATGAAGTGATTTGACAACTCACGAAAACAGTGCAGACTTGTCATTGCATATGTCTGTCTCACATAGTCCATAAGCAATTTTATTGTAACATAATTGAAAATCAGGGTCGCGTTTTATAAACTGTTTGCCTCTCTTTCTAGCCAATATGTGCGTGCGTTAGAGAGGCAAACAGTGAAATTGTAAATTGTAACTTTATAAAACGCGACCCAGGTTATGTGAAGACTGTCAAGCCATTCAAGAGGAGAACTCACTTACGATGATAAACCTCCTTTTTACATAGCATTAAAAGATACATTAATTCTTAATTCAAATTTAATATGGGACATTCAATTGATTAATTGTGTGACATTACAAATCAATGAAGTCGTTACTATTTTTCTGAGATTGAAAATAAATCAGTTTTTACAAATGATAATATACTTCCAATATTCAAATGTTTTTAGAGGAACACCGTGAAATTATGGATTAAACGCTGAGCAGATGAAGGCAATGTCGCCTACCACAAAAGTTTAGGCCGTCCCCGTAAAACTACAGCCATTCAAGATCAAAATATTGTTGACATATATCAAGAAAATCCCCTAACTTCAACTCTTCAAGTGGCAAACGACTTGGGAATATCCCGTGACAGTGTGCGTCGAAGACTAAAAGCGGCAGGCTTAAGAAACCGAGTTTGGAGATGGATGTCGTCTTCTGGGCCAGGAGAACTGTGCCAAGTGACGACTGGTCGACTAAACAGCAGAGATTACATTGAAATCCTAAACGATGTCCTGTTGCCCTCCTTGCATATTACTTACCCGGATATTAATCCTGTATACGTGATCCAGGACAACTATTCTTTTCACAACAGCCGTATCGTTCGCCATTGGATTGGCCAACAAGAAAAAATTGCGTTATTAGACGACTACCCACCCAGAAGTCCAGATCTAAATGTCATAGAAAACTTGTGGGGCATAATGACACAGTACTGGGACTCCACGCGAGCCAGAACAAAGGCCTCGTTAATTCAGCACTGTTTTGAAATTTGGGATTCGATGTGGGGCGCAGATCATTCTTATAACATGGTGATGTCTTTGCGAGACAGGCTGGATGATGTTAGAAACGCCGATGGTGGCTATACTAGGTATTAGGAAATTAAATATTTCAGGTAATTTAATAAGACAGAAGATAGAAGTATAAGTTCCATTTAATGTATTTAAGTTTTTTCTCGTTAAGAAAGTAAAAATAAAGTTATTAAATATCAACCGTGCTTTATATTATAAGATAAATGTATTTGTAGGGCAGCTGTCCTATTAGAACTATTAACGAATGATTTTTTCTCTTTCTGTCACTTGAAAAAGAGATAACAAAAACATATTTAAAGTTCGCTAGTGATCACATTTTCGGTGCAGCATAGCAGCAAAAGGAATTTCTTTAAATATTAACTATTAAGAGATGATAAATTAAGAGTAATATTACTGTTATTTATTCTCATTAACTATTTAACTTTCAATGCATTTAAGTATCTGTCTTATTATATTTATCCATAATAAGTTGATAAGATACGACAGACTTTTCACGAAACATTTTGGACCAACAACGCTAGAAAATTTACGATCACTTCTCTGCAAAAAATCTTGTTTGTGCAAATGCAAATTTACAATTTCAGTAACTTAATGAGTTTGATGACATCATGACAGAATAAAACGTGAGACAGACATATGCAATGACAAGTCTGCACTGTTTTCGTGAGTTGTCAAATCACTTCATACAATTTACGGCTCTATGCTATCTTTGTATGGTTAGTTTTTGCAGATTGGCTACATGTTTTTGATTTCCTAACGTGTGAGATATATAGGCTTTGCATTTTATAAGTAATCAAATATTTTTAAGCGACCCGATCCGATATTTATGCGGGTACACAGTAACGATGTTTTTGCCGGCCGCCAAACATCACATATTTTTACCGTGGTTGTGACGTCATATATTTTTACTCCCGATGGAGGATCATATATTTTTACACGGCTGTCCACCGTCATATATTTATGCTGGTGACTGTACCGCGTCTAATCGTTTGTCGGCGTTGCCGTCGCGTTTTAACAAGTGAATATTACGAAAGTGGTTGGTAGCACGATAAATAGACAAAACGGGACCATCATCAGCCACCTACTCTGATACGCTCTAGATGGCACTGAATGTTATTTTACATTATTGACTGCCTCTGTATGATATCGGTAGTGGTCGGATCTCATAACAAATGCACAACACAAGTCTTATTGAATTGATCTTACCGTGGGACTTGGCCGATTTATGTAAGAATACCCTATAGATAATATTTTTATAATTATTATTCTTTTATTGTATTGTTATGCGTATGATATTTGTCACATAGCTGCTGGGTACACCACATAGAGGCAGTAAAAAGAAAAAGAGTTAATAAATATATACCTACCTCAGTACAAATTTATATTTGGTTTCGAGACCCTTGGGCCAAATGTACCGTTCTTTCGCAGCGGGCTAAAGTATTACGTCAATATTTTTGGCACGATGCAGGGGTCATTTAGAATAGTACATTACGACACAAGTGCGAAAAACATGAAATTCGAAACGAGTGGCGATGTTTTAAAACACGACCGATAGGGAGTGTTTTAAATCGACACGAGTTACGAATTTCGTTTTTGCACGCGTCTCGTACCTACCTACCTACGACGTTTTTTAGTGCAGGTGGTCGTCCGTTTTGGACCTGACGTAAAATGACACACTTCTCGCACTAGAGCCTAAAAGAGACATCATCTGTACTAAAAACGTATTTTGTTTTCAACCTGAGAAGCTAATATATACGTAATTGTCTTGTTTTATAGTCGTGTCTTAATATTTTATTTCGCATTTAATAAAGGAGAATTTACATTTACATGTTACAAACTTAAAAGTCAGAATCGTAAAGTGTTTGCAAGTTTGCACGCTTCAAGTTTGTGACCGATAACAAGAGATTTTGATAAAGTAAGATTTGCAAGCACTTATGGTTATCAATATCATTATCATTTGTTCATTTGAAGTGCTCGGAATATTAAAATGTGTGTGTGTTGCGATTGAGTGTCATTGCGAATATGGTCAATTTATAGTAGAATATAATAAATAAGTATGCTCATTTGCTTAAATCCGTTACAATCACAATTAGTTTGAAGTCGGTTAAAAAAAATATTTTTAATACAGATGGTGCCTTTGCCCTCTAGTGCGAGAAGTGGCTCATTTTACGTCCGGTCCAAAACTTCAGAGGGCCATAATTATGTACTAAAAAACGTCGTATACGTACGAGACACGTGCAAAAAGGAAATTCGTAACTCATGTCGATTTAAAACACGACCGAACTCGTTTCGGATTTCATGTTTTTCGCACTACTTGTGTCGTAATGTGCTATTAAAGAAAATAGTTGGTGGGCTTTACAAGGATAGAGTAACTTAGACAGATGTAGTTATTAGTTAGAGGAGTAATAGTATTTTACCAAACGTTTAATAATCATTAAATCAAACCACGACTTAGGGCCAATCGGGCCATCTGGGTTTGTTTTGAAGTCGGTTAAAAAAAGAATCATCTAAATCGATTGGCGTGATATTGAGTTATTCGTCCATTTGTCGCGCACATGCTTAATACAAATTTGAATTTGAGACTGATATGGTTTTGTCATGGATGCCATTGTCAAAACTGGACCAATTTAAAATGGAACCAATCGGTAAAAATATCAGCTTCAAATAAAAAGAGAATCATCACAATCGATTCACCCAATCGGAATTAATACTGAGGTTGGAAGGAGGAGGTATACTTCGTTTTTTTTAAGATTAGAATTATCTGTCAAACGGATGAACAAAGAAGCAGTGGTCGTAAACCTTCCTTCTTCGATTTCGGCCGATACCTACCACTGAATTTCAAAATTTTTTGGTATTTACCAGTAGCTGAACGCATAGTTTTCACATTTGTTATTAATTTGTTGGCAAAACTGTATTTAAAAAAAGTTATAAGTGTTTTTTAAGCAAGATGCCGGCAATTTAGAAAAAAGTTAAATATTGAAGGTTTTCGTTCAGTGTTTGGCGGTTTTTAAATAAGTATTTTTTTTATCAATTTGTAACTCATATCGTACCGATTTTACATTTACTGAATTTAATGAAGTTTACAGTCTAAAATTTATCAATTTTTGCATATTTAACCTAGCTTACATTATGCAATCCCAGTACTTTTAAAAGTCATGCATTTAAGGATTTAAACTATCGGTATAAGCGGACACGGTATTATAAAGACTGAGCAGATGGCAATAGTAAGACAACCCTACCCATCGACAACGTCGTTTAGTATTTGTTGCCATTATAGGCGGCTTTAATCTGGGACGCTCTAATGTAGTTTGAATTTGGTAACAAATTAGAAAATAAAAACTCAGATGACATACATAGTTTTATTCACGAAGTCGTCAGTGGAAGAGTCCGAGGACTCGGAACCACCAACGTTTATAATAACATTTTCCAGAGTGTTATCTATTATATTATCTAATTTCATTTAAAAACTTATTTTCTTTTAAAATGTTGTATACCGTAGCCAACGATATGCCAGCAGTCTCAGCATTATTTTTCACACGGTCCGATTTAGTGGGATATTCCTTTCTATGGCACATTTCTGACACTAATTTGTTAATATTCACCACCATCCGCTTTTCACTGGCAGTCAGAGTAGGTATTTGTGACGTTTTAAAATTGTGTGAGAACTCTGCCTCTTTAGGTTTTTTAATGTACAACCTTTCCATGAAAAATTGCAAACGCAATTTTTAAAATTCTTATCTTTTCATCTTAGAATATAAAACTAACATTATGTTTCTTATCTATATATCACAACACTGAGTAATGTATGTATTAATATAGCATGATAATAAATACGTGATATTTAATAACTCGTGTTCAAGGTTCGATCCGCAGAATTTTCCTGTAAAAAAACCTTATATCTCGTTCTGCAAAGGTCTCTCTAATGCTAAAAAAAACGAAGTATAGGTATGTACTTAATTCGATTCGAAAACGATTTTAACTTTTTTTGGTGGTCGATCATATATAACTCTATGATGGTCCCGTTAGCACCAAGTTGGGGTCTGATGATGGGATCTTACAGAAATCGAGGGATCTCTTCAAAATGTTATAGGTAGGTACATGTATGGCGCTTTTGGTAATTTTCATTCATTTACAAGAATTTGCATTCAGAAAGTAGAATTTGATGATAGGAAACCAATGATGGAAACCACAGATGATAGGATCTTAGGGGAATCGGTTAAAGTTGGTCATTTTTAAATTTTCTGATTATTTTAAGTCAGTTGAAAAACATATTAAATAAATGTGACTCGAGCATAATCACATTCCTAATTCCTATTAAGAAAACTTGTTAATTTAGGTACTTATGTATATAAATTGTACACTTTTTTAAAATAAAGACAGTTTCATTGATTACAAATTATAAGAGAAACATGCAGCATTATAACTATGGCTGGTTGTATAGTATAGACGTACAGATATAAGGAAACATGATTAATACATTTGCGTAGTCAAATTATAGAGCACATGGCGATAACATGGTGACTAATATAGATACTAATGACGTACAGAGAAATTGCTCAGTCATTGTATACAGATTGTAACATAGTGGTAATCCTTTTAACTAACGTGAGACTCAAACATAATAAAATCGCTGGTGGTAGGACCTCGTGCAGGGTCCGCCCGGATAGCTACCCGTTAACCTGCCGGCTGCCGCTAAATAGTTAGTACTGTGTTCCGGTTTGGGGGTAAGACAGCCGGAGGTGTAATTACTGGCATAGAGGCAATCCATCTAAGTCCTCAGGGTAGGCAGCGCATAGGCGATTTTTTTGGTCACTATGTCCATGAGCTTCAGTTCCTGTTTTCCATCAGGTGGGCTGAGAGCTCAGTTGTCTACCTTCATCACATAAATAAAAAAAATTAAAAATATTATCATCATCATCATCATCATCAGCCTATAATAGTCCACTGCTGGACGTAGGCCTCTCCTATTAACTATGCGTATAGACGCATTAGGAGGTAAATGCCCATAATCGCCACGCTGGGCAAGCGAGTTGGCGATCGCAGTAATGTGAGTAATGTGACCACTATGATGACGCT
Organism: Thaumatotibia leucotreta; assembly: GCA_025490895.1. NCBI lineage: Eukaryota > Metazoa > Arthropoda > Insecta > Lepidoptera > Tortricidae > Thaumatotibia > Thaumatotibia leucotreta. The sequence continues at coordinate 198,186 of JALPQI010000100.1, forward strand.
GCTGCCCATCATCATTTTTTTTAAATCAAATAATGGTCAGTGACACTTCAATAATAGAAGGAGTTGGGGTGGTGACAAATGTATTCTTACTACCATCACCACACGGCACATCAATCAAAAATATTATCAATCCGGGTTAATCATGTACCTAATTTAAATCGATGATTTCTTGACATACATATTACTAAACGGTTAAACTCACGTGTATTTAGTCACTACATGGTTCAGTGTTTGAAAATGGAGACCTAGGCCCTCCAAAACATGTCGCTCGTAGTGAGTAAAACACGTGAGTTGAACCGTTTAATTCTATTTATGTAGTCAAGTAGGTATCTAAAAGAAAAATCTTTCACAAAATAATGAAATCTGCAAGATCCCTACCTTGAAGAGTAGATACAAATGAATTCTAACATTCCTAACATAATTTATAAATGAGTAGGTAACATGGTATAATTGGCATATTATAATTCTAAAACATGGCATAAGGTTTAAATAATTTACGGGTTTAAATAATAATAATATCGTCAGTTGTAATATGAATTAATGTAACCACCAAATGACGATTTTTCAGGAGAGCCCAAAAACGAATTTGACATTTATAAAGTACTAGCTTTTGCCCGCGGCTTCGCACGCGTAGATTTTGACCTTCTATGAAAAAAAAAATGTAAAAACCTAACCTGCAGGCTTAGCACATGCTTGGTGCGACAGTATGTCGCCGCGAGATAGATGTCCCGTACTTCACTAGCTATATTAACAAAAGAGGGACGGATAGACTATCTCGCGGCGAGATACTGTGGCGCCAATCATGTGCTAAGCATAATGAACCTCCTTTGATAGTCGTTCGTTTCTACGTGGGGTCGCAGTTCTAACCTAACCCAAAACCTACTTTGATAGCCGTTCGTTTCTGTGTGGGATCGCAGTTCTTACCTTTCCTAAACCGAAGTAGAATCTTACCTTATTACATTCTGTCTGAAGTCTGTTTCATTGAACAGCATATTAGTATGACATAATTAAATACTTAATTGCAAATAAACTACACGAATTAAAATTAGCAACGCAGGCATCGTCATTTCCTGGGTGAATATCTAAGCGTTTCAACCGCCTAATTTTGGTAGCATAATTTTTGTCGAAGTTTCTATTCGTTACAATGTGCTACTTTGTCATTTTAAGGAGGCACGATACCTTATACAAATGGCGAAGTATAACATTGAGACGTTTAGAAACTTCGGCAAAAATGATGCCACCAAAATTAGGCGGTTGAAATTCTCAGATATTCACCCTCTTACAAAACAATAATGTAATCCGCTACAAGCTTGGTCCTTTTCTCTTATGGTGGAATAGTCAAGCCAAAACATTTAACCGGTGATGAGTCAGTCAATCAGGACTCCCACCACAGTGACTCGATAAACCATAGAAACGATATTCATGATGTTTTTTTACTGTTTAACCATTTCACTCCTTTCAGAGGTTGAATTCTGAAAAACCTAAAACACATCTTTATCTTTTTATGTTTAGGAATACTCCTGTAAAGTTTCGGATAAAATAGTTTAAATAATCAAGTTTTCCCATACAAACTCTGGACCCCCATCATTGCACCCCTTAGTGTGTGGATTTTGACTAAAATTTTTTTAAACCACCCCTACACCCTTAAAGGAACCTACGTGCTAAATTTGGAATCTCTAGAAGCAGAAGTAAACATAAATAATTAACCTTTGATTGTTTGTTTTTTACACGACTGCCAAAAGGAGAGTAGGGGAGACCAGGTATAAAAGTAACGCGGGATGAACGTAACAAATTCATTTAAAATTTTTCTACGACATCTATCCGAACGTCCTTCAGGGCATTAGATGCCATTTCGATTCCCCCCTAACCTCAGTTACACCCACGGAGCTGTGACGGCAGGTTATGCGTGTAGTGCTATGGTCCCAGAAAAATGCGTCAAAAGTAAGTTTTTAACGATTTTTTCAATCTTAGCTAGATTTTTCATGGTAAACGCTATAGCTTGCGTTTTGCATGGGTGTTGTAAAGTCACTAATCATTTACAGTTTGAGGGTTGCAAATCAATGTTTTAATGATGCTTTTTATGTTTTTTTGCTACGTGTTTGTAGGATTCTGGAAATTCGATACCCAGGGATGATTGAAACAACTTGTTACTTTCATCCCGATTTCCAAATTCGACGCTCATTGGTACACTTATGTGCTAGCGTTTATTAAATAACTCATATACTTAGTGCCTTTTTGTTGTAGAATGTCTAATATACACAAAATTACACCAGATAGAAGTCCACCAAAACAGAAATTATAGCTTTAGCTGCAGTTGAGGTGATCCTTTTTTTAAATGCCCTACAGGGACGCAGCGAAGACGTACCAACTGGCTCACATCACTTTATATAGACATAGGGATTGCAATCCAGCTGGATTTTTGCTGGATCGGCGTCAATCCAGCTGGATCCAGCGCGGATCCAGCAGGTAGGAAAAATACAAAAAAAACGTTTTTTTTTTGCAATAAAACCGGTTAATTATTAATAATAATGTTCAATATAATGAAAGGGAGGATAATAACGCGCAATTTTGTGCGCATGATATACCTAAAAAAACTACAAAAGTAAAATAATAAAGACATTAAAAAACACGACTGCCGTTTTAAGCGAACTGAGAAGTGTTTTCAGGTTAATTCTAACATATATTATTACTATATTTTCTTTCGATTGCAGTCGGGGAACTTTTAATTACGGAAGATATAAACCCCCGACTGCAATCGAAACAAGATGTAATAAGTAATAAGACAAGTGCCTATAATTGTAGATACGCTCACAAGGATTAACCTGGAAAAGGAATTATTTGTTACTTTTCAGTTCGCTTAAAACGGCAGATGTGTTTTTTATTTTTTTATTTATTTGAAACCTTTTAGTGTACCCCTTAGTTTAAAATTGGATAGAATTTCAAAAACCGACTCCACAGAGGGCTGAAGCTTCGCTCCGGGGACGACCCGTTATATCACCATCTGAAAAATCGCGCTACCTTAGCCCCGGCACCTCACGGTTTCCGAATAGGTCGCTCAAGATCGTCAGCAGTTTTCAAGTACATAAACGAAGTTTTAAACAAAATAAATGACAGAAAATATGCTATTAGTATGTTGCTGGATATGAGCAAAGCTTATGATTGTGTTTTATATGATATTTTTTATTGCAAAAATTATTTGAAAATAGGTATTAGAGGCTCAGCTCACAATTTGTTCATATCATACTTTGTAAGGTACCTAAGGACCTTATAGGTTGTACACAATGCGTTGAAATAGAATATCACAAAACTACATCACAGGTACCATACAAATATTTCAATCAGATAAAACGAATATTACTCGATCTATACCCCAAGGCAGTGTTCCCGGTTGTGTTTTATTTTTAATTTATATAATAAATGATCTTCCTAAATCTATAGATAAATTTTGTACTCTTTTTGCTGACAACATACCTATCTGTAATTTGACTTTGCCACAATGAATTAAATTTAAATAATAGCTTAAATACAACCATTCAAAATATCATAACCGGGTTGGATGATAAAGCTTAATTTAAATAAAACCAAACTCATGCAATGTAGACCCTACCAAAAACGTAGCATAAACGTAACGTATAACGTGGCATCATTCAGGGCTAATATTAAAAAGATGTGGTTGTCCACCAACGGTGATTGGGTTAATTACTGACATTTTAGCAGTTCTATTATTTTTATATATTTCATTTGTATAATATTTATGTATACTGATATGTAGTCTATGTATTTTATGATAAAAGTTATATGTGTATTCTATTCATTTAGGGATAATGTATTTTATTTATTTATTGTGCATCATGTGAGTTTGTCTATCTAAACTTTCGAATCTCCACTCAATTTCTCAAAGGTTAGCTGGAAGAGATCCCTTATAGGGATAAGTTCGCCTTTGTACTTATATTTCTTTATAACTGTGTTGTAACATATCCTGTGTACAATAAAGTGATTTACTACTACTACTACTACTACTACATAGGCTTCTCATTCCGAAGCACTACATTAGAATCTGTCCACTCTTTTCCCACTTTTAGGCATATAAATTGTTTCAACCATAAACTGGAAGGAGCACACGTATTATTAGCCACGGCCGTCTAGGACTAAGCGCGGGATCGCGGAACCGTTTCAAACACTACGTAAAATAAGTTTATGTCAAGTTGATTATGCATTTTTTGGGTGAATTTTATTTACGGATCCGCAGCGCTGGATCCAGCACTGGCTGCTGGATCCAGCAGACAGAAAAATGCGCTGGATCCAGCTGGATTGCTGGATGCTGGATCCAGCAATTGCAATCCCTATATAGACATGTAAAGTAAAGGAAAGCTTTACTTGAAAGTTCCACGGCACTACCCAAGGCGGGATTTGTTTCTGGAAACAAATATTCACTGTCAATGTGGAGTTAAACACATTTTTTATCATATTAGGTACATTGTATGATTAATTAACTTATTAGTATACTCAGAAATAAGGACAATGCAGGAAGCATTTAATTCCTTGGATTACACCTAAGGATTTGTTTATATGCCATTTAGAATAAGACAGAAAGTTGATTGCTCTCACGTCACTCATATATCCTATACGTATAAATTAATTTCGTCTCATTCAATACCTAATGTTAATTACATTCATTCATTGTTAATGTTCGTCTTTGAGATAGTGATATTGTAAGACTGTTGATTACTTAAAAATACAAATTACACATAATTATATTGATTATTTTATAGTTATTTACTTTGTTTCTATTATCCCTATGCACTGTTACAACTAGCCCTGGGGGTAGGGATAATTGCAACAAATTCCATCCTTCACTGTGAGCCATTTTTCTGTAAAACTATTCGATGTATGAAGTTTATTTTGGTACCAAAAGATACATGAAATATGTGTCTATTGCACATAAAGATGCAAAGTTTGACAACTGCTACCAAAAAAATATAAAAAATCAAAAACTGAAAATTGTTACGTTCATACCTGGTCTCCCCTATATGTGTTCAGCCCCTATGTATGTTTCATATTTTCTTTAAACGCGCAGATCTTCGCGACCACTTAACCGTTTTTAATAAGGTATCATTTGAATCCTCGTGACGTCGCGGGTAACATAGGATATGTGACGTCACTTTAAAAACAATATGGCGGCCTATAAGTTCAATAATGTCTGACCAAAAAAAATCTATTTTGAAAAAACCTGTCGAGTTTGGTATCAAAATGAAGAGCTTTGAACTGCGATTACGAATATGTATATAACTTATATGTTTGTTACTTATTCTAGGAAAGCCAGTTTCATTAAAATACAATTAAAGCGCCAAGGATAATATGTCATCAAAATGCTATGATTTGGGTATCAAATTAAAGCATTTTTTATGCAGATTATAAATATATATACAAGTTATATGTTTATATGTTTGTTGGAAGAGAAAACTTGAAATGTTCTACATCGCACTATTGAAGTTTTACTTCGAAGCCTAAGACGTGACATGACTGTCACAGTTGACATTATTGACCGCTAAGTGTGTATGAAACAGATACATTGTATATACGCGCTTGTGGTGAAGGGGTAAAATGCACGGCTGCTACGCAGCGGTCGTGGGTTAAATCCCCGGCTCGTACCGATGAGTTTTTCAAATAACTTATGTAGGTACGATATATCATTTGATATACAGTAGAGTAGGTAGGTACCGGTCAAAAGTTTAAGTTTACTCCTTGATTTCGATACAAAATAACACTTTCGGGGAATATTTTTTTTCAGTGTTAACAGCAAAATTTCAAGATCTATTTAATATTAATTTCCCATAGACACTGAACAATTTTATCCATTGGTTCCGATAATAATTCAGAGGCAAACGAAGTTGTAATATTTTGATGATGACTGCCAAAAGCTGCCACAGCTGCCTCAGTTGTTCGAACTGTTCGAAAGTAACGGTCAATTAAAAAGAAATAGCTCAACAATCAGTCACATATTAGTTGAAAACAAGTGTCGACATAAGTTCTGGAAAAATGTTGATGACCCAAAGAGTGGATTTCGTATCAAAATCGTGATGTGAACTTAAAATTTTGGCCAGTACTGTACACAAAGTGCTTTACGGAGTAGGAAAACATCGTGAGGGAACCTGCATACATCTGCAAAGAAATTCAAGGATGTATGAAAAGTTCCCAACAAGTATTGGGCCAGTGTTGCGGAGAATGGCCAGAATACAATATCAAAAATTACGTACTAACAAATATCGGGAATTTCGAGATATGATTCGCGTATCAGAGGAATGTCCCTAAAAATACAATCACAATAGCAATTGTAGCTAAACAAAATTGCTATAGGTATTGTAACATGCGCATACAATTTAAAATAGGTAGAAATGTTTTAATAAAAATTGTAGGCTCTTATTTTGGATGGAAAAAGCCGGCCCACATTAAAGTCTCGTATCTCCCAAACTATGTAGGTACATATTATATCTAATTAGTAATTAAAGGTACATGATAGGTACAACAACGCCACTAGAAAACGAGCTTAGTTAGACGATATGACGCGGCTGGAGGGGAACACTAAATGGGTGCAGGGGGGGCTGGAAGATTTTGACCGTTCCAGGGTCGGGTTTGGCCTTAACATTTGTGCAGGGGAGTTGGTAAGAACGGAAGGTAGGTTTGACTGGTAAATTGAATCTGTGAGATTCGTTTTGATGCTACACATTTTCATTGTAGAGCGAAGGAGCGCTGGGCTCTGGTAGCTTGGCCTTCGGCCTTGCAAGCCGGCGCCCCTTTGGGAGACACTTCGGGCCTTCGGCCCTACGCGGAGCACGGTCTACAGCCTTCGCAGGTTGTGGAGGCGATCGTCGGGTCTGCGTATCTCCGATTCGTTTTCATGTTACACTATTTCATAATGTAGTGTGGTAGCGCTAGGCTCTAGCTTCGATTGTTAAGGCAGTTGCTTGGAGTGAGCGCTTGGAGTCGCTCGTCGGGCCTTAAAGTCTTATCTCTGGACTCTGGCTCCGGTGGTCTAGGCCGAGGGCTCATCTTTCGGCCTCGCAAACCAGCGGTTTCTGAGAGAAGATTTGGGCCTTCGGCCCTACGTCCTACGCCCTTTGCAGGTTGTCAAAACGATCATCCGATCCATTTTAACTTTACACTATTCCGTCGGCTGACGTGGTAGTGCTGGATTTTGGCGGTTCGGCCTTCGGCCTCGCTAGCTGTCACACCTCTGGGTGCCGTTTCTGGCCGTTGGCCCTACACGGAGCTTAGCTTTCAGTCCTCGCTGAAGTTCGAAGCGAACCGTTGGGCCCTCTGGTTCGATTATTCGATTTCGATAATAGTTAAGAGGTACGGTTGTGAGGACCATGTGGACTTGGGCTTGGGCCCGGTCCGGTGTCGGTGTGACGCGCTTCGGCCTCCGCGAGCTCGGCTATCGGCCTCCCACCTTGAAACTCGCCCTGCGGACTCGCTTAACATAGATTTACATTGGTTCCGGTAATATTCCAGCCCTCACACGGCGTGCCCTTCGGCTTCGCCCAAAATTAGCGGGATGGGAACTTCTCGGGCCCCCGGAGCGAAGCCTTGGCCCTCTGTAGAGTCAGTTTTTGAAATTCTATCCAACTTTAAGGAATCTCCAGATTCACTAAAAGGTTTCAAATAAATAAAATAATTAAATAATTAAAAAACACGACTGCCGTTTTAAGCGAACTGAAAAGTAACAAATAATTCCTTCTTCAGGTTAATTCTTGTGAGCGTGTCTACATAATAGGCACTTGTCTTATTACTTACTATATTTTGTTTCGATTGCAGTCGGGGAACCTTTCATTACGGAAAATATAAATATGTGGAGGTTCCCCGACTGCAATCGAAACAAAATATAGTAAGTAATAAGACAAGTGCCTATTATGTAGACACGCTCACAAGAATTAACCTGAAGAAGGAATTATTTGTTACTTTTCAGTTCGCTTAAAACGGCAGTCGTGTTTTTTAATTATTTAATTATTTTATTTATTCGAAAATGTTAAGTAAAGGATAATTATTTATGTTCTCATTTAATTTACAGAATACTCCTGCGAAGTTTCGGATAAAATAGTCCAACTAATCTTGTTTCGCCATACGTACTTTGGAGTCCCATTTCAACCCTTTAGGAGGTGAATTTTGAAAAATCCTGGAATTACTTTTCTTAGATTTTTATTCAAAATTAGTTTACGCAATATGAAATTTCTTAACATAAAACTAAACTTTTTTTCATACAAACTTTCAACCCCGTTTTACCCCCTTAGGAGTATTTTTTTTTAATACAAGTACTCCAGGTAAAATACTCGTACTATATTGGCACCGTGCGCGATGACAGCGCCATTGACAGGTGGCCATTTTAGACATTATAGTCGCCGCTTTCAAGCGGGAAGTAAGTAAATAATTTGAAAAATATTAATTAAATTTTGTGTTATTTTAATATATAAGGCAATTTTGGACAATTGCAGTCAGTAACATTATTGCTAATAACATTAATATAGTTGTTTTCGGTTAGAAATGAGCCTACTCATAACTAAAACGGGGTTTCGTGCCATCACGCACGACATCGTTTTCCAACCGGAGACGATGAATAAAGGGATGAAATTGGTGCAAGCTGGGCATGTTCTCGAGGTTGAAGATATTCGCCAAGAAGACATGTCCCGTATTATCAAATCCCGAGTGGTTCGCCAAGCTTCAGTGACAGCAACGGCGTACAAGACAACTTTGTTTGTAAGTATTATGTAAGCCGATTTTTGTGTTTCGATACCGTTCAATAAGTGTTTTTTTTCTATTCTCTAACAAATAAATTTACTTACAGCTGAACACCAATTCTCATGTAGAGAGTGTATCGTGCGACTGCGTTTATGGGAAATGCAAGCACATTGCAGCACTTATATATACTTCATCAATGTTCGATGAATGGTCTTAGAAATCGGTAAAATTTACAGTCACTGTTCTTCTTGGTGTTATTGCAATTAACAATAACACACCTTACTAGGCCCATATTAAATATTTATCTGAAAACGATGAGAAAATATTTGCTGCAGTATGGATTTGACAGCTGAAGTCGGCGACCATAATGTCAATTTTAGCCGCAGCGAGCGCGGCGATCGTTTCGGCTACCCCCTCCACCCGCTTTGCACCCTGCCAATAATATGGTAGTAGAGGTATGTAGATAAGTACCTACTTCTTCATTGGCAACAACACTTCTATGACGTTTTGAATTAAATAGCCCAACGAATCTGGTTCCTCCTTACAAACATTAACCTTCCATTTAACCCCCATAGGAAATGAATTTTCAAAAAACCTGAAACACGTGTTTACTTATTTATTGTTAAAAACATTAATGTGAAGTTTCGAATAAAATAGCCAAATTAATCTTATTTCCCCATACAAACTTTAACCCTTTTTTTAACCCCCAATCCCATAGGGAATGAATTTTCAAAAAACCTGAAACACGTGTTTACTTATTTATTGTTAAAAACATTCATGTGAAGTTTCGAATAAAATAGCCCAACTAATCATTATTTCCCCATACAAACTTTAACCCTCCATTTAACCCCCATAGGGAATGAATTTTCAAAAAACCAAAAACACGTATTTATTTATTTATTATTAAAAACATTCCTGTGAAGTTTCGAATAAAATAGCCCAACTAATCTTATTTCCCCATACAAATTTTAACCCTCCATTTAACCCCCATAGGGAATGAATTTTCAAAAAACCTGTAACACGTGTTTACTTATTTATTGTTAAAAACATTCATGTGAAGTTTCGAATAAAATAGCCCAACTAATCTTATTTCCCCATACAAACTTTAACCCTCCATTTAACCCCCAAAGGGAATGAATTTTCAAAAAACGTGAAACACGTGTTTACTTATTTATTGTTAAGAACATTCATGTGAAGTTTCGAATAAAATAGCCCAACTAATCTTGTTTCCCCATACAAACTTTAACCCCCCATTTAACCCCTTTAAGGGAGGAATTTTCAAAAATCCGTTCTTAGTGTGCCTCTAAACATTATAAAAAATGTACATGCCAAGTTTGAACTCTCTAGGACCAGCGGTTTGGGCTGTGCGTTGATTTAAGTCAGTCAGTCAGTCAGTCAGTCAGTCAGTCAGTCAGTCAGGACATTGCCGTTTATATATATAGATGTTGTATCTTTTTAGTTAATTATCCTATTGAAATGATGTTTATCTTGTTTGTTTTATTTTTGAGAGGTCTATTTGACACACAGTTACTAACTTTGACCACAGTTGTAGTTCAGGAAATGGCTGGTGCTTACGTTAAATATAAAAAAAAAAAATTCGAGTTACGTTAATAATTTAATGAAAATCATCAAAAGTGCATTTCGTAACTTAGTGTAACTCACAAATTGAAACCAAATTGCTTATAAGCCATACATTACAAATGGCGCTTACAGCATTGACATTTATAAAAATATGGTGAGTACATTAAGAAGGACATATTTTGTACTTACAAATTCGTACTTTGATTTGCTTTAGATGTCCTTAAAAATATTTATCTACATTCATATCATAAGTTGTCTACAATATGTTTAGCGGCGGTAAGCAAATAGCCTACTTTAAGAAATCTGTATCTGTGGGTGTATCATAATTTTTACTTTACGATATCGGCAACCGATATCTTAATCACAATTAAATTTCGAACATTCTGTTAAAAAGAAAAAACACACTTTAATTTCGATTATCGAATTAATCGATTTGTAATTTCATTCACATTAAAATTCATATTCCATACATTCTTCTAAATCTCGAATACTGAGAATCGATTTGAGAATCGATATCGACTCAAGACCTTACCTGGTTTATGAATAAAAAAAAACTAATGTCAGTTCAGTCATTTGTTTTGTTTGAATTGTTTCAAACATCCAACTTTTTTGGACTGTTGACTTGAAAGTTAAATATTATCGAGTTCGTTGTGAAATATTTACACTGAAAAATATATGACGACGAAGACAGTGATGTTGAAATGTGTGAAACACCACCAGAAATCCGGGACGCCACTACAACCGTGAACAATAATTTGCTGTCACAAAAATAAACATATTGTAGAAAACTTATTATATGCATGTAGATAAAGTTATGTATGCAACTGTTCATAATTAGGCATTATGAACCAGTCACATAAAAAACTATTATTTTATTATTATTTTATTTTATTTTATTTTTTAAATTCACCGTTCGAAAGAGCAGGAAATTTGCAGTCGAACGGTATACTTAACTCAATTTCATCATTTTGGTGGTTACATTAATTCATATTACAATCGACGATATTTGCAATTAAGAATAGATAAATGCAATTTGGTGTTTGGTGTGGGATGCTACATGTGTCAGCACATTCGCCGCCACCCATATCGGTCGTACATCTCGCTTGGCCGGAGCCGCTGCCGAGACTCAAGCCGCGGTGAAGCGCCAGAAGTACGCGCCCTTGGGACCCGGCTACATATTCGTGCCTTTAGCGGTGGAGACAGCGGGCTGTTGGGGTGGAGATACGAAGCAGTTTGTGCAGGACATTGGTCGCCGGCTCAGACTAAAGGGAGAGGATCCCCGCTCTGAGTCGTTTCTGGTGCAAAGGTTATCCATGGCTATCCAGCGTGGAAATGCTGCCAGCGTAATGGGTACTTTTGCACCGGAAACGGCAAGGGACGGGGTTGTAATGTGATAAGCTGTGTGTGTGCATTGAATGGTAATTTAATTTTAGTAATTTGTGTAATTTGTAAGTTTTTTTGTAATTCTCTAATTTGTAATTAAACAATTAAGAATTGCACATAAGAAATTCATTTTGTGTACCGAAGGAATTTCGTTGAGTGGGGATAGAATGAGCATTCGCTCGTTTGCTGTAAGTCCACCTTCACATGAGTAATTAAAACAAATTTTGTAAATAGCCATTATAAATCTCTTGACGAACACATAAAATAAAATGTAAACACGTACAAATTTCATACCGTATTTAATTCGCAGAAACAAAACCTCCGAGAGGTCATACAACTCGGAGCGATTTGGTAAACTGCCTTGAGGCCGACCCACACACTCGTGTTCACAACACACATTGTGTACAACTGGACACTCAAGTAATTGGAACACTAGGCCTCTTCAGAACCTTATATAAACACCAAATAAAAAATTTAAAAACAACCAACTTCAACCGATTTCTTCAAGATTCTTTCATCTGTGGTTTCCATCATTGGTTTCCTATCATGAAATCCTACTTTCTGAATGCGAATTCTTGTAAATAAATGAAAATTACCAAAAGCGCCATACATGTACCTATTATAACATTTGAAGAGATCCCTCGTTTCCTCCAAGATCTCATCATCAGACCCCAACTAGGTCCAAACGGGACCATCTCGGAGTTATACACGTTCGACCACAAAAAAAAATCGGTCCATGATTCTCGAAGATATCGGGTAACATATTTTTTTTCTCTCACCCTTTTTTGAAGTCGGTTAAAAATGGACCATAAGTCCTGACTCTTAGTCCATTTTGACAAGGTTCTAAAGTGTTTCTACTTTTACTTTGACATAGATCCTGAGTGACCATGGGAATCATTTATGTTGTGAAAACTTAAGTGACATAAATAACATATGTGATGCTGACATGATTTGTCTTAATATAAATAAATAAATATCTTGGGACATCTTAAACAAATCGACCTAGTCAAGAGGTAAGCTCAATTAAGGCTTATATATTAATATTATTATGAAGATGCAAGTTCCTTATCAAAGAGGACAATTTAAATTTAATGTCACATAGCAGAATAATCTTTTAAGTTGGTAATGCGATATTATTCCGTAATATCGATAAGTCGATAAAACAGCTTAGTCAATCCCTGTGACAATTAGATTTTTGCTATGAAAATTCCGGCCTTAATTTAATCATAGTAACTTTTTCGGTGGAGCAAGATCCACTTTTATTTACATTTGGTCCATGTATGTACATACAGTTGAATACTTGGTTTAACTCTCTTTCTTTTTTATCGGTCTTCATTTTCAAAACTGTACAATTTATATACATAAATGAAATCTAACTAACCTATATCTAAGATTGGCCCGTGTGTCATTGTACCAAGGATGCTGGTGGTATTTCCTCGCTGTATCGTAATACCGATGCGATGTACAGTGAGTTACAAAGTCATGTATCCACTTTTTCACCTTACTGAGGTGAAAAAGTGGATACAAGACTTTGTAACTCACCGTACGAGAAAGCCGCCAGCTTTTCGATCTTTAGTTACGTCAACCAGACGTTTCGCGATTTTAGTAACCAGTTTGTGTGCGCTGGGGTCCCATGAGCCTTAAGTTTCTACGCCACACGGTACAAAATCGTTACTCTTTGCCGAGGCACATATAAGTTGCATAAGTTAAGTTGCATTGTTTGATAACAAAGAGGACAAATTTTACAGAATAATCTGTTAAGTTGGTAATGCGATATTATTCCGTAATATCGATAAGTCAATAAAACAGCTTGGTCAATCCCTCTATCAGTTAGATTATTGCAATGAAAATTCCAGCCCTTGAATTAATCGTAGTAACTTTTTCAGTGGGTCCTGATCCACTTTTCTTTCTGTTTGGTCCTGTCCTGTACAGTTAAATATTTGGTTTTCCTCTCTTTCCTTATATTTTTTCCGGGCTCAAGTCATACTGGTCCAACAGCAGCGAATACAACTATGCCGTGAATACCCAACGGATGAAATTAACTAATCCGGCGGCGGCAAACCACTTTAGTAATTACAATTCGCCAAAAGAATCGTCCCAGTTTCGTTTATTTGGGAGTGAAATGACATAAAGATGTGTGGGCAGGGAAGGTCTTTGAGATATTTGTTTCCCCACTTTCTGCTAATAAATAAATAAATAAATAATGTAAGGGCAGCCTGTACGTTTTGACGTAAGTTGTCGGGACGGAGCTATCTAAAATGGGATAGTGATATTCTCCTCGCATTCCATTCACTCTTACGTAGAAGCTTACAGGTGTAATTCCAGCATAACTCAAATATACCTAGTCCCACAGTAATTCTTGTACCGCCCGTGGCACACACGACACACAATGTATTTCATAACACCTGTGAGGGAAAAAAAGGATATATTTAATTACACAAAACTACTCTAACATGGTGAAATCATTTAAAAAAATTTGGAATGACTTAAACTCAAATACGTGATGGACAAAGGACCTAGGTGCTTAGACAAGTTGCCAATCGCTAACGCTTAATCGTCCATCGTCAACGAAAGGCAGCTACCTGTCTTTGTCGCAAAAATATGAGAGTTGTAGAGAGGGAAAACTACGATACGCTATTAAGCGATTGGCAACTTGGCTAAGCAACCAGGTGGTTTATGCTACCCCGATACTTCAATTATACCATTTATATTGCAGTAATTCCTAATGTGACGTAATGTTGTATAATAATTCATTACTGCCCATGGGCAACATAACGCATCTACGGCGCCCATCGCCTGCGCGCATTGGCGCACTTACCGAAGAGGTGCGATGAATATAAACTAGAATATAACAGGTAAATATAGAAAACAATTATGACTGAGGGGTAAATATCTTTGTGATAAATACATAAAGAAAAGCCCTCCCCGGTATTCTAAGTTCAAACCCAGGGCCTCCAGTTTCATACAGGTTACTACAGTTTCACAAATAAATAAAAATATAAGTTTTATGGTTATTATCCAGAAACCACGTTAATGAACTAAATTTTGAAGTTATTATCAGTCTGTACAAATTATTCATACAAATTATTATCTAATACCTAATCTATGACTTCAGAAATGAGAAGATCCGTAGTGGAGCAAAAATTGTTGACGTAGCCCTCGGGATTAGCAAGCTGAAGTGGCAGTGGGCAGGCCACATTGCACGCAAAGCAGATGGTCGATGGGGTCGAAAAGTGCTCGAGTGGTGACCACGGTTTGATCACGTTTGACGTCTCACAAGATGGGCAGACATGCAGGGGTGCGATTTTTGAATTTCACCAGTGATTTATTCTCACCGAAAACAAGTGATTTCTCTTGAGTTCGTATTTTTGAAATGTCATCGGTGACTAGAATGGTCATACCTATGATATCGCTTTACGAGTGCCCCTACCCACTCGATTTGAAATCACCGTGTGACTATTTTTGACAGTTAAGTTAGTGACATCTGCCATCTTTCAAAACTTTGGTTTTCTTTTCAACTGACATTGACACGGTCTTACGTTCGACCGCTTTGACAGAACCTAAATAAGTTATAGGTAGTATGAAAAATAAAAACCGATACTAAGGGCAACACTACTATATCTGAGCAAAAAGGAACGTAACAGGATAATTGTCTATGTATATGACTGACATTGTACAATTTCTGCATGTTGGTAAAGAACGTGTGAGAATCAAAAATACAACATTTGGGAAACAGTGACATGAAATCACAGGTGATAATTTTAGTCACCAGTGATCTCAATATCATCGGTGAAATTCAAAAATCGCACTCCAGATCGCTTCCAACGGGTGTATGTGGAGGTCCAAAGAGGCCTATGTTCAGCAGAGAACGTTTTATGGCTGAAATTATGATGATGATAATATGACTTGATATCTCTTTATAATTTGTTATTTCTCTATGCAAAAGTGCAGTAGGTAATCGCCTCTGCATTGCCGAAGCCAAATGCGGGCAACATACGAACATTACCGGCGACCTTGGCTCGTCGGGTTTATTTTAATACGACAGAAATTATCCACGTCAGGTCATTATGTTGTTACTCGTATGGTTATTTTTATTTATAAAGAGCGGCGATGTCATTTTTTGCCGCGAAACTTTACCGTGTGTATGTGGAATAGAATAGAATAATACTTTATTCGTAGACTTTGACTTAACTAAACAAATACTAACAAAAAAAACAACAGAAATAAACAAAGCCATCATAGTGTACACATTAATGCGATCCAATTGCCCAGCGTGGCGATTATGAGCATTTACCTCCTAATGCGTCCATACGCATAGTTAATAGGAAAGGCCTACGTCCACCAGTGGACTAAGATAGGCTGATGATTAGTTGGTAGTGACCCTGCCTACAAAGCTGGAGGTTCCGAGTTCGAATCCCGGCGAGAGCATTATTTGTATATTTATTTATCACAAAATTTGTTCCTTAGTCATGGCTATGCCTATGCCTATGTACAATTTAAGTATCTATTTTAAACATCGTCGCCCGGTACCCATATCACAAGCCTTAATTGAGCTTACCGTAGGACTAGGTCGATTTGTGTAAGAAAGATGTCACATTATATTATTATATTAATTATTTATTATTTATGTATCTAGATAAAACTGTTGTATGGACATGTTATTCGAAAAGTCTCTTAGCTTTCGTAAAAAACAACGACCGACACTGTCGCTCAATCCGAAACCTAATCAAGCTTTTACTCTTATTATCGCTTATCTGATAAGCTCTCGAAATGTTCGATAACCGACGCGTAATGAAGTGTAGGCGATGTTACATAAGTTCATTGGTTGATGGAGATAGCGGGACCCATGAACAAAGGTTTATCAAAGTTGGTGATTGTATTTAGAAGTACGTAGTTTGTGTTTTGAACTAGTGACCCAATTTTGTGGTTACACGATTTGATGAAGTTTGCACGATATCGGTAACACGTGGAATAAAAGAAAATATAGATTTTATCCACAGCATGTCCTGTATTGAAATTTGCAATATAGGGACCTACTCGATAAATATACAGTCAAAGAAATGTATTTGCGGACCTCTTTGACCTTTATTGTCACAGTAAGAAGACATAGTAACAAACATCTCATCCATAATGTCCCTGGTTTTTTGAAGAAAAACGTTACACTGAAATATTGATTCAGTTCAGCAGTGTTATTCACTAAGGAAACCGCCTTGCTGTCAGCGCTGTGTCAGCGCTGCGGCAGCGTCGAGCCTAAAAATGGTATTCACTAATGCACTTTAAACGACACTAGTGCTCGGCGACGAATGCGGCGTGAGCTGGAACTACACTGCGTCGAGAGTTTGACGTTTAATGATACGAACTTCGTATTCTCTAACGAAAAACAGCGACGAACTCGCCCAAAACCTCGCTCACAGCCTCGATTCCTCATGTCAAATAAAACAGCTAGGATTTTACACACGGTCGTCTCGACGTCGAGCTCGTTGACGAACGCAGCGTCGAATGTGTGAATAAGAGAATAGCATAGCAGGTGTACCATTTCCCATTAATTCCCCTTCAAAACTTATCTATTTTTTTATTTAACATAGAAAATACAAATACCTATAAATAAACTTTTCGCCAAACTGTATACAGTTTTTTGCCGCTGTGCTCCAAACTAAAGTACAATTTAGGAATAGTGTTGGCAAAGTTAGCTAGGAACGGCACTATTTGGAGGTTAGGTTAGAAAGTTGTTTACTAAATAAGACAACTAAAGACGGTCAAGCTGTGGCTTGGTGGGGAACCCGTGCGCGGGTGTGTGGCGTGCACGTTGTACCTATGTAAACGTTAGGTATACTAAAATGAGAGTACATACCGCTTGCGTGGTGGGCACGTGCGCATGACGTGCAAGCGGTGTGCCATCTACAATGACATTTCCGACACTACAACGCGCAAGCCACGCACACGAGTACGCGCTGCACACATATCCCGTGTGGCTCACTCTTAAGCTCTCTCGTCTTGGCTTTAGGGTGTTTCTATGCGATTTTTTTTACGCATTTTTATTGTTCATTACCATCTTTCATTATATCAATCTCTCGTTCCTGCTAGAAAAATATCTAGGTATTGTAATGATAATGACTTGATTTGTACGACAGCATAATCACATAGAACTACCATTTAGCAATTACCTTATCCGACCTTAACATTATTTACATACTACTGCACTATTGCAGCAAATGAGGTCGTCATGCACGGTGCATTTTCCTTCCCGGTTAAATTTGTTGGCACACGGAAATGCGTCCACATCACAACAAAATATCTCGATAAAGCCGGTGCACACGAGCGTAGTAAAATAAATTATACTTCATTATACTCCTAGATATTTTTCTAGCAGAAACGAGAGATTGACAAAATTAAACATCGACATAATTGTTATCGATAAGTCTTATAGTCGTCAATAAATCTATTTAGGTAATTAATAAATAATGCGTCGCAATTTAGAGATACATTAAGGTGCAATCTTGTAAAGGTGCGGTTAAACTAAAAGAGCATTCGCTGTTCTAACCTCCCATTCTACGAAATTCGATCGGTACACAAAACGTGATTGGTTGATTTCTTAGAACGGGCGCTAGAACAGCGAATGCTCTTTTAGTTTAACCGCACCTTTACAAGATTGCAAATCATAATCAAAACGCTACTCTACTTTTCTTATCTCTTCTAATTAACACTCATCAAAAGAACAAAGACAAATAAAAAATACTCTAACGCCATAGGCAACGATTAATAGTATTCGATTAAAAAAATCATGTATCCTGTATTTCTTGGTTACATGATTTTACGAAGTTAGCTTCTGTATGAGAATAGGGTGTACTCATCGATAACAGTTAATATCGATGTTTCATTCTGTAAATCTCTCGCTCCTGCTAGAAAAATATCTTGGTATATTTATAATAATTAATTACTTCCAAACCAAAGCGCGTGACGGAGTCACGAACGAAGGGTTCCGTACCATTATTAATTTATCATAAAAACGAGCAAAAATATCGTCGCAGCACCATTGCTCGAGCACACTTAGCCACTCACTTGCTTCATGTAGCTTTTGTTATATGTCTTATTTTACATAGACATAGAGTCTATCGCAAAAATCAAAGCAAGTGAGTGGCTAGGGCGATGGCGATAAAATGTTTGAAACAAACGCATGTCAGCCTCCGTAGCCTAGTTTGTGGGTCTAAGTCGATTTGTGTAAGATGTCCCAAGATATTTATTTATTATTGGTACTCGCACAGTCTAAACTCGTGTAGATGCACGCGCGCCATGCTTGTGTGAGTGAAATAAAAGATCCGTACCATGAGTTGGAAAGTGAAGGATACATTAGGTTTTATTCGATACATAATGCATTGCATGTATGTATCGAGTAAAATCTAACGTTACTGATGCTTGCATAGTCGAGGTACCTATGGTTACAATACAAGGATGTGCGATCAGCGAAGAGGGGAGCGTCGCACTTCAGTGGGAGGCAGGGTGTATCCATACTGTACGTTAGTACTATTTATTATACTATGCCTCGAGTATACACCGAGCCTAAAATGTCTGCTCCAAATCCCAACATCACCGCTGCCAAGATTTGTTGTATTATTTAAACGCCTCAAAGTCCTAGGATTAAGGCTTATTTATGTTTTAACTAATCGGCTTCGGTTTAATACGTTGAGAGTTGAGACGGATTGGAATTATGAGTGCCGCTACTATGAGTTTGTGTACTTGCTTTCTATTTTACGATACATAAATAAACACAGATGACAATGTTCATCAAACAAAAAAAAACCAGCTAAGAGCAAGTCGGCCCGTGCTTGATGTAGGCTTTCGTAGTTATTCAAAAACGGCTAGGACGATTATTTTTGAAATAGGCACACTATTCCTGATTTTTTTCATATTTTTTGTACCCATTGATCAATCAAAACTTAGACTTAGAACAGTTTTTTTTATTCTGGAGTTATCTCCGAAAATATTGCCATTACAAACATGACATTCATTTTAGACCCTTATTCTATTTGAAAGACCTATTCAACGATACCCCACACGATAGGATTACATCAGGATAAAAAAATACACGGACAGACGGACATCGCGAAACTACAACTAGTTTACAATGGAACCCTAAAAAGAGTTCGTGGAAACGTAGAAAGGCCCAACAGGAGGAACCAATGACCTGCTAAAGATACAGAGTGCGTAGTCAAGATCCCTAAACAATGTAGTTTTCTCTCTGTGTCTCCGTGTCACTCTTTTTACCCGACTTCAAAAACTAAGGAGGCTCCCAATCCGACAATTTTTAATGTATTTTACTCGGTATCTCCGCGACCCGTGAACCAATTTTCAATTTTTTTTATCGAACGAACATACTCCTAGATGGTCTCGTTGGCACTATGTAGGGCACTGATGAGGGTATCTTGGAGAAATCGGTTGAAATCGGTTTTTGGTGATTATTTAGGGTAACTATAAGGGTTCCGTGTTTACTATGGAACCCTAAGAATGCAAAGAGAAGTAAGGCTACGGCAAGATCATGGTAAGGAAAACGTTTATGGATTAACCGTTCTGTTGTAAAATTAAACGGGTAAAATTATTTGAATAGGTACCTATAAAAGTTCATTAAAAGTCTAGAAAATTATTCATATTTGAAAATGTCTTAATAATTAGGTACGTATAGATAAACCAACCGTGTTAAAGATAAATTTCCTTATAGATGCATCAGGAAGTAAATGTCCATAATAAACAAAAGAGAGGCCAACGTCCAACTGTGGACTGAGATTGATTGTATAAGTGATGTGTATAAGCAGACAAAGGATGAAAGACTTCGGAACCTATCTGGAACCGAAGGAGGTCAAAACGCTACCGTCTAGGGTCCATCCTCAAACATATTGAGTCCAAAACCCGTGTACCGATAAAAAAATATTTCAATTTAGAACCGGTGCACCAAGTCGGAATCTGATGATGGGATTTTAGAGAAATAATTTTTTTCATGATCATTAAGTATATTTTTTTACATTGGCCAGACTTGGCACAGAACCAGGAGCTGTGGAGATCTGAGGGGAAAGGCCTTTGCCAGCAGTGGAAGTAGTGGAACACCCTTACAGGCTAGAAAAAAAAATTACAAGCCAAAGAATACTCCTCAAGTACTTATTCTGAGACGTTTGCAATGTCGTTGACTCAGCCCACGCGCGATTAGCACGAGATAACATTGGTAACACTCGTAAACATTATTGGCACTAAAGAAATATCGAATTTGTTGTAACACTCCGTAACTTTAATATGACTTTTCATCACACTTGCTGTCTAAGCGCGCCATTGCTTGTGTGCGCAGCGGGAGTAATAGAAAAGTGAAATTCCCTAGGGAGTAATAGAAATGTCAGTACGTCATTTAATAATATTATGTCTTAAAACTTATTTTTTGGTTGGCAAGTGTGATGAAAAACATTGTATGCATCACGGTCGGTAAGCGGAATACTAACTCGAGTCATAAAAGCCCTCCGCCTAACGGCGTCGGGCTTCTAACACTCTCGTTAGTAATTCCGTACTTACCTCCCTTGATGCACAATGTACTATTTAGAAGTCGTTAAAATACCGATTATTAGTTATGTGTGTTAGAGAGGACCAAAATAAGCACAAAAATCGAAATTCGTAAATTTCGAGGATTTTTCTCTGACACTCCAAGGAAGGTGTCATTAGAGTGAGAGGGACAAATCCTCGAAAGCGAATTTCGAAGTTCGCGATAGGGCCGCTTGTCCAGTTAGGTCAAAGACTGATATATTATTAATGGCGTCGCAAAGCAACTCTAAAAGTAGAAGCAATAATTATTTAGTTCAATAATTAATTATTTATTCGTAGGTACATTTTTGATGAATTGTGTTTGACACACAAGTGTTTGCAGCTTTAGGGTTTTTATTATTTTTATGTAGAGCAAATAACAAGAACTGTGAACTGTGAAGTGGCAAGTTCAAAAATTAAAACGAGATGTATTAGGGAACATATCTCCTAATAATGTATACGTTGGAATATATATGTATTCCAAATAAACGAAAGAAAAATATGTTTCTATGTATGTTAAGAACTTATGTGCCTCCCTTTTTGTTTCGATTTTTTATAATGTATTACAGCTATCGATATAAAACTGGAAACTAATTATATTGCGTATATTACTCGTATTACATCCCGACATTTGGAACGCTTTTGCAATTCTGTTGGGGTGTAATATTTTAATATACGCGATATAATCCGTTTTCAGTTTATTTCATGAATAACTATCGCGGTAACCGACGACAATGTGAATATATCGAAATTTATAAAAACCTATTGTTTATTTAGTTACAGCGGCCCTTACCACGAAAAACGAAATTCGTAAATTTTGAGGATTTGTCTCGCTCACTCTAATAACGCCTTCGTTTGAGTGACAGAGAAAATACTCGAAATTTACGAATTTCGATTTTCGCGGTAGTAGGCCAGTTTCATCCGTATGGACTACTAAAATCCGTAATTAACAAGTATTTCTAATTACAGGCTGGTGCACTGAACGAGTAGGACATCAACACTTTCAACCAACTACGAGGGATCCATTCTAAAGGCCACGCCACACCGATGCACGTGCACCACGTGCGCGTATGCGTGGCGTGCGGGTTGTACTGTATGTAAATGTTCATTAGATGGCACACCGCCTGCGTCGTGCACGCGCGTGACGACGACATTTACGTACGCTACAGCACACATGTGCATGTGCTGAACACGCATTTGATTTGGCTTGGCCCTTTGTGGCCGAGCGACCCGAACCGGTACCGCAAACTTCGTAAATCGTAAATTTCGAAGATCTGTCTCTCTCAGTCCAACGAAGAAGTGATCGGTGATAGATGCCCTAAATTTTCGATGTTCGATGTATGATAGTGGCTTGATTTGGCTTAGCCCTTTGTCGCCGAGCGCCCCAAGTTGGTACCGCAAACTTCGTAAATCGTAAATTTCGAAGATCTGTCTCTCTCAGTCCAACCAAGAAGTGATCGGTGTGACAAAGACAGATGCTCTAAATTTTCGATGTTCGATGTATAACGCGCACTTCATAAATTTATAAGATCTGTCTCTCTCAGTTCAACGAAGGAGTGATCGGTGTGACAAGGACAGATGCTCTAAATTTTCGATGTTCGATGTATATGTGCTATAATAGCAGTCTGTAAGAATGTGGCTCCTTTCCAAATGGCATTTAACAATAAGTTTAATAGAAAAAGCCGTGTCATTGAATAATTACGACTCTTAGACGAAAATAGAGCCATCTTGAATTTATTACAATGACTTGAGAATAGTTAATGTGGAATAGTTCTTGTTTGTTTGCGGAAATGTTTGCTAATGTTGTGTTACTAAAATAGCTCTGGGGCACCGGTATAAGAAAATATTACAATACAACTCGTTGTATTATTTTCCTGTACAAATCCAAGTGTCACTGACCATAAATGTATTTGGTGGAATGGTATTTAGATTTGTGAGTTGTCACAGCCATATACATAAAATTGCCGTCATCTAATAGTAGTTTATGCAACCGTACGTAATGCCAAATAACGTATGCACTACTTTATCTAAACATTTTAGAGCACTAATGATATGTGCGTAGACTTAATTTTCTACATATACAAGGTGCCCACGAGGAAAGGGAAAAATTGTTACAGCATATTCCTGAGGGCCTAGTGTAGGTAATAACTCATAAAAAACGTCTCGATCGCGTTTACGTTTTCATCGTCATTTGTATGAAATGGCGATGAAAAACGTAAACGCGATCGAGACGTTTTTTATAAGTTATTACCTACACTAGGCCCTCTGAGACTAAAAGATGCAAAAAATGTTAAACGAGTTTTGATAAAATCTGCAAAAAAAAATTTTTTTTTAGTTTTTTTTTTGATGTTTTTAATTCCTTTAATAGTCTTAATACAAAAAAAAAATGTTATTAATGAAACTATCGCAAATATGCTTTTCAAACGTTTTTTTTTTATATTTGCTAGGTAATTAAAGATTTTTTTTGTTCATTTGATGTCTGTCAATTAAGTGTCACAAGATTAAGACAACATGGTAAAAAAATCGTTTCCTAAAATGCTTTTATCACAGCGTAACGGGCTATTCAAAACGGTTTTAGGAAAAAATCAAATTTTCTCTTAAAATGGACTCAATCCAGAAAACTTCATATGACATTTTGAACTTCAAATTTAGTCATAAATCCGCTGTTGATTTTTTTCGCCTTCCTCGTGGGCGCCGTGTATAAAGCTCGGCGCAGGGGCTACTTCACAAATAAGTATCAAAATGCTGTATTCTGGAAACCCTTAACTTTCGAACATGGTCGTGACACCTGTCAAACTAAATAAAAAAATACGCTAATCACAGTGAACACACTATGTAGTTACTGCCTACAATCGACAATCCGTTTGCCCAGTATGGGCATTATAGGCATTTTCACTTCTAGGGACACTAACTCTCACAAAAAAGTTAACTTCGATGTCAGTTTTGTAACAACAATTAAGGATTAAATATTTACGTAAATCCACTTTTTCATGTTTTTTATATTGCATAAACGCTTATTCTTTCTGGATAAAATGATAAAAAAATATTTTTGTAAATATTTAATAGTTAATTGTCGTTACAAAGCTGACATCGAAGTTAAGATTTATGTGAGAGTTTTAAGCTAATTGGGTGTCCTTAGAAGTGAAAATGCCCTTATACCTCCTAAAGGTGCATTCAGACCAAACGAGCATTCGCTATTCTATCCCCCACTCTACGAAATCAACGAATCACGTTTTGTGTAACGATCGAATTTCGTAGAGTAGGGGGATTAGAATAGAATAGCGAATGCTCGTTTGGTTTGAATGCACCTTAATGCGTCCATACGCGTAGATAATGAGAGAGACCTGTGCCCTGCAGTGAACTGAGATGGGATGAAGTTGATGATGAATTTCATTATTTGAAATTTAAAATGAATGATAATTGAACTTTCAGCTGTTAGGATTAGGACTAAGCATATTTATGCATAGGTATTTTATAGGTGGGTTTAGTTTTAATTTTATATTATTGGTTTTAATTTCTTATTTTCTTTTATAATTCTCGCATTACTTAGTATTTTCATGCAATCCTAAAGGAAATGGTAACAGTATACTTATTTATTTATTTATACGGTGTTTCTATGCAATTTTGTTACGCGTTTATTTTGTTCATTACCATCACCACTTTATTTACCGTTTTATAAAATCAAACGCGACTATTATGCCAGAATAGCAGACAAACATGCGTCTACTATAAGATAATCGAAAATGACTCCACTATTTATACGCAGTTCGTCAATAATTTGGGAATGGTAATGACTTGATTGTTGCGACTGAATAATCGCATAGAACTACCCTATAAAGAGATAAAACAGAAACAGAGGGTAACAGTAGCAGTGTACCTAGTGTAACATGACTAGTTATAGTTTGCCGTTTTCTAAGAGTGAACATTTGAGAGTTTAGAAATGAGCCTTATTTGTATGACGTTAAGACTATCGGAAAAATGGTGGGTCTACCCTCATATTATTAAGGATTAATCTATAACTATCAAAAGCTCATTCTTACAAATCGGCAACTATAATAAATCACAATTTGTCATTCACTGCAATCAATGACAACACAATTATGTAGTAATAGTAAGTTCTGCTAATTTCTGGTCTGGCTTTTGCATACACCAAGCTGATTTGCAAATGAACATCGAATTCTTAATTGCATGATCAAGTCGTGAATTCTCACCCTGTGAGCACAAGAGAGAAATATAAACCAATTTTTGATGACCTCTACAATATTCTTCTCTAAAAAATAAAAAATGTTTTATTAATATTCAATGTCACATATCAAAGAGAAATAGACCAAGATCACCAACGTACAATGTGGGAATCGAACCACGCTCTAAATAAATTATTATTAATAATAAGTTAGAAATAATCTTAAAATATATATCCAGCAGTGGACTATCATAGGCTGCTGATGATGATGATGATGATGAATCTTAAAATTCGTCATCGCAAATGTTAATTGCTAATAAAAGCCAGCTTAAGATTTGTCTTGAGTTGAGTCCCATGTTCTAAACCCGTGTGTGTATATCGGAAATATTTGTTCGTTAGTCATGCTATTTTTCTATTATGAATATCGTCGCTTTTTTATTGTTTTGGTAGAAATTATTAATATTTTGGTGGGTCCCGTGATTGAAAATATAAATTCCGATATTAATTCCGGTATTAAAAATAACCCTGTAATTGAAAGCCCTATAGCCCATTAAAGTAACGTATAACCTGAGGCCCTACCGCGAACCACGAACGAAATGTTGCCTCCCTTTCACACTAATGTACGAATTCACGAGTGCGAGAGAGAGGCAACACTTCGTTCGTGATTCGGAGTAGGGCCTCTGGTTGCGAGCGACATGCTACATTAATTTTGACGCCATTTAAGTATTACATAAATAAAATAAACAAATAAATATCTTGGGACATATTACACAAGTAAAGTAATTTTCCTAACTAGTGCGGAAAAGTAAACTTGGCGCACGCTTCACGTGCATTAATTTCTCTTTTTACACGACTGCCAAAAGGAGAGTATATGTGTTCAGCCCCTATGTATGTTTCATATTTTCTTTAAACACGCAGATCTTCGCGACCACTTAACCGTTTTTAATGTTGTATGGTATCATTAGAATCCTCGTGATGTCGCGAGTAACATAGGATATGTGACGTCACGTTAAAAACAATATGGCGGCCTATAAATTCAATAATGTCTGACAAAAAAAAATCATTTTAGAAAAAAACTATCGAGTTTGGTATCAAAATGAAGAACTTTGAACTGCGTTTACGAATATGTATATAACTTATATGTTTGTTACTTATTCTAGAAAAGCCAGATTCATTAAAATACAATTAAAGCGCCAAGAATAATATGTCATCCAAATGCTATGATTTGGGTATCAAATTAAAGCATTTTATATGCAGATTATAAATATATATACAAGTTATATGTTTAAATATATGTTTGAAGAGAAAACTCGAAATGTTCTACATCGCACTATTGAAGTTTTTCTTCGAAGCCTAAGACGTGACATGTCTGTCACAGTTGATACATCGTCTTGTGACCGCTAAGTGTGTATGAAACAGATAGATTGTACATACGCGCTTGTGGTCAAGGGGTAAAATGCACGGCTGCTACGCAGCGGTCGTGGGTTCAATCCCCGGCTCATACCGATAAGTTTTTCAAATAACTTATGTACGATATATCATTTGATATACAGTGGTACCTACTGCTACTACTAATATATATCGATCAAAAGTTTAAGTTCACTCCATGATTTCGATACAAATTAATACACTTTCGGAGGATTTTTTTTCAGTGTTAACAACAAAATTTTAAGATCTATTTAATATTAATTTCCCGTAGAAACTGAACAATTTTATATATTGGATCCGATAATAATTCATTTTTAACCGACTTCAAAAAGGAGGAGGTTAACAATTCGTCGAAATCTTTTTTTTTTTTTTATGTATGTTCCCCGATTACTCGAAGACGCGTGGACCGATTTTAAATATTCTTTTTTTGTTTGAAAGGGTATACCTTCTAGTTGGTCCCATTGTCACCGAATCCAGATCTGATGATGGGATCCTGGAGAAATCGAGGGAACTCTTCAAATGTTGTAGGCACACATGACATTTTTCATTTATTTTTGAAGACTAATCAAGTATTTGCATCTAGTCATGAACATCTTAAGTTGGTGATCTGATGATGGAAGGTACAACTCTTTAGCAATTAGGAGTTGGGGGATAATTCTTTAAGTATAACATATTTCGTGTATTTTGGAAGCTATTTGAGTATTTGCCTTTAGGTGGTCATCCTTTCATGTTGGTGAGCTGATGATGTAAGGTACAACTCCTTGGAGATTAGGAGTTGGGGGATAATTCTTTAAATATAACATATTTCATATATTTTGGAGGCTATTCGAGTATTTGCCTTTAGGTAGTCATAGTCTCATGTTGATGAGCTGATGAGGAAAGGAATAACTCCTTAACGATTAGGGGTTGGAGGATCATTCTTTGTATATATAACAAATGTCATACATTTTCGAGATCTATTCAAGTGTTTGCTTAGTAGTTATGACATGTCGGTTAGCGGTTAGTGATTCTTTAAATAATATTGGCATGCTAAGTCTGTTACCTTTGAAATTGTTTTTGTATTCATACATATAAGTTCGCCAGTTCAGGTTTTATGGCCTACTACAGTGCAGTACATTCTAATTATAAGTATTTAGAGCATACTGAATAACGATTTTATATTTACACTACTAAAAAGCAAAAAATAAAATATTTTAAAAATAAAAATAAAACCGCCTTCAAAAATTCGCCCGAACTAAAAAGTTAAAAATAATTTTGGTTCCTACTTCTTAGGATTTCCTACCCAAACCTTTAAACCTTTTACCCTATTCATTGAAATAAAACATTATGGCTAGGTACCCTACAGATTTCTTAGAAGTCGGTGCCAAGACAAATATGTTCACTTTGCGAGTACTTATATGTATTTGATAGAGCTTTGTAATATACTGTCACTCCGGTTATGCTTTCCTGAAAATGACTGAGGCAGACCATTCTGTTGATAAAAGCGTAATCGGAGTGACAGTAAGTTACAAAGCTCTATCTAATATATACCTATGAACGTATTCGGCTTGGCACCGACTTCTAAGAAATCTGTAGGGTACCTAGCCATAATGTTTTATTTCAATGAATAGGGTAAAAGGTTTAAAGGTTTGGGTAGGAAATCCTAAGAAGTAGGAACCAAAATTATTTTTAACTTTTTAGTTCGGGCGAATTTTTGAAGGCGGTTTTATTTTTATTTTTAAAATATTTTTATGATGACATGACTGCCAAAAGCTGCCACAGCTGCCTCAGTTGTCCGAACTGTTCGAAAGTAACGGTCAATTAAAAAAAGAAATAGCTCAGTAATCAGTCACATATTAGTTGAAAACAAGTGTCGACTTAAGTGCTGGAAAAATGATGATGACCCAAAGAGTCGATTTCGCATCAAAATCGTGGTGTGAACCTAAAATTTTGTCCAGTACTGTACACAAAGTGCTTTACGGTGTAGGAAAACATCATGAGGGAACCAGCATATATCTGCGAAGAAATTCAAGGATGTATGAGAAGTTCCCAACAAGTATTGGGGCAGTGTTGCGGAGAATGGGCAGAATACAATATCAAAAATAACGTACTCACAAATATCGGGGATTTCGAAATATGATTCGCAAATCAGAGGAGTGTCCCTAAAAATACAATCACAATAACAATTGTGGTCAAATAAAATTGCTATACGCGTTGACTCGTAGTATGCCCATAGGTACATAACAATTTAAAATAGAATTGTCTTAACAAAAATTGTATTCTTATTTTGGATGAAAAACAGCCGGCACACATTAAAGTCGCGTATCTCCTAAACTACGTAGGTACATATTATATCTAATTAATAATTAAATTAGGTACCTACATGATAGGTACATACAACAACGCCACTAGAAAACGAGCTTAGTCAGACGATATGGCGCCGCTGAAGAGGACACTAAAGGTTTTGACCGTTCCAGTGTCGGGTTTGGCTTTAACATTTGTGCAGGGGAGTTGGTAAGAAGGAAGGTAGGTTTGCCTGCTAAATTGAGTCTCACGCAGCCCGGCCTTCGCCCTAACTGCCAAGCGCGCAGGTAGGCCGCGCTCCAGGCCTTTGGCCCTACGCGGCTCTCGACTTCTAGTCACCGCATTTTCTCAAAACGAATTTTCGGGCCTGCGGCCCTGAGATTAGTTTTAATGCTACACTTTTCCATTGTATAGCGAAGGAGCGCTGGGCTCTGGTAGCTTGGCCTCCGGCCTTGCACGGTCAGCCTTCGCAGGTTGTGGAAACGATCGTTGCGTCTGTGGATTTCCGATTTGTTTTCATGTTACACTATTTCTTCACGTAGTGTGGTAGCGCTGAGCTCTAGCTTCGATTGTTAAGGTAGTTAAGAAGGGCAGCTAAGAAGTTTGTTAAGGCAGGAAGAAACCGCTTGGGCTCGCTCGTCGGGCCTCCCACCCACCGGGCTCGCGTTTGAAGCACCCCAATAGTGACGCTCCACGCTTTCGGCCCTATGTGGAGCTAGGCTTATTTAGAAGCTTGGTAGCTCAATTTTCTTGCCTTCCTTCTTCGACCTTGCTTTAAATTTCTTCCAAGTGACACTTGGGCCCTCTAAGTGATAGTCTTCTCTCTGGACTCTTCGGTGGTCCGGGCCGGGGGCTCACCTTTCGGTCTCGCAAACCAGGGGTCTCTGAGGGACGATTCGGGCCTTTTGCACGTTGTCAAAAGGATCGTCGGATCCATTTTAACGTTACGATATTCCGTCTGCTGACGTGGTAGTGCTGGGCTTGGGCTTTGGCGGCTCGGCCTTCGGCCTCGCAAGCTGGCGTGCCTCTGGGTGCCGCTTTTGGCCGTTGGCCCTACGCGGAGCTTGGCTTTCAGTCCTCGCTGGAGTTCAAAGCGAACCGTTGGGCCCTCTGGTTCGATGATTCGGTTTCGATAATAGTTAAGAGGAACGGTTGTGAGGACCGCGTGGACTCGCCCGTTGTGCCTTGGGCCCTACACGGATGTCGGTTTATTTAAATGCTGGGGCGCTTGAAGAAGCATGGTAGCTCAATTTTTTCGCAGCTCGGCCTTCGGCCTCGCTTTAAAGCAAGAGCGACGCTCTTGGGTCTGGTCCGGTGTCGGTGTGACGCGCTTCGGCCTCCGCGAGCTCGCCCTACGGACTCGCTCAAAATAAATTTACATTGGTTCCGGTAATGTTCCAGCCCACACGCGGCGTGCTCTTCGGCTTCGCCCAAAATTAGTGGGATGGGAACTTCTTGGTCCCCCGGAGCGAAGCTTCCGCCCACTGCGGAGTCGGTTTTTCAAATTCTATCCAACTTTAAGGAATCTCCAAATTCACTAAAAGGTTTCAAATAAATAAAATAATTAAAAAATTAAAAACACGACTGCCGTTTTAAGCGAACTGAAAAGTAGTAAATAATTTCTTCTTGAGGTTAATTCTTGTGAGCGTGTCTACATAATAGGCGCTTGTCTTATTACTTACTATATTTTGTTTCGATTGCAGTCGGGGAACCTTTCATTACGGAAAATATAAATATAATTATGGAGGTTCCCCGACTGCAATCGAAACAAAATATAGTAAGTAATAAGACAAGCGCCTATTATGTAGACACGCTCACAAGAATTAACCTCAAGAAGAAATTATTTACTACTTTTCAGTTCGCTTAAAACGGCAGTCGTGTTTTTAATTTTTTAATTATTTTATTTTTAAGGCACTTGTTATGAAAAAAGTCGTTCGATACACGTGTAAAAACTTCTATTTAACTCGGGTGATTGTCGCCCTCGTTTCACTCTGGCTCCAACTTTCACCCTATCGAAAAAAAATATTTTTGTACTTGCATCGAAATGTACTATTAATTGATCAAAGAAAAAATATTTATCCAAAATTTTAGACTAATTATGTTGAGTTGGTACCTACTTCGCCAATTGTCGCATTCCCACTAGATTTCTCAAAACCGACAACCATCCGACCGCGACCTTCCAGTCCAGAGGGGAAGTTAAGCCTCTTGGGATTGCTCAGGCCTAACGATGTTTTCCTTCGCCGATCAACGATTGGTAAATATCACGACATTTCTTACGAAAATTCCAACATATTCATACGTGCGACCTGGTTTTTCGAGAATGTTACAGTTTTTCAGCTATGCTATTCTCTTATTCACACATTCGACTCTGCGTTCGTCAACGAGCTCGACGTCGAGACAGCCTTGTCAAAAATCCTAGCTGTTCTATTTGACATTAGGAATCGAGGCTGTGAGCGAGGTTGTGGGCGAGTTCGTCGCTGTTTTTCGTTAGAGAATACGAAGTTCATACATTAAACGTCAAACTCTCAACGCAGTGTAGTTCCAGCTCACGCCGCATTCGTCGCCGAGCACTAGTGTCGTTTAAAGTACATAAGTGAATACCATTTTTAGGCTCGACGCTGCCGCAGCGCTGACACAGCGCTGACAGCAAGGCGGTTTCCTTAGTGAATAACACTGCAGCCCTAGCATGTACCGAGGAGAAGTTTCATCAGTTGCGAAACGTCTGTAAAAAATGTTCACGGCAATTTAAATCATGCCAAAACCGTTGTATACAGGGTGGAACGGAACGACGGCCTTTCCCGCTACCGAACCGACTGAGTCTATCAAGCATTACGATGAACTTTCAGTATGGGACCAACATCGAAAACGTACATGGAAAATTGACTTTTCCATACTATTGTGCTCTAACTAATCAGTCACTTTGTATGAGGTGTTAATTTTTTTTAAAGATATTCGATGTTGGTCCCATACTGAAAGTTCATCGTAATGGTTGGTAGACTCGGTCGGTAGCGGGAAAGATCGTCGTTCCGTTCCATCCTGTATACATGACTTTTATTAAGGCATATTTGGCAACTTGTCTAAGCACCCTGATCGTGATCGGTTTTATTTTTTTTAATTTGGTGATTATTAAACAAACATCCCGTGCTCGCCAATTTGCATGCGCATAATTATGCTACTCCCCGATTATTGATCCGACTACGAGAACACTTGACAGTACGTGTTCATCATCGGTTTTACCCGATTACTTGCCAACACTTTTGCAAATACAAACATAAATCCAGAAAACCTAGGACCTATATTTTCGATTAAAACTGACGTGAGACTCAAAGATATTTATATATTTAGGGAAATATCTTAAGTCTTCCTGTAGACAAACTGTCTCAACAGTTTTACAGCACTTTTGTTAATTTCAGAACTATGTAGTATTCTTAATAAATAAATAATAATAAATGGGTTACTCATGTAATGTTTGTCAGCCTCCGTAGCCTAGTTGGTAGTGACCCTGCCTACGAAGCTGGAGGTTCCGAGTTCGAGTCCCGAGGAGGGCATTATTTGTGTATTACATAAATATTTGTTCCTTGGTCAGCTGTCTGTGTATTTAAGTATCTATATGTATCCGTCTATTAATATCTATTATATATATCATCGCTTGGTACCTACATCACAAACCTTAATTGAGCGTACCATGGGACCAAGTTGATTTGTGTAACATGTCCCAAGATAAAGCTTGGGACATCTTACACTTATTTATTTATGTAATTTAATTACTGCCTGGCGATGGACGGCTGTCAAAAAGGAATGTGTCTAAGGTTCTGCAGGTATCCATGGGCGACGGTGATCGCTTACCATCAGCTGATACTTCGGCTCCCTTGCCACCTATTCCATAAAAAAAATATGGATGCTATACCATTTAGTGTATAATATAATTATTGTGTGTATCTATTAATTATTATTGTTAGGTATTTTTAATGTTCGTTTTATGACATATTGGCGTTGCTGTAAGGTCATGTAAGCAAAATGAAATAAGATATTTAAGACGATTTTTTTAAGAATACGGGGGCAAGGGGAGCAAAATCTACAGAACTACTAAATTATATAATATTTTCTTCGCTTACCGCGAGGATTAGGTACACATGACATGAAATAAAACTATGAAAACTAATAAACTCGCGTTATATTAATTAAATTTAACTTCATCCCGACGTTTCGACGTGGTCAGTGACGTGAACGTGTCGCCCGCAGACCACGAAGCCTGTAAAGTGTTCCAAACGTCGGAATGAAGTTAAATTTAATTAATATACACGAAATTATAAATATTAGATGTCATATACCAAAGAAAAACGACCAAGATCACCTATGTCCGAGGTGGGGATCGAACCCACGTACTCAGCTTTCGCGGCTGATGCCTGTACCCCTCGGCCACTCGGTCTTAGCAACCACCGGTCAAATTTCTCGGGTATATGCAATCGCTTACAAGGCTAGGCGCCTTTGATAGGTGATCTTGGTCGTTTTTCTTTGGTATATGACATCTAATATTTATAATTTATATAGTATTAAGTAGTGTGACTACTGGAGAAAAATTAAAAGTACAAATCAAAATATTTAGTTAATAAATAATTTGATTTGTAGTTTCGCAATATGTTTAATATACACGAGTTTATCCATTTTCATAGTTTTCATCATCATCATCAGCTTATGATAGTCCACTGCTGGACGTAGGCCTCTCCTATTAACTATGCGTATAGACGCATTAGGAGGTAAATGCCCATAATCGCCACGCTGGGCAAGCGAATTGGCGATCGCAGTAATGTGTCCACTATGATGACAATGATGATTAATCAAATATGGTCAGTGACACTTCAATCCCTTAGTCGACTCTTACGACACCCGCAGGAGGAGTTGGGGTGGTGACAAATGTATTCTTTCTGCCGTCACCACACGGCCAATTCTGGTTTCCCTTCAAAACGAATAAATCTTTCGCCTTTTCATAGTTTTATTTCATACTAAATTATAGTGAATACCTACATATTTACAACAGATTTGACAAAAACAAAAAGCGTGTAGATTTCATTAGACACCGCCGGCACGTGCCGGTTTTCGATTATTAAAAAATAACAGAGGACAAATACTTCGGCGGTTCTTGCAGCTGTCGCCGCTAAATATTCGAAAGAATGATGATTACAGTGTGTGCTTAAACAAAATTCTTTATTAATTTACATACAATACATTATCAGCCTATCTCAGTCCACTGCTGGACGTAGGCCTTTCCTATGACCTATGCGTAGGTATAGACGCATTAGGAGGTAAATACCCATAATCGATTGGCAATCGCAGTAATATGTCCGCTATGATGACGCTGTTCTATTAAAGAATGGTCAGTGAGTCAGTGACACTTCAATCCCTTAGTCGGCTCTTACGACAACAGTTGTGGTAGTGACAAATGTATTCTTATTACCGTCACCACACGGCCAATACACAATACGAACCTTTTTTCTAAAGCATTATTTTTTATTTACATTTGGAGCCCTGGAAACATTCTTCTTCTATGTCGTTAACACTCTTGCCAGAGTGGTCGTGGTCATCACTTCAGCTGTTAGTGGCAAGCTTTACAACACGTCGCCACTCCTCTCTGACGGCCGCCCTAGAACATTACATAAATACATCCTGTCTAGAAACATTACATAACTGTAATCACAAATTCCCACGATTCACTACCATACCCCCAGGGGGCGCTAGAGGCTTCCATATAGGTACTTCATTCTTACGATTCACAATCCTTTTAACCAGAGACCAGAACCGGTATTTTACAAAAACCTCGAAATAGCCCAATATTTTAATAGTTATTTGTTTTACTAGGGAGCAAAGTGATTGTTTAACTCTCGTGCAAATATTGAAACCCGAGCCAGCGAAAGATTCCAGAATTTGAACCACGAGCGCAGCGCGAGTGGTTTATAAAATGGAATCTTGAGCGATGCGAGGGTTTTAAGGCACGAGAGTTGAACAAGCTTTGCTGCCGAGTGAAACACAACATTTTTCACCACACTAAAGCGAGGAAACATGCGAAATAAAACTCAAACATAATAAATTAGAAGGAACGGCAAGTCCTCAACTTCCAAAAAATTAACAAATCAACAAACAATAAAACAATAACTGCAAATATTTATCTTGGCGTGGCTTGTAATTTTAAAAGAAAAAAATATTCGGATGCGTTCTGAAATTTGCATAGTGAAAACACTTTCATTTTCCTATTGTTTTTATTTGTCGTATTTTTAGAACTTTTTAGAATTAAATGCCTTTTACAACAAAATGTGGTATTTAATTTGGATTTTTGCATATTGAATATAATATTATGAAAGGTTCATGTGTATGAATCTGTTTGAAACTATTGAGTTTTCGAACGTACTGTCTAGTTCAAACGTCAAAAAGCTTATTGCACTCTCAGGCCGTATAAGTTATTGCTTTAGTCCAGCGGTCGGCAACCGGCGGCCCGCGGGCCGCATGCGGCCCGCGAAGGGGTCACTTGCGGCCCGTGGACCTCCTGGACAATTTTTTATATCGTGTATGTTAAAATCGCGAACCTCATCAAAGGTCATACCGTCGTTGAGATTGCCAATTCCGTTATGTGCATGATTTCAGGAACTGAAAAATCAATCCAAATGACATATGTTTACAGTCTTCTTTTGTCAAATTTGAAATTTACACATAACGGAATTGGCAATCTCAACGACGATACACATTAACAGAAAACCTAATTATATGTTATGTCTTATGTATAACGGAGGCGACAATTATTTTTATTAAAATATATGTATTTCGAGTCAGTGGCATGGCAACAGACAGAGTGGCGCAACAATACGGGCGCTTGTTGTCTCGTTTTTCCCCCCGCGCCCCTTTCACACCGCCGCGTTATAATGCCTAGTATAATCTACAATCCTACGGTCTAAATTGACATAGTTATGATTGACAGTTAAAATGATATCAGAAACAGCAAAATAAAAATAGTAAAGGGACAAATTATGACCAACAAAATTTTATAAGAGTGTAGGTACAACTCAAATAATAAATAATTGAAAATCACAATGCAATTTATCTTTGCAGTCGGGCCCTTTTATATTTAAAAAAAGGAACATGCATTTTTTGACGTATTGCCGTGAAAGTAAATTTGTTTACCTTATCTTTGAACGTTGATTTTGTACCGGGTTTCAGAGGCGAAGTAAAGAACTTCTTGAAATATCAACAATGTCCGATGTAGTCATGACACGCTCGGCCTCGCGGGCTGCCGCGCCTCTGTCAGACGCTTCGGGCCTTCAGCCCTACGCGCAGCTCGGCCTGCGGCCTTCGCAAGGGATTCAAGCGAACCGTCGGGTCTCCGGCCCTCCAGTTCGCTTGTTAAGACAGTTAGGTAGGGCAGTTGTATTGTACCGCGTGGGTTCGATCGTAACGCTCTGGGCCTTCGGCCCTACGCGCAGCTCGGCTTGCGACCTTTGCAAGAATTCGAAGCGAACTTTCGGGTCTCCGGCCCTCCAATTCGCTTGTTAAGATAGTTCGGTAGGGCAGTTGTATCGCCAGGGCTCGATCGGGACGCTCCGGGCCTTCGGCCCTACGCGCAGCTCGGCCTGCGGCCTTCACAAGGGTTCGAAGCGAACCGTCGGGCGTCCCGGCCCTCCAGTTCGCTTGTTAAGACAGTTAGGTAGAGCAGTTGTATTGTACCGCGTGGGCTCGATCGTAACGCTCCGGGCCTTCGGCCCTACGCGCAGCTCAGCTTGCGACCTTTGCAAGGATTAGAAGCGAACTTTCGGGTGTCCGGCCCTCCAGTTCG
Source organism: Thaumatotibia leucotreta (assembly GCA_025490895.1). Taxonomy (NCBI): domain Eukaryota; kingdom Metazoa; phylum Arthropoda; class Insecta; order Lepidoptera; family Tortricidae; genus Thaumatotibia; species Thaumatotibia leucotreta. Next base: position 235,151 of record JALPQI010000100.1, read on the forward strand.
CTTGTTTAGACAGCTAGGTAGGACAGTCGTACCGCGTGGGCTCGATCGTGACGTTCCGGGCCTTTGGCCCTACGCGCAGCTCGACCTTCGGCCCACTGGCTGGGTTTATTTAGCTACTGGGGTAGTTGAACGCTTGGTAGCAAAATTTTCTCGGAGCTCGGCCTTCACATAGTTTCATGTAAATGCCTTTTGTCCGATAAATCCAAAAATATTTTTTGGAATCTGGAGAGCCCAAAAGTCACGCACTCGGATTTTCAGTTTCCAGCCCGATAGGATAAAATAAAAAAAAAAAAAAAAATCGTCGATAAGATGTTATTTGCATAATAGTATATTGCTATATTCGACTATACCTTATTGACAACCAACAATGTGAGTATTTTTTTCTAACAAAACCTACATATTAACAATGTGCGGCCCGCGTCAATTTCGTTGACTGCTATGTGGCCCTTGGATGCTAAAAGGTTGCCGACCCCTGCTTTAGTCTATCCACAAGATTAAAAAAAAATTACTTTAACCTCTAGAGATTAAAACACAGTTTTGCGCTCTGAAATTGAAGGACAAACAGCGTGTTTACGAGCAGTGTGGTGAAAAATGTTTTATACTCTTTATGTACTGCTCAATATTTTATGTCATTTTCAATATCATATTTTTAAATGACTTCATTAACTTACAATTTATATACCGGAGAACGAAAAAAGAACCGTTCTTTTTGTATGGAGAAAATATCTAAAGATTATGTAAAGAGTGAATTTTTATTCACCAGCCAAATTTTAGAGGTTATTGATGACCATGGGGCTGATATCCGAATCGACGAAAAAAATGTTCCATACATTTCCGCCTACTAATATCTCAGGGTTTATTGGAACATCACATTTTTTTTCTCAAATCGGATGTTGGTCCTATAGTATCAATATGACCTCAGAATGAGGGTTTTCTCGAAAACGTATGCCACTAGTTGACGCCACTTAGCCGTAAGGTCCCGCTAAGAAACACAATTAGCCCCAAAGAAACTAACTAGTAGATATTTATATTTTTTATAAAATTTTATTAACTCATACGAAACATTTAAATACAAAACTATAGGCCTTCTGAGAATTTTGTCAAGTTTCTGAACCTGACGTCTAAGTGCTGCCGCCCTGGTGAACGTCATTTCAGAAAACCCTCATTAACCGCCCTCGTTATAATTCAAACTTCTTACACATTAGAGCCATGTCATAATGAGAAAATAACAATTTTTTTTATTTATTTATCCATCCTCAAATTTTTTAACTCAAAAAGCCCTAAGTAAAAAGTTTTTCCTAAAGTTCCTTGGCCCCAGCTGACGCTTTTCAGCTGAACACTTGAACATCCCTGTCCAATAAGGTCGAAGGTCACACCGGGCCCGTAGATTTATTCCCGAATTAGCGTGGGCAGGAGATTTGTTGCAGGATTTTGGGGTAAGGGTTGTAGATAGTTTTACTAGATGCATATCTATGTAGACTATGTAGCCTGTTCGATACAACTATAAATAATATAATAATAGCGCACGGTAAGCTCAATTAAGGCTTGTGATGTGGGTTCCAGGCGACGATATAATATAATAAGATAGATACAATAGGTACTTAAATACATAGACAGCCATGACCAAGGAACAAATATTTGTGATAAATAAATAGACAAATAAGGGTGACTGCTTTTATAAGATATTAATAAATACACGTGCCAAAACGAAATTCGTAACTTGTGTCGAATCTCCAACCCACTTATCTCCACTCGTTACAAACTTGATTTTTTTAGAACTCGTGTCGTAATGTACTATTTTAAGTAATGTTTGTTTTAGTATCTTGTTTTTTTACTTCAATTTTATTCATGTTCAAATAAATTATTTCATAAGGTAGACTCGATTATATGCATTCAAAAGTACCTAGAATAATTGCAATTATTGCAATCATCAAAAAGTGTTTGCGATATTAAAAAAAAATCTCCATCAACTAAATTTGTTAAAGCTGAAGAACTCCAATTGACGGGCTCCATTATTGTCGGTCTAAACTAGATGTCCCGAGTTCGAATCCGTTAGGGCATTTCTTTGTGCATTTATCAGAACTCCTATTTGTTTCTAAGTCATGTTTGTTTTCTACGTAGATATTTAAGAGGCCGCCCACTAGGTGGACTCATGACCTGGTGAAGGTCGCAGGAGTCCGTTGGATACGGGTGGCGCAGGACCGGTCATTTGTGGCAATCTTTTGGGGAGGCCTATGTTCAGCAATGGACGTCTTTTTATGTAAAAATAAAATATGACCTATCGTTTAAATGCAGGGTGATTTTTCTAACAGAAAAATTCTAACAGCATATTCCCGACACTAAAAAAAGCAAAAAATGTTAAATGACTTTTGGTCAAAACTGCACAAAAAAATTATTTTTTTGGGTTTTTTGGTGTTTTGAGTACACAAAAAAACGATTTTATTAATCAAACTATCGCAAAAAATGCACTTTAAGGTTGTTTTTTTTTTACATTTGCTAGGTAATTATAAATATTTTTGTTCATTTGATTTCTGTCAATTAGGTGTAACAAGACTAAGACAACATGGTCACAAAATCGTTAGGAAACGAATGCGCTTAATCATAGCGTAACGGTCTAAAACGGTTTTAAGAAAAAATCAAATTTTCTCTTAAAATAGACTGAATCCAGAAAACTTCATATTATGACATTTTTAACTTCAAATTTGGTCAGAAATCCGCTGTTGAATTTTTTCCCTTTCACCCTGTATAATATCGTCGCATAGTACCCACAATAGAAGCCTTTATTGAACTTGCCGTAGGACTAGTCCGATTTCCGATTTTTGTGTGTATATGTCCCATAGTATTTATTATTAAAAGTAACAAGTCTATGATGCGTAACAATTCCTTCCGCTCCACTTAACCACACGCTTCATAAACCAATTCAAAACAAGAAAACACGGGTTCGTCATTCCGCCATAACTAACCTTCCGTGCTATATATAGCCTTCGCCATTATAATGCCGCTGAAAAAATATTATGTTAGATGAACATTGTGTGTTTATTTTATTCTCGTTCGGTCGCTTCGCCAAATATTACCGACGGTTTGTATCATTTAGTTCTCACAAACCAGTACAGTATGGACTAACTGAGCGTTTTTTATCGCCTGTACCATGGTGAGTGTTCTGAAGAGTTATTTTCCCTGATCCCGCCCTCCCCTTTCCGTTATAATGTTATAAAAAACCACACGTGCCGGTTTGCGGTGTCACTCCTTCACCGTGGAAAATATTCCTAGTATTCCTACACGTACTAAGAAATTCGCCAATTCCTTCATATTATACAGCCGGACTATTAAAAAGTGGAATTCTTTACCGGCACATGTGTTTCCGCATACCTATAAGTTGGGACCCTTTAAACGAAGCGTAAAGAAGCATCTAGCGGGCCAGCAAGGCGGTGGCAACTGACAGGTTACTGCTTGTCTCCTGTAGGCTTATGAGGGTACCATGTTTAATCGTTTATCGTTGTTGCCGTCAGGTTCTAACAAGTATGTAGGTGTGAAAGTGATGCGTAGCACGATAAATAGATAAAACGGGACCATTATAAGCCACCTGTTCGTTGCCGCCGCAATTTGGGCTCTACTTTTCACTTACGATCAGGTGGAGTGGAGCCACTTTGTTGTGCCAACATAAAAAAAACTATGGACTGGATTATTGAATAAGGATTCATTAACGTCTTTGTCCCTTTCACTCTTATAGACATATTAATAAGACCGAAAGGGACAAATAATATTTTGCGGCTTGTTAAGTTAGGAGACGGTTATGAATAAGGGGGTAATTATATAAATGTATGGTAAATATTGCCATTTAGCTGGCAAACATAGCTGCAAGAAAAAAAATGCATTCAGGGCATCCGCTAGCTGTCAATCAGCAAAGGCTAAGCACACCGGATGCGTATGCGCGTTGCGTATATATATGAAATGTCATAGTAGATGCCACACAGTTTGCTGGTAACGCGCGCGTGCTCACCACGCAAGCGGTGTGCCATCTAATGACATTTGCACACACACGTACACGTACACAAACATGTCCTCCTCCTTTTTTGAAATCGGCTAAAAGATCTACTTGTGCTCGGCTAGCCATTGGTTGCTCTCCTGAAGCTCGCAATGTTTACGAATACACTATATGAAACGTGGTCACGGGTGATAGGAAAATCATATAATTAAGGCAAACTGGAAGAGATTCCTTACAGGGATAAGTTCGCCTTTGTACGTGTCTAAATTGTTGTAAATATGGGTATTTTTACCTGTGTTTTGTGCGCAATAAAGAATTTAAAGGTGTTTTAAAGGTGTAAGTTTACACAAACATTATTTTTTCAATTTCCCAAAGACGAATGCTCGCCTGCAATTGGAATGTAACGGGAAAATCGTCAAATGTTTGAAGGAAAAACGACTTATCTTCTTCTAAATCACATACATCCTTAACACGTTTGTTACATGAGGTTATTAAGGGAGTGGGTGGGACATTAGAATCAGTTTATTCTTTTGATAATCTTCGTTATAGTAAACATGGGAATTTAATTTTCTGTAAAGAGGCGTCGAATGTGGGCGTTGGCCCTTTGGCTGGGTTGGGTGAAGACATATTTACAGTTACAGCGATAGATGACGATTTATGGAATATTAGAGGTCAACTGACAACTTTGACTAGCAGTAATGATTTGTGACAAACACTTGAAGGGTCCACGGAAAAAACATGTCTAGATCTTATGAAAATCAGGACAAATTTGTACCTGGTTCCGATAAAATTAAGGTCGTTTTTCTTCTGAAGTTTGAATTGACTAGACATGTTTTTTCCATAGACCCTTCACTTACTGTCATCATCATCATCATCAGCCTATGTTAGTCCACTGCTGGACGTAAGCCTCTCCTACTAACTATGCGTATAGACGCATTAGGAGGTAAATACCCATAATCGCCACGCTGGGCAAGCGGATTGACGATCGCAGTAATGTGTCCACTATGATGACGCTGCTGCCCATCGTCAATCTTGTAGAATGGTCAATGACACTTCAATCCCTTAGTCGACTCTTACGACACCCGCAGGAGGAGTTGGGGTAGTGACAAATGTATTCTTACTGCCGTCACCACACGGCACTTACTGTATTAGGAGCCATACCTTGGATGATTTTGAAAGTAAAGGACACGTTAGGTTTTACTTGATTGCATTCTATCGCGCTCGCTCTGACAAGTTGGAGCGAGCGCGATAGCCTGCTTTATGAATCGAGTAACACCTAAAGGTGCGTTCAAACCAAGAGAGCATTCGCTGTTCTATCCCCCGTTCTACGAAAACCAATCACGTTTTATGTAACGATCGAATTTAGTAGAGTGGGGGGTTAGAATAGCGAATGCTCTTTTGGTTTGAACGCACCTTAATTACCGACACTTATGCCCCGGCCACGACATTGGTCTAAGGCGACCAGCGGCGAGCGAATCCATGAGTTGGAGCGGGATGCCGATATGGGTACGAGAGGGAGAAGAACCATACGTTTTCCGCTAAGCCGGTCGCCTTATGCCCCGGCCACGACATTGGTCTAAGGCGACCAGCGGCGAGCGAATCCATGAGTGGGACCGGGATGCCGATATGGGTGCGAGAGGGAGCAACATACGTTTTCCGCTAAGCCGGTCGCCTTAGACCGATGTCGTGGCCGCGGCGTTACGAAGTCATGGTACGACTATAGTAGGTTTAGTATATGATTCAAGCGACAGTATCTGGCTTTATAAAAGTGCTTTTGACCGGAGCACAATTGTAGCTGAACCGACCACCACTGGGATCGAGTTTCTTAATAGGTTACCGCATCTTAATATAGGCGTATTGGTAAACCAAGTCAAAGTTGCAGTAAAATCTAGCCAGCTGACCTGTGGTTTGAAGTAAAATAATATTATTATAACTTGACTTCTGTAATGTAATTATAATTGAGACATCTCATTAGCGTAACTCACAGTACAGGAAGTTTGTTTCCAGGGCCGAACTGTATTGTTATTAGATATGTTTAATATTAGAGGACCGAAAAGACCACTAGAGTAGAAAAGAAAGAAGAAAGTAAGCTATTTTAGTAATATATGAACATACCTAAAGACCGAAGAGCTGGCGACTTCCTCGCACAACGCATCAGTATTGCGATATAGCGAGGAAATGCCTCTAGCTTAATCGGTACAATGTGACAAGGGACAATCGTTAGATACTTATAGGTTAGGATAATTAGATTAGTTCCATTTAATTTATGTATATAAATTGTACAGTTTTGAGGAATACACTATTTCTGACCTAACGAGTAATGTGTTAGTAGAGTAAATGGTGTAGAAGTTGGAAAAATCAGAAATGTAATTGGTTTAACATCATTTGCAGATGGTAATATTCTATATGTAGATATGTTTAATATACTGTGACAGAAATTAAATTTGCCACGTTATGACTCAGATAATATTATAAAGTTGTAAAGATATAAATACTATAAGCGTCATAATAATGAAATTAGTAGCCACAATGTAGATTACAAAATAATTGTATTTTGTCCAATGTCAACGTTTTAACCTTCTCATAAGTAGGCTATTTTATTATTATGATACATAATAATACAGTATTATATGAACCTAACATGTAATCGATTTGTTTACGACGACGTCTGCAGGGAAGGGTCTTGATACCCGCTCCGGTTCATTCCTGGAGCTGAAATGCTGCGAGATGGGCACCTTTGCGTCGGGAACACAGATGTCATATATACCATAGATCATGCAAACGTATCTACTTAGCGTGTCAAATTAACTCAGTAAAATCTACTGAGTTGTCCGTCTTTAATCGCAGCTTGCAGCTTTCGGGCGTCAAATTTCGTAAGTTGAAGAGAACAAAAACATTAATAATGCCTCCTTAAGTAATATTAATTGCAACAACACAAAAAAATATGAATACTCAAGGGCCTAAGACATATTTAAAATCATAGGCAAGTAACAACTTCAGTACAAAATCTGACACGCTCGGCCGCCATACAAATGAATGAACTTGTTTCTTCTATCCAAATCTAATTCTGTAGTCGGGAACCAATCGGGGCGGTTTAGATCGGTAGCTTATTTTAAGGGTTTTTTTGTTTCATTTTATTTAAGTTAATATTTATAATTACTGGCACTATCTGGTATAAAATACTATCATATCATAAGTCAATCCCCCCCCCCCCTAAAAGAAATACTGTATCCGCGCCTATCCAAGGCGGAATCCATCCCTGCCTCCTCTATTATAAATTTAAAAAGAATGGGTCCGTCCGTCCTTGCCCGCCACAAGAGCAATGTCGTCCACGAATAGAAGAACCACAAAAACCGCTTGAAGATGTGCCAACACACGAAGAGCGACAGACAGAAATACACACAATGATACAGATAATTGTTAGGTTATGTAAAACGCGATAAATAACGCTGGCGTTTGATCTGGAATGTTTACAGCCGGGAACCTATGGACGTTTAGTCTAGCGAGACTTTTCGAGGCGCGAAAATGCTATGCTCTAGAAGAAATGGGCAAGACCTGAATAATTGTCAGCCTCTGTAGCCTAGTTGGTAGTGACGCTGCCTACGAAGCTGAAGGTTCTGGGTTCGAATCCCGGCGAGGGCATTTTTTGTGTATTTATTTATCACAAATATTTGTTTTTGGTCATAGCTGTCTCTATGTAGGTATTTAAGTCCCTATCTATTACAGCTATATACATATCGTCGCCTGGTACACACATCACAAGCCTTAATTGAGCTTACCGTGGGGCTAGGTCGATTTGTGTAAGATGTCCCAAGATATTTATTTATTTATTATTTTATTATTATTTATTAATTGGGTATGTCAAGTTTTTTGAAGTGGTGTAAATTATATTTTATTTGGATGATAGGCTTCCTAAGGATCACGAAAAACCAGTTATTTTATTTTTATAACTATTAATTTATTATTAATATTATTTATAATATTTTTAATTTATGGCTCACAAGCTAAACGACTTTTGCGCTACTGAAAATTTAAAAAAAAACACATGATGGTTGTCAAATATGTCACTGTCAAAAATAACTACGTCTTTCAACGGTTTTATTCGTTCGATTGCATTTGGTGGTTTCAGTGATTTATAGAATATTTTTAACGACCTCAGCACGAATTGTGGACTCTTGATCTTGCCGCACTACTCCATGACCCCTGCACGATATTTTGGACAACGTTTGGATCTTCCTGTGACTACCTACGCTCTGCTTTTTGGACTACGTTTTCTTGCCTTTTTGACGACCCTGGTTTTGACTATTGGACTGCTTCACGTACATCTAGATACAATGAATAGTGACTGCAACCGAACCGTGACGGAGTATTACAGAGATATGCTCATGTGCTTCGTACCCAGCTGTAAGAAATACAGACGCGACTTTCCCGACTCAGCTTTTCTATGTGTACCAAAATGTTTACAACCAACTTGGTGTCACGCGTTGGATATAAATTGCCCGAAACGGACCCTATATGTTTGTGAAGAGCATTTCAATGTGAGTGTAGTGACTATTCTATGTATCAAAATTATACTCAATAACACGTTTTTATTGTTATTATATACGTAGTTATTTTTGACAGTGACATATTTGACAACCATCATGTGTTTTTTTTTAATTTTCAGTAGCGCAAAAGTCGTTTAGCTTGTGAGCCATAAATTAAAAATATTATAAATAATATTAATAATAAATTAATAGTTATAAAAATAAAATAACTGGTTTTTCGTGATCCTTAGGAAGCCTATCATCCAAATAAAATATAATTTACACCACTTCAAAAAACTTGACATACCCAATTGTAGCCGGTCTTGTGATCTTTATCTAATCCAAACTCTGAGGAAGAGATAGAACATTCTCTCTAGCTAGAGACCTAACTAGGTGACTATCGTGAATGTTCTTCGATTAGAATCAATTGTCGGTCCCACCAGAAAATTCGACCTGTAAACTGAGACTACTCTTATAATGGGCCTCCCCTTTTTCCAGAAGGTGTAATGTCCATAGGGTTTAATATATACAGGGTGAAACATGAGTCGTGAACAGTAATACGTTTTTCTAACTCTATAAACAACTAACAATTAAATTGAACAAGTTTCTTAAAAATAGACAAGTTTTTTTTTGTCTTTTTTTTTGTATGTTTTTGTGGTTTTTGGCTTTGGATCCAAACGGATTTAACCCATAACTAGAGCAGCCTTGGCACCTTTTTGTAATATTTGTATTTAAAGTTTCAAACGCGTATATTTATTATTATTTCCATGTCCCATTCCATGTTAGATACCCACCGACTGTATGGTGTAGGTACTGTGTCATCATCATCATCAGCCTATGATAGTCTACTGCTGGACGTAGGCCTCTCCTATTAACTATGCGTATAGACGCATTAGGAGGTAAATGCCCATAATCGCCACGCTGGGCAAGCAGATTGGCGAGAAGTGTGTCCACTATGATGACGCTGCTGCCCATCATCAATATTTTATCAAATAATGGTCAGCGACACTTCAATTCCTTAGTCGACTCTTACGACATCCGCAGGAGGAGGTACTATGTGCCTGTAATTTAAGTAGGTAATTGTTTTTTATGGTATATGTAGTTTGTTTTTATATGTGAGAACCTGTAATTGTCTCTCTATTGCTAACTTGTATGTAGATACTATGTGTTAAGCTGTTGGTTTTCCATATACCTATGTAAAATAAAATAAAATAAAATTTCGCCAAATGAGTGCAAAGCCAATGAGTGATTTATAACATTGAATAAAGATTCAGTTTAGGCAAAATTGCTTTCCATCATACTTAGGGTTGTCACATGCTAAATTAAAAATAACAGTTTTTGGGGAGATTGCTAAAACGCTGGTTTGATAAAAAAAAATTACAGTATGTATACGTACGTTATCATCATAACATATTATGATGTTACATTATGTATTGAGATAATAAATTAATATATGTATATTAACGTAATTCCCTCTCATATTTTAAAGCAGACTCCTGCGACCACGGGTGTAACGCCATGCCCGAAACGTCTGGATATAATTATACGTAAGTTTACGCGATTAAGACTCGTTTGTTATTAAAATATGAGTGATAAAAGTCTAAATCAGTAGTTCCCTCTCCCTAACAGTATGTATAATAAGTGTAGTAACAATAATAGTTGTGGGATCAAGTATACCTACTATCAACAAGTAGTTTAACTATAACATATAAATAATTTAATTTAAACTATCGTGAGTCATATCAATATTGACACATTGAGATATCCTAAGCAGTAAGCAGGTCAGAGTGCTTAGCCAAGTTACCAATCGCTAACGCTTAATCGTCAATCGTAAACGAAAGGCAGCTAACTGTCTTTGTCGCACTAATATGAAAGAGTGACAGAGAGGGAAAACTACGATACGCTACAAAGCGTTAGCGATCGGCAACTTGGCTAAGCATCCAGAGCTTGATAATGAAAATTGTTCTTCCAAAGGTTAGCGGCCCTACCGCGAACTACGAAATCGGCAAATTTCGAGTCTTTGTCTCTGTCACTCTAATGACGCCTTCGTTGGAGTGACCGAGACAAATCTCAAGAACTCGTATACCCCAACGCCCAACTAGCAAAATATAGTCATATAGAAGTTGAGACAACGTTTTGCATATAACTTCTAGTCTAATTTGGTTGGTCATATAAACGTAAGGTAAACGGTTATAAAAGGCGAAAGTGGCGCAAATTATAAGACTTATTGGTGAGATAAAGGTTAAATAAAGGTTTGCATGGCGACTTAAATCGTTTATTAAAGGTATTGTAACGATTAAGAAATGACCAAAACGTTGTATAAAGAGTACAACAAAAACTTTTTTGCGACCTAAATATCAAATAAATGTTTTATTGCTGACCATTTTGTTTTATAGAAGGTTTAGTATAACCCTTACTCATTGCTTATCGGACTTTTAAGTTACATAAATATTTTTAAGTTTTATTTATAAAACTGCTTCTGACATTTATTTCAGATACGCGCAAAAATTGGTGTGTGTGACAAAAAAGTGTACGGAAAAATAATACAAGGTAATTTTATAACATTTGTGATATAAATTATTGTTCTATATATTGAGCATTTGCACATTTGGCGTGAGCTGAATTCGTATGGGAAGGTCACTTTACCGTTAAAGTTTATGATGATATACAGTTTTTTGCTGTCGCGCTCTTAATATATTCGAAATAATTATAATTTATAACAATATTTCTTCATATTTTATTAAAGTTAAGGTTAGCCATTTTGGAACAAGTCATGGATTTATACTTATACGACTACAATATAACTTTATCTTAAGTAAAGGTTTTTATAACGACTACAAATTGTCCGCCATTACTAAGCCGCCATTACTAGTCCGCCACTTCGTTTGTACCGTTTCCACGATGTAACGTCCATGGTTTTTTTTCTTTTAAATAGTACTGTGATGCTCACGAAATGGCGACTGATGTTTTATAATATTAATTTCAAATCGACTATAAATTGCATGATGTTTTATAACCGTAACTTAAAATCAATTTAAAAACATATAGTCCAATAAAAGGAATATAACGAGTTCGGCAACAACTAAAGGTTTTTCAAAGTTACTGGAACGTGTAGTTAATAAGCGCCTCGTCAATTTTTTGGAACAAAATGGCCTTTTGTCAGAGCGTCAATTCGGTTTTCGCCATGGAAAGTCTACGGAGGATGCCGTTAAGCTTCTGACCGATATAGTTGTTTCACACCTTGACGAGGGTAGAAACTGCATCGGCGTCTTCCTGGACTTGGCGAAGGCCTTTGATACAGTGTCAGTGCCCATCCTGCTCAAGAAACTAGAATTGTTTGGAATACGTGGAACTCCTCTGAACTGGTTTTCTAGTTACTTGACAGGCAGAAGTCAGCGTGTGTGCCTATGTAATGTAACTAGTGCCTCAAATACTGTATCATTTGGCGTCCCTCAGGGTAGTGTACTTGGACCTACGCTATTTCTGGCATACATTAATGACATAACGTCTCTGAACCCTACTAACAGTGAAATCCTGTGCTACGCCGATGATACAGCCTTAGTGTTCTATGGTGAATCTTGGAAAGCAGTGCAGGACGCGGCCACGTCCGGACTTCGTCTTTTATCCCGATGGCTAAACGATAACCTCCTCACCCTCAATTCGGAGAAAACAAAGTTTATAAACTTTCACAAAACGGCTGCCTCCAGTCCCCCTTCCTATTTGTCCCAACTAAAGGTTCATAGTGACCACTGCCCTGCGCAGTCTGACTCTGTAGTCTCGGTGTGCTCTTGTAGGCGTATAGGAAGAGCCAGCTCTATTAAATATTTGGGCGTTGTATTAGACGAGAACCTGAACTTCAAATGTCATATTTCGGCAACTGCAGGTAGGATTCGCAAATTAATGTACACCTTTAAACTATTACGAGATGCGGCCAATGGTGCGTTACTTAAAGCAGTGTACTTGTCACTCGCTCAATCGATTTTAAATTATTGCATACTTGTATGGGGAGGCTGTGCTAAAACTACCCTTATAGTGCTGGAGAGGGCTCAAAGAGCTATTCTCAAGGTTTTACTGGGAAAGCCTCGAAGATTTTGTACCGCTGATCTTTTCAAAGAAGCACAGGTCTTGAGCGTACGGCGATTGTACTTGTTGCGTCTCACCACCTATGTGCACCGTAGAGTCTGGAATTCGCCTGATCATAGCTCATTACTACTAAGAAGAGTCTACAAGATCCCTACGGTTCGTGTGAATTCAGCTTTTGCAAAGAGATTTTGTGCATTTCTTTTTCCGCTTGTGTATAACAGAATGGTCAAGATTTGTGACATAAAAGACTGCAACTCATCCCAGGCTAAGCGTAGTATATTTTCGAATATTGTTCTTTGGAGTTACAGTGAATCGGAAGACATTCTGCGCTTAAACTAAAATATATATAACAGTAGCGGACGACAGCTTTGCCTATGCTGTCGTCCGATCCCAAGAGATTTGTTTATTCCTCGCAGGGCTACTCTTTATTGGATTTTTGCCATCTTTAGTCATTTACACATTATTGCTCGCACACTATCTTCACCCACACACACACACACACACATATATACACTACTTACACATCACGTACACAAACCCATCATTTAAATGTTCATTCTGTTAGTTACTATACCAATAGTTTAATTTTTAACCTAACATTATATTAGATATATTAAAATGTTCAAAACCTGTTAGTTCACTTGCGCTTCGCATTATTTTTGGAAATTCTGTTTGATCTGGCCCCCACGATACAGGCCTTGCCTAGTGTGGGGATCACTGTAACACTTATCAGTATGCAATGTATTTTTTGGCTAATAAACATATTTTGATTTTTTTTTTGATTTTTGATTTTTTTGTTAGACGTTAATATAACCAACTGTTGAATAAAAGGTAGATAACAGTCCCGCTGATATCTTTTTGTCATATTGAAGTTACCTTCAATACCGCTATATAACTGTCGAGATAAGGTTTTACGATATCACTTTTACAACAATAAAATTATGTAGACGTTGTAAAAATGACCTTATTACGACGGTTCTGTTTTTTCTAAACCCTTTATAAGACGAAAACGTTTATACAACTTTAAACATCATTAAGTAAACGTTTTCTTTAAAACCTCTACATGATTGTTGTATAATTAAGTCGCAAAAACGTTTATTTACCATAGTAATTAGACTATTTGGTAGGACGACTAAACTATCAGATTTATAACGTTTATTTGACTAACAGGTTAACTAAAAACGACTATAAAACTCTTATATGGCTAAAGGTCGTATAACTCATGATTTATATGACTTCTTTGCTAGTTGGGCGGTTGTCGGTTCTACGGCTAATATGGCCAGCCCACTGCCACTAAAACTCTAATATATGTAAATCACTGTATCTATGTATTTTGTCGTTTATTGGTTAAATACCTACTACTTAAAACTCTTTATTTATAAATTACGATAACTTTTTAATTGCCAGAAAAACCTTCAACTCCTGCCAGCCCTAATCCTATTGTCTTATTTTAATAATTTGGGAATCACCAGATGTCATTTTCAGGGAAAAAAGTAATTTCAAGTTTGACCAAGCGGTCTCATGTATTATTAAGTAAATTTGGTGAATTATTTCGGGCTGTCTTCAAGGTCGATAAGTACAAGTACTACGCCTTAGGGCGATATCGATCGTTGTGAGTTACGGACTTTTTAATCTTTGATGGCCGTAATTTTATCGTTTATCTTCGTTATTAAAATGGACAAGAAAACAAAAAAACGAGTACTTAGTACAATTACACCTTTTTGCATCATAATTCTGGCAGGCCTAAAAGAACTTACATGGACCAATATGCTTAGCACATGATTGGCGCGACAGTATCTCGCCGCGAGATAATCTATCCGTCACTCTTTTGTTAATAAAGCTAGTGAAGGACGGGAGATCTATCTCGTGGCGACATACTGTCGCACCAATCATGTACTAAGCCTGCAAGTCAAGGAAAGTTAAAGTTGTGTCGTATTAAGCTGCCGAGAATAAGGCATAGGACAGGCAGACATGAAAAATGATCGACAGAGCTTATATATTAAGTAATCAATCAATAAAATTTCAATGAATACATAATCTAAGAAATTCGGCAATTCATTCATATGACAATTGAAATGTGGAAATCTTTACCGGCACATGTGTTTCCTCATACGTTTAAGTTGGGACCCTTTAAACGAAGCGTGAAGAAGCATCTAGCGGGCCAGCAAGGCGGTAGCAACTGACAGGTTACCTACTCCTGTTCATTGCCGCCGCGATTTGGGCTCCACTTTTCACTTACGATTAGGTGGAGTGGAGCCACTTGGTTGTGCCAATAAAAGGAAAAAAAATATGGGACACATTACACAACTCTGTTTAGTCCCACGGTAAGCATTGAGCTCGTGTTGTGGATATATCTACGTATACTAAGCGACGTCCCTCCATAGTATAAAATAGTCGCTTTCTCTGTCCCTAGTCCCTATATCCCTGTGTATGCTTAAATCTTTAAAACTACGCATCGGATTATGATGAGGTTTTTTCTATAGATAGAGTGATTCATGAGGAAGGTTTTGATGCATAGTATTGTACCCTTGAAAAACTGGGCACCGCTAGTTAATTTTAAAATATACATATAGAACATATTGCGAAAGTTCAAATCAAATTATTTATTAACTAAATATTTTGATTTGTACTTTTAATTTTTCTCCAGTAGTCACACTACTTAATACTATATAAATTATAAATATTAGATGTCATATACCAAAGAAAAACGACCAAGATCACCTATGTCCGAGGTGGGGATCGAGATCGAACCCACGTACTCAGCTTTCGCGGCTGATGCCTGTACCCCTCGGCCACTCGTTCCGTTATAAAAAGCAAAACTACTGCCGTCTTCTAACAGATAAAAAGATTCAGAAGTAGTTAGTGACTTTGTTTAAAAACAAAGATAACAGACGGCGTATCTACTAATTATTTTACAAGCGGACTTAGTTCTCTGTTTGTAATAATAGCGGCATTATAGAGACGTGCATATTTTCCTTAAAGAAGTTTGCTTCATAGAGAACGTTAAAAGAAACCTATTTAGTCTGTCAGCTACATAGTTTAGTTAGTTTAACTGGGCATTTTCCGCAACTCTACATCCATCGTGCCTTTTTTGAATGATAGCAAGGTTGCCCTTTTTTTAGGGAAATGCGTTACGCGGACGGGGACAAACCCTAGGTTTTGTGGGATTCCCAGGGCTAATGAGGCCTGGGTGTTTAGCCAAGTTGCCAATCACTAACGCTTAGTCGTCAATCGTAAACGAAAGGCAGCTAACTGTCTTTGTCGCACTAATATGAAAGAGTGACAGAGAGGGGAAACTACGATACGCTACTAAGCGTTAGCGATTGGCAACTTGGCTAAGCATCCTGGTCTACCCACTAAAACCCCACGGTCTGCCGCCAAGACGCTTTAAGTCTAAGCTGCGATGGGTCCGGAGCCCTGGAGCCGCAGCGGTTCCAGGGCTCCAGACCCATCTCCTGAAGGAAGAACCCTCCTTCCCTTGTCCTCGTTGCTCGTGACGCATGGAACATACACTGCTTCTCAGGGACCCTTGTGTAGACGGCAGACGCATTCCAACCATCCAAAGCTGCTCCACGAAGCTCAGCATCTGTTTCAGGTTGCTAAATGCCTCCTGTAATGTGTTTGGAGTCCCAAGTCCAGGAGTAGGTAGGTACATGTCTAGAAGAACGTTATGTTTTTTTTTTCCTCCTCTTCAGGTGCATGCAGACCAAAAGAGCATTCGCTATTCTATCCCCCACTCTACGAAATTAACGAATCATGTTTTGTGTAACGATCGAATTTCGTAGAGCAGGGGGTTAGAATAGCGAATGTTCTTTTGGTCTGAATGCACCTTTCCATGCAGGCTCTCATGTCAGCTACATTTTTATGGAAAAAAATATTAGACACGTATTTTTTTTGCTTCTTACGTACCTACATGTTTCCTATATCCTATATTTTTGTTAAGAAATAGAACTAAAAGGCTATTTCTATTCACAAATTGTAATTTGATTTAGACATAAAAGATGCATAAAAGTTAGCAGCGAATGTTTTAGTCATTATCTCAGTGACGGATTATTTTTATTATAGCTATTCCATTCTGCTTATTTAGATAGGCTAGTGAAACTTGACTATAAATATGAAGACTATGAAGAATGAGCCAAACAATATGTACTTAGCGGCTTGCATATTTAGGAAAACGTTTATGAATAACGGGGTATGACTAAGTTTACCGAGAGGCCTATGTCCAGCTGTGGACGTCAATTGGCTGATGATGATGATGATGACTAAGTTTACATAAATATCTCAGTGTTTGATTCAGGCTACATGCTAATATTTATTAAATATGATATAAATAGGTACCTAATATAAAGCTATTTTGATCACATTGTTTGTTGCCAATGTCGCCATAATCAGTCATACGATGTGATACTATTGTTTAAATTTCATCATAGTAAAGCGTATACGTATAGTGCGTAAATTCATGTTTATATTTAGAATATCGATAATAAACGTTGATTAGATTTGAATTTAATAATTGATACGAAACGTTTAGTAAAGTATATTTTATGCCAAGTAAGTATATTCTGGCCAGTCGCCAGCAGACCACGAACCCTGTAAAGTGTTCGAAGATGAAGTTAAAGTTTTTTTTTACCATTTAGTTTTTTTAATACATTTATTTTCAAAACTACAATTTATGTACATAGATTAAATCTAACTAATCTACTTAACCTAACCTATATCTAAGATTGGCCCTTGTGGCATTGTACCGAGGATGCTGGCGGCATTTCCTCGCTGTATCGCAATACTGATGCGTTGTGCGAGGAAGTCGCCAGCTCTTCGGTCTTTAGTTACATCAACCAGACGTTTCGCGATCTCAGAAAATAATTTGCGTGCGCTGGGGCCCCAAGAACCTAAAGTCTCTACGAAAAGTTAAAGTTAATTAATAATATATATTTTATGCTTAGATTCTTGCTGTCGTTTTTAACATTTTTTTCTGCCTAAGATTTCAGTCCACTGCTAGACATAGCCTAGTCCTGCCCAATGTGATTTATAAGGGACATATTCGATTGCATAGAACAAAAGAAAAGCGACTATATTTTCAAACTCATTTAGGTTTCAATTTCAATATCTCAAACTTAGTATACAGGCAGGACGAGGATAGACCTCTCCTATTACTTATGCGTTTTGATGCATTAGAAAGCAAACACAGTAGGCATTCGATAATCCGGCTATCGCAAATCGATTCAGGTTTGCTACAACCAAATATCATAATACCATATTCCTAAAACGTTGAAATCCAAAAACAGATTAGTCTCAAAATGTCTAAAACTTGAAATGACTACCTTACCTACCTACTTCTCAAATTGCCGTAATCCCAAAATGTCTAAAAGCCAAATGAACTTAAAATCAAACCTTCAAGTATCCATGAAAACTGTATTAAATTTAGTTCTTCATAAATAGTTAGCATTAAATTAGTTAATTAATAAAGTTGATAATAAAACACAGTGCAAAGAATGTAATACTTACTGTAAATAACATTTGAGGTACCTAATACCTATTCTGAGAAACTGTTATTTAGAATTTTGGTTATTGTGAACCTTACATTTAGGATATTAGATGTTGTAATATGCTAATGTCATTTTGGCATTTTGATTGTACCAAAAATGAGTATTTTTGGAATTTTAGACATTTTACTACTAATCTGTTTTAAAGGTGCATTCAGACCAAGCGAACATTCGCCATTCTAACCCCCCACTCTATGAAATTCGATTGTTACACAAAACGTGATTGGTTAATTTCGTAGAGCGGGGGATAGAACAGCGAATTCTCTTTTGCTCATTCTAAGAACATGGTATTATGACATTTGCTTGTAGCGAACCGGAATCCGCAAATCCAACACAGTAGTCCGGCACTTTGGGACTCCGGTAGCCCGCTTTACACCGTGGGCTCTTATAACCCGAAAGACTTTAACCACGCATTTTTGATGTAAAAACAAACAAAAAATATTATGTATATGAGTTTTGTAATCAAAAAATTTCACATGATATTATAGTTTCTAAATGTGGTTAGGAATGCACTGTTAAAATCGGTCGGGTTTAATTAAACAGCCCACGGTGTATAATCCGGCATATTACACAGCTGAACCTCGGAATACTGAGCAGTTGAATTGTTCGGGTGGTTCCTCTGGTGACGGTTCGTTTTACCGACAAACGTTTAATCGAATTTCATTTCATCGACAACGATTCATCGAAACTCCAGTAGGTACTAGGAATTTAGTTTGGCATTTTTTTGTTACACATACTATTCAATTTAATTTTTTTGCGAAAGTTGGATAGAGTTGAAAATCAGATCAAGTACTAATGAGGCTGCTGCCCATCATCAATCTTCCATAGATTAATGGTCAGTGACACTTCAACCCTTAGTCGACTCTTACATCTTACGACATCCACGGGAATTGTTGGGGTGGTGATATGTGTTCTTGCTGCGACCACGCAGCTCAAAGATTTCGGTATTTTGGCTACTAGTACTTTTTCTGTATATTCAGTAATTCACTAATAAATAATTGTGGTGATAACAAGCGACCTCGCGCTGCCCTCAAACCGTTATCGCGATAAGCTATCGCAAGATAACGGCATCTTGGCTCTGTCTACAGGTTGCATAAGGTTGGAAATTATGGACGTTTGAAGATGCTGATGTTTTAGGTATTAGGGCACCTGGATACCAGTTTGGACCCTGTGACTGGGTCCAGAGACGCACTGTCCGAATTGTCGACGATCGACTTTAGGATCTAAAAAAGGCTCTCCTTAGACTTAAAGGTTCAAAGTCTCTACTTTGCCTCCTTATATGTGTGTGTGTAGGCCGTGTGGTGACAGCAGTATGAATACATTTGTCACCACCCCTGCGGGTGTCGTAAAAGTCGACTAAGGGATTGAAGTGCCACTGACCATTATTTGATAAAAGAATGATGATGGGCAGCAGCATCACCATAGTGGACATATTACTGCGATCGTCAATCCGCTTGCCCAGCGTAGCGATTATACGCATAATTATTAGGAGAAGCCTACGTCCAGCAGTGGACTATCATATGTAGGCTGTTGATGATGATGATGATGATGTGTGTTTTATCGCCTGTACATGGATTGTGCTCTAAACAGCTGTTCGACATGATGCCAACGTCCAATTTTCATCAGCGCACCGCTCGCCATCGGCTGGGCACTCATCCTCACTTTGCAACCTAAATGGTCGCGCATCGTGCGGATTCAAAGGAATTTCCTCCCGCGGACGGTCCGTCTGTGAGATGAGCTTTGCCGAGGTGTTCCCGAAGGTATACAGTATGGGGTTCTTCAAAAAAGGAGTGTAGATATACTTACAAGTTCTTAACGCGTTGGCTCTGAGGTTGCAGGCGTCTACAGCCTACGGTGATCGCTTTCCATCAGGCGGGCCGTGTTCATGTTTGCCACCGAACTTGGTATAAAAAAAAATGTGCAATTGACGCACTGGTCCCATCAATGACAATGAACGAGCAGCAAGTAACGATTGGCGTTTACCTTCGCGAGCGAATGAATTCTCTTAGAAAATTTACTCGCGGGCAGTGTGACGAGACAGTGATTAAAATTAAATACTTATATCAGTTACTTTTACTTACACGGGATCTATATCTTTTGTTTGTTTCTTGGGCGCGAAAGTAGTCGGTAGCTCGTCACTCGAAACCTGTCTACCTGTGCGATCGACGCAGCGTAAAAAGGCGGACAAGACGAACCGATGACCAGGGGCCTATTTCTCAAAAGCTTGTAACTTGTAATACAAGATGTCCTAATCTAACTTATGGTGTCAAAAAGAGACTTCCACTTGTATCACAAGTTACAAGTTTTCGAGAAACGGGCCCCAGTAGCCGTACCATGACTCTACATCTACAAGTCTACAAGTAAATAAATATCTTGGGATATCTTACACAAATCGACCTAGTCCCACGGTAAGCTCAATTAAGGCTTGTGATGTGGGTACCAGGCGACGATATATATAATAGATAAATACATAATAATAAGATAAATACATATAGATACTTAAATACATAGACAGCCATGACCAAGGAACAAATATTTGTGATAAATAAATATACAAAGAATGCCCTCGCCGGGATTCGAACCCGGAACCTCCAGCTTCGTAGGCAGGGTCACTACCAACTAGACTACGAAGGCTGACAAGTACCTATAGGGTATGTTAGGTTTATAATATTTTTCTCTCTATTTTTTATTAAACATGAGTTAAAATCCATTGCATTTTTTCTTGTTTGGCTGACATCAATTCATAAGCCACATACTTGTTAACATAATAAATGAAACAACGATCTGTTCATAAAAGCAGATTTTGTATACAACGAACGTTTATTTGTAGATAATAAATCCGGGCTTATTCATTGATCTCTACTAAATGTACAAAACCTCGTATTGTTAAATTATCATAATTATTCATTATGTAGGTATTTAATTGTGCCCATCTTAAAAGTATTTCCGCGAAGGGCTTAAACTTTCGCTAGTCATCCCGAAGCTCTGTTTCCGTACAGTCGCCATAATAGCGTCTGGAGCGTTCAAAAACATCTGAACACGCCATTATTGCCATAACGATAGAGGCGTGTTCAGATATTTTTGAGCGCTCCGGACGCCACGATATATCTGAGGGCGAGTGTACAATAGTCGAATTTAGAACCATTCTTTCTTTTTCCCAATTTTCTCAAAAACCGCAAAGTCATGATCTAAAACCGAAATCTGGGAGGCCTGAGGCCCTACCGCGAGCCACGAAAGAAGTGTTGCCTCTCTCGCACTCATGAATTCGTACATAAGTGTGATAGGGAGGCAACACTTCATTCGTGGTGCGCGGTAGGGCTCCTCTAGGTATAGAAAATCGTACATTATAAATATTAGATGTCATATACCAAAGAAAAACAACCAAGATCACCTAAGCTACGAGCTAAGAGCTGAGTACGTGGGTTCGATCCCCACCTCGGACATAGGTGATCTTGGTTGTTTTTCTTTGGTATATGACATCTAATATTTATAATTTATATAGTATTAAGTAGTGTGACTACTGGAGAAAAATTAAAAGTACAAATCAAAATATTTAGTTAATAAATAATTTGATTTGTGTTTTCACAATATGTTCAAAATCGTACATGTCAACCATCTCTGTCATATACCGATGACCCTTTCTTTAGATTGACAAAGACAAGTGCTCGAAATTTTCGATTTTCGAAGTTAGCAGTAGGGCCCCAGAAGGCGCGGAAAAATCAAGGATCACCGAATTCAGAGTAAGTTTTCAAGGCCGAAGGCCCGAAGGGTCGATGGGACCTTGGAATAAACGCCAGGGTATCCCTTAGGATAGATTCGGCATTGTGTTTGACACCGTGAAATCACCAGTCTTTAGACATGTCAGTTGAATTATTTAGGAACTCAATTATTGTTAGCCTCATCGCATCTTGATGAATGATGATTCCGCCATATCTAGGAATAGTAAGGCGAGTACCCACTACCAATATTTTGTTGTACAGAGATGACAGATTTTCGGTAGTATATCGAACCAACATAAAATTAAATAAATGAAGGGTCCACGAATAGAACATGTCTAGTCAATACAAATTACAGAAGGAAAAACCACCTTACTTTTAACAGAATAAGGTGTGAATTTGCCATGATTTTTTTAAGCACTGGACATGTTTTTTCCGTGGACCCTTCAAATAAATATCTTGGGACATCGTACACAAATCGACCTAGTTTAATTGGTGATAAGGCCAAGATTGTGTTTTGAAAGTGCGTGATTATTAAAATATGCAACTTTTTAGGTTTGTTTAAACTTTTTTTGTTTTTTACTGACGAAGAGCAGTATCTTATGGTGCGTTTAAACCAAAAGAGCATTCGCTGTTCTAGCGCCCGTTCTACGAGATCAACCAATCACGTTTTGAGTACCGATCGAATTTCGTAAAGTGGGAGGTTAGAACAGCGAATGCTCTTTTAGTTTGAACGCACCTGTACACAAAACGTGATTGGTTGATTTCGTAGAACGGGGGATAGAACAGCGAATGCTCTTTTGGTTTAAACGCACCTTGAGATGGACGTTTGTATGGAGAATCGAGCTTGCTGGCGACTATTAACTGTCAACATATTTCAAAATGACTAGACTTCAAAACGGTATTTTGCTTCTAACAGATGGTGTCAGCGAGATCTCGTGATATGCATTTAGCTGATGGAGTTATAAGCCGTTGCCAAGATATTTAGCTGCCAATTATGCTATTCGCATACTAGGATTCCATAGGAAATGAGGTTAAAGGGAGAAATCGTAACTCGTCACTATTTAAAACACTCCCTTCGGTCGTGTTTTAATTTATCGCCACTCGTTACTAATTTAATTTGTTCGCTTTAAGGTATCATAATGTACCATATTATAATACGTAATGATTTGCTTCTATTTTCCATTTTATCAACTCTCTCACTAGCTTTGAAATTTTGTGGTGACCAAAGTTACCAAAAACAATTGGGTGGTTACTTACCTATGATGTATTACGTAAGTAATCAATAAGGGGAACTACGTCAAATCTACACCTCTCAAAATTGGTATATTATTGTAAACAAATTGTCTAGAATAAGTAATCAAAATAGTTGAAATGGGCGCACGTTCTATGCTTTTATCGTCTATGAGTTTTCGTGATAAGATAAGATCGGAATTGATAAGTACATAACTAAAAAAATTTAACTAGGTACGGAAGGCCTGTATTTTACATTTTATTCTATCGTTTAGAACCTAGGTATTTGTTATTGTTATTATTATACTTCGATATTTTTCTAGCAGGAACGAGAGATTGACAAAATTAGACATCGACATAACTGTTATCGATAAGTCTTATTGTAGTCGATAAATTAATTGAATAAATAAAAAAATTGCCGTAGCTTCGAGATAAATTCCACGAATGCAAATCATACTCAAAATGATACATTTTTTTTCATATCTTGTATTTAGTACCCATCAAAATTGCAAAGATTAATAAAATATATTCTAAAGCCATAGGAAATGATTAATATTAAATATAAAATATTTAGAACAAAGCCTAGATGGGTCCTGTATTTCTTGTTTCCCTGTTTTTGCGGAGTTAGCATTTTAATGAGAACACGATGTAAATACTCATCGATAACAGTTATGTCGATGTTTAATTTTGTCAATCATTCGTTCTTGCTAGAAAAATATCGAGGTATAGTTATTATACAGCATCTGTGAAAATTTCAACTGTCTATCTATCACCAGATACAAGCAGATGACAGATGTGCAGACAGATAGACAGACAGCGGAGCCTTAGTAATAGGGTCCCGTTTTAACCTTTGGGTACGGAACCCTAAAAATGGCATAAAAAGCAAACAACCAGACGTTTCTCTGTGTTTTATATGCATTTGAATTAAATATAGCTTCAACTGTGCCATCGTAAACAGTAAGGGACGAATAACCTCAAACACAAATATAATGCCTATCACAATAACTCCGATAACCTAAAGTGCGCCGGATCACGCGACATCTATTTTCGGAAATGTTTATTCTTATCTGTAGCGAACATACAATCGAAATACAAAAGAGTTTGATGGGCAATATCGTCCAATCTACATAGTTAAGTAATCGATTGGTAATTTTTTATCCTTTGTTCATAAACTTTCAAACCTAATTAGTTTGTATTTTAACCGTAATATGCATATCAAAACTGATTGGCTTGTACTATATACCTACAGCAATATAATGGTAATTGGGACAAAATTATTTTCGTTGTCTTATTTTGTGTCCCTAAAAACGTGACGCAGTGGTGATTTTTGTATGAGATGATGTTTTGTTTTCAATTTCTGATGTATAGATGAATCTAGCGTGAAAATAAAATACAAGAGCACCGATTTTTTTATACATATATACTGAATCGAAACTACGAGTACATACAATACGGTACAGCATGATTATAATGGTACATAACACTTTTCGACTCTATTCTTGTGTTGTGATTTAAGGTAAGGCCAGTCCTAAACCTGTAAGTTCTTACGTAAGTTATAAGGACGGAGCTCTACTAAGGAATGAGAGGTGAATATCATTATCTCATTCCTTATAGCCTATAACTTACGTAAGAACTTACAGGTGTACGGCTGGCCTAAGACTTGGGGTGATGACAATGTTTTCTTACTGCCGTTACCATCACGCGGATACGGTATCGTAAAATTCGACTAAGGGTCTTTATTTATTGATGATGACCTTGACCTTGACAATTTATTTATTGATGGTGACAGTCCAAAGTGTTATCAATGTTATCATATTGGACATACCACTGCGATCCCTAAGCGTGGGGATTATGGGATTGGGCATTTGACCTCCTATTGCACCCATACGCAATAAGAGCGGCCTTGGTCCAGCAGTGGGCTGCCTCAACGACATAATGAATCTGATTTAACCACTTTCAAAAAAGGAGGATGTTCCGAAACCGGCTGATTCTTTTTAAACGGTTTTTATTTACTTCACCGCGTATCAACTGTCGTCGATGCTTCAAATCTTGTGATCGATTTCTTGACCACTTCTACTGCACCGAAATTAATAAAATTTGGAACTCTTATCAAGACTCCATGACAATGCAATATTATAATATTTTTATCCTTGTATCCTCAAACCCTGATGCTGCAGACATACTGCTTACCTTAACCGAGAGTGTTAGATACGTGAAAATGAAAGTGTAGCATGTTTGGCATAATCAAATGCTAACAGCCTGATCTTGACTTCCAACTCCTCACTCCTGATGCTGCAGTACTGCCTACAATAACCGCAAGGGTTGTCTTTTATCGATATCTTGATTTTAAAGAAGTTCTTTAGTACTTATTAAGCATAAACATGCGAATGTAATACTAACGTTCAACTCCTCAAATCTGATATTCCAGTGTAACTGCCTGCCACAACCGCTAGGTTTAGCGATATGTAGATTTTGAAGTATTGCTTTAGATATTTGGTAGAAACATACGGATTTACTTATAATCATCATCATCATATCAGCCGAAAGTGACAGCGTGAGTGGTTCGCGTAGGGCGGGCCGTCGGGCCTGCGGCCCTCCAGCTGATAGAGTGACAGCGTGAGTGATTCGCGTAGGGCGAACCGTCGGGCCTGCGGCCCTCCGGCGGATAGACTCACAGCGTGAGTGGTTTGCGAAGGGCGGGCCGTCAGGCCTACGGCCCTCCAACTCTGATAGAGTTACAGCGTGAGTGAATCGCGCAGGGTGAGTCGTCGGGCCTGCGGCCCTGCAGCTGGTAGAGTAACAGCGTGAGTGGATCGCGTAGCGTGAGCCGTCGGACCTGCGGCCCTCCAGCTGATAGAGTGACAGCGTGAGTGAATCCCGTAGGGCGAGCTGTCGGGTCTGCGGCCCTTCAGCTGATAGAGTGACAGCGTGAGTGGATCGCGTAGGGAGAGCCGTCGGGCCTGCGGCCCTCCAGCTGATAGAGTGACAGCGTGAGTGAATCGTGTAGGGCGAGCCGTCGGGCCTACGGCCCTCCGGCTGATAGAGTGACTGCGTGAGTGAATCGTGTAAGGCGAGCCGTCGGGCCTGCGGCCCTCCAGCTGGTAGAGTGACAGCGTGAGTGGATCGCGTAGCGTGAGCCGTCGGGCCTGCGGCCCTCCAGCTGATAGAGTGACAGCGTGAGTGAATCACGTAGGACGAGCCGTCGGGCCTGCGGCCCTCCAGCTGATAGAGTGACGGCGTGAGTGGTTCGCGTAGGGCGGGCCGTCGGGCCTGCGGCCCTCCAGCTGTTAGAGTGACAGCGTGGGTGATTCGCGTAGGGCAAGCCGTTAGGCCTGCGGCCCTCCAGCTGATAAAGTGACAGCGTGAGTGGTTCGCGTAGGGCGGGCTGTCGGGCCTGCGGCCCTCCAGCTGTTAGAGTGACAGCGTGAGTGAATCGTGTAGGGCGAGCCGTCGGACCTGCGGCGCTCCAGCTGATAGTGACAGCGTGAGTGAATCCCGTAGGGCGAGCCGTCGGGCCTGCGGCCCTTCAGCTGATAGATTGACAGCGTGAGTGGATCGCGTAGGGAGAGCCGTCGGGCCTGCGGCCCTCCAGCTGATAGAGTGACAGCGTGAGTGAATCGTGTAGGGAGAGCCGCCGGGCCTGCGGCCCTCCAGCTGATAGAGTGACAGCGTGAGTGAACCGTGTAGGGCGACAGTTGATAGACAGAGAGTGTGAGTTTCACGGATTCACTTAGTGCTTCGGTTGATAGATTGCATGGATTGACCCTTATGGCCCTCGGTTCGCGTCGGACTTTCCGTCAGCGGTCCTCCGGTTGGTCGACTGAGAGAATGAGTTTATATTTCTGTCTGAGTTTTTATGTCTCGAAATTCGACTTGTATAATGTGTACAACATAGAAATTTAAACTTGATTTTCTCACTAAACCAAATTGATTGATATATACGTATTCCTTATTGTGAGATCTCTGTTATCTAAGGTACTTATTGTATGAATAACACGTCCGTTTGAAACACTTCGGGCATTCAAGCTTACATTAACCACGCCCAGCCTTTGGTTTTCATTTGTCGATCGAGATATTTAAAAACATTCTTTTAGTGTCGGATTTCTAAAATATATCTATTCAGCAGGGATTCGCCTCCCGTTACACATAAAATAATGTACATTACGTTTACATATGTGTCGTGATTCGTGATGAAAGCGCGAGAGTATAAACGCTACTTAGCATGTATAATTGTATTACATATTACAAACAATATCTCCGCCTACCTACTTATTCTACATCTAGAATAAGTAGGTATAGTATCGGAAATTAACTTAACAATTGCACTAAAAACTTAAAAATAAAATGAGTAAAAAAAGTTTTAAGTTAAACGGTTTTTATTGCACCAAAAACTAGAAAATAAAAATTTGTTATAACTAACCGTAGATGCTACTTTCTGTAGATTACTCACGTGAAACTATTATCACTGTAGTCTTCCCAAGTCGGATGCTGAAAGCCACGTTTAGCCTCTATGTCAATGGATTAAGCGTTACCTAATCGGAAACTTTTACCAAACTAAAATAAAAACGTGGGGCGTTATTATAAAGAAACATACAAGTTCAAAATATGTAATTGTAGCTTTAATAATTTTGCAATTAATCATCCATCTGTTCCATCACTTCTACAGAGGTAAATAGCTTTTATCAAGGCCAGAACAAAACTTATTACACTATTGCTGTCTTGATTTTTATGTGTGTTCTTAAATAACTATAGTGACTTAACCACAATTGTGTACGCCCCACGTTTTTATTTCAGTTTGGTAAAAGTTTCCGATTAGGTAACGCTTAATCCACTGACATAGAGGCTAAACGTGGCTTTCAGCATCCGACTTGGGAAGACTACAATGATAATAGTTTCACGTGAGTAATCTACAGAAAGTAGCATCTACGGTTTGTTATAACAAATTTTTATTTTCTAGTTTTTGGTGCAATAAAAACCGTTTAACTTAAAACTTTTTTTATTCATTTTATTTTGTATGTATTACTTGATAGCTCCGAGAATCGTGAACCGATTTTAATTTTTTTATCGAAAAGGTAGGAGGTAGATATGATCCCGAGATGGTCCCGTTTTGCACCAAGTTGGGGTCTGAGGATAGGATCTTGGAGAAATCGGTTAAAGTCGGTTTTTAAATTGTTTTATTTGGTGATTATTGTTATGTAAAACTTTTACCTCCAATCATCAATCTGCAATCGTATACGATATAGGATTATTAATAAATGTGTGAGAATGACATGTGACATTTCCATACATTATTGTGGTCATGTGACTTATCGCTTTTATCGTATACTATTGCAGAATGACATCTTGGCTAGGCCTGCAGATAGGGTTCGCTATCCGGATCCAAAATGTATGCAATTATCCGGATCTGGATCCGTATTATCCGGATCCTTCATACATTTTCGGATCCGCTTGCAAACCCTACCTGCAGATCCACACTACGAGTATGTTTCCAGCCGAGGGGCCGCACATAGTGTGCCACTAAGAGGGATAGACATAGTCACTTACTACATACTTTTTTTAAGAAGATACTTGTGTGTGTGGCACTTAGACTTAGCATCTAACACACACACACACAAAAAATAGTGGCACAGTGATAAGGACGGACGATTATCGTTCCTTTTCACTTCCACTAGTAAAAAGTTTCATAAGACCATCCCTTTCGTTCTTGCTATTATTATTACGTTGTCAAATCCATATCCATATTCTAAATCCATGTTTCCAGCAGAACTTATTACATGCTATAGGTAGTTAGATAGTTAGATACTCGTACACAAGATAGCTACTAGAACATTTCCGATCGCCTTGATTTTACTCGTGACCTGCGAAAATTAACACATAGTCTACTTGTGCTTGTACCTCTTCGAGTTGCCATTCAGAGATGACTACTCGTCGTAAATAATTGACCATTTGTGAACTCTTTGCCCTTACTAATAAGAGTCACAAATGAATAGTTGACTGCGATGGTGTTTGTATAATCAGCTATGGTGTACCACCTTTCGACTTTATTACCTACCAAATAGAGTCGAAGAGTGGTTGACTAATTTGACGGTTGGTATTGTACAATCGCTGTTTATCGTCGTCTTTATTGCTTTAAAAATAAAGCATATTTTATACATGCAATTATGTATTAGCAAGTGTTGCCTACAATTGCCTTTATTTGTGCCTAATAAATTGGTTAATCAATTATGGCTGGTAAAATTTTATTGGTTTTAATTTTATTTCAGGAAGCGTGAACCATTTAAGAAAATATGGGCAGTATGGACACACACAATCTTACAAACACACGTCCCATGGTAAGCTGAATTAAAGCTTGTGTCGTGGGTACGAAAAAGTGACGACAAAATATATAAAACTTTAAATTTAATTTAATGCCATGGAACTTGCCAACAACAGGATGGAATTGAAAACAAGCGGGTAGGCGTTGCCCAGCGGTGGGACACACAATAGCAGGCGATTAAAAAAAAGCTTTGAAAACAACTCTTACCACATACTGCCGATTCATGTTTAAAATAGGTATAATATAAATGCATGATAGTACCTTGTTTTCTGAAATAGAGATACCTATACAAAGGACGCCTTAGAAGTGTCTAATATTACCGGCAAAATTTGGTTTATTTAGATATTAATATCAAAAAAAATTACACAAAATTCATTGCATGGAAAATATACTTTTCACAAAATTCTCCATACAAAACGCCAATGTTATAGGTACCTAATGAGTAGGGATAGGAATTTTGGTGGCATTTATTGAACATAGAGCAGTCGAGTCGATGTTACAAACATTTTTAACTTAAGTAAATGATGAATTTATAAAATAATAACGAAATAGTGTTCATTTCAAGCTGGATTTTTCAAGGGATTTAAATAAATAACATGAATTTCATGAATGACCTAATATTAACGGTTAGAAGAAAATACAATTATGTAATGTTAATTCAACCTTTTGACTGCCATAGTCGGCCATAGACGACTACGGACACAGCTGCGCCAATGCAGTAGGAACTCGGTGTTACGACATATCGTTCCGCCTTTTGGCTGTCAACTGTTTATACGTAATATTTTCTTCGGTTACCGCGAGGATTACTCATGAAATAAAACTATGAAAACGGATAAACTCGCGTCCGCGGGCGATTCCACCACACGAACCCTGTAAAGTGTTCGAAACGTCGGAATGAAGTTAAAGTTAATTCATAGGACGCAAAATATTTTCTTCGGTGACCGCGAGGATTACACATGAAATAAAACTTTCGTGTCATCCGCAGACCACGAACCCTTTAAAAGTGTTCGAAACGTCGGAATGAAGTTAAAATTAGTTAATATACGCGAGTTTATCCGTTTCCATAGTTTTATTTCATATACGCAAGTTTATCCGTTATCATAGTTTTATTTCATGTTAATACCTACTTAAAAACGGTTACTAGACTTGCTCGTTATGCATATTATTACTAATTTTCGTAAAATTCCAGATCAAGGTACTATACTATATTCGTATTATGTATGCAAACCCGTGGTATAATTATTCTTAAAACGTTTGTCGTTTGAGTATAACCCTGTCAATGATATGGCGTTCAACATAATTAAAGGCAATTATGCACAACTACTTTGTTATGGTCTATACCTACTAGATAATGAGTAGGTGTATACTGAGGATGGTATACTTAAGTGGTCATTAGTGAATAATTATAACACGGTGGTCTCTTAATATAGTTGCCGCGTTGTGACGGCAGTAAAAATAAATTTGTCACCATCCCAACTCTTCCCGTGGGTGTCTTAAGAGTCGTCTAAGGGATCGCAGTATCACTGACCATTCATTAAATAATTAAGATTAAACATTGATGATGAGACCTGGTGCCCATCATCAATGTTAAAGGCCGCATCATGCGCGTTGTAGCATATGTAAATAACTGGCGCACCGTTTACCGGTCACACGCACGTGCACGCCACGCAAGCGGTGTGTCATCTAATATGACATTTACATACGCTACAACGCGCACGCCACGCACATGCGCACGCATCCGGTGTGGCTTAGTCTTTAATCGCAGGTTCATCATAGCGGACACACTACTGCGATCGCCAATCCGCTTGCTCAACGAGGCGATCTTTTTTTTTAAATATCTTGGGACAACTTACACAAATCGACCTAGCCCCACGGTAGTCAATTAAGGCTTGTGATGCGGGTACCAGGCGATGATATAATAGATAGATACATATAGATACTTAAATACATAGACAGCCATGACCAAGGAACAAATATTTGTGATAAATAAATACACAAATCATGCCCTCGCTGGGATTCGAATCCAGAACCCTCTAGCTTCGTAGGCAGGGTCACTACCAACTAGGCTACGGAGGCTGACTATCTGATCTTGAGCTAATTACTTCAATAATACGTCTGTAGGTACGCATAGATGGAAAGCCTATGCCCAGCAGTGGACTGAAACCTGATGATGTAATCAACTGTTAATAAACTAAATCGTGTGGAACTATCAATACAATCGATCAATCGTTTTCTTATCACTGTGCAATAGCTAGTAAGCGTAGGCAAGTAAAGTAAGCCAGGGTGAATTACGAAATGGTTACGCCTGCAGTACTATTAACTTTATTTTTCCATATATTTTTCAATGTCAGTAAGATTACGAGTAGTACAGTGAACAGTGAAGCGTCAAAATTACGCGTGTATTAAAAGACCGAAGAGCTGGCGACTTTCTCGCACAACGCATCAGTATTGCGATACAGCGAGGAAATGCCGCCAGCGTCTTCGGTACAATGCCACAATTGCCAATCTTAGATATAGGTTAGGTTAGTTATTTTTTGTATATAAACTTCATTTATTGCATAAATTTTAAAATAAGTAAACAGACGAACTACAAGTTTCCATATTTCTGCCTTTATCGATACATTTTTGACCTTTACAGCAAGCAACTGGTTTCGCTGTGCCATACAAATCTACTCATACTAATTATACTGCTTATAATTATGAGTCCTTGACGCGAGTGAATGTATGATGATCGAACGGATCACAACGCAATGCATTTGTGAATTTGTATTAAAGCGTGTATGTATTGTATTACCTATATAAGTTTTTGATAAAATAGTACATTACAACAAAATATATTTTTTAGTACAGATGGTGCCATTTTTAGGCTCTAGTGCGAGAAGTGTGTCATTTTACGTCAGGTCCAAAACTTCGGAGGGCCATCTGTACTAAAAAACGTCGTACGAGGCACATGCAAAAACGAAATTCGTAACTCGTGTCGATTTAAAACATTCCCTATCGGTCGTGTTTTAAATCATCGCCACTCGTTTCGAATTTCATATTTTTCGCACTTGTGTCGTAATGTACTATTTTAATACAACCTTTTATCGCCGACTGCACTTTTTTTAGTCAATTAATCTAGTGGTTACTCATTAGACGAACCCAATCCAACGAAACCAAACATTGTAAGTAGGGTTACGGTAGCCCAACCTAAGATTACATTGACTAGAATATAATCTATCAAGAAAAATTTAAATAAAAAACTACAGTCAAACCTCTCTTCGAAATCAGTGTATCCAGAAGGCACTAGTTGGTCTTACCGGACCTACACGGGAGTGTGTATCTTTTCTTCGTGTTTAAAACCCATAGTTCATAGCTTAGTAGCTCGTGGTGAGACCAGTAGGCTTATGATGGTACCGCGTCTAATCGTATGTCGTCGTTGCCGTCACGTTCTAACAAGCATGTAAGTGCGAAAGTGACGGGTAGCACGATAAATGGATAAAACGGGACCATCATAACTAGGCTTAGGACTTTTCATAGCATATCGTGGTTCTAAAATCCTTGGAGCTGCTATGTGTAAAATTTTCGAAGTCAAAGTCAAAGTATATTGTAATATTAAATATAATGATTTATACCTACTGTCACATCATTACTGAATTAATTTTAATCGAACGTAATTAATTTTAAAAACAAACTTGATTTCATAAAAAGTGCCTACGAAATTAGTTATATTAGAAACCATAAAAAAAACTAGACAATTAGTATTCAAAACAAACTAGCAAAAGTCTTAAATCGGAAATAGCGATGAAAATGGCGAAAATATCATGTTGTTTTTCTCGAAAGTTTCGAATATTTCGTATAAATTATGTACATGTAACTTCCGAACAAGAAACAAAACTGACGTTACCTTTGAAGTAAATAGACTTCACTTCACCTTGACATCACATAGAGCATAGATTAATGATTCCAATTTATAAGTATTTCATAATAATTTATAATTTAAACTCTTTAGTCTACTGATATTGAGATTTAGTCTGAGCAAAATGAAAAGTCACGTGTTTGTACGAGAGCCAATACATTCGGCGTATCATAATTCAATAAAATAATGCAAAAAAAAAGTATTTTACACGTAAAACACTGAAAGATACGAAAGGTTCAAATTGGTTTGATTTGTTAAGTAAAGCGATGAGTTAATATTATAGCTTTTGTATCGACCGATGAAGTTTCATCTGCTGCAATTATCGTTAGGTATATATGCTTAAGGTTATTTTTGTATCACCATTAAAAAATGCACTGTTAACTTATATATTATACTGTTTATACTACGTGTAACCGGTAACGGGTACACCCGGGTAAGACCGGACTATTTTTTGGTGAGTTGAAAGGATGTCACAAAAAAATCATAAACTTATTCTCACTAACTTTTACCTGCAGATGTGATATACGTGATAAAAAAAATCAAGCTTTCAACATAAATTTGCCATTGCCATAATGATGCCGCTCAGCCAAATAGCTTAGTAGTCAACGTAAAGTCAAACTTGCACTATTTTTTTTCCAAGATACCCAATCGAAAAACCTTCTTGGCTTAAGATCGGACTAATATCAAATTTCAACTCTAAAGTAAGGAGAAGAAGGTGCATAACTTCCTGTTCAAGATGGAATCTGCAAAAAATCTCGAAAATAATCACTGAGCTGAGCGGTTGCTGCATACTAGCGAGAGGGACGGGATGAAATGTCGTCATGTATAATATAGCCCATGAGGAAAAAATACTACTATTTTAGTAGTTATTGCGGTCATCCGATCTTAGCCGGGTGTACCTTAAGTCGTATAAGTCGACAAACGTCAGTTTTGTTTTTTGTTCGGAAGTTACATTACATGTAATTTATACGAAAGATTCGAAACTTTTGAGAAAAACAACATGATACTTTCGCCATTTTCATCGCTATTTCCGATCTAAGACTTTATCTAGTTCGTCTTGAACCTAATTGTCTAGTTTTTTTATGGTTTCTGATGTAACTAATTTCGTATGCACTTTTTATGAAATCAAATTCGATTTTTAAAATTAATTACTTTCGATTAAAATTAACTCAGTAACGATGTGACAGTAGGTATAAATCATTATATTTAACATTACAATATACTTTGACTTTGACTTCGAAAATTTTACACATAGCGGCTCCAAGGATTTTAGAACCACGATATGCTATGAAAAGTCCTAAGCCTAATCATAAGCCACCAGTGCCGAAGGCTGCCCGTATTGCTACGTTGTATCAGTTGTATGGCAAATTGTGTAGTTATTATAAGATAAGTGGTTAGTGGGGATTGAGACACCGCCACAGAACAGAAACTACAGAAACCGCGGACTAAATTGTCAAAAAAGTGCAGGCGACGCTTAACGACAAAATCCTCAGGTCTCTTGCCACCATCAATGTAAGTACCTGTTCTTCTCGAGCCTACTGGTATTATTAGAAATGATGGTAAGAGACCTGATGGTGTGTCTTTAGTTCCTTGGAGCATGAGACGGATGTCGGTGTGTGATGCTGCTGGGATCGTCTCATCTTCAACGAACTACAAATACGGCTGAAAATGCTGAATTTTTAAAACGTAATAAGTATAAGGGAAAGAGTACGATTTTGTACCGTTTGGCGTAGAAACTTTAGGTTCATGTCCATAAATTACCTAATACACGCTTCGTAAGTTCTTATAAATAATTCGGTACAAAAACAAAAGAAGATAAATTGACTCTAGCCATGCCAAAAATATCAGACCTGACGAGATTAGAAGCCTAGAAGTCAAAGGGTCAATTACACAAAGCATGCAACTAAACAACAACACATTTAATGGTCATCCAGAAGACAGGTCATTAGATTACGCAACATATATCTCACACAATTGTGGTTATGTCTCAAATCATTTACAGTGATGTAACAATAATTGTGAAGTATTCCGATTCGATAATGGACACAACAACACAACACGACACGACGACGAAATCGTCCGACAAATACAACCGCTTGAATAGACAGCTATCAAGTAACCGCCGCCAAACTTGGTAGAAGTGAACAAGTGTTTCATGCCGCGGCCACAACATTGGTCTAAGGCGACCGGCTTAGCGGAAAACCATACATGCGAGAGGGAGTACCTATATCGGCAACCCGCTCCAACTCATGGATTCGCTCGCCGCTGGTCGCCTTAGACCAATGTCGTGGCCGGGCCGTTAGGAAGCATTTTTAAGCTGGCGTTGGATGTCTATGTTATAAAGGGTGGAACGGAACGACGATCCTTCCCGCTACCGGCCGAGTCTACCAACCATTACAATGAACTTTCAGGGACCAACATCGAAAACGTACATGGAAAATTTACTTTTCCATACTATTGTATGTACCGATTTGTGTAGGATGAGGATGACCCAAGATATTTATATATTATACCTAAGCAGCTTGCTTCTATTTCCCATGTTAAAGCTTGCACCTGACTTAACACGGTCATTAAGGATTAAACTATCGCCTAAGTCCCGAGCACTTCCTTTTATGCAAAGTTGCAGCAAGTTAAACTTATAACGAGTCTTGCAATGCATAATGAAGGGGCGATTCCAGGGTTGCCATTCCATACTGTTTTATTTAATAAACACTATAGTTTCCAATTATAATTAAACAGTTAAAGTCACGTGTATGTATTTAGTCACTACGCTAATACTGGACAAATGGGACGAAACAGTATTGATACTGTGTATTTTTTAACTTTAACAAAGTATGAAATTAAAGATTCGATACATTTGTATTTGTGGTTGTTAGTTGCTGGGGTAACCATAAATAAAATATAAAGCATAATGTTCTTTCTCACAAATGTAGGTATTTACAATTAGTATAAAGAAATTACTTAAAAATCGTCCAATACTAGAAAATTATAGGCGCCACAATTTCGTTGATTCACTATTAGGTGCCATCAGTTATATTATAATCAGGGATCGGACAAATGTGCGTCATTGTTTGCAATAATATGGACATGACTCCAAAATTGATTAAATGAATAATCAAAAGAATAATTACTTGAAATTTGATTTCGAAGAAAAAAGGTGACTATTTAAAAAGGTTTTCATAATTACCGGTGTCAAATATGTAATTTTCTGAAAATGATTAAATTATTAAGTATTCAACTAAGTTAGGAGTCATGTCCATATTATCGCGAACGATAACGCACATTTTTCCGATCTCTGGTTATAATACGACGGACGTTTGTGCTCTGAAGCCCTCCCTATAAGTAATAAGTAGCATTCATCCTAGGAAAATATACCTATGGCTAAACATACCAAAACGGTTCGTTCCAATTCCAACTTACCAAATGACTCCACTGCATGATTTCGATTGAAGATTGTGTTTGATATTCACCTTCTTCGCGTATTGTATTATAACAACTACAATTATTATTATTAAACGCTTAAGATCTAAGCGGTTTTCTCGTCATTTTCATCAGAAAACAATCGTTGTAGACGAATTTCAAAATGTACCTAAACAACGGTAAACAAACTTTTGACACAACTATCAGTTGACTGTTGCCATATGAAAACCTCTATTTTTTTACTTTTAAAAATGCCATGAGATTCTGGTTTACCCAAGATAGCATTACAGCAATTAAAATACTATTCGTTACTTTACTAAGGGCTGATTTTTCAATCCTCAGCTCAGTTAAAAGTATTACCATCCTTATCGCTGGTCATCAGTCAAAAAAGGATAGAGCTAACATTTATTTGACAGTTACTGTTATCTGGGGATTGAAAAATCAGTACTAAGTTAGATAGATACCCACCGTATCAACAATAACTCCCGTTTCTAGAAAAAACATATCTACTATAAATGAATGTGATTCGCTACTAACAGCCAAAATAAAAGCCCATTTATGTCTATCTTCAGTCGCCCTATTTTCTTTGTATTTGGGTTGTCAGCTTGTTTATAGGTCACTAGTGTACGTTATCCATTATTCATATACATTTATGGTAATACCACATAAGCGATCTTATGACTGCTTACGACATTATTTGGCCATAAGGAATTTGGCCTAAAATAGTATCTATATTGTGTAATGAGCTAAGATGTTTGTTATAATATTCTACAAAATAGAACTTCAAAGGTGAAATATGTTAGTCGAAGAAAAATATAAAAAATAAGAGATGATAGGTGATCACTTTAAAAATAACAAAAATCATCAAACAACTTCACACATTTCAAAATGATGAAGCCATAAAATGGTTTCTTATTAACTTCTTTAATGTCTTCAAACAAACTGGCGATAAAACTAACTAGTATTTTAGAACATGACTAACGACATCTTACGATTATTCATAGTAACTTGCAATATTAATATAGCCAGCTGCAGCCAACACAGTTGTTGGTAATAAATCAGATTTCGTCTTATTTCCCCACGACAGCGAGTCGTACCGTACCTATTCGAAATTCGAATAGAACTGGTTTAATGCGGTATTTCATTATTTTCTGAGATTGTACACTATAATTCGGCAAACGAAACTTAAAACTGCGTGTACAGCAGGTGCACGTGCGCGTTGCGTGACGTGTGCGTTGTAGTATCGGAAATGTCATAGATGACCCACCGCTTGCACGTCACACGTACGTGCACGCCACGCAAGCGGTCTGCTATCTAATATGACTTACATACGATACACCGCGCAAGCCACGCTCGCGCGCATGTGCACCTGCTCCACCCACATGCATCCGGTGTAGCGTGGCCTTTAGCAGTAATAAAACACGAAATTAAAATTATTTATGGGCGGCCAGCACTTCGCGTCATATTTTTAAGTTTGTCACCTTTTGTACTGATGAGTGAGACGTATTATTTTTTTCAGTATATATATTTCAATTTACAATTCGGCAACCCTAGTGGAGGTGAACGGATTTAGAAATACTTTAGTACAGTCGCCATCAGATGTATCGTAGCGGCCAGGGAATTCAGAAATATCTTAACAGGGTCCTTAGACAAGTTGCCAATCGCTAACGCTTAGTAGCGTATCGTAGTTTTTCCTCTCTGTCACTCTTTCATATTAGTGCGACAAAGACACTTGCCTTTCGTTTACGATTGATGATTAAGCGTTAGCGATTGGCAACTTGTCTAAGCACCTAGGCCTCTATTGTTATCATCATTTCAGCCATTTATCGCCCACTGCTGAGCATAGGCCTCTCTTCTAGTACGCCACTGATCTCGGTCCTGAGCCAATCGAACCCAAAAGTGTCCCGCAATCTTACGAATGTCGACCCAACGAGCCAACGGACGCCCAGGGGCTCTTTCATCCGAGATAGACCAATCCGTAAGAACTTTAGTCCACCTGCCGTCACTCTGCCTGGCAACATGTCCTGCCCAGTTCCATTTGGCCCGTCTCTCACGAGGCTATTCAAATGCAAAGTACGCGACTGAGACCCAAACCATGGTCGCCTACCCGTATGCTACTCGTTTGCGCACACGGTGCTACGCTAATGAGACTATATTGCTTTCAGTTGCGGAACACATTATCTTATTATCTTATCTTATTTGCGGGGCCCTTACGGATACACTTCGACCCATTGGGATCTTTTGTGTAATTGCCCCCTGTTTCGCCTACCCCAGGGATTGTTCTATCAACTCAATATGTTTGAGGATGCACCCTAGCGGTAGCGTTTTGACCTCCTTCGGTTCCAGATAGCCGGTTCCGAAGTCTTTCATCCTTTGTCTGGCGAGGGCATGACATTCGCACATCAAGTGTATCATTGTCTCTTCTTCCTCGCCACACATTCTACAGTCTATGCTGTCAGAAAGACCCATTTTGGCCAAGAGAGTTTTGACCCCAAAGTGTCCCGTAAACACCCCCGTTATGAGTTTGAGTTGTCTTTTGCTATATTTCCAAAGCTTTTTGCTCCAGCCCGAGTCTACTTCGTGCATAAAGAGCTTTGAATGCCTGAGCCCCGTTAGATTGTTCCACTCTTCCTGGTGCTTCCATCTAACTCGCTCTTTCATGGCTGTTTTAATAGTTCCTTGTGAGAGTCCTACAAATGGTTCTGGTCCTACAAAGTTGTTTGTAGAACCCCCTCTTGCAAGCTCATCTGCATTTTCATTGCCAAGGAAGCCCTCGTGCCCTGGGATCCATACCAGTTGCACTTTGTTTCGCCTTCCAAGTTTGTTCAGAGCTTGGATGCCGTTGAATACTAGTCTAGAGTCTACTTTAGGCGCCATAAGGGCCTTCAGTGCTGCTTGACTGTCGCTTAATATATAGATATATATTCATACCTTGGGTCTGTCTATCTATAATCTCCTGTGCACAGGCAATAATCGCGTAGGTTTCCGCTTGGAATACAGTCGCATAGTTGCCCATACTTACACTACCACGGTAGTCGTTTGCATAAATGCCTGCGCCCGTACCGGATCCAGTCTTGGATCCGTCAGTGTACCAGATAAGGTCGTTCCCATCAGAAATTGGTGGCTGTAGACCCCCCGCCCATTCGGCTCTATTATGAATTTTAGTTTTGAAATTCTTTTGGAAAACAAATTTGGGCAGCATTTTATCACTACCCATACTTGTTAACTTATCCATGTAACTATCTAGTTCCATGCTTGTATGTTTGGTCTTTGGCATGCTATCACTCCATAGACCCAAGATCTTGAGTCTTTGCAGGGACTTGCGTGCCTCCGACTGTATAACCAGGTGTAGCGGCGGTAGGTCCAACAGTACCTCTAACGCCGCCGTTGGCGTCGTTCTAAACGCGCCCGTGATTGCCATGCACGCTACTCTTTGTAATTTATTCAGAGCATCCTTGCATGTACCCTTTGCAGTTCTTGGCCACCATGCCAGACTACCGTACAGAATGATAGGTCTCACCATCATAGTGTAGATCCACCTCAGTACTTTAGGGTTTAAGCCCCATGTTTTGCCATATGCCGACCTACACATACCAAACACTCTCAGTGCTTTGGTTATGAGGAGGTCTACGTGCTTTTTCCAGTTCAGTTCTCTATCAAGTGTCATACCTAAGTATTTCACTTCGCTGGACATATCTAGTACCCTGCCATGGAGCTTTAGTTGCTTCATGTTAGCGAGGGTCTTTTTCCTGGTAAAGGGTATTACCACAGTTTTCGCCGGATTAATGGAGAGTTGGCGACTATTACACCAGTGTTCCACTAGCTTCAGCGCTCCATTCATGATTTCCGATAGTACAGTGCTTGGGAATTTCCCGGTGACCAGTATCACTAAATCATCCGCGTATCCTACTGTGTACAGAGGACCTTTATTTAGCTCCTCCAATAGTGAATTCACTACTAGACTCCACAGGGTTGGTGATAGTACACCCCCCTGTGGGCATCCTTTTGTTGCCGTGGCTAATATTTCGTCTCCCATGAGGGAGGATTTTATTAGTCGACTATTCAGCATATTACCTATCCACCTGCACAGAGTCGGTTCTATGCCATGTTCCAAGGCAGCATTATTGATCGCTTGATACGTGGTACGGTCAAATGCGCCTTCCACATCTATGAACACGGCTAGACATATTTCTCTGTTTTCTATAGCCTGTTCCGCTCTAGTAGTCACCAAATGCAGTGCGGTTTCAGTGGACTTGCCTGGTTGATAAGCGCACTGTAGTTGGTGCAGAGGATGCCTTCTTAGTGGTCCATCCCTTATATGTCTATCTACCAGTTTTTCCATAGTTTTGAGGAAAAATGACGAGAGACTTATCGGCCTATATGATTTAGCTTCGGTGTAATCTGCCTTGCCAGGCTTTGGTAGGTAGGTTACCTTAACCATTCTCCATATACGTGGTACATAGCCGAAGGCTAAGCAGGCTCTGTACAACCTGCTCAAGTGCGGTATGATTGTACTTGCACCCTCTTGTAGTAGAATGGGATAGATCCCATCTGGCCCCGGGGCTTTATATGGCTGAAACGTTGACAGCGCCCACTTCAACTTGTTGTGATCTACTACCTTTTTAGACGTGTCCCAATTATGTCTAGTCGTGTTTATGGATTGCTCCAACACACTTATTGGTTCATCGTCCACAGGGCCCTGGTGAATAATGGACCCCGGAAAATGCGTTTTACACATGATTTCCAGGGTTTCCAGTCCCGTTTCTGTCATTCATTCCTTTTACTCCCTCTGATGGAAGTAAGCGGGACTGACTTGGTAGCTGCAAGTGCTTTTGTGAGTCTCATACCTTCTGGTATTGACCCAATCTGATCGCAGTGATTTCTCCATGCGGTCCTTTTAGCTTTCCTTACAGCCTTGTTATATTCTGTAAGTTTTCGCGCGTAAAGCTCAAAGTTTTTGTTCCTTTTAGCATCATTAAAGACAGCCCTAGTTTCTTTCCTGAGTTTTTCTAAATTGGAGTTTCACCACGGCGTCTTCTTTGCCAGGGTAATCTTTTCCGGGCAATTATTAATCCATGCTGTGTGGACAGCTTGGACTATTGCGTCCGCTGAGAATTCTATGTCTATTACAGAATTTAGCTTACATTTGGGATCCCCTAGTTCCACCTTCAGTTGCCTTGCGTAGGCTGACCAGTCAGTGTTCCTAGGGTTGCGTTTTCGTACTGTTTCTAAATGAAATTTAGTGTTGTACCTGAAGCATATATATCTATGATCGGATAGGGAAATATCATTAGATACGTACCAAGAACTAATACTATTAGTAGCGTTGTTAGAAGTTAACGTTATGTCAATTACCTCACCTCGTCTAGCATTGACGAAAGTTGGTTCATTGCCTTTGTTTAGTATTTGTAGGGAAGAACTCACCAGAAAATCCAGTACCTTCTCTCCTCTTCTGTTGACGTCTGAGCTGCCCCAGATGACGTGGTGCGCATTTGCGTCGCAGCCGATGATGAGATCAGTGTTCGCTTGGCTGCCAAGTGCAGCGAGACCCCTAAGTTGTTGCGTGATGGGGTCCGTTGCTTCGTAGGGAAGGTATGCCGACGAGATGATAAGTTGCTTACCCTCCCCCTTGTTTTGGATCTTGACAGTCGTCAGATCCCTGGAACAGAAAGCATGTAAGAGCATCACATTGATGCCATTTTTCACATAGATACATGTTCTCATATTACTATGCGGAACACATTAGTGCGACTATGTCTAGTGACTCGAGTGATGAAACGAGTATTACAAAAACAAGCGGAAATATAAAAAACGATTCTGAGTGCATCTGTATACCTTTTAATAATTTAAGTTTTTTTTCCATCTCAATCCACGCCTTTTCTGTTACTTACTCTTTCCTGACATACTCTGGCAGCTTACAATTGTATAAACATG
Organism: Thaumatotibia leucotreta; assembly: GCA_025490895.1. Lineage (NCBI taxonomy): Eukaryota > Metazoa > Arthropoda > Insecta > Lepidoptera > Tortricidae > Thaumatotibia > Thaumatotibia leucotreta. The sequence continues at coordinate 277,805 of JALPQI010000100.1, forward strand.
CATATTTTTCCACCTCCTGTACAAAATGAACATTAAAAAGTTCCACCGCCGCCATTTCGTCTGCAACGCGTATACGACTCGAGTAGCGTGCGACCAACACGACACTCACGACAGTAGCGAGCGACTGATATCAAACGCGTCGTCGTCGACGCGTCTCGTCGTGTGCGCAAAGTCGTGAATCAATCAATATGGCGGCTACTCACAAGCGACGCGTAGGATACGGGTATGAAACGCAAATCGCTTGAGAGTCGCCTCGTGAGAGACGGGCCTTTGAGTTTAGTAACGGTATCTCCTACGTCTCGCACCTTGCAGTGGACATGTTAAATCGTATCATTGCGATATTTACAACAAACACTAAAATCAAATCGCACATAATATACAAGCCTTGGCCCCCTCTCTCAAAATCGCGACGCCATTAAAGACAATTCTAACCGGTCGGAACGTTTGCCTACAGTGTGTTCGGAAAGTAAGGCACGTGGTATACATGGGCGTGTATTGTTACCAGGCGCCTTCAGTTTCCGAACAGTCTAACCGTTTTATTGGTCCCATTACTGTAACTGCCGATTTACCCCCCTTCTCCCCCACTGTTAACAATTGTTTATTTTCCAACTCTGTCGCATGTTAGGCAGTAACTCTTTAATTATCGCACTTGTGAATTTGTACGTAAGTGTGAATAGGAAGCAACATAATGGATGCTTCGTGATATCATGGAGACCTGCATCGAACCAGTGGTGGATTTATCTAACAGCAAAAGTAGCATATGCTACGGGCACCGCGCACAGCTTCAATTCTAAAAAAATGATTGAGAAAATGGTCCAATATAAGCCAAAAATAAATAGACGAATATTTGCACAAAAATTGACATCTACCAACACTGAACAGACTAAATTCTACGTCCGCAAGGACGGCTTTAGTTGGCGTTCGGAAAAATGGTGAGTCTTGGTTGACCCTCATATTAATAAGGATTAATCTATAACTGTCAAAAGTTTATTAAGTTAAGATGGATTTAAACCAAACGAGCATTCGCTTATTCTATCCCCCTACTCTACGAAATTCGATCGTTACACAAAACGTGATTCGTTGATTTCGTAGAGAAGGGGATAGAATAGCGAGTGCTCGTTTGGTCTGAATACACCTTTAAAAAACTGCAGACAATAAAACGGGTTCTATATTACGTGTTTACAACAAGTTTTCTTGAAAGTATATTTTAATAGTTCATTGTATATTGAGTGAAGTAATTAAGAAATTGAGGACGAGGGTCTATATAAATACTGAATATTTATGAATTAAGAAATTTCTTTATACATCGGGCTCTTTCCAATATGTCAGTCTGAGCGCGATAGAGTAATGCATTACGTATCTAGTAAAACCTAACGACGTATCCTTTACTTTCCAACGTACTGTTATAACTATAAGGTAAATGGCTCAATATAAAATGTCTTACGGTAATTATACATTACGGACATCCTCAAAATACCCGAGGTATCTCGCTAAGTGGTAAAACTGCGCGGGAGTGTACAATTCCACTTTACCGCTCGCCGCACATCCGTCTAATAATATGTCAATTGAAATTCTCGGCCAATTTGTAATAATTGTAGGTGTCAAAATGATTCTACGGGACTTTTGTTTCTAGAACTTTTGAAATGTTTAAGAATGATTCACAGCCGTGTGGTGACGGCAGTAAGAATACATTTGTCACCACCCCAACTCCTCCTGCGGGTGTCGTAAGAGTCGACTAAGGGATTGAAGTGTCACTGACCATTATTTGATAAAAGATTGATGATGGGCAGCAGCGTCATCATAGTGGACACATTACTGCGATCGCCAATCCGCTTGCCCAGCGTGGCGATTATGGGCATTTACCTCCTAATGCGTCTATACGCATAGTTAGTAGGAGAGGCCTACGCCCAGCAGTGGACTATCATAGGCTGATGTGATGTGATTCACATTAGTCTGAAAGTCTGAACTGCCTACCGCGAACACCGAAATTCGTTTTCGGGTGTTGTCTTGTTTGAACGCTTGGTCGTCACGCACGTGCACGCCTCGCAAGCGGTGCGCTATCTAATATACCATTTACATAAACTACAACGCGCAGGGCTGGCCTTAAGCGTTTTATTAACGAAATTATGATAATGATACTAGTAACGATTTCGTGACCTTAACCATCAGGAAGAGATAGAACATGGAAATAGAGTCAAAAGCCCTTTTACGACGAAATTATACCAATTAGGTTCTGACCACACCTTTGGATCTTAATAAAAGTGATAAAACGAGGCGACTTACAGCTCGTATCACACATAGCCGTGGTACTAGTTACGAAGATAACATAGAACACTGGCATGCTAGATGGAACAAATACGTACAATGATCAGCTATACTATTCTCTTATTCACACATTCGACGCTGCGTTCATCAACGAGCTCGACGACGAGACAGCCTTCACTTCGACGTCGAGCGCAGCGCTGCGTAAAACGGTATTAACTAAGGTAGAACAGCTCGTCGTCGAACTGTAGGCGGTAACACTCGACGCAGTGTAGTTCCAGCTCACGCCGCATTCGTCGCCGAGCGCTAGTGTCGTTTAAAGTGCATTAGTGAATACCATTTTTAGGCTCGACGCTGCCGCAGCGCTGACACAGCGCTGATAGCAAGGCGGTTTCCTTAGTGAATAACACAGCAATGTGCTTAGCACATGATTGGTATGTCAGTATGTCGCCGCGAGATAGATTTTTTATCTTTTACTAGGTAACTATGTGAATAAAAGAGGGATGGATAGTCTATCTCGCGGCGACATATTGTCGCGCTAATCCTGTGCTAAGCCTACTGTAGCAGTACATGACTTAGCAAGTATCGGTAACGTTAGGTTTTGCTCGATACGTAAAGCAGGCCATCGCGCTCGCTCCAATATGTCAGTGCGAACGTGATAGAACGCATTACATTACATATCGAGTAAAATCTAACGTATCTTTTACTTTCCAACTCATGGTGCGGCTACTATACTCAATCTACATCTTTTTTTTTAATTTCTCTTCTTCTTTCGAGAAAATCTCTTTTTCTGTGCAGCATATTCACGTTGTAGCGTATGGAATGTCATAGTAGAAGGCACACCGTTTGCTGGCTACGCGCACGTGCACGTCACGCAAGCGGTGTGCCAAGAATATTACCTTTACATACGCTACAAAGAGCAGGGCACGCTCATGCGCACACGTAGCTGCGTCTTGGACGCAAGCATCACGCATCTGGTGTGACTCGGCATTAGCCACAAATCACCGTAAACGCTACAACGCACATGTGCTCACGCATCTGGGTGCTTAGACATAATCGTCAATCGTAAACGAAAGGCAGCTAACTGCCTTTGTCGCACTAATATGAAAGAGTGACAGAGAGGGAAAACTACCATACGCTACTAAGCGTAAGCAATTGGCAACTTGGCATCCTACTGGCCTGCTACCGCGAAAATTCGGAAATGTCGAGGATTTTTCTCTGTCACTCAAACGAAGGCGTAATTGAGAGAGACAAATCCTCGAAATTTATGAATTTCATTTTTCGCTGCATCTGGATCTGGACGCACGCATCACGTGTGGCTCGACCTTAACCACGAGTCTTCATAAACTTCTTGAGAAGTCTATCCAAGGTACTCAATGTAACATACGCAACGTAACTTTCCCATACTCAAGGCTGCCAGATGGTTGCGCGAGCGCCACTATTCACAACTGTATACTTCCAGTTTATCCTGACACCTGATTACGTTCAATTCTTACCAAGCTTGAGTTCAAGTTATACTAGAGTTCAGTATGTGTATGTAACAAGCTAAGTTTGACCTCTGTTTATGTGCAATTATTGTTATACTATGGCTGATTTTACATTGGTTCATACGGCTCACTATTTAGTGCCAGGTAAAGATTTATTTGGCATGAATTATACATTCTTTGGCTGCTCGGTTGGTTAAATACTAGCTCTAATATGGTCACAACATACCTTTTGATAGTGTAAAGATCAATTACTGTTATATAAATGTCTTATAGGTATCATAATTATTCTTTACTTCTAGCGACTGTAATTGGGAACGTTTTTAGGGTTCCGTAGCCAACTAGGCGTAGGCTTATAGAATAATTTAAAATAAAACTATTTCGAACTTAATCAGCCCAGCCGTTTTTGAATAACTACGGAACCCTACACTGAGCATGGCCCGACATGCTCTTGGCCGGTTTTTAAGAAACAATTAGTCCATTTAACGAAACGGTTTACTCACGTAATGTCGCCAGGGGAAATTGTTGATAGAAAAGGAGATATGGTTAACAAATAGCCGTTTCAAAAAACTGCAAACGGGCTAATTTCTAGTTTTCAAATTTTTACTTTACAGGATAGGTTAATACAACATTAGATTATATTGTAATTTTCCTCAATACAATCCAAAAAATGGTATTTAGATTTATTTACGTAGGCAAAATTTTTTGAGTGTTTTAAAAAAATGCCAAAACGGTATGAAATGGGCTATTTGCTATTTTTATATCCACGGATTATTTTTTTATTTCCTTGGATTCGATGGAAAAATCAGGAAAATTCCAATATACCTGTATATTAAATTGGATTCCACGTATCCTGTAAACATTTTACAAATCTATTTTAAATCAGCATGCTTACAGTATTTTCTATAATAGTTATTTGTTATACAAGGGTGCAAAGTTGTATTTTAACCGAGTGTGTAATTGCAACACGATATAGTGAACAGATTCTAGGGTTGGATTCTATGGTTGAACCACGAGCGAAGCGAGTGGTTCGAAAATAGAATCCTGAGCGAAGCGAGTGGTTCAAGAATATAATCCTGAGCATATAGGGTGTTGCAATACACAGTGTATTACACACGAGCTAAAATAACTTTGCAGCCGTGTGTTACACAAAACTTTTCACCTACCTTAAGTGAAAAAACACAACATAATAAAAACAACTGATCTATGTAAAATACACTTTTATTTTAAAAAATCAAAGGAAGTTCAAACTTTGCACTCTTGCGGATAAAACGCAACTTTGCTATCTGTTTTTAAAGAATAAAAAAGCCCTTTCCGAGCAAGGAAGGTGAAAAATATTTTACCTGCCCGTATTCTTTGACCGAGTAGGTTTATGGTGATCGCGCCTACTAAGATAACACATAATTACCTACATGGCCTTACTACAGCCTATTAGCACCTATTATGAATTGGCAGCTAAATAGCAATAATGACCAGACAGTAACTTCGGTCTAGTCCAACGGGGACCAACAAATATAATAGGTACCGTCAAACTAGCCAACTTTGCCTTCAGGAGAAACATGGCAACAATAGTACATTACATCAGAGGCCGGGAAAATGAGGATTTCCGGCCAAGTTGGTATATAGGGACGAGTACGGATAGGTAGAAGGCCGGGAATCCGTTTTCACGCCGAGGCATGTCTAGTGCTTTTCTCAAACATACAAAGAAATACAAAAAAAAATAATAACAATGTCGTCGAAATAAAAAAATGTTACTTTGCAGGCCTAGGCCTAATAAGTGTTATGAAATTCCATTTCCATCCCTGTGAGTTAATGCGATCTACGAGCGATACTTCCGAGTCTATTTTAAGGAACGTAAAGACAATATTTCATTGCATGTTGAGAAAAATAGATTTCTTAAAATTAATAGTCAGTGTTGCTAGTCACATAACCTATTTTATACTAAAAATACTGGGTTTACCATTACAGTGTTGTATTTTTCTTCATTAAAAAACCTAGTTATAGGCAATGTTTCCCCTGAAAGAAAAAATTGTCTAGTTTGACGGTATTTATTATATTTTTTTTAGTTATGGCCCTGACTATACACGTATTTCATTTCATCATTAAATAGTATGTAGATAACTAACTAGATGTGGAGAATCGAGTGAAACTAAAAGTTCAAAAAGTGGTCAAACCACGAGGAAAACCATTAAGGAAAAAACAACATTGTTATTTCAGGCACTTAGATAAGTTATAATAATGTCGAGGAAAATATATATTTTGGACGCAAAGTAAATTAATGTTTCTCTCTAAACTATATTTCAGATGAAGGCCAACTCATAACGAGCAAAACTGAATCTAATATAACAGAAGATAAGAATTATAGTAGCGTACTAGAAAAAAGTCTAACATGAAATTGATGATACTCACACAACTCTATGGAGACGTATAAAAGTACAGTCATGTTCATAAATATAATATGAGCATAGAAAATTACATATGCATCTGAACAGATTCACCAATCAAAAATATGTGTACATATTACCTGCCATATTAATCTGAACATATGTCGCATAAAAGGTGCATTCAGACCAAAGGAGCATTCGCTATTCTATCCGCCACTCTACGAAATCAACGAATCACGTTTTGTGTAACGATCGATTTTCGTAGAGTATTCTTATATATTTTGACAGTCATCGAAAAGAGTACCGTACTGTCAAACTATACCTTTCTCTGTTTCACTTTACGTGTGACGTCATAGAAGTGTAACATTAGTATATGCTTGAGGCTTTTTACCCATTTATTTGCAGCACTCTTAGCACATGATTGGTGCGACAGTATGTCGGGGCTAGACAGATTTCCCGTCTCTTACTAACTATATTAATAAAAGACGGGCGGATAGTCTATTTCGCCGCGACATATTGTCGCATCAATAATATGTGCTAAGCCTACTATTTTGGATTTATGATCGACTTAAAAGAGGTTGTTATCACTTTAATGACTGGCCACTTACTATAAATGATAATGATTAATATCTATCAAATCTAATATTCGTACGGATATTAAATTTATGAGTTTTCAGTTGCTCTCATATTAATGTAACACATGCTCAGATTAATATGACAGGTAATATGTACAGATATTTTTGTTTGGTAAGTCTGTTCAGATGCATAGTATATGTATCTTTCCATGCCCAGCGTGGCGATTATGGGCATTTACCTCCTAATGCGTCTATACGCATAGTTAATAGGAGAGGCCTACGTCCAGCAGTGGACTATCATAGGCTGATGATGATGATGATGATGCTCATTTATTTTTGAAGCCTCGGATTTGAGCATATAATTATGAACTCGACTGTACCTAATCGTTGCCAAGTAAATACACCTACGATCCACCAAAAACGTTTCGTGTAAAATGCCGTTCATTTTTGATCTCGTGACAACATCTTCATAAACTTTAAATGCCTGATAATAGGATTGATGTGGCACACGTTGACTTAAAATGTAATTTTTAGGGTTCCGTAGCCAAAATGGCAAAAACGAAACCCTTAATAGTTTCGCCATGTCCGTCTGTCCGCAGCATAGCTCAGAGGCCGTTAATATTAGAAATCTGCAATTTGGTACAAGTATACATATTAATCATGCCAACAAAGTCGTACAATAAAAACTAGAACTAAATTTTTTTTTCGGGTACCTCCCTAATTGGTGAAGTGGGGATGTTTTTTTTATTCGCTGTAATCCTATAGAGTGGGGTATCATTGAATAGGCCTCTTAAAAAGAATAAGGGTCTTGAAAAAAGTTTTTTTCTAAAGCCTATATTTTCGGAGATATTAATCGCTCCAGAAAAAAAAAATATTTTGCCCCCCCCCCCCCCCTCTAACTTTTGATCCGTAGGTCCAAAAATTATGAAAAAAATCATGACTAGTGGGCATATAGAATACTTTAAAATAAAATTATTTCGAACATAATCGGCCCAGCCGTCTTAGAATAACTACGGAACCCTACACTGAGCGTGGCCCGACATGCTCTTGGCCGGTTTTATTTTTGATCTCGTGACAACATCTTCATAAACTTTAAATGCCTGATAATAGGATTGATGTGGCACACGTTGACTTAAAATGTCATTCTTTATGTATATATATGAAACGCGGAAGTAAAGTAACTAGCGGCTTACAAAATATCCAAATGTCAAGACAGAGTATAATGTAATGACTATGAAATACCTATGGATAGACGGCTTGTCTCAAGTATAATGGTTTAATTGTAACCATTTTGGCTTTGCACCCAAAAAATATATTACCTACTATACTAAAATATTGGATTTTAGTGAGTCCCCTTCCCTTCAAACATTTAGGTAATTCTAAATCTCTAATGTGATAGGACCACCAACCTTTAGGGGTCACCAACCTTTTTTTTGCAGGCCGCTGTTTACGACAAATAAAATATTTTGAAATAAAACTATTGAGTAATCATCGCGGTAACCGAAGAAAATAAAATATTTTGAGTCACATTAAATATTTTGCTATTTCAGTTAAACTTAATAAATAAATAAATAATCATATAAAAATAAATCATAAGCATAAATCCTATGATTTATATTTAGATTTTGGTATGTCCCTAAAGGGACGCCCCTTGTTATCCTCATATGTTATATTAAGCCATTTTACACAAATTTTCCTTGATCCGTCAATTTTTAAGTCTCTACGCGTTACCGTAGGTATATGTAACGTACTAAACAGATACATAATGATAACATCGATTTGATGCACTGATATATTGGACCGAGCGCGATGAAGTACTTTACGTATCGAGTGAATGTTACTTGCCAAATCGTGGTGCGGCTATCCAGTAATACTTACTCCTCAAGGCCCCAAGAATGTTACCAATAACCTGAGTTCTCATACGACAATCCCTTGATATCATGATCAAAACGTCGTCGGCTTATTTCGTTTTGTCTTTGAGCAGAGCAAAATATCGTATGGACAAAATCTGAACATTTTATCTGAAATCGTTTATTATTTTTCATCGAAATTAAAAAAATAAAAACATGCTTATTATAAAGTTCCTAAATTTAATCTATGGTAACATTGGTTACGTAAAAAAACCTTAGGCCGAACCATAAGAATGTGACATAAAAATATTAATGTATTCGCGATCGGAAGAAATGTATGCAATTACTCTAACAACAAATTCAAGATCAGGAGACTGCCACAATGACGTAACGAGAACAACGGCTGCCAAATTAATGTATAATCGAGTGACGGCAGACATGTAGCGACAGAATGTGTTTCGTGTTACAGACATAATGCCAGAGAAGACAATTCTCGAATAAAAATAACACATAATGGTGATTTTAAGATTTCAATCTTAACTCAAGTCATTACAGTCAAGACAGGTAGTATTGGATGATCCTCATTTTATACTTAAACTAGCGACCGGCCCCGGCTTCGCACGGGTACTATACCTACAGATAAACCCTCCTCTTGAATTACTCTACCTATTAAAAAAAACGCATCAAAATCCGTTGCGTAGTTTGAAAGATTGAAGCGTACAAAGGGACATAGATACATTTTCTCAGTTGTAAACCGTTATTTCCTTGATAAAAATAAACCAATCTTATGGAAAAAGTACTTTTGACTTATTTTGCAACAGCTCAAATTGTTTATTAAATATTTTGACTTGTTTGTTTGCTGGTAGTAAGGGTCACGGTCCACTCCATACAAAGTTGAGAAAAATTGTGCGCTGCGAGTTACAGTTTTGTAATTTTAACCAGAGCTAGAGGGTCTCAAAATAGTTGTTTTTAGATGTGGAGGGAAAACCAATTCCCCCCCCTGAGCGCGGGGGGAGGGGGGTGAATGTGCATGCGGAAGGGTTGCGTTTAATATTTTTTTACTAATTAATAAGGCCTACTATGCATTGTTTGGTATCATTTTCGTGTAAAACGGACCTGAAACATCCATTTTTTATCAGAAACACGAGCCATTTCATATAAAAATGTAGATTTTTTGGAGTAAATGTAAAAAAGTTATCATTTTTATTTTAATTTAAGCGTCATATAAGTATTAAAAAACAAACTTATCCAATTTAAAAAAATAGTGTAAGATAGCATATTTATTGCAGTTTTTAAAAATATACACATTTTGTAGTATTTCATACAAAAAATCACTCAAAAAAAATTTACCTGACGCGTACCTCCAACAAAAACCTCCGCGTAACCTCAAAAAAGAGACTTTTGTGCCGGCAGCGGCAACTGCTCATATTTTTGTACTTACATATTATTGTCCATATTACAATTGTAAATATTTATTGATATGAAAGTAAATTGAATGTTTTCTGATCTATTTTTAAATAACCTAAGATTATTAAGAATTTTATTTGTTCAGATTAAATTTTTAGATTTTATCGATTATTGTATACCGCGAGTATATTATACATATATCTGGTCTATCTGATCACATGTATGACATATAGTATCTGATCATATGAATCGGAATGGGTAATCATTTTTACAAGTGTCATTAGGTAATGATCTCATTACCAAAGACGATAAAGGTAATTTTCACTAACCGGGACTAAACAACTAACCCAGTTCACCCACGTGAAAAGTTTATATCATATGGAATTCGACAATCAATTGTTAAACGTTTACTTCATAAATCATCATTATTACCATAAGATTGCCACAATTACCGGTCCTGCGCCACTCGCATCCAGCGGACTCCTGAGACCCTCACTGTCCACCTTGTGGGGGGCTTACCCACGCTGTGCCTTCCACCTGCGAGGCCGCCGCATTGGCCATCGGTTCTACGTGCAATGTGCCCCGCCCACTGCCACTTTAGTTTAGTGATTCGGAGACCTATGGAGCTATACTTTAGTTCTGCTGCGGATCGTCTCATTTCTAATACGACCTCGCAGAAAGACTCCCACCATAGCCCTCTCCATTGCCCTGTGGGTGACTTTAAGCTTTCTTATGAGGCCCATTCTAAGCGACAACGTTTCAGTACCGTATGTCATCACACTTTTAAATCTTTAATCACACACGTGTTGCCACACTGATCAAATGCTTTTGTCTTCAAGAACTGCGGAATATTGGACGAAAAGATGTGTCGTAGCTTCCCAAACGCTGCCCAACCTAGTCTGATTCGATGATTGACCTCTTACTTTAAGTTGGACCTACCTAACTGGGTAGCTTGTTCTAGGTATATTATAGTCGTTTACACCTTCGAGTTTAGTCTCCGATTGTAACGGGAGTTTTCGTCTTATCCATGTTCATCCTAAGACGAACTCGCTCGAAGGCGCGACTGAGGTCAGCGAGCATCGTACTGAAATCTTCCAAGGTCTCAGCCAAGACCACCGTATCATCAGCGAATCGAAGGTGAGTGAGGTACTCGCTGTTTATGTTGATACTCACCTTTTCCAGTCCAGTCTTAAAGATCTTCCTGTGCAGCGGTAAACAGATTAGGGGAGATAACACCTCCTTGCCTGACTCCCCGCTGCAGTATAAAATGCTTCAAGCCCTGGTCTTGGAGTCGGATTGACGTAGTGGCGCTTTCGTACAAACACCTCAACATTTCGACTTAAAGGTAGTCTACTTGGTACTGTTAAAGAGACTGTAGTACTGCCCAGAGTTTCGATCAAATCGAAGGCCTTGGAGGTTACCATGACGTACTAATGCGATTCAGTTTAGGTTATGGGAAAGGGGCAGTGATACACGACTCGTATAGCCTTGTCCCTTTCTCTCGACCTAAATTAAACCGCATTAGTGCGCCATGGAAACCCCCCTTATCGTAGTCCACAAACGCTAAACGCTAAACAGAGGTGCAGGTTATACCTATTCCTCGGTCTTCTGTATAACATTTACGAAACGCCAATTCGGAAACCGGCTTGTTCGGGAGACTGGAAGTCATCAAGCCTGCGTGCAAGACGATTCGTAATGACTCTTGAAAACATCTTATAAATATGGCTCGGAAGTGAGATGGATTGGTAGTTCTTCAATAAGTCGTTGTCACCTTTTTTCAAGAACAGTACCACCACTCTTCTGTTCCACGCGTTCTCCCTTCCGGAGTTGAACAACTTCTGAAGGGCCATAAGGATTGGTTTACCACCTGGCTTTCAGATGCTCAGCTATAATTCCGTCTTCTCCAGACGACCTGTTATTTTTGAGCTGTTCAAGAGCCATTCTAATATCACATAGGCTGATGTCTCGGATATCCTCTGTATAGTGCCGGGTCAGTCACATACTTCATAAGAAATTTATCAATTATCAAATTCCGTGTGAAATAAACGTTTAACCCGGGTAGCTTGGTTAACCCAGGTTGATGCAATTTGCCCTAACAGACATTATAGAGTATTTTGTTTACGCAAAACCGCTAAATTCCCGCAGTAGAAACGTACTGTCAACAATAAGTCAAAGCAACGTCCCTTTTTTATTCGCGGTACGCGACAGGTGCAATTTTTTTACAACTTATTTTTGCATGGAAAGTTCCAAAAGGTATATATTTTAAAAAACTACAATAAATATGCTATCTTGTAGTATTTTTTTTATTTTCATATATTTATTTGGTAATACTTATATAACGCAACAATCAAAATGAAAACGGTGATTATTTTACCTTTATACCAATAATTATTTTTTTATATATGAAAATCCTCATGTTCTTTATCAAAATTGAATTCCCCGTATCTGTTTTATCAATAGTAGGCCTAAATATTAGACGAAAAAATTTTAAACATAACCCTTCCGTTTGCACATTTCCCCCCTCCCCCCTCGTTCAGGGGGGGAATTGGTTTTCCCTCCACATCTAAATTTTTTTATTTTTATACCCTCTAGCTCTGGTAAAAATTACAAAACTGTAACTCACAGCGCGCAATTTTTTCCATTTGGACCTCTACTATGGAGTGGGCGAGTGGTTTAGGCATCAGCCGCGGAAGCCGAGGACGTGGGTTTAAATCCCACCTCCGGCGTTAGTTGGGTATTTTTTCTTTGGTATATGGCATCTAATATTTAAAATATTGACTCTGGTGATTTATTTAGAGGTTAGAAAGGTGTGTACTAAATAAAACAACTAATAATTAACAGGCTATACCTACCTAACTGAATAGAAAAGTCAGCAAAAAGACTCAGCCAATCATGTCCAGAGCTAAACATCAGACATTTTTAAGAAAATTTCAGCGCTACAGATATGAAACATTACAAATATTTCCTAGGAAGATGATAAATTTTAACCCTATAAGAACAATTCCAGTTATAAATGGGAACATAGGTGCCTTAATTGCTATAAAATGTATGATATTTCATCATTAGTACAAGCACTTTGTCAAGACAATGTCTGTCACAAATGCTAAATTTACCCATTCCTAAAAGCTCGTTTGACAAAGACGAAGCTGTCTTTAATGTCTATTGTCAGTTGTCACATTACCAAACATTGCCAAAACCGTCCCAAATTGATAATCAGCTACGGGATTTAATTAGAACTGTCCAGAAATAGTTTCGTGTTACCAAGATAATGCCTGGCATCGCATGTACTCCGATATTAATCGTTTCTGGCTAAGGATCACGGCGCGTGCGAACCATGTTTATTAAAAGGCATTACCTAACCCGTTCAAGCTCTAAAACCAGCATATACTTGGTCGCTTGATACCCATACTGATGAAGGGATTTTGGGATCTTGATATATTGGGTTGGCTGCCTGTGAGTTGGGAATGACAGTCATTGTTGTAGCCAATAATGATGACGGTCGCGTGTCAGCTTCGGATAAAAACTGTGGACTTATCTGGTTTCATTCTTCGTGAGACTCGTTTGGCTGGTAGATTCTCGTCTGATCTAGAAAAATCATGTCTATTAGTATGAATGAAAATGAAAGCTGGTGTCGTCATTAAATCAATTGGCACTGATGGAGCATTCTACGATGTCCCGTGTCAACGGAATTATCAGGAGATCCAGAACTATCGATGAGAATTGAAGTTTACAATTCCGTGCCAAATTAAAAATGCTAAACAATTCGTTAACGTAATGTAGAGAAACAAAATCCTGAAAACGAGTAAATAAAATTAACTCGTATGCAGGATTGCTCGGAGAATGCTTCTGATGCATCAGATTGAAATCGCCACCACTGTCTCTGAAAGTTGTAATAGTTCTTTAAATTTACTAGATACCTATTGCTATCTAGGCGGGGAGAATTCTATTTTCGATCTCCTTCAGAAACTATTTAATTATGAGGTCATATTGATGAATTTTTACTATTGGATCGATTCGAAAAAAAAATCTGATGTTCCATACAAATCCTAAGATATTAGTATTGGTAGGCGGAAATGTATGGAACATCAAATTTTTTTTCTCGAATCTGATGTCGGTCGCATATTGAAAGTTCATCAATATGACGTCAGAATTAACCCTCTTAAATTTGGTCGGTGAATAAAAAATCTCCCTGTATATACTTTGATATATAACCCCGTATTCTCTAGGTCTGCATGTGTTCATAGGCATCAATGTCTACTTGATAAGACGCAAGAAACTTATGGAAACTTGGCCAAATTCTAGCCTATAGGTATACGGTACACTGTTCGCTGGTGTAATATTGCTGCAAAGTAATTTGTATAAATTGCAACTTCCAGATCGCATCTGAGTCAACCAGACGGTTACCGGTACAACTGAGTTCATAACCATGTAAACGATTATATACCTTATTCCAATACAATTAGAAAACAAATGTACACATACCTATGAACTCATTACAGTACAACGCGTGTTACTCAGACGAATTTTATTTATATCTTACATGATTCAGAGTTAGTACCGGAGCCATAAATCGGTTTAAAATTTGTACATTTGAACTGGATTCAGACATTTCAGACACGAAACGTTGTTTAGGAGACTAGAATTAGTATTAGCAGCGCGTAGTTGAAATGGATCGGTTTAAAAAGAGATTTTTTGGCAGTGGCGTGTCAATGTCAGACCGAAATACATTTACAATGCAAAAATGTTGAAAGCTCAATAAAATTCAACACTTTTAAAACACGAAAATTTGTAGTTTTTTTATTATTTAACCAGGAAACTAGAGGCCAAAGCATTTCTTTTTAATAAATAAAGACTTGTCAAAAGGGTTGAGAACCCCTGCTCAATATGTCAATAAAATAGACAATATAAAATCAAGGGACTTCCTTTCAAGGGGATAAATTAGTAGTTCACTTCACTATACATAATATACATATAAGCTATATAAGTATGTATTTTCAAATTGTTTATGTGTCATAATCATAAACTCATAATGCAGATATTGATGAGTACCTGCACTACTTTGATGTTAATAGTGGCGACTGGCGACTGCAAGTGATGGTTTCGTTTAAAACCAGTCAAGTACACGTGGGGCTCACTTTTCGATAATTCCGTAAAATATACATATAAATATTAGATGTTATATACCAAAGAAACAAAAACCAATTAAGTTCACCTACGTCGAAATAGGATTCGAACCGACAGAAGCATTCGACCTCAGCTTTCACGATTCATTCCTGAACCACTATTCAGCGGATTCCTATCTTTTTCTGATTTTCTAAAAATTATAAATATTAAAGTGCATGCAGATCAAAAGAGCATTCGCTGTTCTATCCCCCTACTCTACGAAATTAGATCGTTACACGAAACGTGATTCGTTGATTTCGTAGAGTGGGGGATAGAACAGCGAATGCTCTTTTGGTGTGCATGCACCTTTACATGTCGTATAGTAAAGTAAAACCAATTATCTGACAAACTCTTATTACTACGCCCATAAGGTGCACAAACGTTTGCTCGTTATTACAAACTATAAACTAAACAAATGTAAACAATACCGAGACTCAATTAACTAATTGCTATCGAAAATTGGACTTAATAACTTTAGGAAACTACCTACCGTAATGGTGGAATACGTTAACAAATTCACTGTGTAATTACTGTAATTAGAAAATTACGTGTTTCTATCTTAGATATCAAAACTGAAACTTGTAAGGGTAAGTGAGTGTGGGTAGAATGGTACAATTTCGTTCACGTTTTTAATGTCCGTACTACGAGTCGCAGAGTCAATAGAAGCTGAATGGCGTATAAAAAGCATACAGTCGAATTGGCTATGTAAAGTTTTCTGAAGTTATGAATATAATATTTTTCCCTGATAGCCGTCGACTTGAGGCTCAAGGCGGCATTTTCTTGAACCTTAAGACGTCGGCTATCAGGGAAAAATATAATAATCATACCTTCGGAATACTTTACATAGCCAATTGAGAATTAATTTCTAATACGATATGGCAGAGAAACTACTAGCATAGTCCTTTCCATTGCCCTTTAAACCTTCTTAACCCTTAAATGCATAGTGATGTATATTATGCATCATGTATTTTCGACTCTATTGACAACATGTCAGAATTCAAATTAGAACAAATCTTTGTCAAGGTCATGCATTTAAGGGTTAAATTATGAGGCCCATTGTAATCGACCACGTTTCAGTATGTCATCACTGGCAACACACGCTGATCAAAGACTTTACACACACTGATCAAAGTTTATTTTTTGTTTAACTAAAAGAAAAACCGGCCAAGAGCATGTCGGGCCATGGTCAGTGTAGGGTTCCGTAGTTATTCAGAAACGGCTGGGCCGATTGTGTTCGAAATAGTTTTATTTTAAAGTGCTCTATAACTATAATGATAAGAGAAGAACAATAATTTCGGACATAATTGCTCCAGAAGTAAAAAAAATGGTGCCCCCCCTCCCTTTAACTTTTGATCCGTAGGTCCAAAAAATATGAATAAAGTAGTGCGTTTATAGAATATTTTTAAATTAAACATTTCGAACAAAATCGGCCCAGCCATTTTTTAATAACTAATATAACTTTGGAACCCTACACTGATCATGGCCCGACATGCTTTAAGCCAGTTTTTTTTTTCGTTTTCTACAGGCGAACGGAATATCTCGTCGCAAGATACTGTCGCTTTAGGGCTGATTTTTCAATCTCCAGTTAACAGTGTCAGATAAATTTTAACGCTGTAATTTTTTGGCTGATATGATAACCTAAGAAAAGCGATAATTTTAACTAACGGATACTTTTATCTCGGGATCAAAAAATCGGGCCTTAATGTGCTAACACCACAAATACCTAGTAGGGGCCTGCCACTGGTCTTATTAGGAAGCAGACTATTAGCAGTTCACGTGTCGGCCCCGTGCGCGCGCGCTGCCAAACGCGGCGGATGACAGGCGAAGCAGGAAAGCGGCGTTGACATTTTCTGTATAACTGTTCGGTATAGTCTGCGATTTCTAAGAATGAACTTTTGACAGTTTAGTATTGACCCTTATATGACATTGAGGCTATCGAAAAAATGGTGGGTCTTACGCTCATATTAATCAGGATCAATGTATAACTGCCAAAAGTTGATTCTTAGAAATCGCAGACTATAGTGTTAATGACTATGCTATTATTACTAGTATTAGGGGTTGATTTCTAAAAAAATGTACTTAGTTAAAATGTACAATGAAAACATTTAGGCGACAAGTTAAAATTTTCTATGAGCGATCAACAATAGGTTACTTTTTTTAAATTTGTTGCCTTTTGCTACTGCCAAAGGTTATTGGACAAAGTATACCATATAGTTTGTACGACAAATTTAAGGCCGAGTCACAAATGCTGCTAATCTCTGACTTTTAACCCCAGGAACGCCGCTATCACTAACGTTTTTGACGCCATGTCAAATACCAAAGCTGTCACTCAGACGCCACGTCAACAAAATGTCAAGCCTGAAATTGAATTTTACGCACATGCGTGTACGTCTATATTGCTCTGTAATTCAAGACTTATATGTATGTATGTAAATTCTTTATTGTACACAAAACACAGGCAAAATACACATTTTTACAAAAAAAAATTGATAGGTACAAATCTTATATCGGTCTTTGGCGTTGAACCTGTGCTGCCAACTGCCAATATTATGTATTAATGTATTAATCGTTGGCGCCAAAAGGATGGAAGGACGAAGGAAGGATTATTTAAATTGTAGTCCAATGTCTTGTGATAGATCTGCCAGTGGCGTAACTATATCATCTGGGGCCTGTGGCAAATTATTTTGACGGGGCTCTATCAGTAAAAATCGTCACATTGTACTCAGTTTAATTTTAAGTTTAAATTCACGGCCTCTTGGGTCGGGGGCCCGTGGCATTTTGCCAGCCCTGCCACCATATTGTTACGCCACTGAGAACTGCCACTCGGCAATGCAGGGGGTTAATACAATGAAAACATTTAAACAAAAGTGGTCTAATTGCGAAAAGAATACATGTTCCTACGTCAAATAACGTCGTCAATGATATAATCACGCCGATTGACCTGCGCTGACGCACGCTGCCGTCAGTAACGTAATCACGTAAACACTGGTTATCTACATACACATAATAGGAGGGTAATGTATACTTCACCCGCTAATATACATCATAGTGTTTGAGATAGAAGATAAGATTGTTTAAGATGTGATGAGGTGATGACAGTAAGAAAGAATACCTACGTTTGTCACCACCCCAACATTTCCCGTGGGAGTCGTAAGAGTCAACTAAGCGATTGAAGTGTCACTGACCATTTGTTTATTTATAGAAGACTGGTAATGGACAGCAGCGTTATCAATTTATCATGGTTAACACACTACTGAGATCGCCAATCCGCTTATTCAGCGTGGCGATTATGGGGTTACCTCTTAATGCGTCCAACCGCATAGTTAATAGGAGAGGCGTACGTCCAGCAGTGGACTGTAGTGCAGTGACAGTGTGGTGTGTGTTTAAGATGTCTGAATGAAATAGAATAGACCGAGCTCAGGTGGCCTACAGACCGTGAATTTCTAAAATTTCGATTACCTATTTAACTCTTGCACTCCAACGAAGACGTAACAAAGTACGTAGTAGGCCTTCTAAATACTCGTAGGTACATTCGATGCAAAAAATATCGCTACACTGCTTGACAGAGTATTTTGACGTATAAACTAAACCGTCGACAAATTGCACCTAGAACGTATGATATGACCATTGCGGCAGAAAGGTTCTCGATTCTCGAGTGGCGACCGCGTGCCGGAAGGTGCAGCTTGGGTAGGCCCTCCACAAAGTAGACTGATAGCAGTGATGGCTCGGTGAAGATCGCAGGAGTCTGCTGGATGCGGGTGGCTCAGGACTGGTAATTGTGGCAATCTTTGGAGGCTTATGTCCAGAAGCGAGTGTCATTTAGCTGAAATGATGATGATGAATCCGTCGAATATGTAACCAACGTGACCTATATCCGACAGTCACCGTCATATACACAACACAAGCACCAATAATGGTGACTGAAACAAAAGGGGCACACTTGTAGTCTAATAGGTTTGGTTCATAGATTGTTTCCTACCAGATGGCGTAATTATTATTTAACTTATGGATTCTACAGTGCTCGGCTGCTATGTCAATCCTGACACCCATTTCAATACATTATGTGTCAAACGGTGGAGCTGGATGCGAGCAGCCGAAGATCGAGAACGGTGGCGTGAAATTGGGGAGGCCTATGTCCAGCAGTGGACTGCGATGGGCTGATGATGATGATGATGATTTTATTACTAGATTAAGAGCCGTGGACATAGTAGGTATACCTTTTCCACCCCTCACTTTTGTCTGAAAATAATGGCTCTTCCACTGAATAAAAAAAATGTGAATTTTCTTTCTCCTTGCATACTATTAAAGATGTGTTTGTTTACCATGTTCAACCCCACGAAAGACTGATAATGAATATAAGGGCCGTTCGAGCAAAAAAAAAACAGGACAAATTGGATTCACCCAAAGAGTATCACTCGTAGTCTGTGCGAAGTCTAGGTGTCCGAAATCCAAGTACCTACGCCCATATACCTCACGTTCTTTGACTTTCCGAATAAACAGTACTAGCGATTCTTGCGACTGCAGTGATTTTAGCACATCTTCTGATTGACATCGGGATCTTCGCAGCTGCCAGTATCTTTTAACCTTTTGGTTCCTACGGCTACAAGCGACGCTGGAAAGTCATGCCGAAAGCTAAATTGAACTTTACGATTTACCGCGTTAGTCGCTATTGGCGACGTTGACGGCTTTAGTGTTGTAGGGTCTGCTATGCTATTCTCTTATTGACACATTCGACGCTGCGTTCGTCAACGAGTTCGATGTCGAGACAGCCTTGTCTAAAATCCTAGCTGTTTGATTTGACATTAGGAATCGAGGCTGTGAGCGAGCTTGTGGGCGAGTTCGTCGCTGTTTTTCGTTAGAGAATACGACAATGATGACGTCAAACTTTCGACGCAATGTAGTTCCAGCTCACGCCGCATTCGTCGCCGAGCACTAGTGTCGTTTAAAGTACATTAGTGAATACCATTTTTAGGCTCGACGCTGCCGCAGCACTGACACAGCGCTGACAGCAAGGCGGTTTCCTTAGTGAATAACACTGCTGAGTAGAAGCTCAAGCGGGGCGGGCAGCGGGGCGTGCGGCGGGACGTCCATGTTAAACAAATGCAAACCTATGTGCGTGGCCTGAGTGAACGCTATCGAAATCCCTTGGACGCCGGACGCGCCGCTCGACGCTTGCGCTTGCCACTCAGGCCTTACACTAAAGTCGTCAACGCAGTAAATAGTAAAGTTAAATTTCACTTAAATAATCGTGAACGCGTGGAGTCTGGAGCTCGGCATATTGCATCGCCGTCTGGCGGTCAAAAGGCTAAATGTGTTGAAAAAAAAGGGGGAGAAGGCTGCGTGTTGCTGTCAAACACAAGATATGCTAGGGCCGCAAGTGCAAAAATAAGTATCGAAAGAAATATCGCTCATAAATATGTTACGACGTTCTTATTACACAGAATTAGAGTGCACTGGGACATATTTTTGAACGTTTTTGGATACACCTTATTTTGTCTTTGATTGTACAGTGAGTTCGTGGTCATCACAAACTTACAATGCTCTGCCGCTATGAAGTCAATCCAGCTGTCATTTCTGTACATTAGTGTCAAAAAGTGACGTTGTTGACAGATAATGTGACCTGACAGCTGTCAGGATTGACTTCTTAGCGGCCGAGCACTGGCCTACTATAGGCCTAGGCAGTAGGCCTGTAATAAACCGTCTATGGGCGGTAGTCTGGTTTCTTTCGATGTAGCAACTGTAGCCCGCATGCCAATATAGAGGTCGACATGTTTTCACCTTTCATGTCCTATCGGGTTTAGACTTATTTATAGATCAGTACAGTTCACTTAGTATTTTAGGCTAGTGACTTTTGCATTGCGTGTGCACTTACGTCTTTAGGTCATACGACACGACAGTTTAGTTTCCTGAGTATAAATGCAGTCAGGGGGGTTACCATGACGCATTAGTACGTCATGGTAACCGAGATCGAGAGAAAGGGACAAGGCTATACGAGACAACATAGATAACATATGACATAGTCGTATATCTCTATGACTACGACAGGGAAAGCCCTGGGCCTAAACTGAATCGCATTAGTACGTCATGGTAACCCCCCCAGGTATTAAAAAAAAAGGTTTTTATTTCGACACACTGAAAATATTGTTTTTTTCTGATAGGTATAATTCCGCTTGTGGGCCATAACGGCCCATTTTTCAAAATCTTGTAACTTGCAATACAAGCGGAAGTCCTCATCTAATTAATAATGTCAAAAAGAGACTTCCACTTGTATTACAAGTTACAAGCTTTCGAGAAATAGGCCCCTGGTCGTTCCCTTACAGTCGTACAGTGTAAGTATACAGGGTGATCAATCCAAATTGGTCGGTAACTATGTATGGAGGTTTTGGAAACCATAACAGTTGTAAGAGTATGAATGGATTTTTCCTTTTACTAGAATCGACGTCATGGTTCCTAAGAAAATATTTCGCTATCTGTTATGGTTTCTAAAACCTCCACACTGACCCATTTGGATTGATCACCCTGTATAATACCTGTGTGGTTACCATGAGCTGCCGCGTTATTAACGTGGACTTACTTTCTATCTATCCCGCTCGAACTCGTATTGGTGCGAGCGAGCTGGATATAAAGTCCGAGACTCTGCGTTAACACGTTCGACGCCGGTGACACAGCGTGTGTGACTAACAAAATCTGCCAGTGACACACATACGTGATCAGAGAGTAACCTTATGCTTATGCCACTAGCATAAATTAAGTTCTTCCTCCTCTCAAAAACATTCGTATTTCTATGGCACTGGCCTATGCCAGTGCCATAGAAATATTATACGAACGTTTTTGACACAAGTGCTGTGTCACTGGCATCAGAGTACAATCTGTTCAGTCACACATGCGTGTCAATGGCATACGAGTTCTATCAGATAATTTCGATCGGCATAGTATTAGCGCTTAGTGAAACAGTACTGGAGGCGAACCTACGAACAAATAAAACATGGAAACCGCACGCCATACTAAAATGCCTTTCAAAAACGGTCCTGGATTTTAGTTGACAAGTGTCACCCCCTCTTCAATGCATCACAGCAATGAATTTGAATGTCAACCTATAAAAACTTAAACCGCCATTTCAAAATAGTTGTGATTGGTCCATCAAAGTTTTGATTGGCGATATTCAATAAACATTTGTCAAAGATATTGCGCCGAAATATGCGCGGTGTCACGAAAAGACACCATCCTCTAGGTCATAAACTATGTGTATTTTATGAATAAAGATTTTTGTTTTGTATTTTGTATTTGTAAAAGAGCTATGTCCTGCCCATCTTGGCACAATTGAACAATTGGTTTTGGGGGCATTTTTGAGCTGGCGTTAGAAGTCCATGTTATATATGGTCGCAGAGGTGAACGTGTTAATAACGCAGCGGCAGCTCATAAGCACACTAGCCTCACGTTCCTTGAAGTTTACTTATACGCAGAACAAAAAATGCGTTATGTAACCAGCCTTGAACTACTCGCCGCGTTTCAAAAGAATTCCGAGCCCAGCGACGTGAAAGTACGCGGTTGAGACTTTGTCGTATAGCAGTGTTTATAAAATCCAATTAAACTTACTGATGGATCAGGAGGCTTAGCCAAGATGCCGTTCTGCAATCGTATACGATAAGCGATAAGTAATAAATGTATGAGAATGACAGATGCGAACGAAAAGTCACGAGACCCTTTCCATACAATATTATGGTGACGTGACTCTTTTCTAGACTGAATTGAGTCAATTATTCTGAATAGGAAACACATAAAATATACCTTCCTGAAAAAAAAGTTTTTGGATCTCTTCGCGGACATGCCCGAATACTGAAATGACAGTTGCAACAAAAAAGGATCAAAGTTAGCTAATTTAAGACCTCTTAGTTAATTTCTAAAGCCAAAAATTATAGCTGTATATATTGACCCGGTTTTTTTCATCTGATATTTACAGTTTTTTTTATCAGTACACCCTTTATTTAGTATCAGTGTGTCTTGGCCGTAAACGTTAGCGTCTGCGTAGAATACTTAACGAAAAATACGTAAAATATTAGCACGGAACCATACCATAAGAATCTTATCAAATAGCATTCACACTCCCATTCTTGTTAAGGTATATTTTATAACTAGCTAGACCGAAACTCGTGCAGAATGACTATATTAAACACGTTTTAATTCTACCGATACCGAGTCTAATATTGTGTGACGCAAATATCAACTTAACGAGTCTGAATATTATTTGCGAAACGATCACAACTCGACCGTCTTGCGTAACATTATAAACACATTAAGCAGGACACCGTAGTTTAGACAGCCGGTGGAAATCAAACAAAAAGTTACATCGATATTTTTAATTTCATCGTAATTTTATGGAAGATCAATACATGGTGACAAATAATTACTGAAATTAACTGACTTTTTACACTTGAACCTTCAATGCTATAGGCACTCGATATAATAGATCTAGACGTGAACATTTTAATATTAATACGCACAGATATAAAAAGACTGCTCTCAATTACACATACTGTCACACTAATGTTTATAATATCCAAAAATGGCTTAAAATGTTCACATTAGAACGTCCACATTGTTGATGAGCAAGTTAAGGCTGGTTTACACGATGTCAGTTGCTAGAATTGGTATCGCTTGCATGCCAGTGTTGTTTGCATGCCGGCCGTTCGCGCAACGAATGATAGCCGGAGTTCTATTCCAGCGCTAGATTAAGTGTTTACACGTAAATTAAGCCGTGTCCGCGTTAGTATGCTAGCGAGAATAGAGCCAATCACTAACATCGACTAAATCAGCCTTTATGAAGCTACTGGAATGAAGATCTGCGGATACCGAAGCTGATATCAAATCTCCTACTTATCGGGGACACGATCACTCTAGATATATACAATGAAGTAACAAAGGAAACTACACCTCTCTTACTAAATACAATCCAAAAAAGAAATATTGCAGTGATGAACTACGAAAACAGCATTGCGCGAGAATTGAAGGCGAAATCGAAATGCACCTTGTTGAACAATGTCTAATTGGTGAACGTCTTTCACTTTCATAGAAAACTATATGCACCTTGTTTTTACATCCATTGATTGCTCAGACATGACACTACAATGGCATGAAAGCATTCTGTGAGACAGTTTAATCTTTGATTACATTGCTGTATTATCATCACTTATAAGATACACTTCGTAACCGAAACAAGCACCTACTTAACTAATAAATAACATTACATTACCTAGTATAAAAATCTAAGGCTTCTCATGCGATTTAAACTTTGGAAAGATCGAACAAATCAAGCAGATAGTGACTAGTCGCTATACATAGATTCTTAGTGATTTCATATTTACTTCATAATTATGTAAAATAAATAAACCTGGCAAAACAATTTTCATACCAATAAAGAACATAATAATCATAATCGAGACTCCACCCTACTGTCGTAGTATGGTCACATTTATCAAAAATAAAGATGCCATCGACGGACATCTAAATCTTCATCAAAACATGAAGATTCCATTAAAAATCACCCGTTAGCTTATATCAGGTAGTGCAAAAAGGATGCTATCTTACCTATCTTATGTTTATCATATGATAAATGCGACCATAATACGCCTCTCATTAGACTATGATAAAGCGACAGCCGATAAGGTGTCGTGTTCATCACGTCAGCGAATGTATACTTGAGTTACATATCCGATCACTGACAGCGCGGTGTCATGTTACCTTCCAGTACACTTGTACTCAAGCAATTCTAAATTTACTCGCGTATACACTCATTTAACATCAGAATTATCGAGTAAGCACCATGCTACATGGAAAAGCAAGTAACCTTGAACAGTAAAGGTCTATTTACACGTAGATTAGGGATCACTCGCACTAATTACTAAGCCAAGTGTAAACAGGCCATAATAAATTCAAATACATAAAGTAGAATGAGATAGAAATATAATTAGTAATTTACTACACTGCTGGCAAGCTAATAAGTTTTTCTGCCTCATAAAATCTTATGATGTTGTTCTCATCATTGTCTAAATAGTTACTTGCTACTCCACTTAGTTTAATTTAAATAACAATAGTGCATAATTTAGTTCTGTTTGTGACAAGCATACTCTGAGAGTGAACAAGATTTAAAACTAGTTGATACATTCAATGAAGGCGAAACATAAGGGTTTCTAACAAATCTTAAAAAATATTTATACAGCAGGTCCAGTACTAAGAATCTTTATGGCACCAAATAAACAATGTAGGTAACATTGGCATTTAACAAGAAATAAGGTTACTCACCGACTCCACTCATATCTGTGGTTAACAACATAAACATGTAAGATAACATATTATTTTGCCTGACAATTCACCAAAAGACATTGTCTTCACAGCAAAAAATGTTTAGTGCTTTATATTATTAAAAAAATACACATAAACACTAAGTATGATTCAATTAAGAAAATAGGTAGATTGTAAATTGAGATATGGTATTGTATCATTACTAGATGAACACACATGAGGTTATAAGAAAAACAATAGATATTTATAGTACACTACACATACATTTTGTTCCTTTATCCTGTGTATAACTACGGGTTGTCATCATTACAGGGGCAAAAATTCTGTATTTAAATGTTTACCATCATATTTATCATGTCACATAGCTCTGATAGCGTGACAAGGATGTGGGTCAATCACTTTTTTTAATGTCATTATTCTGTCTGGTCACCCAGTGGACAACAGTTGGATAGTTTGTTACAAAAAAGTATCCTGCAAGCTCTTATCATGATTAGTGGGTCACCCACCTTGGAAAAGCAATGTCACTGCCAAAAAATACAAAGATTTGTAATTTTTTCTGGTATAAGTATAAGACTGTGATTTTAAAGGTGACGCAGGCGAAAATAACCATTAGCAACGAGTGACATAAAAAAATTGTTTGAGCCATATAAACAGCATGAGATAGTATAATACTAGTTCAGTTCCTCAAGTGTGGGTCTGAATGCAATTCATGTGCAGTGGTTTATATTCCACAGATATGCAACCTAATAACTATTACCACAGACGCTCACAATGTTTCCACAATGTAAAATGCACTACAAATAACTATATTTTTATTTGTACAGCCTGGATTCAAAGTCCTACATCTAATAGCTAACAAACTTTATATTAAACATTGCCAGTTAGCCTTCTCTCATTCCATGGAACAAGAAGTGTATGGGACCAAACCAGTAGCACTTGAGACAGTCATGTATTGAATTGATATTAAAACCGCATATACACACCTACTTATGCTTATTGATAACATCAGTCTCAATGACAAGATATTGCCATGTAAAATGGCATTTTAAGAGAATTACTACTAAGATATTTTAATCATATTCCTATATATAAAATAAAACAAAATTTCCATTCAATTAGAAAAAGAATCCAGTTCTTTTAGTATTTGTGCACAGTTTGATTATAAATTGGTTAATCTTGAGAATTATTGCTTTACTTATAAATGGGAATATGTTAAAAGAAGTGTTAAAATTTATTGCTTTTCTTAAACTGATGCTAGCAATAAGTTAGTTTATCATAGATTACCTATACAAGACTGGCATGATGTTAAATGTAATTGTTACACAATAAAAATCCATGAAATCTACAAAATAAGGAACTATACAAATTACACTTAAACTTGAAAGGAATTCTCACATCAGATCACAAACACAGAGGTCAATTGCACAGACGGGTGAACACAACTACACAGTTACAATAAGTAATCTCTTCCACATGTTCATGTAGTTAAGTTCCTTAAATAAAATATCAACCAATTAATTATAAATAAAACAAATAATGAAATGTCAATATTTAAAATCTATACAACATTCCACCGAGATAAGAACATTATTTAGGAAATTCAATAATAATCCACTAAAAAGTAGTGATTCATAATAGCTCTAGAATCTGATGGTTAAGTGATGTAGATCAAAATTCAAAAATTAGATTGTGAATGTAGCATGAATATTATATGGAAAATTGTACTGATGTCTTAAAAACAATATAAAATAATTTAAGCCCACCACATTCCATTGTTATCAGCAGCTAACTATCATTTAGGTGTGAAAAACTAAATCAGAACACAATTCTGAACATTGTAACACTGGTATTACACTCCTGCGGTCCTAGCATCGGGGAATATCGACTGAATACGGACACTTCAGCTATAACTGCTATGTTATGTCATTCTGAAAGGGCACTAAGCAAATGAACGCCACCGAAATATCGGAAATCAGTTCTACTTCACGCCTATGCTCCGAACTGAATCCACCTGCGAGGCCGGCCCCGGAGCGCCTCAGCGTCCATGTCCACCCGAGGCCGGCAGCAAAGAGCACTTGTCGCGTCGCGACCACGTCTTTGTAGAGAATTCACTAATACAAAATACCTACTCACGTTGTCCGCGCG
Organism: Thaumatotibia leucotreta; assembly: GCA_025490895.1. Taxonomy (NCBI): domain Eukaryota; kingdom Metazoa; phylum Arthropoda; class Insecta; order Lepidoptera; family Tortricidae; genus Thaumatotibia; species Thaumatotibia leucotreta. The sequence continues at coordinate 305,374 of JALPQI010000100.1, forward strand.
CAGGCACCTCCAGTGCGCTCAGAACTCGGCGAACTCCTTCGCACACTTCTCCGTCGAGGAGATACGGAGCGCCTCCTCCTCGTAATCGTCGAAGTTGCTCGTGTCGCCCGGACCCTTGCAGCGAGGGATGAACGGCGCTTCGATCTTCTTCTGGAAGACTGAGATCCAGTCGGTGCTCGCGAACCATTTGTGGCCTTTGATATCGTTCACGCCCGCCTTCAGGTTGCCGTAGCGCTTCGTCAAATCCACCTGCAGTAGATTACGGAGCAGGTCTTTCAGGTCGGAGCCAAAGTGCGAAGGAAACCGGACTTTGCCTGACACGATTTTCTCGTATATCTGAATGGGTTGGTCGGCGAAGAACGGCGGGTAACCGGCCGCCATTTCGTAGACGAGCACCCCTAGAGCCCACCAGTCCACGGCCTTGTTGTAACCCTTGGAGAGAATGATCTCGGGCGCGAGGTACTCTGGCGTGCCGCACAACGTCCACGTACGGCCTTTTACGCGCTTCGCAAACCCGAAATCTGTCACTTTGAGGTAACCCTGCGAGTCTATGAGCAGATTCTCGGGCTTAAGGTCCCGATAGATAAGGTCGAGGTAGTGCAGGTATTCGAAGGCGAGCACGATCTGTGCCGCGTAAAAACGTGAGTGGGGCTCTGAGAAACGGCCCACCTTGCGAAGGTGCGAGAACATTTCTCCACCAGGCACATATTCCAGCACCATGTACAGGTTCGAGTTGTCCTTGAAGTGGAACTTGAGGCTCACAAGGAATGGGAAATTGATCGCCTGCAGAATTCGCTTTTCATTTAGCGTATGCTCAACCTGCTTCAACTTTACTACTTTCTGCTTGTCTAATATTTTCATTGCATAGTACTCCTTGGTGGGCTTATGTTGGACTATCATGACTCGGCCGAACGAGCCCGTGCCGAGCGTTTTTATCCGCTCGAAATCGTTCAATCCGGCGGTGTTGGTAGGATTCTTCTTCCATTTCTCCTCGAAATCCTCTTTGGCCTGGTCGAGGAACTCCTTGACGCTTTCGGCGGCGTCCACCTTTTTGTTGGCGGTGGCAGCATTGTTGCCCATGGCGGCACTGCTATCTAGTCCAGCCGGAGCCTCGATTCGCCGTTATTAGAGGCCGCCTTGCACTAATCGATCCCTGCCCTTGCGACCGTGTATGAAACGGGGCAAGTCAACACAAACCCATTACGAGCATGAACATTTCTTGTCTTAAAAGCACTATCACACGTCACAAACAACACTTAACGCAGGCACACATTTACACAAATGTTCTGGGTACAAAAAAACTAAAAATATTTTGTCACATCCACAATCCCCAAGAATAAAATGGCTTCCACAATCGGACTCGATCGACAGAGCGAGATCGAGCGAGCGGGCGAACGATTTGCTCTTTGCTCACAGTACGAGAGGCGGTCAATTATGGCAATGTTACCAGGTCAAAATAAATAAACTACCATTGTCGTCATAAATCTCCTATTTCAAATATATTATTACAACGAAGGGTTCATTGCAGTTAAAGCCTAACAACTTACTATTTGACCCTCGCCATGTTGCGGATTTTCAGTGACACTAATTTATTTTACTGGCAATGATTACTGTTTGACATCAGCGGCCCTACCGCAAAAATCGAAATTCGTAAATTTCGAGGATTTGTCTCTCTCACTCTAATGACGCCTTCGTTTGAGTGACAGAGAAACATCCTCGAAATTTACGAATTTCGATTTTCGCGGTAGTAGGCCAGGCGTTGAATGTCATCGAATGTCACCGATGTAAACAAAAATAAAATATATCGCGACTTAAACGATTTCATCATAAAAATGCCGAAAAAGATACCAATAGAAGCAAGAAAAATCGTCTTAAATACAATAAAATCTTTAAACCAAAGAAAGGACGAAGGATTGAATAGTATTCCATTGGAAAATGTTTTGCAATTGGTTACTGACATGACATCACATTATTGCCATAGGTAAACTGTTTGTAGCGACACTGTGTCAGGGTCAAATAGAAAGTTGTTAGGCTTTAATATTTTCTGTCACCATTTTAAACAAAAAATCAGATTTTGAATTGAAACAAAATTCACTGTTTTATCTCAACTCGAAGTCTAAAATAAGCCAATACGTGACGTTTTACGGGAAAAGGTATCTTATGAGCAGTGATCGGATTAGGTAATGTCATTTCATGGGACTTCGTTACGTTATCTTAGTGTGGACATAACTTCTAAACCCGATATTTATTATGAAAAGTAAAGTTTTTGATTCATGAATAATGTTTGCTGTCATTTTGATATTTTTGTTTTCATTTGTGATTTTTAAAAGGGCGTTTTTAAAATATATTTACTTGGTTTGCTTTTTATTGTTTACTGTTTTTATGAGTATTTTTCCACAACAGCTATTGTCATATGTGTACCTTTATTAATGTTTTTAAATCTGTTAATTTCGCACTCGTAGTTAAATGTTTGGTTAAATCAACCATTTTTACTTGTTTACCGGACTTTGAGACCCTTGGTTTGCTTCTACTATAACAATATCAAATAAAATATGTATTTACAATTACAAAATCCTTTTGTTTTTTCGCGTTTCTTTAATTTATGACATAACAAGAAAATGTTCCGTAAAAATATATGTCCCAGGATCCCGAGGCTTATCCACGTTAAGTATAATGTTTAAGGTCATTCACCCGCAAAACCGCAATGGCACTACCTAATCCAATCACTGCTTGTGAGGGTTTCGAGTAAAGGAGATATTGCATATTCAGTGAAATCGGCAATTTTTTTATTTACAATTTTTGAACCACAGACATCGACACATCGTTACCTGGTAACGATAGGCCATATGTGCTACCGGCTAAGCGTAAGTAAAAAGTTATTTTGGTATTCTTATTTTTGTCCCCTATATTAGCAAGGTATATTTCTTAGTTTAGTAGGCATACAAAAAATTGGAAAATAAATACCCATGGCAAGTAAATATGTTATCCCTTATTGTTAAGTTTTAAAAGTACAGAGCCAACCTAAAGCTGTTAATTCTGCATAAAAAAAGTAAGTCAAGGTATATTATCCACTGTAACATCAGTTACCAATTATTTTATATATTCTAATATTAATTAAGTAGATTTGAAGATTCACATATTCTCATACAGGACTAGTAGCTAAACATATGAAAGAATTGGCAACTGTTATTCCAGTCTGGTGGATTTACCTGTCACATAATATGTGAGTTAAGAAAAAACTAAAGTCTCTAAGCGTTTCAGATTTTACGAGATTTGATCAGCTAAAAAATGTCGACTTTTTGTATAAAAAATAATAATTGTCAAATTATGCGACTACGCAATTATATTCAGCAAAAAAAAAGAATATTAAAAGCCTCGCGGAAAAAGAAAATCTAAAAAAAATTTGACCACCCTGTTTCTAACAATGTCTAATTGTCTATGTCACAGTAACATATTTAGAAACCGTGTTAGATGTACACATTAGGTATGCAATGTAGATAGGCTGCTTTACATTTTAGGCCGCATCGCAAAGTGCGACGTGCTAACTTGCAAGACTCCACATTATGGCATGTTACAGTCTAATCTGTTGCCAAGTTAAACTGTCATAAATAATATTATATTAAGATTAACTTCTTTACTGTACGATTTTACAATTTTTACTAAAAACAGAAAAATATATTCCAGGAATGAACCAATTAGAGCTCGTCGCTGAGACGGGACCACCATTTTGGCGTCAACTAGATTGTGAAATCACCATAAAGTGGTGCAGTGATTCGCGCACGTAATGTGGGAGCCTTACACTCAAATATTTAAGCGGTTTCTGAAAATCAGTCATCACTCGCAAATACTAACTTGAATACGAAATCGTATTAATTTATTAAACGGGCAACTCTATATTAGACATTTTCAAAAATAAAATTGGCCTTTACCCATCTCTAAAATATCACCTTTTATTTGAAATGAATTCTACCAACAATAATAAAATATTTTCGATGGCAACACTCATCTACTGTCAATGACGTCTAATAGGTGGCAGCACTAACTTGTTGCGCAGCCAGCGTGCGCTGTGGTTTTCATGGCGTCCATTGAGGACTGTGCTGCTGTCTGCGGCGTTTTATGTAACTAATTTAATTTAATCGATATTTTGTTTTTATTTGCTATCGGGTTGGCTTATCATCAGTTATCAATCAGTCAGCATTAGTAATCTTACACGGATTTGGAGCTACTCAACAAGAGCTAACAACAACCTAGTAACTTTTTACCAGTATTTATATAAATATAATTATACATTTTTATGGAATGGCTGGTAAATTCCTGGTTACGAATAAGCTGACATGCCCCAACTACCCATAATAAGGCTTTATTAATTAAGTTCTGTGGTTACCAATTGACTTGACCAACCCAATAAAACAGTAGGTACGGTTTATGGTCATTGACTTTTATAATTAGTATTTGTAATAATTGTTTATGGTGCACGGCACACGCTCGACCCAGCGAGGTCCTACCGCGAACAACGATTGACTTGTTGCCTCCCTGACACACTTACGTACTCATTCACTGGCGCGAGAGAGAGGCAACATCGAGGTTCGTGGTAGATCTTAAAGACGGAAACCTGCAGTTGTACTGAAGTTGCAATTAAAAATATTAAAGTCATACTACTTGACGGTAATCGTATAATAAACCTTTGTTTTGTACAAGTAGCCTTTCTTAATTTTGTGTTTTTACCGGTTACTAATGTCAATTTCGTGTTATTTAATCATTTCAATATAAATTAGTACTTACGTATGTAATAAAATCCATGCTTAACCATCCAAGCTAAATTATACGAAAGAAGTTGATTGCGTGCGGTCATATTTAAATAATTAATAAATTAAGTATTTTTTACCATTGTATGCTTAGATTCCTATGACCTATTTGAGGGCATAAACGTAAGAACTTACTATGAGCTGCTACCGCGAAAATCGAAATTCGAAAGTTTCATTGAAATTTCTCTGTCACTCAAACGAAGACGTCATTAGAGTGAGAGAGACAAATCCTCGAAATTTACGAATTTCGATTTTCGCGGTAGTAGACCTGAATACTTTATATCCATCCCGCTCGCATTAGTGCGAGCGAGAGGGTAAGAGAGTAGGGTTAAATGGCATATTGCGAAAGCTTATGGTAAGACACAGTAGCCTTAGGTACCGTCAGTACCGTGGGTACTATGGATGGGCAAGTAATTAATGGTTACGTTAGCGTTTACTCGATACAGTCATCGGGGCCCTACCGCGAACGTCGAAATCAGAAAATTTCGAGGATTTGTCTCTCTCACTCTAATGACGCTTTCGTTGGAGTGACAGAAAAAAATCCTCGAAATTTACGAATTTCGCGGTAGTAGACCAGGGCGAGCCCGTAGCCGCACCGATACGCGAGTGCGAGCGGGATGGAGACGGCCCTACCGCGAACATCAAAATCAGCAAATTTCGAGGATTTCTCTCTTTTACTCTAATGACGCAACCGTTTGGGCGACAAGAGACAAATGATCGAATTTACGAATATTAATATTTTTTCACATTTGCGCCTATTTAAGAAGTTGTAGTGCACCTACACTACTCTTTCCAACACCAAAGCATAACAGCTTTCCAAGCAGCTTGTCAGTTGAAAAATGCGGCAAAATAATTTAGGCAGGAAGAGTTAGTCTGTCCATGAAAAAAAAAATTGACTGACAAGCTGGTTTGACAGAGTGTACCTACTTGAAATAAAATACCTACCTGCTTTAAATAACAACAGTATTAGGTATTTGTGATATTAGGGAGCCTAAAATAGAAATCACGTAATGTCTGTAGGTATTTCGGTGGGTACCTATCTAAATGATATCATGCAGGGCTGGGGCACGAGTAGAAGGTACTAAGAGTAGGTAGGTAAATATTTTGTGAGTAGGTATATTTTTCAGATGTTTCATTGCCACTCATTGCATTTCTAAACAGTTTATATAGGTAGGTTAATAATTATTTTATAATTATAAAAGTTATGAAACTTTTGAATTTGAATTCTAAAGCTACCTGTCACGTCACCCGTACAATCTTACTCGTAATTTGACAATAGGTATATACCTACCTACCGTACCGTACCGGTTTTTTGTAAAAAGGCATAAAATGGACACGGTAGAAGTACGCCAAGTTTTGAAGTAACCAAAAACAAATTTAATGTTAATTATACACAGTGACACTACATAATTTGAAGAGTATAAATTACCATAATAAAGATTTAAAATTAAAATAAATAAATAGGTATGGTGCCTTGTTGCAAGATCCTGAAAAGCTGCTCCTATGCTGATTTCAACAAATTGAGCTAACTTATTGTGTTATTTTATTATGTTGTTTGATAAAGGCAAAGCCATAAACTTTGTGTTTATTGTAAATCAAATCAAGTAGTTATAAAAGCTTTTGTAATCTTCAAAACCCTCAAAGCCCAATTACGTTTTGGTGAAAAAATCAAATTGAATATTGAAAAGTTTAGTATAGATTTTATTAAATTTAATCTGAACGTGCACAGCACATCTACAAAGGGGACATTGGCTGTTATTGGATTATAATCGGTGGGGACCGCTCATCGCCCCGGGGCCGGTCCCAGGCTTATTTAGTACGTAGGTATGTATTTTACAGCACAATAGGTAATTATAGGTGAATACATTTATATTCCCTTAATTATTGTTTTCAACTTAATTCCCTTTCAGAATCAGATTTCCATAGAAATATGGTACCTGGCTACTAACCTAAGAGCATTGGGATTAGATACTACTAAGAAGTCGAAGCTTAGACTTTAATAAGAATAACAACCAAGCAACAATACAAATAAATACTCATATTGAAATTAGTCAGTCATAATTAACTTCTGAAATGAACCAAATGACTTCGTATTAAAGTTGAAAGTCTATTAATACGACTCGTACGTTCAGTCACCACAAAAGCACGAGAACTACGGATACGATACGAACTACGTAGAATAACCTCGACGCCTTTGGAATGGCATAGCAACAGTGTGGTATACATACACATTCACACGTAACGTAGTTAAAACGCCGAATAAAATGAGTCTTATCTAGAGCGCTGCAAAGCACACAGTTGAAAGACGCTTCAAAATTACATTAATGGCTGGGACTCGTTAAGTCTATTTTATATTCTATTGTAATCTTTGTAAAGTTCTTTTTTGTGTCTGTGTTTTTATTCCCGCGCTACCGCTTCGCTTGTAGATGATCTTTCATGTTTCTCTAGTTCCGACATAAACGGCCTTTTCCAGTGGCGCTAGTGAGCTCAAATCAAAGCTTGTGAAAAAAATTTGCTACGTATTGCGTGTTTGCTGTCTCAAAAAAAAAATCGCCTTATGGCTGGCAAACTAATCTTACTTAATTTCTTCTAAATATTAAAATCAATCAACATTAAATGTAATGTCATTTGTTTGTAAATTGATTGCTTTCATAGTATTATCAAACTAAATTATAACTTGTATGAAATATGTATTTAATACATTTAATGGCCATTTTTTACTTAGTGCCTAAAATCAGTCCTTCTAAAGTTTGTTACTGTAAATTGATGTTACTTCTTTTAAGTTTTAAATACCATTGGACGGCATAAATCGTAACCAAAATACGCAAGTATGATTAATTTCGAATGAATGACAAAGCAAAAATCATCGAGTCCCTACAAATTAGGTTAGGTAGCAGGTACCTACAGTACAGTACACCTTCCAAATGTTCTGGTTGACGAATTCCCTCTGACGAAATCACCAACTTGTGCCAAGATTTCTTTCAAGAGCCAACGACCTGACATTAACCACATAACAAATGCGTACAAGCGAGTAATTCGAAATCTTATCTCGTTGAAATACAGATCAAAGTTGCAAACCGAGTAGAGCGTAGCTGCAAAACAAAAATTACATGATGATTCCACTCGGCTCGATGGTCTTGTGGCGTCAACCGCAGCAGAACATCGAACTCATTTTTGGAAAAGATGTACGTGAGTCGTGCGTATGTATTTTTTTTACATTTAAGAACACTTGCAGCCCTGAACTGTAGGTCAACTAGAATACCTACCTGAAGTAAAATTTGAGCTTTATTTTACTTAAATAATCATCTCTGTAGTATTAAGTTCTGTTCAGCAGTTAAATTGACCAAATCCCATCTCGATCACTTAAGATGATTTATAATAAATAATACTAAATAGAAATAAAGGCTGCATTTCCTTGAAATTTAAGACGTCAGCTATCGAACGAGAATATAATTGTGACTTTTTTTTTTAACTTTACTTAGTCAATTCTTTGCCCGGTTTATTTGTTTTATTTATACACATATATTTAATTTTTGCATAATAAACGTATCCGTAAGGTTCTCTCACACTTACCATTTAATGTATTATGTTTTTTTTTCGAAATTAACATAAGCCGATACACCCGGCAATTTCTATTAATATCCTTAGTAATTTGTTCAATTTAACGGAAATAAAAAAACAACCTGTAGGTGTGTATATGATCAATTAGTAGACATGTGCCAATTTTATATTAATATGATACCTATGAACTGAACTGTGGTAAGCTTCAGTAGGTGAAAAGTAATTTTGTAGGTAATATAATATTATAACAAAAACGTATTATCAAACATCTACTCACTTGCCTGAAATGTAAAAATGGTAGGTAGGTGACTAATCCAAAAACATACAAATTCAAGGTAACGTAGTCGGTCGACGATCCCTCTAAAGCGCCACATTACTTAGACAGGTGTATTAATTAGAATTAATTTAAACATTTTACACAATGCATTGCAGTGAGACAGTAAGTTCAGAAATACTCGTAATGAAAACCTGCCGTAACGTAAGTATAAGTATGTGCAATGAAAATGCCGTGAGACCTGTGAATAATGCAAGAAAAATACTTAAATACTTGGAAAATACGATACATTTTTCTAAGCACTCATGTTTATTATTAGCAGAATTCGCTCTAAGTCATGCGAAACGTTACTTATATTTCGCAATAGGTGCAACTATTATGAAATACGGAAGTAAATACTTCGCCCGGGTGTCCGAAATCAGAACCTGATTGACAGTAATATAAATACTTAAGTGAATCAATAATTTAATATTTTTTATTAATCTTTGAAAATAAAGAAAGTTGTAAAATAATAAAAAAGATTAACCAACATGTTTCCAGGAAATTTTTTTATGATACTTATTTATTTATTCTGTTCTGAATGTTCTGATATATAAATAACAATAACAGGCTTTGATAGTGATATTAGTGATGGGCTAATTGCAATTCTTAATAATACAATCTGAAAACTAAAAAGGGTCAAGTTGAATAAGTGAAACGAATTTTTCACTTACCCAACTTGATTATTGTAATAATTACAGTAACATAACTCTGCCGGCGTTATGCCTACCTTTCTGAACTGCTAGCAAAATTGGCTGGGAGAGGTAAGAACAATTACTATATAATATTATAAATAGGTTACAAGTACCGCGTATAATACTTCATACTTTTGGTTTATCAAACTGAAAGCGCTTGTAAATTGGTATGTTAAATCGATCCACAAAAATCTAAGGAAAAATTCAACTAGTAGGTATATCTGACAATTTCAACCCTGCATTGGTACCTAGTCGGTAAACCTCAATCCTGAACTAAAACCATTACTTATATAGTTACTGATTTCTAAAAATGAGCTTTATATACATGACATGACGTTAAGACTATCGGAAAAATGGCGAGTCTTACCCTCATATTAATAAGAATTAATCTATAACTGTCAAAAGTTCATTCTTAGAAACCGGCAACTATTATAATCTGGCACGATTCCGAAGATAGGTAAAGGTAGGTACGTTTATCAAGAGATATACTTGGCGTGGGCACTGCCGTGCACGTGGTTTCCCAAATAAAAATCTCCAACAGTTCCAAAATGAAATATTATTATAAAAAGAAAATAGGAAGGATACTTACACTCACATTAACTATTTTATTTACCTGTGCCTGTAGGATGTAGTACATGTTTAGTAAATAATTTCAAATAGTATCATGGTTAGGTTAACACCGGATGCCCTGTATGACCTTTACTTACTTTGAAAAGGGGCTTGGCTAGGTTTTCCCTCAAAGCGCCGTAATTTAACTTGTATTCTTGTTAGAATAAAAGGGCGAGATCTTTTATATTTTAAGAATATTGTTTAAAGTTAGAATATAATAAAATACTATGCATGAAAATAAATTTATTTTGAAAACAGAGCAAGGTAAAGGTATAAAATTATTTCTTCGTTTTTGCTTCATTTTAAACCCAAATTCAAGGTTGTTTGAGCCAGAAGTGTGAGAAATACTGTTATCTTTTTCTATCACGCCGAAAATGTGCATCCTGCTATTTCACCGCAACGATGTATGCGCGCTAACTTCAGTACAAATTGCGGCCCCGCGAAGCGACGCGCATGATATTTTCTATTTCCTCCTCCCCTCCTTCATTTGGACGTCGGTGTTTGTGCAGTGAACAGTGCCGTACAGTGCGTGACACGTGCTTGTTTCAATAAAATAAAAAGATAATATCTTCGTAATAACAATGGCAGACGCAGCAATTGAGAAAAAGTAAGCAACTTGAAATATTATACTTTTTAAATTAAGTTTTGTTGTTTTAGTTTTGGCGGCTTTAGAAAACGTGATCAAAATGGCTTCCTAATATAGTGTGAAATTAGTATTTTTACGTGCTAATACTTAATTTTCCATGCGGTTTTTAAGGATCTAGTGTTCAGGTAGCTAATTACAATAATGTTGATGGTGTTTTGATGCATATCGATAGTTTTGGTGTATTTATCCACCGGACGCCGTCGGTTACTACACGCGGGAAAATGTTCGATGTCAGTTGATTTGATGTTTCGTGTCAGTAATACTGAAGTATCGCTCTTGACAAGTTATTGCCATTAGAGACCGATTTGTCATTTATTATTTCATAATTTTTAAGAATTTGCGGGTTGCGTCGTTTAGTTAATATCTTAAGTAAAAGCATGCCGGGCGGCGGGCGCGGGCCGCGCTTGGATTCAAGATGGCGCTGGGTGCGCAGCGTGCCGGCGCGCCGCCACTCCGCGTCCTCCGTCACCGCGCTCTTTTTAAAACATTATTTTGAACCGGCACGCGGACTTTTCGAGAATGCGCAGTCTTGACCGGTCAATGCCTCCTTTATTATTACTAAAAATTTAAATTGAATTACTTTTTTCTCTTTGAAAACTTTGACAGTTGAAGCACACTTTTATAACATTCTTTATCAAATGGAATAAATAATTAGCGCGGTTAAAGTGTAGTTAAGTAGGTTAGGCTATCGGTCGGCGAACAATATTGGCAGGTGTTGACAGCGATCGGCGACGGCGGCTTTTGCAACACGCTGGTTACGTTATCGCAAGCACCGGTACGGCACGTATGTTGTCATTAGTTATTTTTAACGCTTCCAAGCGGCGTCTCTACTGGAGCGAGTAACTTATTCAATAAATCGTGTTTACGTTCGGTTTCCGCTTTTGCAACTTTCCCACATGCAGCGTTGCGAAACAGCGGCCCTTGTTTTTGTTCCGACACACTTTTCCTTTTATACCCCTACCATACTTCGATCGAGCATGTGCACCGTAGTGCATTACGAATTATCCGGAGTTCCGTTATTATTCAATAGGGTCACGTAAGCGTGTTCACGAAGCTGGTATTTATGTTAGCGTTAAGTACCTAGCGTATTCTTATTACCAACGCTAACATTGAGACTTGAATTTTCCAGTGACGCCGCACCCGAGGAGGTCACCTCTACTGAGGCAGCAAAGGAGTCTCCAGTAAAGAAGTCTCCCGCCAAAAAGGTCGCGGAAGCGCCCGAGAGCAACGGCAAGGAGGAGAATGGTAGCGGAGACGCGCCCGAAGACACTCCTGCCGAAAATGGTGACGCGGAGGAGAGCAATGACGCCACCGAAAATGGAGACTCAGGTTGGTTACATTTTCAGTCATATTTTCTGTTACTAAAAATAGTATGTTATTGTACATCCTTGACCCTAGAGTATTCTGAAGGTCACACATAGTGACAGCATAAAAACATTCGATATTTTAGCTGCCTTCAAAGATATTTTATTTTTCACCATGAATTTATTATACTTTATCTCTTTTGTGGCTCAAGTTTTTAGTATTGTATAATGGTTTGTTATTTTTGGTCTGGTCTAAACTCTCAAGTGCCCATCTACATATAAGTAAAGGTTTTTATTGCCACTCCATCTCAAGTGGCTACTTAAACTACCAATGTGTTGTTTAAAGCTAAAACAAAAGTGGCTTGAATGTTCATTTTTCCCTTTAATTTTTACAGAAAAGAAGGAGGCCGCAGTAAAGAGGAAATCCGTCGCTGACAACGGTGATGCCGAAAAGACCACCCCCGAGAAGAAGGCGAAAGTAGTGGATGAGGCCCCTGTTCCAGAGGCCGAGGAAGCTGCAGCCTAAACCTCACTCCGCACACCGCTCGGTTTACTGCAATGCATCTACGTTCATTAGGGCTCAACTCTCTTAAAACAGACTGAATTTTACTACATATCCTATACGCAAACTTTGCCCCACACAAACCCAAGCAATAGATTTTATACATTATATTATATGTATAACTATACCCATATATTAGAGTTGAGCTCTTGTGACAACACTAAGTTTAGGTTTATGATACATTGTGTATTAAACTTACCTGTGAAGTACCTGTAAAGTGTAAATTAATGTTAAAACAGTTGGTCATGCACTGTGACAAGTGCATCGCAGTGAACTGATCACCTGAAGTTGGTTAGGTGTTGTATGCTGTTTTGCGTATTGGTGTCTATTTCAACAGACCTTTAGAAATGGGTTATTGAATTGATAACATTAACTTACATTGGTTTGGTAATTGAAAATATGTTTTTGCCAGTAAAATACTGCCAAAGTAATTCACCTTGTGTGAAATCAATTCACGATCCGTTCTGTGAACGACGCGCTTAAACAGCCTCCGAGAAACAAGGATTCTAGATTAATTAAGATTTTAATGTTTAGATAATTCAGTTGTAAATTTAAGTTAGCAGTTATTTCGCACATTATTTTTCATAGGCATTATTACTTAACCATTTAAACATTCCTTTGACATTTGGTCATTTTGCACTGTGGATGGTAAAGCCGGCTGGGCCCATGGCCCCTAAGGTAGTCAATGGAATAATTTATAACCAAATCCACAGTGCTACAAGTAATTTTAAGGAACGAAAATAAATTAAAGTTCAAAGTTGACAAATAAGGTGATACAATATTGACATACCTACTTTTGTGCTATTTTTGTGATTCTATGAATGCATCTTTATTTTTCTTATATCCTGTTTTTCTAATTTATTTTCTTCTCCATTGATATGTGATAGAAGATTACAAACCTCGAATGTAAGATAACCCTCGGAAATGAATCTTCATTTTTATTGCCAAACAAATTATATTGAGACACATTGTGTTCTGTGTTAGAGATATAAAACTAAGATTTTTGACTAACTTTTTAACTACTTAACATTCATGTTTAAATTTTGATTCAAGAGTACATTTAGATTATTAGAATATAGTAGAGTGTACAGTTTTAACACTTCTCGTACCAGTGGAGTTAGTGTTTGTAAAACATTTCTGGCAATAAAATAGTCCAATCAATTTGTTGTTCATATTTCATTCAAGCTACCCATAAAATATTAACTACGAGCCGTAACTACTTATGAATTTATGTCAGTGTCTATACATGTACATATTGTACATTGACTGATCGCTAGTCATTTTGTAGTCATTACGATTAGTTGCGACATCGAAATACAAACAGTGATGGAACAGACAACATCATCAATAATGAGGTGCTGACCAAGGGCAGGCATCGCCGTGGTTACGGCCCCTACAACAAATCCACACGTGTGATACGACGTGAATTCAACCCAGTCAGCCGCGGGGAAATCAGAGGAAAGGCTGGCTCGAACTGGAAGTCGGCATGTTGAAAATAAAATAACATTAGCTATATAAATGATTAGTATGTCTTCACTCACCATCTTGCTTCTATTTCTGTTCGTGCCAGTTTCATTTTGTCAGACGACGCAAAATATAAACGTTCGTAAGTGAAGTTTTTTGGCAGTTAATTTGAAATACGATGCACATAAATTCCGCTCGTGGTTGATCTAAATGCTTTTAATTATGTTAACCTTTACTAACGAATATTTCCAGTGCTTATCAATGAGGAAAATAATGCGCTGGCAGAGAAATCTTTTGAAGTTGCTAAAGAATATGTGCGTCGGAATCCGACATTGGGGCTGGCGGTTGATCCCGTTATTGTGGTTGGGAACAGAACTGACGCTAAAGCTTTTTTAGAAAATGGTAAGATTAAGAATAATATAAACGAACGAGAGTTGTAACGGGGAGATAGGTTTAGTAAGAATATTTGAATTTCACATCTTTCATATGATATGATATCTTACTTTGTTCCAATTTTAAAACCAATTCGATATCATTTAGCAAAGCAGCCAGCACCAGTCTCAACTAAATTCTTGTTCTGTAGCTGTTACCTGTAGTTTGCAGAAAGTACAATGACATGTTGTCGGTGAAGAAAACTCCTCATGTTGTCCTCGATTTTACTATGACCGGCGTGGGTTCGGAGACCATAAAGTCGTTTACCGCGGCACTGGGCCTGCCCACTATTTCTGGCTCATTCGGTCAGGCCGGCGACCTTCGCCAGTGGCGGAACCTCGATGCCAATCAGACCAAGTTTCTCTTGCAAGTGATGCCGCCGGCCGATATTCTGCCCGAGTCCATAAGAGCTATAGTCACTAAGCAAGATATAACTAACGCTGCTATTATCTTTGACGAGTTCTTCGGTATGTTTTCCTGGTAATTTATATTTTGAATTTTGTATAAATTAAGTTTCTTCATATAGGTAACATTCTGTTTTTTTCAGTGATGGATCATAAATACAAATCGCTTCTACAAAACATCCCCACTAGACATGTCATTACGCCGGTCAAAAGCTTTAATAGAGACGAAATCAAAACTCAACTCAGAAGTTTACGGGAGCTCGATATAGTCAATTTCTTTGTCGTTGGCAGTCTAAGGACGATAAAGAATGTTCTGGATGCAGCCGATGAAAATCAGTATTTTGGGAGGAAAACGGCGTGGTTCGCTTTGACTTTGGATAAAGGAGACATCAGTTGTGGTTGTAAAGATGCCACTATTGTGTATATGAAACCGACGCCTGATGCGAAAAGCCGGGATCGTCTGGGGAAGATCAAAACAACGTACAGCATGAACGGAGAACCTGAGATCACCTCCGCGTTCTACTTCGACCTGTCCCTGAGAACATTCCTTACAGTCAAGTAATAAACTACCTATTTCAGTTCTTGTATACCTAATCATGTAAATTTAGCAGTAAACCACGTGCAACGTAGGTAGGATCTAATTATAGCGGGGTATATTCCATGACTCGGGTTTTATGATTTTCCAGATCACTGCTGGATTCTGGCAAATGGCCAAATGATATGAGATATATTACTTGTGACGATTACGACGGTAAGAATACTCCGAATCGGACTTTGGATCTGAAGACGGCTTTTCAAGAGGTAGGACGGCTAACAGCAGTAGTTGCTATGGAACAATAGAATACCTACACGCTCTGTTTAAATATGATAACTATGATAAGTAAAGCGAAAGTGATAAAAAAACTATTCCAGATTAAAGAGACGCCGACATATGCTCCCTTCTTTATTCCCGAGGACGACCCGATGAATGGCAAAAGTTACATGGAATTCAACACGGATTTGTCGGCGGTTACCGTGAAGGACGGCGCGTCGATAGGAAGCCGAAACTTGGGTTCCTGGAAGGCCGGGCTATCGAATCCCCTGACTCTAACCGATCCCCAAAATATGAGCGACTATTCGGCCCAGCTTGTGTACAGAGTGGTCACAGTTGAGGTGGGTGAACTCCGCTCATTGTTCTTGTGTTCAATGTTTTTGCCTTTTGATAAAAATCTCGTACAGCTGTGTAAACAATCACGTCACAATTTCTTTACTTACGCTGCATCATTAATCGCTATGCGTGAGTGTTGAAATTTTGTTACTTTTGAGCGATTTTTACCAAACCCCTAACAATCTACCGGCGATGGGACCTGTAGGTCTCCCTAAGTTTTTAGTAAGAAACTTACTCTTAGGTACCCACCTTCATGATTGGAGGAGAGTGCCACTTTAGCTGTTTTCCTTTGATATTCCTTTTTTTTATACGATCAAACTACATTCTCCTAAAGTGCCTACAATACGAGTAGGTACAAATGCTACAATACATAATCCTAGACTCTTTTATGTAATTTATGATCATGCAGTTATCTATTTTCTTCGTTCTTATCTACTGCCATCTTTGTTATTAGCAAAAACCGTTCATTATAAGGGATGACGATGCACCTAGAGGTTTCAAAGGCTACTGCATCGACCTCATCGAAGAGATTCGTCAAATCGTCAAGTTCGACTACGAAATAACCCTAGTACCTGACGGCAACTTCGGCACTATGGATGAAAACGGAAATTGGAACGGAATAATCAAAGAACTTATTGAAAAACGAGCTGATATAGGCCTGACGTCCTTATCTGTGATGGCCGAGCGAGAAAACGTCGTGGATTTCACTGTTCCCTACTATGATTTAGTCGGCATCACAATCCTGATGAAACTGCCGCGAACACCGACTTCTCTTTTCAAATTCTTAACGGTTTTGGAGGACGACGTGTGGCTGTCTATACTAGCTGCCTATTTCTTTACTAGGTAAGCTCGCGGAAACTTGTTTGCAAGGTGAAGTCGTTTGATTAAGGACATGCCATATTTTACTTACTTACTTATAGCCGATTTCTTGATATTTACTGAACGATCTTGGACCAGTGAACTTGCAGCGTCGCGTGTGTTAAATTGGTTATGGCTGGTCATCCGTGACATTTACACGTTTATTACAATTACCGATCGATGGCCGAGTGTACACCTGCTTCCATAATTTCTTATCTGATTTTGTGGAACGAGGTCAAACGACGACTTGTCTATCTTTCATTATTGGTTGGTTCCATTATCACGGTTATGATTAAAAAAAAATAAGTTTACGATCTTCCAGGTATTGATCAGGGAAGAATGGCTGTGCTATAAAATGCTTTAATTTCATACCTACAAATCAACATTAAATTTCAGTTTTCTTATGTGGGTCTTCGACAAATGGAGTCCATACAGTTACCAAAACAACCGCGAAAAATATAAAGACGACGAAGAAAAGCGCGAATTCAATCTAAAGGAGTGTCTATGGTTCTGCATGACGTCACTGACCCCACAAGGAGGCGGGGAGGCACCGAAAAACCTCTCTGGCCGACTGCTCGCCGCTACGTGGTGGCTGTTTGGGTAAATGCCATTTAAAAATTAAAAATAATTTAAGTGAGAGTCTACGCGACTGATATCAACTTTAATTTGTTCAGGAAAAGGTCGAAAATTGTTTGTGTTGTGATTTCGCTGTTATTAGATTTCATAGAAGTCATTTTAGCTTGTGGAAACATAAATCACGGCATTGAATGTGAATCTCTATAAATTAAAACTGTAACTGCTTAGCATTTAGGTCGTATTTACTATCTACGATTAGAGGTTAATGGTACTGAATGTATATACTGTTTAAATTAATTAATTTGTTGTTTATTACCGCGGTAGATGTCGTAAAAATAAAGAACCTGCCATACAGCCAACGAGATATGAGATGCGCTGAAATATTACCTATTTGGAATTGATAAGGTCACTAAGAACCGGGTACAGTCGCCATCAGATATATCATAGCGTGCGGAGCGCTCAAAAATATCTGAACGCCTCTATCCTTATGGCAATAAAGGTGTATTTAGATATTTTGAACGCTCTTGACGCTACGATATATCTGGTGGCCACAGTACCTACATCAGCTAATCTGAAAGTTTTTAGGTGTCGATTTATCTAATACACTATTGTTAAATTCAAATACATTTGTTTACTTATGAAGCAAAGGAGTAGGAATTTTTTTTCATACAAATACCAAGCGCGACAAGGAAATGTCAGAATCCCATGCATTTTTAAAACGACGACGCCCAGTCAGGTGAATGGCCTGAAAATTGGATTACAGCGCGGTATTTCTATCAATATCTTACGGGTGCGTAGTCAAGGTGCCAATTGCTATTGCTTTGTAACGTATTATAATTTTCTGGCTCTGTCACGCTTTCTATTAGTGTGACAAAGAATGGCATATCGTCCGCGACTGAGCGATCTTGGCTACGCACGTCGTAACCATGAGTTCAAAAGTAAAGGATACATTAGGTTTTACTCGATACGTAATGCATTATATCGCACTCGCTCGAATTGATATATTGGAGCGACCGCGATGGCGTAGGTACTTTACGTATCGAGTAATACCTAAAGGTGCGTTCAATCAGACCAAAAAAGCATTCGCTTCGCTGTTCTATCCCCCGCTCTACGAAATCAACCAATCACGTTTTGTGTAACGATTGAATTTCGTAGAGTGGGAGGTTAGAACAGCGAATGCTCTTTTGGTCTGCATGCACCTTAACCACACTTTAAGGTATATCACTATAAGGTATAATTAGGTATATCATACCTGTAAGACATTCATGACTACGAAATACGCATTTACGCTGACATCGTGTTTATATGTGCATAGTAGGTTTACTAACCTATGAATAGCTTAGCATATTTATTGTTTGCATATTTATTTGACAGTTTGGTCATGAAACGTTTTTACACCTATTTGTTACATGAATTCACGTAAAGCTATCATTATACTACCGTATTTGATAGTATTCATTTAAAAAACATTTCTGCAGGTAGGCATAAAATAAGATACGAGATGACATTGACATTTCTGGAGTTACACAGGCTATAATCGCGCTTAATAGGCAGCTTTGTTATTTGTCGTAAAATACATAGTACCTACAAGTAGGTACAAGTTTTTCGTAGTAATAATCTATTATTTTGGGCTATTTGTATCATGTTCGCACACAACCTCAAAATTACTCGGATCCTCTTAAGTGCGTATACCATCGACCATTTTCAAGTAGGTATCTGTGCTGTGGTGTTAACCAGTCACGACGACGATTGAATTAAATTTTTCCTCGACTACAAAACTCCCTACATTTCAGGTTCATCATCATAGCCTCATACACGGCTAACTTGGCCGCTTTCCTGACCGTCTCCCGTTTGGATACACCAATCGAGTCCTTGGACGATCTGTCAAAGCAGTACAAGATCCAATACGCGCCGCTGAACGGGTCCGCTGCCATGACGTACTTCGAACGAATGGCACATATCGAAGTCAGGTTTTATGAGTAAGTACCAATGATAAATATATTGATTGTAGATGGCAGCACCATCTCTCTCGTTATGCTAGAATGAGGGTTTTCTGGAATGACGTTCACCAGGGCGGCAGCATTGAGGGTGAGGCATCAGGTCCAGAAAGTCTAAATTATCAGAGTGCCTATGGTTCCGTGTTTAAATGTTTTGCATTATAAAAAAAAATTAAAATACTTTCTAGTTAGTTTTTCTTTGGGGCTAGATAATTGTGTTTCTTAGCGGGACCTTACGGATATGTGGCGCTAACTAGTGGCATACGTTTTCGAGAAAACCCTCATTGCAAAGTGATTGGGACAGAAGATGTACGCATTGCTCTTGGAGTATGGTCGTAAAGCAATCGCTTTTAAGGCTCAGCTTTTGCATCAGTTGCAAAAGTTGAGGACGCGAGTTACTCGGCTAATTTGGCTGCTTACCTGGCCGTATCCGTTTGGAAACACCCATTGAGTCCCGCTACGGATCCGCTGCGATGAAATGAAATACTTCGAACGAACACAATGAAGTCGGGTTTTACGAGTAAGTACCAAGAAATAGATTAATTGATAGCAGCACCATCGATCTAGCTATTGAATTTCGAATCCTTCTATCCGAATCGCCTTGGGATTCTGATATAGCGAGAGAGCTGGTGCTGCCATCTAACCTTATAGTTATATCGTTAGCTTATAAGAGATGGTACAGTCGAGTGCATTAATATATAGACACATTTGTAAGGGATCAGTATGGAGAAGTGTATATATATTAATGCCCTCGACTGTACATATCTGAAAAATTTAATATTAAACACGCGCATAACGGTCAAACACACGCATTTCAAAAACGCGAGGTTGACCAAGCCTTAAACCTAAGGAAAATAACCGTAGGATTTGCCATGCAGTTTCAATCCAACTTGTGTGGTACTATATTATCTGGATTTGACGGATCCTTTTAGAACCATCCATAAGATCCGTAGGTATCTTATTGTATACAAAATGGGCCGGTTTTAAAGTAGTTTGTTTCGGATTGGAAAATTCTATAGAATCCAGGAACATGCTTGGAATTGTTTAGTCTATTAAACAGTAAACACCCAAGAATACTATTAGAACATTTTGAACTGAAAATAAATCGAGCCATAACGCTCGCCAGCTGCCGTCAGTATGACAAAAGCTTTACAT
This sequence comes from Thaumatotibia leucotreta, assembly GCA_025490895.1. Lineage (NCBI taxonomy): Eukaryota > Metazoa > Arthropoda > Insecta > Lepidoptera > Tortricidae > Thaumatotibia > Thaumatotibia leucotreta. Next base: position 325,902 of record JALPQI010000100.1, read on the forward strand.
TCTAAGAACGTCATACGTCATATCAACTATTTAATGAACAACATCAAATCGTACATTAGTACGAAGTTATGAGAAACTCGTAATTCTCGAGATATTAATACACGCAATCGACTGTGACATCATGCGTGAACATATTCAATTAAATTGACGTTTATTCAATAAAATGACATGGTCGCGAATACTAACTCCATTTCACATAACACAAAAAACTTTGCAGTGGCATCGGGTATTTGAAATGGAGTATACTAATTCATTAAAGCTTTTATCTCCATGCAATAAGGTATACATGTGGTCAATTAATTTATCGGATATGCCAGCCAGCCTAATACTCATTGTGTAGTTAGTTACAGTTCTCATGACAGCAAAGACGCTATACACGCAAGGGCTTCCAATTGCTATACCTAGTTAGATCTTTCTAGGAAAGTGTTTAGGCAGTTCACACACTGGCAGAACAATGTCAGAGCTGTATTTGATTTGAATTGCTTAACAACGTAATCATTGACATGCAGAACTAACGTTACCGTTGCGGACAGAGCTGAGCCTTGCGGAACATCAAAAATTTTGAGCATCTCTTTGAAGTACATGGCACCTTCGTTGGAGTGACTGAGACAGATGGTGTCGATGGTCACGGTAGGCTTACAGCATTTATATCCAGGTGGCTTATGATGGACCAGTTTAATCCATTTATATATCCACCATAAGCTTACTGGTGGCTTATGGTGGACCCGTTTTATCCATTTATTGTGCAGATCGTGCTATGCGTCACTTTCGCACTTACATATTTGTTAGAACGTGAGAATGTGACGGCAACGACGACAAACGATTAGACGCGGTACCATCATAAGCTTACTGGTGGCTTATGGTGGACCCGTTTTATCCATTTATCGTGCAGATCGTGCTACGCATCACTTTCGCACTTGCATACTTGTTAGAACGTGACGGCAACGACGACAAACGATTAGACGCGGCACCATCATAAGCTTACTGGTGGCTTATGGTGGACCCGTTTCATCCATTTATCGTGAGATCGTGTTACGCGTCACTGTCGCACTTATATATTTGTTAGAACGTGACGCCAACGACGACAAACGATTAGACGCGGTACCATCATAACGAGGGGCCGCACATAGTGTGCCACTAAGAGGGATAGACATAGTCACTTACTACTAAGAAGAAAGTGCCACACAGGCACTTAGTGACGTATTCAACGCATTTGTCTGGCACTTACATTTAGCATCTAATGCACACACACACAAAAAATAGTGGCACAGTGATAAGGACGGACGATTATCGTTCCTTTTCACTTCCACTAGTAAAAAGTTTCATAAGACCATCCCTTTCGTTCTTGCTATTATTATAACGTTGTCAAATCCATATTAATCCTACATTCATGCATCATAAACTTACTGGTGGCTTATGGTGGACCCGTTTTATCCATTTATCGTGCAGATCGTGCTAACGCGTCACTTTCGCACTCACATACTTGTTAGAACGTGACGGCAACGACGACAAACGATTAGACGCGGCACCATCATATCATAATCCTACAGAGACCTATTAAAAGTCTCGTCAAACATAACAAATTCTATTCTATTTCAAGCAATACTAATTCAAAATTCACTCTGAAATTTTGCTGTTCGGGCGGCAGGACGTTATAGAACCTTTTAATTAATGATTCAATTGATAAATTGTTTTATCATATTAGTCATATTAAGCTGTTGATTATTATTGATTAATCCTTAGTTGTAATGTAGTGTTAGCGTTAATTTGTGTTCTTGATGTATACATATGTTTTAGTGAGAACTCTTAAGGGGGTAGATGCATGTTAAGTTTCTACCCACAATTTTCATATGTTCTGTTTTGTAATCTATTCCTGTTGTTTCTCCAATAAATAAAATAAAATAAAATAAATACATGTCTAATATAATGTTTTGCCCATATTCGATTTATTCATTGTATACTATTTCCGTACCGGAAGGCGGAGCGTGGGTAGGCCCCTCACAAGGTGGACTGATGACCTGGTGAAGGTCGCAGGAGTCCGCTGGATGCGGGTGGCACAGGACCGGTCATTGTGGCAATCTTCAGGGGAGGCCTATGTTCACCAGTGGACGTCTTTCGGCTGATATGATGATGATGATACTATTTCTTCAGTAATGAGTGTTGCCCCTACGAACAAAGAGTAGGCAGACGTTTTCGAGACATCTTTTTGTGGAAACGGCTGATCATTTGTAATGCTAATTAGTGCGACGCACTCGCAAAGTAATTAAAATTCAGAAATACAGCACTTTAACATGAGTTTTTCATGAAACTCATCCTTTAAAGCCATTTTAACCATTTTAAATAGGTGATAACGGATAAAGTTTCTTCGAAAAGTGAAGGCTCGTGAGATATAACTATCGTCGTAAGGCCCAACGTCCTAAAATTAGGATATCAACATTTTATTTTACCAAAATCAAAAATAGATTACATTAGATTCGATTCATTAATTTCATAAAAGAGAATTACATGTTTTTACATTACATTAATGTCAAAATACGAGTAACATACCGCATAGGCTCTATTGCCAGTATTCATATGTTTTCATCACAACTTGCTCTCTAAAGGTGGGTCCACACTTGTAACAATACGACGGACCGGACTACGTGACATTGCAACAGAACATGTTACGCTCAATGTGGACGCTCCGTGATCGTGCTGACACGGTTACACACCGTGTACGATGAAATGTCACAAGTGTAGACGCACGTTGGCGAACCAGACTGCGTGGCATGACATCGGTACAAGAGTCGGGCGTTGGTTGTCATTTACCGACTACCTAGTACACAGAACAAAAAATAACGTAGAAGCGGCTTATACCCCGATTCTCGAGAGAACCGATGTCGCCACACTCACACTGGCGCAAACATGCACACATAAGTATCTGAAAGCTTATTGGTTATAAAATCTTATACAAAAATAAACTTTATTTCGAATGCGACAAAAGCAAAATTATACTACTCGTTTTATTACTTACGACGTTTCGCTTGCTACTACTAACTTGCAAAGAGAGTGTTGCCATCTAGCGTCGAGTAGCATAAGTCTGTTTATAACTAAAACTCAATAGTTCAGCAACTCCCCAATAGATGGCGAATCCTTGTTCTCTCTCCCACATACGTGGCATTTCCCAAGAGTAAAAGAGATAGGCTGCTTTTTGCACGTTATGGCTAACAAGCGTCATAGTGCTGTGCAAGAGTCGGTATTATATCGATAAAATATATATAATTATATATATATGAAGTAATAGCATTGGGCGTCTAGGGAGGTAATTACGGTATTTCTAACTAGAGTGTTAGATTTTAATGAGTCGAGTTAGTATTCCGCTTACCGACCGTGATGCATACAATGTTTTTCATCACACTTCTAAGTAAAAAAAATTGTTTTAAGACAAAATATTGTTAAATGACGTACCAAATTTTCTATAACTCCCTAGGGAATACTCCCGCGATGCACGCAAGCAATGGGGCTCTTACAAAGCAAGTGTGATGAAAAAGTACATTTCTTCGATTTGCTTTGGTTTTTCATCATCATCATCATCATCATATCAGCTGAAAGACGTCCACTGCTGAACTTAGGCCTCCCCCAAAGATTGCCACAATGACCGGTCCTGCGCCACCCGCATCCAGCGGACTCCTGCGACCTTCACCAGGTCATCAGTCCACCTTGTGGTGGGCCTACCCACGCTACGCCTTCCGGTACGTGGCCGCCACTCAAGAACCTTCCCGCCCCAACGGCCATCGGTTCTACGCGCAATGTGCCCCGCCCACTGCCACTTCAGTTTAGGGATTCGGAGAGCTATTTCCATTGATTTAGAATATATAAGTGGATCCCCAAACAGCTCAAAAAAAGGCCCCAAAAAATGGGCTGCAGAAGTAAATATTGCGGTCCTTTTGCTCCGCTATTCAGTTCTGACAGTTGACATTTGGTCACCTTACGGTATAGCATCATTATTCCTTAAACATAAAAAGTTTCTACTATTTTGCGGTGTTGTTCGCAAATTTGACACTTATTGCTAACTTCACAAAGTTTTTTATTCTTTGAGTTTTTTTATTATAGTTTATTGTAAGTGAGCGTTATTAGCTTCAACTGAAACATGATAGAAATGAATTTTAGTGCCACTTTTCTTGGTTTTTTTGTTTGGCTCTGTGCGTCCATTTATTATTTAATGTCATTGGCTATTTCGGTTACTTTGGTTCTGCTGCGGATGGTCTCATTTTTAATCCGATCACGCAGAGAGACTCTTAGCATAGCCCTCTCCATTGCCCTTTGGGTGACTTTGAGCCTTCTTATGAGGCCCATTGTAAGCGGCCACGTTTCAGTACCGTATGTCATCACTGGCAACACACACTGATCAAAGACTTTCATCTTCAAACACTGCGGAATATTGGACGAAAATATGTGTCGTAAGTCGTAGCTTCCCGAACGCTGCCCAACCGAGTCGGATTCGACGATTGACCTCTTTCTCGAAGTTGGACCTACCTAACTGGATAGTTTGTCCTAGGTATATATATTCGTCTACAACTTCGAGTGTAGTCTCCGATTATTACGGGAGTTGGTGCTACATGGGAATTTGACATGATTTTAGTCTTATCCATGTTCGTCCTAAGACCAACTCGCTCGGAGGCTTTACTGAGGTCAACGAGCGTAGTACTTAAGTCCTAAAAGGTCTCAGCCAAGACTACTATACTATATCTTTGGTTCTCTAGTTTGGTTTTTATGGAACTCATATTTACCCAGGGTGTAACTAAAATTAATGGTGCTTCTTTTAATGTCAAAGTGATTACTTTGACATTAAAGTAAGTAAGTAATCACTTTGACATTGAAAGGAGCACTTTTATATTATATAATTTTAGATAGCGGAGCATTTTTAAATAAAACAAATATAATAATAATATATAACAAATAATTAATTCATAACCTTTTGAATAATTAAAAACAGACAGATGGACAGTCGGGCAGATAATGATAACGATAATTTGAGAACGGCACCTAAAAATTCACACCCATATAATATTATAATATTAGGATATGCTCATGCTCACAGTAAGTAAGGCTGAGATGATGATGATGACGATGACATTCGGGCGGAAATGGTGAAACTATGTTTTGGCAACGAAACCTTAATATCTACAATATTATAATATTATGATAAGCAGACCTACACTCAGCAGCTAGCAGCAAAAGGCTGAGATGAAGATGATGATGATGACGACGATGACAGTCGGGCAGACATGGCGAAACTATTAATTGATAATAGAATCTTAACATTCACAATATTATAATATGAGGATGTGGGGATCTATACTAAGCAGTAGGTAAGGTAGTAGTCTTAGGGTGGTGATAATAATGACGACAATGACAGTCGGGTGGACATAGCGAAACTATAATTTGGCAACGAAACCCTAATATCCACAATATTATAATTGGATGACATGCAGGCCTACGCTCAGCAGGTGGCAGCAAAAGGTTGAGATGATGATGATGATGACGATGACAGTCGGGCGGACATGGCGAAACTATGATTTGGCCACGAAACCTTAATATCCACAATATTATAATATGATGATACGTAGGCCTACGCTCAGCAGCTGGTAGCAAAAGGTTGAGATGATGATGATGATGATGACGATGACAGTCGGAAACCCGATTAAATAAATAAAGATTATAGAGAACATGTTTAATTTTTTTTCACTTAATCGGCTCAAGACAACTAATGTAGGTATATCGACGAAATAAAATATCGATATCGATACCTTTTTGGACCCTTTCCTCGCATTGGCCGCTACTCAGCCTATCGTTCCGAAATTCTAGAAATTTCCATAGTTTCATGCCAAATAAAAAACGACCTTATTATTGGCATATAAAGTTGTTTCTTATTTAGTGACGAAATATTTTAGAAAATATTAAAATATTAACAAATTAAGAACTTCCGGTGGTATGAAATACCTTCATTGGTGAGGTTTGACTTCTGGCTATTACTTTTACTTCCCAAAACGGCACAAAAAGGCATATTTGCACATTCTTTTTCGGATTTATTCGAAAACTATCTCACGTGAGCGCGCTTAGAGAACTGACGGCCTACTGTGGTTAACTTTTGTGCAGGTAAGCCTTGCGCTGCTTACTATTGCCACATGCGCTGCGCTTACATTACGCTTCTACTGTTTTTTCTGTTTTGTGACCTAGTAACTCAACATGTCGTCTGCAGAAGCATCTGCAATCGCGGAAGTTTATAGTTATGCGTACATTCCGTGAATGATGGACTACCGAGGCGGCGGCGAGGTGCGGGCGGGGGACGTACCGCCGGACAGGTCACGACGTGATCCATTCCTAGCCCATGGCTGTGTCTGTGTCATCTGGCGTACTTGTACGCGTGTCATAAATGCAAATGTGGACGTGTCGTGGTCACGTCACAGGTCGGGGAAAATAGCGAACATGCTTTGAAGAAAACCGACTCGAGATGGATCGGCCCGTAACACGTGACTTCGATGCGTGACAGTACACAGACCAGCGTCCACACTAGGCCCGGTTAGTAGATCGTAACTCCATACATTGTCCTGCAGACTGGTCATACATGGTCTGTGTCAAAACAGTTCTTTGAGTGTTCGGAATGGATTGCGCCGTACTGCAACTTGTAACAAATTGTTCGCGTACAAAATACGTCCACATTAACGGTACTGACACGTGTTACTGTTACGGTCACGGAATAATGTTCGGCAAAATGTCACAAGTGTGGACCCACCTTAAGCGCGCCATTGCTTGCATGCATAGCGGTAGTAATAGAAAAGTACGATATCCATAAGTCCCGGATCGAAAGGATACAGAAGATATTTTGTAAGTCCCTAGATTATAAATCTGGTTGTTATGGTTATGACTACCTCTCATCTACAGCATGGTCTTCCGCTTCTTGAAAAAAGAAGAATTTACTTGGATGTAATGTTTTTATTCAAAATTATTAGGAATCACATTGATTCGAGTGTACTATTAGAGAAAGTATCCTTCAAAGCCTCTCGTTTCCACTCACGTTTTAAACCTACTTTTCATATTTCTACTGTTGCACAAATTATGCACAAAATTAATTTTTAATGCGCTCGTGTAAGGTGTATAATAATTCGCTCAATGACATTGACATCTTCGCTAATAGTTTACAAATGTTTAAAATTAAGATTCGAAAATTACTATTTTAAGTAGCTAACCAACAATTTTCGTTCTCTAGACTAGTTCACTAGTTTAGTAGCTTTGTTTTGTATGTTAAGCTGGACTATTTCACAACTTATCTTATATTGTTACAAAGTATCATAGGGAACTTTAGGCCTGTATTTCATATTAACTCGTGTATGTATTTTTTGTATATGGCTGTTTGATTTTCTAAATAAATAAAAAGTGAAATTCCCTAGGGAGTAATAGAAATGCCAGTACGTCATATAATAATGTTTTGACTTAAAATTTATTTTTTTGTCGGCAAGTGTGATGAAAAATATTGTATGCATCACGGTAGGTAAGCGGAATACTAACTCGAGTCATAAAAGCCCTCCGCCTAACGGCGTCGGGCTTCTTACACACTCGTTACTAATTCCGTACTTACCTCCCTTGATGCAATGTACTATTATCAAACCGCCGTAAGCTAAATAATCGTTTGGTACTACTTGCAGTAAAGGCAAGTAAAGGTAGTAACAAATTAAAAATTAAGTAGGTAACGTTCGGGAAATATAAATTGGTAACTTTCTACCTACATTATAGTAAAAATAAAAATTCAATTTATATTGCTCGAACTTTAATAGATAGGTTTAAGTATCAGGTTTACACTTTTTTGTTTTTTACTGACGAACAGTATATATTTTTTGATGAATAAGAGGGTATGCATTACATAAGTTATATAACATTTTAGATTAACAATTGAATACATATTTGGGCATTTCTCAGAGCGTAAACGGACATCTCATTCATCTGGTCACGTTTTTTTGGAAGCGGCTGCAGCCAAAAGAAAGATGCATCTTTTGGTGCCTTTTTAAGTCGTCAGATACAGCACCCGTCTCTCTATAAGACAACCAAAACCATCCTCAAATAATTCAGCCACTTCCGTTTACGCTCTGAGAAATACCCATTTGTGGCCTTGACTGTACGTAGGTACGAGTATTATGAATATTATGATTATGCCGCGATGTCGAAATATTTGCTCATGTGGTTATGAGAATGAGACGCGTTGCTACAGACTTCTTAATATGATGTTATCGGTCATTGACCTTCCTTTACCCACCTTTAACTTGGCGATATGACATAAGTATAAAAATATTCGGACGTGTTGACAATATTTTATTAATGTTGTTTTTATTCATCATCATCAGCCTATGATAGTCCACTGCTGGACGTAGGCCTCTCCTATTAACTATGCGTATAGACGCATTAGGAGGTAAATGCCCATAATCGCCACGCTGGGCAAGCGGATTGGCGATCGCAGTAATGTGTCCACTATGATGACGTTGCTGCCCATCATCAATCTTGTAGAATGGTCCGTCACACTTTAGTTCCTTAGTCGACTCTTACGACACCCGCAGGAGGAGTTGGGGTGGTGACAAACGTATTCTTACTGCTGTCACCACGCGGCATATTTTTATTATAAGTTATATAAATATGAGCATAGCCAAGATGCCATTCTGCAATCGTATACGATAAGTCACGTGACCATAATAATGCATTGAAATGGTCACGTGACTCTTCGTACGAAACTGTCATTCTCGTAAATTTATTACTTATCGGTTAGCGTATACGATTGCAGAATGGCATCTTGGCTAGGCCAGTAGACCTGCTACAGCGAACACCGAAGTTCGCAAACGGGGATTTGTCTCTGTTACTTCAACGAAGGCGTCATTAGAGTGACAAAGATAAACCGTCGAAATTTACGAACATGGGTGTTCGCGCCAGTATTAAAAATATTGAAATCCGTCGCACGTGCCCGCACCAGTGGCCTATACCACAAAACTTTACAAGCATACAATTCTACAAAATTGTATAAATTACCATACAAAAAGTTGACAATTTTGTAGAATTGTACGCTTGTAAAGTTTTGTGGTATAGGGGCCAGTTAGCGCAGTTCATACAATTTCTTGTTAGACAAAAGTACGTTCCGGGTAATCTGCGTCGGCAAGCTAAGATCCGACTTCTTCATAAGTTTGTTTATCTGAGAACTATGTAAGTTGAAACTACCTATTTCCTGTACGTCTGTTATTTTTGTTTTCGTTAACGATAACTACAGCCCATGTGCTATGCTATGGGAATATCCTGATTTTATTGCTGTTCTTCTCATCTGACATATACAGGGTGTTTTTTTTTCGACCGTTCAAATTCTACGTAGTGAATGTGTAGGTCATACTCACCAACTTTTACTATGTGGACAAATTCGAAATCGCGAAAAAAAAATCAGCTGTTTCATACAAATTGGCGGCATTACGCCGGCCGAAATGTATGAAACAGCTGATTTTTTTTTCGCGATTTCCACTTTGTCCCCATAGTCAAAGTTGGTCAGTATGACCTACACATTCACTACGTAGAATTTGAACGGTCGAAAAAAAACACCCTGTATAGGAACGTGAATAGGGGGGCTACCTTGGCCTCTTAACCGATTCGTTGCGTGTTCCATTTTCAATAACTTTTATCTATGGCGGCGAACAATTTTTTCATGATACGCCAAGCGTGCCTTACGCCATAGAATAATTATGATGACACGCCTATCGCGTCATACGCCATTCGTTAAAAACATTCATGACACGCCTGGCGTGTCAATCGCACTAAAACGGATAGTAGATCGTGCATGTTAGCCCCCCAGAACCGTAATTACCTATATCAGAATGTGCTTTAAAGCTCGCAATCTGTGCTAACCTGTCGGTCACATATATTGAGAACTTATTTGGTCTGTGCTGTGACGAAGGTATAATTTGGCAGAATCGAAAAAATACCTCTTGGCTTGGGATCTTCAACGTAACCACTTTACCAAACGTACCACTGCCACGAAGTTGCCTCTCTCTCGAATTTCTAAAATCCAACATAAGTGTTACAGGGAAGCAATGCTTCAAGTGGTACGCGGTACCCATTCCAATGTTAATTCAATCAAACACATCTGGCCTACTACCGCGAAAATCGAAATTCGGAAATTTCGAGGATTTTTCTCTGTCACTCAAACGAAGGCGTCTTTAAAGTGAGAGAGACAAATCCTCGAAATTTACGAATTTCGTTTTTCGCGGTAGGGCCGCTGTTTTGAGAGCGCCTGTAAAGGCCAAGTCACACCGGAAGCGTGTGCAGCACGTGCGCGTGTAGGTGGCGTGCGCGTTGTAGCTTATGTAAATGTCATATTAGATGACACATCGCTTGCGAGGAGTGCACGTGCGCGTGACGCATTTGGTGTGGCCCGGCCGTTAGAGTTGCGGGATGAGAGAGCAGGATGGCGCTCTGCGATACTGGAGCGTCCCATACCGCTCTCATCGCACCACGCGCGAATTTAGCCTAAGGCCGGGTCCGCACTGGTCACGCGATGGCGACGCGACAGCGATGCGACGGTGACGCGAATTATTAGTGTCCGCATTAACAGCAACGATAAACAAGCGAATCGCGAATACATCGCGAATTGGCTGTCCGCATTGACTAGGCTACGCGATTTCGTCGTCGCGACCGATAAAAAAATAGTGTCCGTACCTACGCAGCGACGCAACGCGACGCGAAGACGGTATCTCAATAAATAGTATCGATCGTACTTACTACCCAAGGAGGTTGGAACTCTTAGGGCGCCTATAGAGAGACGGCGTGACAGACAAAACCCGTGCCGCGCATATGCGTTTTACGCATATGTGCTGTCAGTACCTCTCGGGACGTCATGGGTATATAAACTATAAAAATATACCAAGAATGCCACATTGCTCTGTAATCTGGTGCAGGAACCAGTCTACGTACGTTAATAAACAAAATTCAAACGTTTCCTATCACAGGTAAGTAAAAAAAGTTATATTAAATTCAATATAAAATTAGTATGGGCGAGAGACATAGTGAAGAGACACGGCGCTGAATTTGTTATCGATAGTCTATGTAAACTAAACGGTGTTAGTAGAAATTCAAAATTTGTTCCCGAGTTACGGACGTTTCCTATGTATAATTATGTGTATTTCTCTATTTAAGTACACATATATATCGTCGCCTAGCACCCATAGTACAAGCTTTGCTTAGTTCGGGGCTAGGTTGATTTGTATGAGACTGTCCCCCAAACATTTATTTATTTATATTTAGCAATAATATAATATTTATCTAGAGTGCAGACAATGAAGCAACTATACAAAAACATATAGTTTAAGAAATTCTGACTTAATTTTTAGATTTCCTATAGAACCATGTGTCAGAGAACGCTGGATAACGGCGACTGGAAAGTTGAACTGGTTTCCGCAAAAACACGACACAATTTGTTCGGATCACTTCCAAAATGACTGTTTTGTAAAAACAAATCCAAGATGTATATTGTCATCCAATGCCTGTCCAACTTTAAAACTCCATCCTGCGTTTGACGAGGTAAGTTAGCTTTGCTAAATAATTTTATTATGTTTTAAAAGTAAAGTACCTTTTAAAGGATTTTTGATGTTATCTGTTAATAAATATTAATTTAATTATGTAATTTCCAGGTGTTTCTTGTCCCAAGTACCCATCTGATAATCTTTCAAGAAAACGTAAAACGGTACAATTTACGAATTTAAAAATATCTTTATACATTTATACACCTAGTTAATCTGTCCTCATATATAATACCTAAATTACCTAACCATCTAAACTCCTTACAGTTGATCGTTTAATTTTAGTTCCCATTTATAGTTACAATTTTAATTTAAGCGCCTATGATATACCTACATTTTCTTTTTGCGTTTTATAACGTAATATAAGTAGATATAGTTTGCACACCTTGAACAAACAAACCAATGCAAAGGTAACATATATAACTAGACAGAGGTTAAACAACAGGCGGTCTTAAGACCGCGTACCCCGAATACACATGCTTGTAGCACGGAGTATGGAGATTATAATTTTCAATCTAAGCCAGCCCATTACTACGCTGAGGGATCTGTCCCAACGATGAGCGATTGCTTCGCCGAGATGTTTCACGAAAGCGGACATCTGAGGTGCGAATATCCCATCCACGGATGTTACAAGGGGAGTAAATGTCGCATGTCGTTTTTCACAAGAGTTCAAATATTTTCGTTTCTTTTCCTCTTCGGCGGATTTAAGTACGGCTGCTACCGGACGTGAGATGTAAGAGGGAGCGTCAGTGTCTACGACACGGATATCAAATAACGCCTCCCTCTGTGCATCCTAAACGCCACGGCAGCAAAGGTCTCCCCGAAGTCCGCAGTCACCTTCCGTGATGAGGGGTTCTTTGACTACATTCCCCCAGGCGTGCTGACATAGCTCACAAAAGAAGTCCCGGATTTCGTTGTGACGGCGTGTAATTAATCCGCCAGTTTTACAACAGACACTTGTTGTTTAACTTTAACCTTAAAGCTAACAACTTTATGTAAGTAGGTACTTATTGTAAATATAAATCCATAATAAGGCATTAAGTCCGCCATTTGTACTTTTTTATTGTGCAATAAAGTTTTAAATAAATAAATAAATTCAAATAAATGTATAAAGTTTACTGTTTTTATATCATTCATAACGACATCATTTTAGTGAGATTTTAAAAATGAGAATGTTTGAATAGCTTTTTTCAAGTAACATTTTTAGTCAAATAACTGTTGGTTTTAATCTATCGATAAAAATATCGAGCCATACCACAACACTATTTACATTAACATGTCAAAATCACCTGACACGGTCGATTTCTATGAAAATGACAGCCAAGGCCGCCTCTATCTATAAGGTTACACACTAAAGAGGTCCGTGCTCTGTGTTACTACCCGTCAGTGAAGTTTCAATATTATTTTTCGAGTCGTATTATACACAGTGTGCAGCGGAGAAACTTGATAGTCATGGATTTTTCTGACCCGCTTGATGTGTTCCTGCTCGAAAATTCAACCTTGAAACTTAAAAAAAATGGGTTATATGGGTTGATAATTCTATATCGGCATCTGACGAGCAGCATTTATCTACCCGCCAATTTCATCACGGATCTGTATGCTTAGCACATGATTGGCGCGACAGTATCTCGCCGCGAGATAGTCTATCCGTCCCTCTTTTGTTAATATAGCTAGTGAAGGACGGGAGATCTATCTCGCAGCGACATACTGTCGCACCAATCATGTGCTAAGCCTGCAGGTATAGCTACAACTATTCGACATAGGTTTACTGAACATTTCGTTCCAAATCCTTTGTAAAATAAAACTTATAAATAATAAATAAATATTACAAGACATCTTACACAGATTGACAAAGCCCCACGATCCCCCAAAACTTATCTTTATATTCAGGGAAAATTAATTGTATTTCCTTCCATAATTTGGAAACGCACAGTCTATCCTTATATTTCGGATGCTTCGACATCCATATAGGTTGTCTAGCTTGTACACTAGAAATAAATTCCTCGATGTTAATATTTATATTAGACATGAACATGATGAACCCAATCAGGCGACACATTCAAACTAATCTGATTTTATCGCGTCGCCTTTCTGTCGCCTCTTATCGCACGCAAAACCTCTCGCTCTGTCGCTCAAGCGACGTTGCAGTGCGGACGCCTATATGAAGTGTGATACGTTTGATTGCTGATCGCCATCGTGTCGCTCTCACATCGCCGTCGCCTTACAAAAATCAAAATATCGCCGCTTGTAATTGTTCACAAGAATGTAATGCGGACACGTTAGTACTATAGTACATTGCGGAACGTTTGAATATTTAAGCGACAAAATCAAATTTTTGTCGCCCGTCGCTCAACCAATGCGGACGCTTACATAACTCGAAGAACGTTTGTTTTAGTCACATCGTTGTCGCGTCGCTATCGCGTGACCAGTGCGGATGCGGACCCGGCCTAAGGCCCGGCCACGACATTGGACTAAAGGCCCGGCCACGACATTGGTCTAACGCCGCGGCCACGATATCGGTCTAAGGCGACCGGCTTAGCGGAAAACGTATGGTGCTCCCTCTCGTACCCATATCGGCATCCCGCTCCGACTCATGGATTCGCTCGCCGCTGGTCGCCTTAGACCAATGTCGTGGGGGCACAAGACAACCGGCGGCGAGCAAATCCATGAGTTCTTGAGGGAACTCCCTCTCGCACGTATCGTTTTCCACTAAGCCGTTTTATGTTTGGGCATTTTCGCGAGAAGAGATACAAAAACTTATTTTTCTGAAACAGGTAAATTTTATGTTTTTCCTGCTCAGAATCACGAGCTCTTTCGATCCTACTAGAAGAAAAAAAGTGTCCCAACTTTTTGTTTCTATTACGTAACCGTTTTTCAAACACTTTGTACAGCGGTTACAAAGTGGAGAGCATGAAAAATGTAGGACCATTTTTTCCTTGTACTTTTTCCCTCCTAGATTGAAAGAACTCGTTATTCTGAGTAGGAAAAACATTAAATTTACCTACCTTAAAAAAATTTTTTTTTGATCTCTTCTCGCGAAAATGCCCGTTTACAAACCTACACATTAATGTATTTCATCCAGAATCTGGAAAGAGATGAGCCTGAACGATAGCCTGAGCGACGTGGAGCGAGCGAAACTGGCGGTTTGGGACTATCCCGTGTCTGACAAATACAGCAAAATGTGGCAGGCCATGAAAGAAGCAGGGCTGCCCAATTCGGTCGAAGAAGCTGTCCAACGGGTGAGTTAATTTGGCTTACTGCAGTAGCACAGTACAGTAGTAATTACTACGATTATGCCCCGGCCACGACATTGGTCTAAGGCGACCAGCGGCGAGCGAATCCATGAGTTGGAGCGGAATGCCGATATGGGTACGAGAGGGAGCACCATACGTTTTCCGCTAAGCCGGTCGCCTTAGACCGATGTCGTGGCCGTGGCTTTAGGCATTATAGTAATAACGCTTAACAACAGGAATATTTTCTATGGGTGTGGTAAACACTCATAATAGGTATGCTGAGCTGGGTGCTTAGACAAGTTGCCAATCGGTGTACTGCCATTTGGCAAATTATGTTTCCCAAATATGACTTCCCAAATAACTTATCGCAATAGTCTCATTTCCCAAACAAATCTTTAGCAAAGTTACATTTCTCATTTTATTCATTTGGTCAAATTATTATTTTGCAAAGTTTCACTTCGTCAAGATTTTATTAAGCAAATGCTTATTAAGCAAATGTTTTATTTTGTCATAAGTTAAAATCCAAAAAAAAAATTCCCAAATTTGATACTTAGCAAGCTCTACTTATAGCAAAAGCCTGGCAAATGATAATATTATTTTAAAGTTCGTAGGTCTATACAGGAATTTCGTACTTTTTTGCACAACCCTTGGCTTGAACTTGCCTGGAACAAAAAACGTATTTCATGAATAATTGGTATCATATCATAATGAATGAAGTGAGAAAATAAAATCCATCATAATGATCATTATTCATATTTTTTATTGGTACACATAGCCACGGATAAAACAATTATATTTTTATTTTCATTTTCATAAAAAAACTATCCCAGAGCCACCGTTAGGTACGACGACGAGCGAAGCGAGGAGGAGTGTTAGGTGAAATTGCGACCATACAGCGCAAGAACCGAGCGAGCAAAGCGAGCGTGCCGCGGCAGTGGCCGGCGAGTGCCAGAACCGACTGTTGCGTTCCCTCATCAGTTTCATCTAAATTACTGTTTAGAACCCGACTTTTAATTGTTTATCAACATAATACATATAAAACCCCGTGTGAGCTTTTATTAAAAAAAACATAAACATACCTATATAAAATTCGCCTCAAACTATACCCAAAAACATTGGTAATGGAATCATTACCTTCATTGTATAAACTTATTCTGAATTATGATATAAACAAACAAACAAACAAATCTTATCTAAAATAAAAATTGGTAATTATTTAGTTAACTAAATGCCAGCAAAACCATCAACTACATGAAAATATGTATTATAAAAAGTTCCAATTAAAAACCAAGCCCAAAGATAGAATTTCCAACCATTTAGTTGGGAAATAAAACGATTTCATAAGATTCAATTGGAATATGATCTTTCGGCGAAATGACTTTATGCGAAAAATTGGTTGCGATGTAATATTGTATATGCGGTATAAATCGTATGCCATACAATATTTTGGGATTAGTATGTTACGCCAAACGATGCATTTGTCAAAAAATATTTTGGGAAAATAAAAGCGACCATTCTTTGCTAAACAATCGCTTGCCAACAAAAAGGCTTGCTAACTGTAAAATTGCGATAAGTTGTTTTGACAATTGAATTTTTGCCAAATGAAAATTTGGGAAAAATAGTTTGCGATGTGATACTTTGGGAAAAATTATTTGCCAAACATTAGTAAA
This sequence comes from Thaumatotibia leucotreta, assembly GCA_025490895.1. NCBI lineage: Eukaryota > Metazoa > Arthropoda > Insecta > Lepidoptera > Tortricidae > Thaumatotibia > Thaumatotibia leucotreta. The sequence goes on from JALPQI010000100.1 coordinate 342,384, forward strand.
CCTTGCCAATCGCTAACGCTTAATCGTCAATCGTAAAGGAAAGGCAGCTAACTGTCTTTGTCGCACTAATATGAAAGAGTGACAGAGAGGGAAAACTACGATACGCTACTAAGCGTTAGCGATTGGCAACTTGGCTAAACGTCCTGATCCCATCAACGAGCAGTGAGTAGCGATTTGGGAACTTTATCTTCGCGGACGAGTGAATTCTCTTATAAAATGTACTCTGCGTCAGTGTGGTCACTATACCTGCCTAGATATATTTCTAGCGGGAACGAGAGATGGCCAAAATGAAACATCGACATTGCTGTTGTCGATAAGTACACCCTATTCTCATAAAGGTGCTAACTTCGTAAAATCTAGTAACCAAGAAACGCAGGACCCATCTAGGTTTTATTATTAACTTAGATAGTTAATAATAAAATGTTAATTACTGCCTATGTCGTTAGAAGTATTTTTATTAGTCTTTGTTCTTTTGTTGGGTATTGATTAGAAGGGATAAAAAAATAAAGCGCTTTGAAAATGATTTGCATTCTTGTAATCTGTCTCTGACTACGGCGCATTATTTATTTATTAAATTTATTTGTCGACTACTACAAAACCTATCTATAATAATTATGTCGATGTTTAATTTAGTCCATATCTCGTTCCTGGTAGAAAAGTATCTAAGTACGTATAGTGATCTGATCAGCCAGTTGGCGTGACAGAGACAAATCTATATAAAAATCGTTAGATAGGTAGTTAATAGCCACTACACACCCAAGAAACCTACAAAAGTTACAGGCCTAAATACTACCACGTTATCACTAAAATCATTTTCTCTCGCCATGCACATGGCAAATTTTCCTTCAACAGCCTCTCAATACCGTCCCCAAATGACGGTGCAACGACCGTCCAACTTTCGTGGGATGCGACCAAGCCACAGCTACAGTAGCGAAAACGCGTGAGCAGCCACACATACTTCAGGAGGACTATCTTTTGTATATTCATTCACTTACTGTTATCAAACCGCGATTAGAATGGGATTCGAATGTAATGTTGACACAACAGTGTAAACGTCAATCTAGGATATATTCATAGTTATATTTATATATTCCTAGTTTAAGTGCCGAGACTTACAGACAATAGATTAATTAATCACTCACTATATCTATAAACAATTCTTTTCTAAGTAAATGAAGTGTCACTTGTTGTGTCAACGTTACTTTTCAATCCCTTTCTGATTCCGGTTTGATAATACCACGTTCGAAGTTCATGATAACGATTTTTACAATTTTTCCTGTTACCAGGTCCGAGACTCCGAGAGTTCAAGCGAAGGTTTCGCGTGGCTGGGTGACGCCACCGATGTGAGATACTACGTCCTAACCAGCTGCGATCTTCAGATGGTCGGTGACGAGTTCTCAAGGAAACCGTATGCCATCGCCGTACAACAGGGTTCGCCGTTGAAGGACCAGTTTAATAATGCGTAAGTACCTAGACTTTCATTTTGTATACATTTCTCTATATTTACTAATCCTGTCCACCAAATGACTTTGTTGTTGTATGTTGTATTCTGGCCATTTTTTTCGCAACTTGACATCAAAGGTACCTAGACGTCAATGACTAGATCAATCGTATACATTTCTCTATATTTACTAATCCTGTCCACCAAATGACTTTGTTGTTGTATGGTGTATTCTGTCCATTTTTTCCGCAACTTGACATCAAACGTACCTAAACGTCAATGACTACATTAATCGTATACATTTCTCTATATTTACTAATCCTGTCCACCAAATGACTTTGTTGTTGTTGTTGTATGTTGTATTCTGGCCATTTTTTCTGCAATTTGACATCAAACGTTCCGATTTTGCATCATCCCAACGCTAGCCCACTACTTGTTGGGGACTTCACATACCTTGAATTTCTTCGCAGGAGTATGCAGGTTTCCTCACGATGTTTTCCTTCACTGTAAAGCTTTACATAATTATGAAACGAGACTGGAAATTACCAACACCCGCACTGGTTGGTTTAAAGCCAATTTTTTTTTGCGATTTCATATTTGTTCCATATGGGAAACCTTGAGAAAGACCATCTTACCCCGTTTTCACAGTTGGGATCACGACCTAGTCGTCACCCTGTATATACGGTTATCTCATCGTTAGGATAGTTTGATAATGCATGACAACACGTTTATCAGTTTAGCGAGTAGGTTTTAGGCGCCTATGACGTCAGATTACAGACAGTATTTCATTCTTGAACTGACCGTGTTGTTTGTCTATTGTTAGAAAATTGCAGGAGCTACTGTATTTGCATAAACTTTGCATTTGGTAACCGTAGGGAGCATAGATTTTGTTGTAGCAGAGTTACGCTCTTCCCTATTAGATAACATTGAATCTTATTGCTAAAATTATTTTCATAAATCGTATTTTTTTTAATTCAATAGCTTCTGCAATTTTCTAACAATAGACAAAAAAAAATACTGTACAAAAAGGAATTTGTTGCCTTCGATTTTAATTAAGTACCAAATTAAAAAATGCGTTATTTTTTAAAAGCGTTGGTAGCAAATAGTGTTCCTGTGCAAGTGTAAAAATGTTTACTTAAAAGATTAATAGGCTATTAAAAAAACTAGCCATCAAAACTGCTTAGGTAAACGGGTAATATAAATAAACTAGTTCTCAAAGTCAAACAGCTAAAAACATTCGCGGTTCGATTAGGCGCGGCGAGTACCTATTTCATTAATATATTCTGTCCATATATTAGTTCACACTTCGATACGATTGAGAGTAAATTATATAGACCGATAATAAGAAATGCAGAGTGTTGACAGTTGTATGAATGGCGATTGTCTGGCTGGGCCTATTGAAACGTGAAGAAGACTAGGAAATTATATTTAATTATTGTTTATGGTACGCAGATTGATTCTTGGATATGTTTACGTAGACAGTTAATCTCAATAAAACAAACGGCCTAGTCAGAATCTCATCGTAGGTTGTTGATTTTTTTTTAACGTTTGGTTGGTAATAGTGTGAGATTTTCAATAAATGGTCAGTGACGCTTCAATCCTTCTACTTCTGCGACACCCACGGGAAGAGTTGCTGTGGTGACAATACTATTTTTACTACCGGCTTCATTATCAGGGCAGGGTTTTCGTTTCGATGTGCGATTATTTATAACTTGAAGTAAGTAAATAAGTTTTTTACGGTTTATCTGGTTATGAGTTATGACCCTGAAAGCGCAACGTAACATAGATAAACCGTGTCTAACACTCGTATATAATTTCTGATGCATTGATGATTCTGAGATGATTCTTGTAACGCCATCTAGCGACAAGCAGAAGTTCTTGCGCGCATTTTGTGGGTTTACGCAGTTAGCTTACGTACTTTTGTATAAATACCTACTTAATAGTCATTTTTATTATCTATATGTAACGTAACAGGTAGTAGTTTCAAATAAATTCTACATTAATATCTAGTTAACTACTCAGTAAAGTAAAATATTTACAATAGGTCTAGCCTTTAGGGGTCTTTGTCCACAAAAGTTCTGTACATTATTCAGTGTCACTTACAAAGATTTCTTTTGGTTAGGATTTACCTATGATGCTAGGACTATAGCAGTGTTTTTTTTAATCTTTAATACTCGTGCTATATTACGTTCGTCGAACTCACTGGACGGAATCGCAAAAATCGGACGAAAACCGCACAGGCCGGAAATATGCTTATTAGGACAGGCCCTTAAAACCGGTCATTTCAACCTGGGTCTCTGGTACGCATATCTATAAGTCTTGTTGTAATTGCTCATATCATTAATGGTTACTTTGCAGTGTCTTAATAAACTATTCCACGTTTATCATGATAATTCAACTACCTATGACCTTGAAAGTGTAGTAGCTACAATCATTTGTTTATTTTGCTTTATCGTTGAATACGTAAACCGACATGAGGGTTGAATAACGGTCAATGCTGTATGCAAATCGCCGTAAAGGTGACACGGTCATGCTGACGTATCCTGACGCATCAAAAACCACTCTTAGCTAGGTCTTTGATGGAACGTATTCAGCAACGGCCAGATGGTCAAGTAATACTGGTAATTATAGTCTGAGCTAGTTTTGAATTGTAAACTGCATACGGGCGTAAATGTCAGGCTGTTTTTATGGAAATACTATCTTCTGGGTATTGAATCTGCTGCACTTTGAAGCTTTGTTCCAATATTAATGCGGCTATTTAGATGCTATAATATTGTTTATAGATCAAACTCAACGTAATTGATCATAAATTCGTAAATTCGTTTCACAACAAGGACAACAATAATTACATAGTATGTTTTTTCCTCATATGTATATTAAAACGTGAAATTACGTATTTACCTATACAAAAGCAAGTCTGCCAAATAAATCTAAGTAATATGACAATAAAAAAAGTAACCACTGAGGGTTTTTCAAAAACGTATGCCACTAGTTGGCGCCACTTAGCCGTAAGGTCCCGCTAAGAAACACAATTATCTAGCTCCAAAGAAGAACAAACTAGAAGGTATTTTTATTTTTTTATATAATTTTACTAACTCATACAAAACCTTTAAACACGAAACTATAGGCGCTCTGAGAATTTAGACAAGTTTCTGGACCTGACGTCTCAGTGCTGCCGCCCTGATGAACGTCATTTCAGAAAACCCCCCTTGCCGCCTTTTTCTACTGCCACCTATCGTTAATTGTTAGAGTTATATATCTGTACTGTACTAGGTACATAGTATCATTTAAAGTAAACCGTAGCGACATCTATCAGCCGTTGTTTGCATCCGATTCCATGTTCGATTCCATTTTTCCACAAAACAGAAAAGTTATTTTTTGTTCTGTGCATTTTTCTGTAGGCCCGTACCTACTGATTATAAGTACGTATTTAATCGTAATCTCGGGCATTTATCTCTGTCTCTCTAATGAAGGCGTAATTGGAGTGACAAAATAAATGTCCGGAATTTACGATTCCTGTTATAAGCGAGAGGCATAGAAAAATGGGCATACGCTTGCCACTGCATCTAGTACGTCTACGACTAGAGATATGAAATCAAGTAGCGCTGAGCTGATCCGTGGAATATAACTTTTACGAGTTGCGACAAGATGTACTAGCTGTTATGTATACAAAGTATTACAAAGTGGTAAAAACACAGTACAGTAGTAAAAAAAATAAGTGCATTCCCGCTGGTTTTGGAACTCAGAATAGGTCTCCTACGAGGGTTTTAGAAGGTACAGAAGTTTCGACATTTTTTTAATACGTAGGTTACTATAACTACTTGGATAGAACTACCTACTACTTCAGATACTGGAACATATTTTAAAAAAATCCGTAAGGGGCTTCCTGCTTTCCAAAACCTCAGCCGCAGCGGGTATTCACTTATTTTTTGGTCACTATGTGCATCGTCGTGTGGATGTATGTATACAGTACAGGGTGATTCTTAAGTCATGAGCAGGAGTCAACAGGCTACTAGGGATGGTCACGCTGAGCAACTTTTACTTCGGAGACAACCAAGAAATTACATAAAAAATCTCTTAATTATGAGTTAATTCATACTTAACTATCAATTAAGGATCAATTAACTCATAATTAAGAGTTTTTTTTGGTGATTTCTTGGTTGTCGCCGTAGTGAAAGTCGGTCAGCATGACCGTCCGTAGTAGCCTGTTCACTCCTGCTCATGACTCATGAATCACCCTGTATACAGGCAGGTTCATGTACCTGACAATCAGTTTACGCTTTACGCATACCTCATCGGCGTTACGCACCTCTAATTTGCTATTTAAATAGCATCATTCGCAACCCATTTTATATGGCGTTTCGCAGTTTACACACGTGTTTTGTAAGATGCATTGCATGCTTGCTCAGTTATATTATTTATAGCTTTGTGTAAGTGTATCATAATTTGCGAATGCCCTGATTAGGTTGAAGCCGTCGAAGCAATAAAACACCAGATGGCGTGACTGATTCATGCTCATTGCTGTAATTTGATTGATACTGAGCTCCAACGTGTTGCTTCTACCACTTCATCATTATCATCATCATCAGCCTATGGTAGTCCACTGCTGGACGTAGGCCTTTCATTTAGGCCTATTTACTATGCGTATTGACACATTAGTAGGTAAATATCGCCACGCCGGGCAAGCGGATTGGCGATCGCAGTAATGTGTCCGTCCACTACGATGACGCTGCTGCCCATCATCAATCTTTTATCAAATAATAGTCAGTGACACTTAAATCCCTTAGTCGACTCTTACGACACCCACAGGAGGAGTTGGGGTGGTGACAAATGTATTCTTACTGCCGTCACCACACCACACGGCCAACTTATATATCACTACTCTCTCCCACTTATATACGAATTAATAAGTGCGAGGGAGAGGTAGCACGTCGATGCTGGTTCATGGATCGAGCATAATCTTTTTGTCATTCCGGCTAAAGGCCCGGCTACGACATTGGTCTAACGCCGCGGCCACGACATTGGTCTAAGGCGATCGGCTTAGCGGAAAACCATACGTGCTCCCTCTCGTACCCATATCGGCATCCATGAGTTGGAGCAGGATGGCGATATGGGTACTCCCTCTCGCACGTATGGTTTTCCGCTAAGCTCATAGACTAATGTCGTGGCCGCGGCATAAGGCGTTATTGGACTGACAGAAACAGCATGTAAATCCCCAAAGTTCGAGGATTTGTCTCTCTCACTCTAATGACGCCTTCCGTTGGAGTGACAGAGAAAAATCAAATTTTTTTACGAATTTCGATATTTGCTGTAATAGGCCAGATGTTCGAAATTTAGGATTTTCGAAGTTCCGGTCTTACCGAGCTTGTTTACGTCGTAGTAGCCGTACCATGAGTTGGCGAGTAACATTTATTTAAGTAATACGTTGACGTTTGATCGATAGATAGGTACGTAAAGTAGTCCATCACGCTCGCCCCAATATGCCAGTAGGACTGCTTTATGTCTCGGGGTCTCGGGTAAACGCTAACGTAAACATTATTTGTCAACTCATGTTACGGTTACAGCCGTTACAGGGGATTGAAAAATCGACCCTTAATGTGTCAAAGTTATCTGATATTTCGCAAATCGACCTTCTCCCACCGTAAGCTCAATTATGATTTGTATTGTGGGAACCAGGCGACGATATTATAAATTTTAATACATGAGTAAACCATACATAACAATCAATAGTTTTATGATAAAAACGCAAAGAGATGCCCTCGTCGGGACTCGAACCTGGGACCTCCGGCTTCGCAGGCAGGTTCACTACCGACTACAGACTAGTGATACAGATTTAGTGCAAAATCCTTTTCCTTCGTATTTTCACGGAAACGTCCGAATTTATCTTTCTGTCTCAGTTGGCTTTGGTACAATGGACACTGAAGTTTCTTGTGACAGCAATTATCATTCGGACGTTTCCGTGAACAGCTGAAAGAAATAGATTTTGCACTTCATCTAAAGTCCATTCATCCTTAGTTGTCTTATCTAGTAAAAAACAACTTACTAACCTAAAAGTACACGTTTTCTGTTGTAACCTGCCATATTTGCCTATACCAAAATACCTGAGTCCTATTTGTGCAGTCCGTCCGTAGTGATTAGTAAATTGCTTATTTTTTAATCAAGGAAACAGCAGTTTACAACAGTAAACGTGTACTTTTAGGTTAGAAAGATGATTACTAGACTTATCTAGTAATTATCTTTCTGTCTTAGACAACTAAGGATGAATGGACCGTATAGCCTAATGTCTCTTCCCTATATAACCTTACGTCTCTTCCCAGAATCCTCCAACTCCTGAACAAACGCAAACTAGAGAAGCTTAAAGAGAACTGGTGGAGCAACAACCCTGAAGCCGTCCATTGTGAGAAGCAGGACGACCAATCGGACGGCATCTCTATTCAGAACATTGGAGGGGTCTTCATCGTCATATTTATGGGAATCGGCCTCGCTTGTATAACTTTGGGTGTGGAGTATTGGTGGTACAAATGGAGGAAGAGACCTGTCATTGGGGATGTTACGCAGGTATATATTTAGATTAGTACATAATCTTATCTTTAAGGAAGATAAGGCAAGTTGAACGAGAGAGGAGAGATCTGGTACTCCATAGGGGCTATGGCAGAGGAGAGGGGAGACGACATCTGCGATCCAAAACATTGGAGGGGTGTTCATCGTCATATTTATGGAGTATTCTTGGTACAAATGGAGGAAAAGACCGACAGGTCAATGACAATTGGGGATGTTACACAGGTATATTATTTAGATTAGGTAGTAACTTACATTATAAGGAAGATATGGCAAAGAGTGGAGGGATCTGGTACTCAATAGGGCTGGTTAGGCCGAAGACGGGAGACGGTATCTCCATTCAGAATATTGGAGTCTGCATCGTCATATTTATGGGGATCGGCCTCGCTTGTCGGCTACTTTGGGGGTGGAGTATTGGTAGATTTGAAGTAGGTACAAATGGAGGAAGAGACCAGTCATACGTGGTATGTATGTGTTTACTACATTAGGTAGATTAGATTTATCACTGTCTTCGAGGAAGATTAGAATACTGCCGGAACCTCCAGCTCTAGCTAAAAGGAAATGGGCTGAATGAACGCGACAGACCTATTGATAACCCCTCTGTATCGGTGCAGACGGTCTCATCTCTGTCACTCCAAGAAAAACGTAATCGGAGTACTAAAGACATATGCTTAAAATTTACGACTTTCAACAGGTCCTCGGTGCCTTTACACTTTGGTTACACCTTTTTTTTTGTTAACCCAGGGGAATCCGTTATGGATAACACCCGGCCCGGGAGCAACCGGGTGGTTATGTCCGACTTAGCGGAGCTTTTAGGGAGAGCGAGAGAGCGCTAGAGCAAGTCAGACGTGTGTTAGTGGTGTCCGTACGACTTAATTCATAAAGTGACAAAAAACTATAATTTTATCCGTGCTAATAGTATACATATGTTTGTTAAGGACTAAGTGGTGTATAAGTGCAAAATTTACGCGTTACTAAAGCAAAAGTGCGCTATAATCAGTAAAATCATATTCGGAATTCGGAAGTGAACGTTAACTAGTTTAAATTCAATGCATACGATGACATTCGATAGTGCTTGCAATCAAGTTCGGGTGCATTCGGATATCTTCGGAGGGACGTCATATCGTAATTGTCACTAGACTCTTAACGCACTGGGACTTTAGGCGGTGAAAAGTTTCGTTCGCTACGCCAGTGGCGCGGTGGCGCGGCGGTCTACAGTAGTGACTACAAATGAACGTTGAGTTACGTCTCGGGTTCGAACCTCAGTGAAGGAAGTTTTTTTTTATTTTTTTATTTTATTAATTTTTTTTTATTAGTTTGAAAACTTTGAACTTCTGTTTATTTATACTTGGATTTTGAGTTTTATTTTCGGAGCGTAATAAACAAGCGATTAAAATGAACTCGAAGAATTGTACAATAAGCTGCAATACGTGTAAACAAGAAATAACCACCAGAGAATATCTCAAGTGTGCTGCTTGTTTGTTTTATTTTGACCTGGAATGTGCGAAAGTGTCAGAAAAGTTGTTTAGAATTATGACTAGGAAACATCTTTGGAATTGCCCAGCATGTTTACATAAAGTACGAAGTAATTCCGGAGAGGAGAATGTGACACACAGGAAAAAGCCAAAATTAAATACAATTCCTTTATCGAAGACACCTGAGATTTCAAAAAAGTTCGATGAATTAAAGGGGCAATTGTCATCCTCATCCCAAAGCCCAATAACTAAATCGAAGTCTACCGAATTATTATACATGGATAAGAACGATACATTGTGTGAAAGTCAAACCGACGTATCCAGGAGCACTGAAAGTTTAAACGATACCAATAATGATTCGCAATCAGAGTTGGTGCAAAAGATGAAAAATAAAAATGATGAGCTTTCGATGAAATTACTGTCAACACAATCAGAATTGGATGTGCAAATTTTGGAAAACATTGAGCTACGTAGATCCTCCGAAAAATTACAACAAGAAATTTTACTACTTAAAAAAATTTGTACAACACCAACACCTCCGAATACGAGAATGAATTCTGGTAGAAAGAAAAAACGAGATATTTCGTCGAAGGAATCATATAGCCCCTCACAGTCTCCACTTCAATGCCAAAACACAGTTTCGGTATCACAAGAGAACACGCCAAGGCAATCACCAACTCAGATTCGTGACTTAGAAGTCTCCATAAACAATCTACAAGTTGAGCTTCATCAATCATTGGATGAGATTGTACGATTAAATGAATATATTTGTGATCTAGAAAAACAAATCAAAGAAAACCCTACGACTCCCGCAGAGGAAGTGCGAGATATCGGTTCTGTCAATGTCATATATCAAGACACTTTTCATAATTTATCTCATAACAGTGAGGATGAAGATATGAAATTAAGTAGTAGTAGTAGACGGAACATATATATATTTGGGAGTCAACAGTGTAAGGGACTAGCTTCACAGCTATGCTATTCCAGATACTCTAGCAAATATGAAAAATATAATGTGTCTGCTGTGTGTAAGCCCATGGCTTCAGCCAAGGAAATTTTAGAAGAGTGCTACAAAATTCAAGTGAAGATTGACGATTATGTCATACTATGTGTAGGTGAAAATGATTGTAACTGTTTTGATTTGGAATTTGAACTATATTCAGCACTTAAAAAGATAAACTTGTGTAATGTAATTATTATTCATGTAATAGACAATAGGCACTTGAATCCAAAAATGATAAATAACAAACTTAAATTTGCTTGTCAAAATTTGAAGAACTGTGCTTTTATCGATGGACCAATGATTTGTCAGGTGCCTACTGTATACTTGAAACGCCTTTGTAAGCGTATTAATTTTGTTATAGACTCTTACGATTATGATAAAAAATACTTAAAAAGATGTTGCATCAAAGGTGATAATCGTACATATAAATCTGACCATGTTATAACTACAAGTAAGAAAGGTACTATTCCTTACTATTTCCCAACCATACCTAAAGTAGTAGATGTGTCTAACAAGGGATTTTTTCGTATCTGATCCCAATATAGATGAAGTTGGCATTTTACACCAAAATATACAAGGTCTTCAAAACAAATTAAGTTTATTAGAGGTATGCATTAATGAATTTGTAGAAGAAAGAGTCGGTTTAGATGTTTTATGTCTCTCTGAAACTTTTATAAAACGCGGCAGTGAAAAAAATGTATCTCTTAAAGGTTTTAAATTAGCCGCTTCCTTTTGTAGAGCCAACAAAAAGAGAGGTGGTGTGTGTATTTTAGTACGGTCACATCTTGATTATAAACCTATGCAAATCTGTAATGAGCTTTCTAAGGAAAAGACATTTGAATGTTGCGGTATAGAGATACCAAGTATGAGTTGTATAATTATATGTTTATATCGTATTCCAGTTAACACAAATAAGAATCTTCAAGTATTCTATGATAGTTTAGAGACTTTACTACATAAATGTTCACAGAAGAAGAAAATAATAATTACTGGTGACCTTAACATTAATATCCTCAAGGACGATGGTCCTACGAATTGTTTAAAAGATTTGCTACAAAATTATAATTTAAAAATAGATATTAATGTACCTACCAGAATCAATTCATGTCTTGGTCTGTTCGCTAGCAATATTGATGATGCCAAAGGCGAAGTATATACCCGACATCTTTCCGATCATGACACCTGTCAGATTTTAAAATTTGTTGTACAGAATAAGAAACCTATCGTAAGCTATTGGTATAAAACTATTAAAGACTACAGCCCTGAGAACATTTGTAGATTTGTGAATTGTTTGCAAAATCGTACGTGGAATGAAGTTATTAAGGAACCTGATTTCGACAAGGCCTTTTCTATGTTCTACGATGATCTTTGTCTGTTTTACTAGTTGTGTTTCCCGACAATAAAAGTAAAGATTAAGACAGGCAGTTCTAAGCCAAAATGGATAACTAAAGGAATAAAAACATCCTGTAGGCAAAAAAGATTTCTACGAACACAGTCTTATATAGTAGACTCAAAAACGGAGCAGGCAAAGTCGCGTTATTCTCATTATAATAAATTATTGAAAAAATGTATTGTACAGGCTCAGAAGAATGTGAATTTTAAATATGTTGCTTCCGCAAAAAATAAGTGTAAGGCAGCCTGGGATATTATTAAAGATAAACACGACGATATTAAAGTTGTAGAATGCATAGAGTCTATTAAAATAGGCTCAAGTAATGTCGTTAATGGTCAGGATATAGTAAATGAATTTAGTAAATTTTTTTGTGATATTTCCAAAAGATCGAAATTAACAAATAAGAAAAGACATAGCATTTCAAAACCGAAGAGTAGCAACTCAATGTTTTTGAAACCATGTACTGAAAATGAAATAGAGCGAGCCATTAAGCAGCTACGAAACACGAATGCCGTTGGAGTAGATAACATGTGTACTAAAATAATAAAATTTGCTGCTAAAACTCTTCTTAAGGTAGTAACTCATCTTGTGAACCAGTCTTTTGTTCACGTGGAAGTCACATGTTAATAATGTATGTAATAAGCTGAACAGGTTTGTCTATGCGCTGAAAAGGTTGAGGAGTGTAGCAGGAGAACCAACAGCTACAACGGCATATCATGGTTACGTTTCGTCTCTTCTTCGTTACGGAATCATCATTTGGGGTAATTCAACAGACATTCACAAAGCTTTTATAGTTCAGAAAAGATGTGTACGCGCAGTGTGTGGTGTTGGCCCCTTAGTCTCGTGTGAACCACTTTTTAAACGGCTTAATATTCTAACTCTAACAAGCACTTTCATACTTGAGCATGCAAAGTTTGTAAGGGATAATCCGGAGTGGTTTTCCAAACCAGTTCAAAATCCAAATTTGCGTACGAGAGATTTATTTCGAGTAATAAAACCAGCCTCAAATTCCGCCTTGCATAGCAAAAACTGTTACATAATGTCTGTAAAAATATATAATCATATACCTTTGGAATTTAGACAGTTACCTCACAAATTATTTGTACCAAAGTTTCGTGCCTGGCTCAAGGAGAAGTGTTTTTACAACATCAAAGAATATTTTGACAGTTGAAACATCTAGCTTTAATTTCAATTTATTTTTAATAATTTTAATTGCTTGTGTACTGCCTTAATAATTTATTTCAGCTATTTTTAAATGATATTAAGTTGACATACACAATATTTTTTTTTATTATATTATTATTTATTTTCAATCATGTTTTTATACGATGTGATATGTGTTGTGTGATAGTTCAATTATTGATGGTTTAATTGTTATTGTAATGAAGCTTTTATTGTAATTTTTGACATTATTTTTATTATGTTTTAAAAAACGATAATTAGGTAATAGTATTTTATGCAACAGTTGTTTAAGAGAGGTCAAAAAAGGCGAGTGGCGTAAGTAACAATTTGAGGCGAAGCCGAAAATTGTTAATAAAGACGCCACGAGTATTTTTTGACTCGGTTAAACAACGTTGCATACATTACTTTTTCTACGACTAAGGATTATATTAATCACAAATAAAACACAGTATGGTATATGAAAATATACTTTAATTATTATACGTTGAATAGGCTTTCTTTACGGTACATGTTCCATGCCCTGTCGGACATTTTAATTATTTTATCTAGAACTTACGTAGTACTGGGCAGGAGAACAATTTAATTTAAATTATACGTTTAATTCATTTATGGAAATGGAGGAATTTACTTTTTGCAGGTATATGGTAATATTTCCCTGTTATTGTAAAAGTGCGATCAATCCGGTTCTTGGTGTTCATTATATGAACTAGCGTTTCCTGGGCATCAATAATATTGTTATTTTTTAAATCGTGTAACTCTTGCCGGCGACAAGCCCTCATTATTCCAAAAATTACAGCCACCTGTAACAAGAAATAGGAATCTAGGTGTTAAAAATCCTTACAATATAATTAAATACAATATTTGCATACACAGAATACCTAAATAACATAATTAACCGAATATACTAGTGCATTAATAAAACAACAAATATGTAACTATATATTTACCTTGTTGAACAGATGATCCCGATTAGGTGCTTGCTCAATGAATTTTTTTAATTCATCGGGTAAAAAAGTTTTCGCTTTTTTCGCCTTAAAACCTTCTGACTTTCTTATTCAATAAAGCCAGCAACTTGGCGTATTTAGATATGTTTGTCTGGTGGTATATGTTGAGAGTTGCCTTGAGTTTTGAATATTCAACCCAAAGTGAAGACGGTTTGAATAATTCTATGAGGCTATTAAAATATGCCAATAGGACATTCTCTGAGAATGACGAAGTCTGGTGTTCGATTCGCCACGCCATGAATTTCTTGTACAACTGATCGTAAAGATGCCGCGATTTTGTAGGCAACAAATTCTCAGTAACTGATTGTGCCGCCGTCGATATCTCTTCCGGTGTCAGAACCAAGTCCTCATCATAATCCATCTTATCTCATTATTATTCAATTTATTTTCTTCACTTCACAGTCCAAAAAAGATGAAAAACGAATTTTAAACAAATTTAAAGATTGCCGCACAAACTGAAAATAATAGTGAAAAAACAAATGATGGAATGCAATAGACACGGAAACTTTTTTTTTAAACTGTCAGTTACTGCCTGCCAGTGGCGATTCTAAAACACTTGCGTTTTTTTCCTTACGTTGGTAGCAATTATTTTAGATACGTTATTCTTTCAGACAATATGAATCCAGTTGTTTGTTAAGTTGTCAGGTTTGCGATTTGTTGTAAATTGAGTAGGTATCTCTGCTAGCAGTTGCATTTTAGCGACTTTATAAGCCTAGGGTGTTTTTGAAGAATAGAGTATATAGACTTTTCTGAAATTGCGTAAGTCCTGCTTTTATATTTGTTGGCGGGACTATATAAATGACAGATAAAAGTGCCGGAGTAGAAAAACAATATTTTTCTATTAAGATGTCGATGTGTGTATTATAATATACTATGAAAATTTTGCATGCCATTATAATGGTGAATTGTGCTGAACTGTATTACCTGTTTTTATGTCATCTGCATTTCTTTGTAATTACCATAATTCTAAGCAAATAAAAATATGACTATGACTATGACTATGACTATGACTCACACGGACTAAACCCCTGGGGTACTCCACTGCTCGCTCTATGTGCGAGGCTTCGGGAACGCTGCTGCACACCTCTGAGAAACTTCGGTTACACCTACGACGACACTATCTAGTGTAGATGGTGTATACGCCAACAACGATAAAAAATCTGTCCAAGTTAAAAACCCCTAGGCGAGGAACCCGTAGGCGAGGATGCAATATAAGAAGAAAAGACGGATCAGGTGGCTTATGATGGTCCTTTTTTATCCATTTGTCGTCCTACGCGTCACTTTCGCACACTTGCACTCACTTGCATACTTCATACTTGCATACTTGTTAGAACGTGACGGCAACTACGACAAACTATAAGATGCAGTAGCGCAGTACCATCATAAGTAATCATAAGCCACATGTTTCGTCTTTTCTTCTTATATTGCTTCCTCGTCATCAATATCCTTTAGAGGTACTCGGTGCCTTTACACTTCGGTTACATCTACGACAACACTACCTATTGTAGATAGTGGCTATACGGGAACAACGATAAAAAATCTGTCCAAGTTAAAAACTCCTGTAGGCGAGGATGCAATATAAGAAGAAAAGACGGAACAGGTGGCTTATGATGGTCCCGTTTTATCCATTTGTCGTGCTACGCGTCACATTCGCACTCGCATACTTGTTAGAACATGACGACAACGACGACAAACGATAAGATGCGGTAGCGCGGTACCATAAGTAGTCTAATCATAAGCCACCTGTTTCGTCTTTTCTTCTTATATTGCTTCCTCGTCATCAATATCCTTTAGACTTTCACTTTATGTAAAATGTTACTAATATTACACCGTTTTTCAGGTGGAGCCTTCGAAAACGACAAGGAACAACGCGGACAACAGTACCACGAAAATCGGAGAAGGTTTCACCTTCAGGTCCCGAAACCTGGGTCTTTCCAACTTCAGGTCCAAGTTCTAAAGGATTGAAGACTACAACAAAATGATCTCAATGCTTAGTTTAAGATCGGGGGATATTTTTCAGGTTTAGTTCGTGGTGCCGGAATAACGCTTTTAAAACAATGTTTTTTTATCGTTAATTTTCAATTCTGTCACGTTCTAACTAATACGTGAAAGCGAAAGTGACATATGCCACGATAAACGTCGAACCATCGTAAAGGTTCGGTCAAACACGCGATGAGAAAGCGGGATGGCACTCTGCGATGAGCGAATCGCGCCGTGAAGCCGCGAATGCGAGTGTGGAGTCGCTTCAACAGTGCAGTGCCCTCGCGTAAGTCCTCACTCTAAGATTTCGCGCCGCGATTCGCCCTATAACATTCATCGACAAAATTGGTACGGATCCTTAAAAATCTAAAATCATAAATAAATAGGTACAATTTTGTCTCAGACTCTATATAAATACCTACTTTATTATGGCTGCCGGATACTCTTGAGTTACACAGAAATACACCTGTACCTAAAACAATTGAAAATAATTCCAATTTTTAAGAACTTGATGATGAACTTGGATGTTTCAAATGCTGACCATGTTTCTGACCTTTTTGTTATGACAAGGTCTCGTAAACTGCAGTCTTAATTACTGATCAACTAACGACACAATTACACAGTGCTCAATTACATAGTGTTCTAAAAACGACCAGCCTTGACATGTATGTTTTATCAGTTATGTATTGTTATGTTTTCCTTAAATGGAACAAAATATATGGATTATATTGTCGATGGAGTTACGTTGAGGCCGGCACACCGCAAAAGACTACGACGACGTCGATCTTGGCTCCTTGTCACACTTGCGTACGAATTTGAAAGCGCAACAGAGAGGCTACTTTTCGATCTTGATTCGCGGTAGGCCTTAAAAAAATTTGCATTTGTCTCTGTCACTCCAACGCAAGCATCTTTGAAATGATAGAGAAAGATGCTCAAAATGTACGTTTTTCGAAGTTCGCAGAGTCGTCGTGATTATAATGAGAACCCGGCACCGCTTGGATTCTTTCCTTGAAAGAACTAGATTAGATTTAGGCTAGGTCCTGCTCCGTAAGGTATTGTTATCGCAAGTGTGTCTGCAATAAACACTTAGCACCGATCCTTGTTGTTTTATTTTGTTTTAAAGGTAAGGCGCTGAGTCGGAAAGGGCCGCCAGCTAATTCGGGAAACTGTACCAGAGAACGGAACCGGTATTTTAGAAAAACCTTGAAGTAGCCCAAGATTTTAAAATGTTTTGTACTCAGTTTTTTTAAATTATCCCATTAACTTAGAATTTGTAAACCGAAGAACGAAAAAAGAACTGTTATTTTGTTTGGAGAATATACCGGTATCCAGTCCCTGCTGTATACAATATCGTAGCGTCCGGAGCGTTCAAATATATCCACGGAATCGCTTATCGTATACGATTGCAGATTGGCATCTTAGCTAGGTCTGCAGATAGATCACCTATTATGCAGATCAGCGTGCTTAGGCAAGTTGCCAATCGCTAACGCTTAATCGTCAATCGTAAACGAAAGGCAGCTAACTGTCTTTGTCGCACTAATATGAAAGAGTGACAGAGAGGGAAAACTACGATGCGCTACTAAGCAATAGCGCTTGGCAACTTGGCTAAGCATCCTGAGCGGAGATTAGAAGCAAATCTCAAATTTCAGGCATCTGTTTTTCTCTGCAATGAACCATTTACGATTTTCGAAGTTCATGGTAGGGAATGTAGGGATACAATAATATATACATTATACCAATTGTCAGTAGAATCTAAAAAAAATGTAGGCAAATATGGCTGACTTGCCATCAGGGATCGGAACCACTTTTTTTTAAAAAACCTCAAAATAGCCGAATATTTTAAAATATTTAATATACTCTTTACAGATGTAGTGAGAAATGACTTGCCTTCGGAAACGTTCGTCAACGTCATGATGTTGCAGTCAATCTAACTGAGACTGACAGTAATAGCTGTCATGCTACTTCAGTCAGTCAGACTCGGTGACACTGCCTGAAACAGCATGTGTTTACGAACGTTTCCGAAGGCAAGTAATTTCTCACTACACCTGTACTTAGTACTCGAAATTGTATCTTTATCAACATCGTATTTTAAAATTACCTATTCCTTTAATAAATAATGTATATACCGAAGAACAAAAAAAAACGAAATTAGAACCGTTCTTTTGTATGGAGAAAAAAACCGGTATTCGAACTCTACTTTCCATAGCATTTGACGCAGGGATCGAAACCGGTTTTTTAGAAAAACCTCGAAATGACCCAATATTTTGAAATGTTTTATATTCTTTATCTCTCTACTCAATATATATATATATATTTTTTTATTAATATTGTATGTAATTTACAACATCTTTTTTTTAAATTACTCCATTAACTTAGAATGTATATACCAAAGAACGAAAAAAGGTTGAATTTTAACTAAAAATGTATGTGAACTCAAAGATTCAGTTTTTAAGTTCGTAATCACTCCAAGATTGTGTTCTAAAAGTGCGTGATTATGGAATAATACAATTTTTTTAGATTCTACTGACAATTGTTATACGTGTACCCTTCAACTGTAGACTATCCCCCTTATTCATTAACATCGCCTAGTTTAGCAAGCCGATAAATATCGTTTTTTCCCTTTCAGTCTTATATATTGCTTAGACTGCAAGAAACAAAAGATACTTATCCGTTTGAAAAGTTAGGAGTCTTTTATAAATAAGAGGGTAAGCCAATTGGGACGGTATGAAGATGAACTGTTAAAAAGGGCAAATAAATTATGTATACGCCTTGATCTCACGCGATGTTTATTTGGGTTTCCTCTAATCAAACCATTTTTTAATTATTAACAAAGCATTCACACAAAATCACACAATAGTATAAGTACCTATGGTTGTCGATTTCTAAGAATGAACATTTGACAGTTTAGAAATGACCTTTGAACATGAATGTAGGATTCACAGATAAAATATAGGGAAGATTCCGTGTATTAAGACATACCTGAACAAACTATTGTCATCCTTTACCATCTCAGTATGTATTCCATAAGGAAAAAGAGACAAACAAGGTAGTTCTACTCGGTCGTGAATTATATCACCGACTCCATTTTCTTAATTTTTCTTGAACAATGCTACCAACCTGACTAGATAAAATGTCATTACTATTAGTGTTGTCCAGTCTTCATCGTATGCTTTTATCGGCAATAATAATATTTTTACCAAATTAGGTAGCGATGAACAGTGCGAATAAACCTTATTTCCTACCCAGAATCACGATCTTCTGCGATCCTTAATATGTCATGATTTCTAAATCTACACTTTAGGATAAAAATAAAATCACAAAATTAATGAAATATTTTCTTTAATTAAAATGTCAAATGTCATAAGAAGTGTTCTGTCTAAAACGTATGCCACTAGTTGGCGCCACTTAGCGGTAAGGTCCCGCTAAGAAACACAATTACCTAGCCTCAAAGAACAACTAACTAGAAGAAGGTAATTTTATTTTTTTACATAATTTTATTAACTTGTACAAATCATTTAAACACGAAACTATAGGCGCTCTGAGAATTTAGACAAGTTTCTGGACCTGACGCCTCAGTGCTGCCGCCCTGATGAACGGCATTTCAGAAAACCCTCATTATAACATGTTTTACGGAACTTATCATCCCTTAAAGCATACCTAACAATTTTCGTATGATGGCTTCTTTATAATTAATCAGTCTACACAAGTATCACATGAGTGTCATTATTAAACTAAACTTACTTTACTTTCTGGTTGACATGACATTGGATGATTACCAAATATGGTGGGTACTACGTCAGAATGTAATCACTTATGGGTACGCCCTTGCCTGAAACAACAGCTTAAAAATGTGCGGAGCATATTTTTGAATACTTTTTAGGGCACCAGTCGTCTGCCTTTTTGATATTTTTGACCCATATTAGCCTTTGTTCAGTGTCCTGTGGAAACCTGTTGGAAATTAAAAACATCGATTCATTTTCTGAGTTGGCTATCAATAGATTTATCGATATCACGATCGATCGCTTAAGTACAACACTATGCAATACAAATATTTGAATCCCACTATTTATAATTACATTACGAATGCAAATACGAATGGTTAATTCACAAAGCTACACACATGTATCCGGCAACAAATATTGAATAAGATTTTCAGTTACTTTTACCTTAATAAGGTTCGAAATTTTAAAATTCAAGTCAAAACTAAATTACCGGTGAAACGTAATGTCTTTATTTTGTTCATTCAGGTAACCCTGGCGGTTTTTACACCATGGAACCACACAAGTCATCACTTTTATCACATTCCGTGCACTTATCGAACAGAAATATACATGAAAAGCTTTATTTTAATCACTTTTACTATTTGCGGTTTAGGTGCACTAGTATAGCCAAACAAAGATCGTTGACAGGCATTGCTGGCGTCACCCACAGATATAATAGACTCGGTCTATTAAATTAATAAGTCTATGGTAGGATTAATATGGATTTGACAACGTTATAATAATAGCAAGAACGAAAGGGATGGTCTTATGAAACTTTTTACTAGTGGAAGTGAAAAGGAACGATAATCGTCCGTCCTTATCACTGTGCCACTATTTTTTGTGTATGTGTGCATTAGATGCTAAATGTAAGTGCCAGACAAATGCGTTGAATACGTCACTAAGTGCCTGTGTGGCACTTTCTTCTTAGTAGTAAGTGACTATGTCTACCCCTCTTAGTGGCACACTATGTGCGGCCCCTCGCCTTTGAATGACGTTAAGTCTATCGAAAAAAAATCATTTGTCAAGTCAAAAGTTTATTCTTAGGTCTCGCAGCTACGGTAGTCATGCTATGTATCTAAGTCACTGAATAGGTATAAATAACAGTTTTTTAGACTACTCGTAAATTCTTAAGATGATGGATGAAATTAAAAATTAATAAAGTTTTGAGACGCTTAAAATTTTATGAAGCAAAATCTGCTAAGTACTACACACACAGAGTTTCATAACAGTGCGTTGAAAATTTTTATTTGAAAGTCGAAAACGGTCCAAAAAACATCTTAAAACCTAATAGGTACCGTAAAGCCGGGTTACTTTGCCCTGGGGGGTAACTTTGACCCAAAATTAAGTTTATCATAAAACCAAAGCATCGCATAAATTACATGATGTATTGTTATCAGGCGTTTTAGGTAGGAATTTTGCATCCCGACACATACTAAAACTGTTAATTTTAAATAAGTCTGCCCGTCTGTCGAACTTTTTGTCTATCACATTTTTACGCGAAAACTGCTTAACCGAATAACACGAGAGCGGCTATGAATATACTTTGAGATATTAGGAACATCATGAAGTAAATAACTAAATAGGTTTTAATACAAAAAAAATCTTTAATGGAAGTTAGGTATCTAAAAGTTGCAAAAAGCACAGCATAAAAATGTTATATGCCGATGAAATTCAGGACAAACGTGAGAATTAATCGAAATAAGAAGTATGTGAAAAGACTTTTATGATGGAGTTGTAAATTTATATCATAATAATTATTTTAGTTTGCATTTGTCACTATGATGAAATCTTAATTTTACTGCAATAAAACAAACAATGTGTAAGAGGAAGTGGTGGTATTTTATACGTAATTTGTCTAAACATGTTACTTATTTTCATAATTAATAAGCGTTACGCTACTACACGAAAATAAGTCATGGGCGAAAGTAACCCTCCCGAAGATATTACTTTAGCCCAAACTTTACGAAACAGAAAAAACTCTTGGGTATTATTTTATTAAAGAGAAAGTGTGTAAATTACTTGATTACACTCTTTAACTTTACTTCTGATTTATTAATTCTAACATAAAGGTGTTGTATTTCAATTAAATCGAATGAGAAGTAAAACACATCATTTTTTTGGGACAAAGTAACCCGGCTTTACGGTACATCTTTCTGATCTTTCATAACATCATAAAATTCATTGATTGAAATGATTGGGCTTCGGTATGTTCTTACTCAAAGGAATCTAGGTTATTTCTGGGTCATGTAGTTGAATACACGGATACTAGCAGGCAATTTCTTGGTTGTCTTCAAAGTGAAATTTGCTCAGAGTGACCGTCCCTACTCTCTAGCATCCTATTCATTCCTGCTACACGACTCAAAGATCACCCTTTAAATTGGCTATGTGAAGTTTTCTGAAGGTATGGATATTATATTTTTCCCTTGTAGCCGTCGTCTTAAGGTTCCAGAAAATGCAGCTCTTTTATTTTTATGTGCTATAATTTGCTAACAATCTTTTTTCAATGAGTGAGATGACATTTGTGCAGTTTTATGGATGAACACGAACAGAGCCTAATACTTTCGTCCGCAACAAATACAATGAAATAGAAAAAAAAAATTAATAATGACACAAGTGACATTTACGTTGACAGTTTTTTTCTTGTAATTCATTGTACTGATAGCGAACGAACGCTTCATCATCCATAAAACTGCACAAATGTCACCTCACACACTTAAAAAAAGATTATTAACAATTTATAGGATATTAAAATAAAATAAATAGCCGCAATTTCTTGAACATTAAGGCGATGGCTATCAGGGAGAAATATAATATTCATACCTTCAGAAAACTTTACATAGCCAATTACATATTTTTCAGGGGGTACTAAGAAACTCACGTACCTACATAATAATATATACATGCCACATGCCATATTCATACAAGAATCCTAAATACAATACAATACACTCCTTTTTTTCGGCAGTCCGGTAATTAGGAATATGCAATCCGGTTTTTATTTGTATGACATTTTGGTTGATAGGTAACCGGTTTTTCTGTGCAACCGGTTAGGCTAGCAAACCAAATAATATTGTAAAAGTAAATACGATGAGCCGGACGTAGGACGTAGGCCTCTCCTATTAAGCGTATCGACGCACCAGGAGGTAATTGACTGTAACCGCTACGCTGGGCAAGCGGATTGGCGTTCTGCGATCACACTGCGACACTCTACTGTGTCCACTATGATGGTGCTGTTGCCCATCGACAATCTTTTTTCAATCGACTCTTACAACACCCACGGGAAGATTTGAGGGTGTTGACAAATGTATGCATTCTTAGCAGTCACCAAGCGGCGATTCACTATATCTACATTAATTTATACAACTGCAGCAGGAACACAATGCAGGTGAAAGTGCAACTGATGTAAGTGATGAGCAGCGAGCTATCCAGGGGGAGTACGCGGCAGAGGGACACGTGTGCTGGGCGCAGGCGCATGTACGTGAGAGCCGTCTTTATCGCCTGCGCGAGCTTCGGATCTGAAAATGTAATTATAGATTAACAATTTTTTTTACTCGGACAGGTGAAATTTAAATGTAAAGAAATTAAATGTATGAAACAAACGCGTTGGTATAGTCCATATTAGGGCTCATAATGTTTGCCTTTCGTTATATTGGTCTACATTTGTGTCGACGCAATTAATCTGTATGCAAAAACATACAACGCCGTAAAAGTGTCTGCCAGGTATCTTTTGTATCACTGATCCCATTGTTAACGTCTAATGAGTCCATATCTGGGATAACTGGGGGCAAGTTATAGGGATTTGATATCGATTAAAAAGATGTCGATATAATTATAACAAAAGATGTGCTTATTGAACATTCTCGATTACAGTACAGAGGTTAAAGTAATATTTCCATAAGGATACCTGGTTGGTTTCGGAGTTCTTTTTCTAATATTGATACAATTTTGTCGGCTTCATTTGACATTAGTTCCGAAAATATCATGGGTGCACACGTCATCAATGTAGTTAACGCATTTTCACACAATATTTCGTGTAATGGTACATCATTAGTCTGAAAAATAATACATTTATTTGTCGTACACATTTATATTGGCGCATTTCGCGCTGATTTACCTACACTGGACCGTATTGGAGCCCTATCGGGAATATCCGATACTTCGGCAGCCTCAGTTTGAATGTTGCTCACGGCTCGGAATCGGTTAAACAATACCTATAAATTATTTAGTTTTTAGTTTGTTTTTCCCGCTTAAGGATGTTTACACAGGTTCATATTCTTCTAAGCAATTAGAAAAAGATATGCAGTATATCAACCAGCCGTATTGTATTTGGTGCAAAGTTTTTACATCAAATACGGCTCAAGTCAAGTCAAGTCAACTATTCTTTATTCAAGTAAGCTTATTAATAAGCACTTTCGAATCGTCTGACATTATCAAGAGAGAGAAAAAAAAAATCTACTACTGGTTCAAACCCTACGCCTTGTACCGGTATCCAAACCGTTATGCTAAGGAGGCTCATAGAGAGCACTTTAAGGGAAAGTTGAAAAACAAGTCGTATAACATAGCTAGCTTATTCATTTTTTTCCCAAAAGGTACATTATTTTATGGCCATTAGGCAATGAAGAGGGCTATGCTAGGAGTCGCGATATCGTATTAGAAATGAGGCCAAGGCTAGAATAGATATCCGATCCACCTACGAAAGAACAACAGCTTCTTTTGTTATTATACCTAATAATATGTACATATATTTCGGTATACTATCTTTCGGTATACTTATGGATCGGAAACCTGGGCTCTCACCAAGGGATTGCTCCACAAAATGAAGAGCCATGGAGCGAGCCATGTGGGCATATCCCTTGTCGATCGAGTCCGCAATAGCGAAATCCGACGCCGAACAAAAGTATTGGACGTCGGTAAACGCATTAGACAACTGAAGTGGAGATGGGCGGGACACTTGGCGAGAAGAACAGATGGGAGATGGACAAGGCAGGTTACTGAATGGTGGCTAAGGTGGGCAAAAAGGTCGGCGTGCAGGCCATCGACAAGGTGGTCTGACGATATCAGCCGCACAACAAATAAGATGTGGATGAGGTTAGCACAGGATCGAGAAGAGTGGCGTAATAAAGAAGAGGCCTATACTCAGCAGTGGGTGGATACGGGCTGAATAGATAGATAGATACTATCTTTATTTTATATGTAACTAATTTCTAAACGCATTTATAATTTGATTATAATAATGGCCATATGGTACATGGTATATTATCGCTATCTAAGTGACGGCCTTTAATGTATCCATGAACGACGATAACTGGATTTTACCTCATCCGACAAAGCATCATCAATAACTGAGACGAAACAGAGGAGACGAACCGCCAGAAGAATTAGTATCTGAAAAAATATTACTTACAATAATTTAAATGACTTTATTAATATACATTTACAATATAAAAAAAACTTACAAACATATACAATCTAAATAAGAAATTTGTGAGACGTGATGTTAACATTGAGCTGCAATAATTACGTGCATTCTACAATCGGGGCGCGATATCCGCATAATCTGATAGTTTTGAATTACGAAAAGATTTTGCGAGAAGAGGATTTAGGCTGCAAGATTATCTGAAATCGAACTCTAAATCTAGTTTGGTCTCAAAAAGTTTATAGGTGCAGTAATTGGGTTTGTAGGTAGGTATGTAATTGGGTCATTGTTTTGTATGGAGGATTTTGAAGAAAGTTTATGTTCAATGAATTCTGTCTATTATTTTGTGATGGCAAAATGAATCATATAACAAAAATTAATAGGTACTTCTAATGCTTGATTTAATTTAGCTATTTCATAAAACTAGGTATTATAAAATATAATACAATACAGTATTTTTTATTGCAGACCTCACAAAAAAATATATACCAATACATGGAAAGCAATTGAAAACAGGCGGTCTTATCGCTAAAGAGATTTCTACCAGTCAACCTTAGGGTAGCGGAAAACTAATAGGTACTACTAACATGGTGTAAGCAATAATTATAATAATATACCATCACAAATAAAATAAAAAGAAAATAATAAATTATAGACAAACATATACCTACATATACAATGTAAATAAGTGAACTAAATTATGAACAGCTGAAAAAAATGTGAGACAGATCTTTAAGTGATATTCCTGTGGCAACTTACCGATATTTGAAGTTCATGTGTAAGCTGGATACTATCTTGCAGTTGCTTATATTTGACCGCATTTTGTTTCACTCTGTATGTCATAGATTCAAATACCCCTTCTTCTTCGCTCATCTCAACAAAAATATTTTCGAATGAACATCGGAGCATCTTCATACTGACATAAATGAAGTCAAAAGTTACTGATCGAATAATGTGACTGTAATTTATGCTATGTAAAAGAAAAAAAAATGTGATGTAGACCTGAATGTCAAACCAGCCTGCTTAGCACATGATTGGCGCGACAGTATCTCGCCGCGAGATAGACTATCCGTCCCTCTTTTGTTAATATAGCTAGTAAAGGACGGGAGATCTATCTCGCGGCGACATACTGTCGCACCAATCATATGCTAAGCCTACAGGACTCTACTGAAGTATAATAAATCGCGCTAAAACTCAACGTAATAATAAGTATGGAAAATGACACTAGATACATAGGGTCGCTCAACCGACGCTGGCGTAAATCGAAATCTGAAAGACCCTCGCTGACGACGTAGCGAGAGAAACATCGTGCATCAACAAACAAAGATAACCACACGCAAATGGCAAATTCTACAATAATAGCCGTTGTAATCCACGATATGAAAAACAATTTCCCTCCAATGAAAAATAAAGGGACTAAAAAACAGTATAGCTTTGCAAGAAATGACACAGTTTTAGAAAAGTTTAAAGGCATGTAATGTCCGAAGATTAGACGATATATTAAAATGTTTCGTAATGATACCTGTTTATGCAAACCATTACGAATTGATTCTATATATCCGGCAGTCGGCATCTTGACACCGGAAAAGTTATTGGCAAAAACCTTGCGGGAATGTTTAATAGCAGAATATCCTTGTAAACAATTGAATTGTTTGCAGAATTTCAGAGGACCACGAATAGATAACCACAAACCAGGACTGCCGCAAAATACAGGACATCAAGCAAATAATATTTACAACTAAAAATGTTCTAGTGTAAATAAAGTAATGTAAGTAAAGACTCGTCTGCCTCGTGAAATGAATATTACTGGGATCAAGTATTGATTCATGATGACTTGTGCTGGTATTAATAAACTGATTACTTTGTGTATTACTAAGCAATATGTTCTGGTGCAATATTTTTCAGTTACATTTCAATTTACGTCATCAGCGCGTAGATTAAATTTAAATTGTCTGCGCCTTACTCTCCCCCTTTCTTTAAATAGATAGAAACTGGTCAGCTGCTTTTATCATTTTTGAATCTTGTGCTTATAACCGTATTGCTATTTGAATTTATAGAATTGCTAAATTTATTACAAAAATAAGATTCCCAGAAGAAAAAACGCCTAAAAATGAATGCCGAATTTAACTTCGAATATTCACCATAATCTACATGAATTTATACAACTGCAGCAGGAACACAATGCAGGTGAAAGTGCAACTGATGTAAGTGATGAGCAGCGAGCTATCCAGGGGGAATACGCGGCAGAGGGACACGTGTGCTGGGCGCAGGCGCATGTACGTGAGGGCCGTCTTTATCGCCTGCGCGAGCTTCGGATCTGAAAATGTGATTATAGATTAACAATATATTTGCGTGACTCGGACAGGTGACGACAAAATGTAAAAAAACGCGTTGGTATAGTCCATAATAAGGGTAATTTATTATTATAATATAGGCAATGTTTGCCTTTTGTTATCTAATTGGTCCAGTTTAAATTGGCACGTGTCGGTATAATCTGTATGCAAAAATACGACGCCGCAAAAGTGTCTGCCAGGTATCTTTTGTATGATGTATCACTGAACCTATTGTTAATACCTAATGACTTTGTCATTTGTGTTGACATATGGACTATTTATACGCTCACAGTCTAAGATCGTGTAGGTGCACGCGCGCTATGCTTGTGTGAGTGAGATAAGACATGTCAGGGTAAATGTGCGGTCACCGGAGAGATATAAATATTTCAATAAGGATACCTGATTGGTTCCGAAGTTCTTTTTCTAATATTGATTCAATCTTATCGGCTTCATTTGACATTAGTTCCGAAAATATCACTGGTGCACACGTCATCAATGAACTAAACGCATTTTCACACAATATTTCATGTAATGGTGCACTATTAGTCTGAAAAGAAATACATGTATTTGTCGTAAGTATATTGGCGCGTTTCGTGCTGATTTACACTAGACAGTAATAGCCCGAGCGGGAATATCCAAAACGTCGGCTAGCTAAAGTGGGCATCGGGTTAGGCCAAAACGGGTATGAGCTGAGGTAGGTAATGCGAAGTCACCCAAAGAGCAAGGGAGAGGGCTATGCTAGGAGTCTCTCTGCGAGACTGTATTAGAAATGTGGCCAAGGCTAGAACAGAATCCGATACACCTACGAAAGTAACAACAGCTTCTTCTGATAATACCTAATATGTACATATTTCGAGATGGTAGGTATCTTTATTTTGTTTGTAACTAATTTGTAAAGGCTTTTATAATTTCATTATAATAATGGCCCTATCATCATCATCATATCAGCCGAAAGACGTCCAATGCTGAACATACGCTTCCCCCAAAGATTGCCACAATGACCGGTCCTGCGCCACCCGCATCCAGCGGGGGCCTACCCACGCTACGCCTTCCGGTACGTGGCCTATGGTACCTACTTAATATTATTTTCATCACACTTGCTGTCTAAGCGCGCCGTTGCTTGCATGTATCGCGGGAGTTAATAGAAAAGTAAAATTCACTGGGGAACATCATTTTTTCGAGAAATGGCACTTTTTCGCTTTCCCTTCATGTCCCGTAGTCAAGGGACGCCTTGTATTATCGCTACAAATGTGACGACCTTAATGTATATGCATAAACGACGATGACTTGGATTTTTACCTCATCCGATAAAACAACATTAATAACGAAGACGAAACTGAGGAGACGAAGCGCCAGAAGAATTAATATCTGAAATAATATTACTTATGTATATAATTGTATTACAATAATTATGATTACATTATTATAATTTAAAGAAGAGATTTGTGAGATGTTAATACCGAGTTGCTATAATTGGCTATGTAAAGTTTTCTGAAGGTTTGAATATTATATTTTTCCCTGATAGCCGGCGTCTTATAGGTTCAAGAAAATATGGCTCTTTTATTTTTATTTCCTTTAAATTTTGTTTTTTTTTTAACTGAGCGAGGTGAATAGAACCTAAAACCTTCACCCGCAACAAGTACCTACAATGAAATAGAAAAAAAGATGAATGAATGACACGAGTGACATTGTCGATGGACATTGTCGTCATACCTTCGTAAAACTTTACATAGCCAATTGGGTAACTGATCAGCTTTTGTACATATCTACAATTCTACAATCAAGTTGTGATACCTGATAATTTTTAATTCCGGAAATGTTTTGCGAGATTACGATTTAGGCTCCAAAATTGTCTTAGATCGAACTCTAAATCTAGTACGGTCTCAAAAAGTTTGTACACAATTGGGTCCCTTTTCATAAACTATGTATGTCCAATTATGAACATCAGAAAAATAAGGTACGGGACGAGACAGACAGATAATCTCATTAAAGTGAAAATAATCCCTGTGGCAACTTACCGAAATTTGAAGTTTATGTGTAAGCTGGATACTTTCTTGCAATTGCTTATATTTGATCGCATTTTGTTTCACTCTATATGTCATAGATTCAAATACCCCTTCTTCTTCACTTATCTCAACAAAAATATTCTCGAACGAACATCGAAGCATCTTCATACTGACATAAATGAAGTCGAAAATTACTGATCGAATAATGTGACTGTAATTTATGCTATGTAAAAGAAAAAAATATGTGATGTAGACCTGTATGTCATACCAGGACTCTACTAAAGTACTATAAACTGCGCTAAAACTCAACGAAATAATTAGTATGGAAAATGACACTAGATACATAAGGTCGCTCAACCGACGCTGGCCCAAATCGAAATCCGCAAGACCATCGCTGACGACGTAGCGAGAGAAACATGGTGCTTCAACGAACAAAGATAACCACACGCAAGTAGTAAATTCTATAATAATAGCCGTTGTAATCCATGGCATGAAAAACAATTTCCCGCCAATGAAAAATAAAGAGACTAAACAACAGTATAGCTTTGTAAGAAATGACACAGTTTCAGAAAAGTTTAAAGGCATGTAATGTCCGAAGATTAGACGATATATTAAAATGTTTCGTAATGATACGTGTTTATGCAAACCATTACGAATTGATTCTATATATCCGGCAGTCAGCATCTTGACACCGGAAAAGTTATTGGCAAAAACCTTGCGGGAATGTTTAATAGCAGAATATCCTTGTAAACAATTGAATTGTTTGCAGAATTTCAGAGGACCACGAATAGATAACAACAAACCAGGACTGCCGCAAAATGCAGGACATCAAGCAAATAATATTTACAACTAAAAATGTTCTAGTGTAAATGAAGTAATGTAAGTAAAGACTCGTCTGCCTCGTGAAATGAATATTACTGGGATCAAGTATTGATTCATGATGACTTGTGCTGGTATTAATAAACTGATTACTTTGTGTATTACTAAGCAATATGTTCTAGTGCAATATTTTTCAGTTACATTTCAATTTACGTCATCAGCGCGTAGATTAAATTAAAATTGTCTGCGCCTTACTCTCCCCCTTTCTTTAAATAGATAGAAACTGGTCAGCTGCTTTTATCATTTTTGAATCTTGTGCTTATAACCGTATTGCTATTTGAATTTATAGAATTGCTAAATTTATTACAAAAATAAGATTCCCAGAAGAAAAAACGCCTAAAAATGAATGCCGAAAAGCTAGACTTTATGATAAATTGATAACCACTACTTAAATCAGAACAATTTATGTCTTGAACATTAGCATTCTCCGTTACAATTGCTTTAGACTTGGAGGAGGAAACAGTCAATAAGCAAATAAAGTAGTTCAGCTCTAGTATGTTCGTAATTGTCAAATAAAATATGTATTTATTATCTTTTACTTCCAGTGGTTCACATCACAAAAAGTTTTAAGCGAATCTTCTGGGCACCCTGCCCATTGACAGCGATTTCGGGCAAATATTTTATCTTTGATTATGTAGGTATGGATTTTATGTTTTATATTTATTATCGTAATTTTACAGTGAACAATTTCACAGAATTGTATGTCCTTACAATTTTGTAGAATTGTACGCTGGTTTTTTTTGTAGGATAGGTAACAGCCGTGCCTAAGCATAGGCGCGAGACAGTACTTACAAATTGCAAGCTCTGTAACCGTACCATGAGCTGTCGCGGCGTTTATAACACGCATTTTTCTATCCATCCCGCTCGTACTCGCATATTGGCGCGAACGAGCCGGATATACTCTTAATCGAAGGACACGAACACGAACTTGTAGATGACGATCGATCTTATGTTTTATTTCCAGTCCAAATTAGAGAATGCAAACCGAGTTTTATTTGAGATTCCAAACCTAACTCGTTATTAACCGGTTTTTTTGCTCATTTCGAAATCGGTTTTCATTCCATAAACCTCTTTTTTTTATGTGACGAAGGTAGACAACTGAGTTCTCAGTCCACCTGATGGAAAGCAGGAACTGAGGCCCATGGACATAGCGATCACAAAATCGCCTATGCGCTGCCTACCCTGAGGACTGAGGACTTAGATGGATTGCCTCTATCTATGCCAGTAATTTCACCAATTTTTTAAGTAAATAGGAACAGGATTTAACTTCGAATATTCACCATAATCTACATTAATTTATACAACTGCAGCAGGAACACAATGCAGGTGAAAGTGCAACTGATGTAAGTGATGAGTAGCGAGCTGTCCAGGGGGAGTACGCGGCAGAGGGACACGTGTGCTGGGCGCAGGCGCATGTACGTGAGGGCCGTCTTTATCGCCTGCGCGAGCTTCGGGTCTGAAAATGTGATTATAGATTAACAGTATATTTGCGTGACTCAGACAGGTGACGTGACGACAAAATGTAAAAAAAAACGCGTTGGTATAGTCCTTAATAAGGGTAATTTATTATTATAATATAGGCAATGTTTTGTTATCTAATTGGTCCAGTTTAAATTGGCACGTGTCGGTGCAATCTGTATGCAAAAACTACGACGCCGCAAATGGGTATGCCAGGTATCTTTTGTATGATGTATCACTGAAGCTTGTTAATGCCTAATGACTTTGTCATTTGTGTTGACATATTTATGGACTATTTATACGCTCACAGTCTAAGATCGATGTGAGTGAGATAAGACATGTCAGGGTAAATGTGCGGTCACCGGAGAGATATACCTAAATATTTAAATAAGGATACCTGATTGGTTCCGAAGTTCTTTTTCTAATATTGATTTAATCTTATCTGCTTCATTTGACATTAGTTCCGAAAATATCACGGGTGCACACGTCATCAATGAACTAAACGCATTTTCACACAATATTTCATGTAATGGTGCACTATTAGTCTGAAAAGGAATACATGTATTTGTCGTAAGTATATTGGCGCGTTTCGTGCTGATTTACACTAGACAGTAATAGCCCTAGCGGGAATATCCGAAACGTCGGCTAGGTAAAGTGGGCATCGGGTTAGGCCAAAACGGGTATGAGCTGAGGTAAGGGAGCACCCAAAGAGCAAGGGAGAGGGCTATGCTAGGAGTCTCTCTGCGAGATTGTATTGGAAATGTGGCCAAGGCTAGAACAGAATCCGATACACCTACGAAAGTAACAACAGCTTCTTCTGATAATACCTAATATGTACATATTTCGAGATGGTAGGTATCTTTATTTTGTTTGTAACTAATTTGTAAAGGCTTTTATAATTTCATTATAATAATGGCCCTATCATTATCATCATCATCATATCAGCCGAAAGACGTCCAATGCTGAACGTAGGCCTCCCCCAAAGATTGCCACAATGACCGGTCCTGCGCCACCCGCATCCAGCGGGGGGCCTACCCACGCTACGCCTTCCGGTACGTGGCCTATGGTACCTACTTAATATTATTTTCATCACACTTGCTGTCTAAGCGCGCCATTGCTTGCATGTATCGC
The DNA here is from genome assembly GCA_025490895.1 of Thaumatotibia leucotreta. NCBI lineage: Eukaryota > Metazoa > Arthropoda > Insecta > Lepidoptera > Tortricidae > Thaumatotibia > Thaumatotibia leucotreta. The sequence goes on from JALPQI010000100.1 coordinate 375,404, forward strand.
GGGAGTTAATAGAAAAGTGAAATTCAATGGGGAACATCACTTTTTCGAGAAATAGCAATTTTTCGCTTTCCCTTCATGTCCCGTAGTCAAGGGACGCTCTGTATTATCGCTACATATGTGACGACCTTAATGTATGCATGAACGACGATAACTTGGATTTTTACCTCATCCGATAAAACAACATTAATAACGAAGACGAAACTGAGGAGACGAAGCGCAAAAAGAATTAACTAGTTTTTTGCTCTGTGCGCGAGGCCCAAGGGCCTCGCGGGCCTCTCTTTTTGTCGGCTGGAGGGGTGGGGTATTGGAGATATTTTTTTTATTTTCTTTAATTTTTTTATTATTGATTTTGTATTATTTTCTAATTTTATCGCAGTTTTTGGGCTTTTGAGCTGGACTCCTGCAGCTCGGCCTTCGGCCTCGCGAGCTGTCAGGCCTCTGAGGGACGCTTCGGGCCTTCGGCCCTACGCGGAGCTCGGCCTTCGGCCTTCGCAGATTGTCGAAACGAATCGTCGGGCCTGCGGCCCTCCGATTCGTTTTCATGTTACACTTTTTCATTGAGTAGCATGGGGGTTCTGGACTCATGCAGCTCGGCCTTCGGCCTCGCGAGCTGGCGCGCCTGTGTTGGACGCTTCGGGCCTTCGGCCCTACGCGGAGCTCGGCCTTTGGCCTTCGCAGGTTGTCGAAACGAATCGTCGGGCCTGCGGCCCTCCGATTCGTTTTCAAGTTATACTTTTTCATTGAGTAGCATAGGAGTTCTGGACTCAAGCAGCTCGGCCTTCGGCCTCGCGAGCTAGCTCGCCTATGTTGGACGCTTCGGGCCTTCGGCCCTACGCGGAGCTCGGCCTTCGGCCTTCGCGGGTACGAAGCTTCGCCTTCGGGCCTTCGGCCCTCAGGCTCAGCTTAAATAGTTACACAGATTTTATTATAAGTAGAAAAGCTTTGTTTTCTCGCAGCTCGGCCTCCGGCCTCGCAGGCTACCGCGCCTCTATGGGACGCTCCGGGCCTTCGGCCCTACGCGGAGCTCGGCCTGCGGCCTTCGCTGGGGTTTGAAGCGAACCGTCGGGCCTGCGGCCCTCCGGTTCGCTTATTAAGACAGTTAGGAAGGGCAGTTTCACCGCGTGGGCTCGCCCGTCGGGCCTTCGGCCCTCGGGCTCGCGCGGAGGGCACCTCGATCTTGACGCTCCGGGCCTTCGGCCCTACGCGGAGCTCGGCCTTCGGCCTTCGCGGGCTTGACGCCTCGCCATCGGGCCTTCGGCCCTCAGGCTCGGCTTATTAAGACACTGGGGTTGTTGAACGCTTGGTAGCTCGATTTGCTCGGAGCTCGGCCTTCGGCCTCGCTTTAAATTACTTGGAGGTGACGCGCTTGGGCACTCGGGTCGAAGCTCCGGGCCTTCGGCCCTCCGCAAGGTCGGCCTTCGGCCTCCCACCCTGAAGCTCGCCCTTCGGGCTCGCTTAACTTAGATTTATATTGGTTCTGGTAATGTTCCGGCCCTCCTGCAGCGAGGCCTTCGGCCTCGCCCAAAATTACTGGGGTTGGGGACCCTCTTGGGCCCCGGGAGTGAAGCTCCGGGCCTTCGGCCCTCCGCGGGGTCGGCCTTCGGCCTCCCGGCCTGAAGCTCGCCCTTCGGGCTCGCTTAACTTACTTGGGATTTTGACTTTTTGTTCGGGGTCGCCGCCATCTTGGATTTTTTTCCAAATTTTTTTTCAGATTATCACTCCTGGGCCCAAATAATGCCCGCATGCCAAATTTCAGCGCGATCGGACCATTATTTCGAAAAATCCATACAAAATTTTTTTTGTGCAAAAAATCTGAAAAAAATTTTTTTGGAATCTGGAGAGCCCAAAAGTCACGCACAGCGATTTCCAGCTCGATCGGATGAAAAAAATTTTTTCGAAAAAAAAAAAAAATTTTTTTTGCAAAAATTTTTTGCCCACCTGACAGCTCTCGGGGTCCTCTATGACATTTGGTCGAGCACCCCCCACCTATCTCCCCCCGTTTAAGAGTTCCCATACAAACTTTGACAGGCCCTACGGCGGCCATCTTGGATCCGAGAATCACAAAAACACTTTTTCTTTAATCTAGGTCCCTCAGAGATTCTACCACAAAAAAATCCGGCTCGAAGGACCATTTTGAAAATTTGGTGCAAATTTTTTTTTTTTTTTTTGCAAAAATTTTTGCGGCTTTAAAAACTGTCGGCAGTTCCCTATGACATTTGGTCGAGCACCCCCCGTCTAACTTTCACCGTTGAGCCAGGCCGTCGAACATTTTTTGACCAGGGAGCAAATCCTGAAATGTCAGATTTTTCCCGGGGTCACCAGAGCGCCCTCTATGCAACCGTATATAACACTATACCCCACCATACCTCCTTCTGGGAGAACAATCGTATCAATCAGAAATCAGTCGGGCCTGCGGCCCTCCGGTTCGCTTATTAAGACAGTTAGGAAGGGCAGTTTCACCGCGTGGGCTCGCCCGTCGGGCCTTCGGCCCTCGGGCTCGCGCGGAGGGCACCTCGATCTTGACGCTCCGGGCCTTCGGCCCTACGCGGAGCTCGGCCTTCGGCCTTCGCGGGCTTGACGCCTCGCCATCGGGCCTTCGGCCCTCAGGCTCGGCTTATTAAGACACTGGGGTTGTTGAACGCTTGGTAGCTCGATTTGCTCGGAGCTCGGCCTTCGGCCTCGCTTTAAATTACTTGGAGGTGACGCGCTTGGGCACTCGGGTCGAAGCTCCGGGCCTTCGGCCCTCCGCAAGGTCGGCCTTCGGCCTCCCACCCTGAAGCTCGCCCTTCGGGCTCGCTTAACTTAGATTTATATTGGTTCTGGTAATGTTCCGGCCCTCCTGCAGCGAGGCCTTCGGCCTCGCCCAAAATTACTGGGGTTGGGGACCCTCTTGGGCCCCGGGAGTGAAGCTCCGGGCCTTCGGCCCTCCGCGGGGTCGGCCTTCGGCCTCCCGGCCTGAAGCTCGCCCTTCGGGCTCGCTTAACTTACTTGGGATTTTGACTTTTTGTTCGGGGTCGCCGCCATCTTGGATTTTTTTCCAAATTTTTTTTCAGATTATCACTCCTGGGCCCAAATAATGCCCGCATGCCAAATTTCAGCGCGATCGGACCATTATTTCGAAAAATCCATACAAAATTTTTTTTGTGCAAAAAATCTGAAAAAAATTTTTTTGGAATCTGGAGAGCCCAAAAGTCACGCACAGCGATTTCCAGCTCGATCGGATGAAAAAAATTTTTTCGAAAAAAAAAAAAAATTTTTTTTGCAAAAATTTTTTGCCCACCTGACAGCTCTCGGGGTCCTCTATGACATTTGGTCGAGCACCCCCCACCTATCTCCCCCCGTTTAAGAGTTCCCATACAAACTTTGACAGGCCCTACGGCGGCCATCTTGGATCCGAGAATCACAAAAACACTTTTTCTTTAATCTAGGTCCCTCAGAGATTCTACCACAAAAAAATCCGGCTCGAAGGACCATTTTGAAAATTTGGTGCAAATTTTTTTTTTTTTTTTTGCAAAAATTTTTGCGGCTTTAAAAACTGTCGGCAGTTCCCTATGACATTTGGTCGAGCACCCCCCGTCTAACTTTCACCGTTGAGCCAGGCCGTCGAACATTTTTTGACCAGGGAGCAAATCCTGAAATGTCAGATTTTTCCCGGGGTCACCAGAGCGCCCTCTATGCAACCGTATATAACACTATACCCCACCATACCTCCTTCTGGGAGAACAATCGTATCAATCAGAAATCAGTCGGGCCTGCGGCCCTCCGGTTCGCTTATTAAGACAGTTAGGAAGGGCAGTTTCACCGCGTGGGCTCGCCCGTCGGGCCTTCGGCCCTCGGGCTCGCGCGGAGGGCACCTCGATCTTGACGCTCCGGGCCTTCGGCCCTACGCGGAGCTCGGCCTTCGGCCTTCGCGGGCTTGACGCCTCGCCATCGGGCCTTCGGCCCTCAGGCTCGGCTTATTAAGACACTGGGGTTGTTGAACGCTTGGTAGCTCGATTTGCTCGGAGCTCGGCCTTCGGCCTCGCTTTAAATTACTTGGAGGTGACGCGCTTGGGCACTCGGGTCGAAGCTCCGGGCCTTCGGCCCTCCGCAAGGTCGGCCTTCGGCCTCCCACCCTGAAGCTCGCCCTTCGGGCTCGCTTAACTTAGATTTATATTGGTTCTGGTAATGTTCCGGCCCTCCTGCAGCGAGGCCTTCGGCCTCGCCCAAAATTACTGGGGTTGGGGACCCTCTTGGGCCCCGGGAGTGAAGCTCCGGGCCTTCGGCCCTCCGCGGGGTCGGCCTTCGGCCTCCCGGCCTGAAGCTCGCCCTTCGGGCTCGCTTAACTTACTTGGGATTTTGACTTTTTGTTCGGGGTCGCCGCCATCTTGGATTTTTTTCCAAATTTTTTTTCAGATTATCACTCCTGGGCCCAAATAATGCCCGCATGCCAAATTTCAGCGCGATCGGACCATTATTTCGAAAAATCCATACAAAATTTTTTTTGTGCAAAAAATCTGAAAAAATTTTTTTTGGAATCTGGAGAGCCCAAAAGTCACGCACAGCGATTTCCAGCTCGATCGGATGAAAAAAATTTTTTCGAAAAAAAAAAAAAATTTTTTTTGCAAAAATTTTTTGCCCACCTGACAGCTCTCGGGGTCCTCTATGACATTTGGTCGAGCACCCCCCACCTATCTCCCCCCGTTTAAGAGTTCCCATACAAACTTTGACGGGCCCTACGGCGGCCATCTTGGATTCGAGAATCACAAAAACACTTTTTCTTTAATCTAGGACCCTCAGAGATTCTACCACAAAAAAATCCGGCTCGAAGGACCATTTTGAAAATTAAGTGCAAAAATTTTTTTTTTTTTTTTGAAAAATTTTTGCGGCTTTAAAAACTGTCAGCAGTTCCCTATGACATTTGGTCGAGCACTCCCCGTCTAACTTTCACCGTTGAGCCAGGCCGTCGAACATTTTTTGACCAGGGAGCAAATCCTGAAATGTCAGATTTTTCCCTAGGTCACCGGCGCGCCCTCTATACGACGGTATATAACACTAACCCCTACCGTAACTCCTTCCGGGAGAACAATCATGTCATTCAGAAATGAGTGGTAATGCAGCTATATATATTATTAACTAGTTTTTTGCTCTGTGCGCGAGGCCCAAGGGCCTCGCGGGCCTCTCTTTTTGTCGACTGGAGGAGTGGAGGACTCGAGATTTATTTTTTATTTTCTTTAATTTTTTTATTATTGTTTTTGTATTATTTTTTAATTATGTTGCAGTTTTGGGCTTTTGAGCTGGACTCCTGCAGCTCGGCCTTCGGCCTCGCGAGCTGTCAGGCCTCTGAGGGACGCTTCGGGCCTTCGGCCCTACGCGGAGCTCGGCCTTCGGCCTTCGCAGATTGTCGAAACGAATCGTCGGGCCTGCGGCCCTCCGATTCGTTTTCATGTTACACTTTTTCATTGAGTAGCATGGGGGTTCTGGACTCAAGCAGCTCGGCCTTCGGCCTCGCGAGCTGGCGCGCCTGTGTTGGACGCTTCGGGCCTTCGGCCCTACGCGGAGCTCGGCCTTCGGCCTTCGCAGGTTGTCGAAACGAATCGTCGGGCCTGCGGCCCTCCGATTCGTTTTCATGTTACACTCTTTTCATTGAGTAGCATGGATGCCTTGGACTCCTGCAGCTCGGCCTTCGGCCTCGCGAGCTGTAACGCCTCTGAGGGACGCTTCGGGCCTTCGGCCCTACGCGGAGCTCGGCCTTCGGCCTTCGCAGATTGTCGAAACGAATCGTCGGGCCTGCGGCCCTCCGATTCGTTTTCATGTTACACTTTTTCATTGAGTAGCATGGGGGTTCTGGACTCAAGCAGCTCGGCCTTCGGCCTCGCGAGCTGGCGCGCCTGTGTTGGACGCTTCGGGCCTTCGGCCCTACGCGGAGCTCGGCCTTCGGCCTTCGCAGGTTGTCGAAACGAATCGTCGGGCCTGCGGCCCTCCGATTCGTTTTCATGTTACACTCTTTTCATTGAGTAGCATGGATGCCTTGGACTCCTGCAGCTCGGCCTTCGGCCTCGCGAGCTGTAACGCCTCTGAGGGACGCTTCGGGCCTTCGGCCCTACGCGGAGCTCGGCCTTCGGCCTTCGCAGATTGTCGAAACGAATCGTCGGGCCTGCGGCCCTCCGATTCGTTTACATGTTACACTTTTTCATTGCGTAGCATGGGAACACTGGACTCTGGCAGCTCGGCCTTCGGCCTCGCGAGCTGGCGCGCCTGTGTTGGACGCTTCGGGCCTTCGGCCCTACGCGGAGCTCGGCCTTCGGCCTTCGCGGCTACGAAGCTTCGCCTTCGGGCCTTCGGCCCTCAGGCTCAGCTTATATAGTTACTCAGATTTTATTATACGTAGAAAAGCTTTACTTTCTCGCAGCTCGGCCTCCGGCCTCGCAGGCTACCGCGCCCCTATGGGACGCTCCGGGCCTTCGGCCCTACGCGGAGCTCGGCCTACGGCCTTCACTGGGGTTCGAAGCGAACCGTCGGGCCTGCGGCCCTCCGGTTCGCTTATTAACACAGTTAGGAAGGGCAGTTTCACCGCGTGGGCTCGCCCGTCGGGCCTTCGGCCCTCGGGCTCGCGCGGAGAGCACCTCGATCGTGACGCTCCGGGCCTTCGGCCCTACGCGGAGCTCGGCCTGCGGCCTTCGCGGGCTTGACGCCTCGCCATCGGGCCTTCGGCCCTCAGGCTCGGCTTATTAAGATACTGGGGTTGTTGAACGCTTGGTAGCTCGATTTGCTCGGAGCTCGGCCTTCGGCCTCGTTTTAAATTACTTGGAGGTGACGCGCTTGGGCCCTCGGGGTGAAGCTCCGGGCCTTCGGCCCTCCGCGAGGTCGGCCTTCGGCCTCCCACCCTGAAGCTCGCCCTTCGGGCTCGCTTAACATAGATTTATATTGGTTCTGGTAATGTTCCGGCCCTCCTGCAGCGAGGCCTTCGGCCTCGCCCAAAATTACTGGGGTTCGGGACCCCCATGGGCCCCGGGAGTGAAGCTCCGGGCCTTCGGCCCTCCGCGGGGTCGGCCTTCGGCCTCCCGGCCTGAAGCTCGCCCTTCGGGCTCGCTTAACTTACTTGGGATTTTGACTTTTTGTTCGGGGTCGCCGCCATCTTGGATTTTTTTCAAAATTTTTTTTCAGATTATCATTCCTGGGCCCAAATAATGCCCGCATGCCAAATTTCAGCGCGATCGGACCATTATTTCGAAAAATCCATACAAAATTTTTTTTGTGCAAAAAATCTGAAAAAATTTTTTTTGGAATCTGGAGAGCCCAAAAGTCACGCACAGCGATTTCCAGTTCGATCGGATAAAAAAATTTTTTTCGAAAAAAAAAAAAAATTTTTTTTGCAAAATTTTTTTGCCCACCTGAAAGCTCTCGGGGTCCTCTATGACATTTGGTCGAGCACCCCCCACCTATCTCCCCCCGTTTAAGAGTTCCCATACAAACTTTGACGGGCCCTACGGCGGCCATCTTGGATCCGAGAATCACAAAAACACTTTTTCTTTAATCTAGGTCCCTCAGAGATTCTACCACAAAAAAATCCGGCTCGAAGGACCATTTTGAAATTTGAGTGCAAAATTTTTTTTTTTTTTTTGCAAAAATTTTTGTGGCTTTAAAAACTGTCAGCAGTTCCCTATGACATTTGGTCGAGCACCCCCCGTCTAACTTTCACCGTTGAGCCAGGCCGTCGAACATTTTTTGACCAGGGAGCAAATCCTGAAATGTCAGATTTTTCCCTAGGTCACAAGAGCGCCCTCTATGCAACCGTATATAACACTAACCCCCACCAATACTCCTTCTGGGAGAACAATCATGTCATTCAGAAATGAGTGGTAATGCAGCTATATATATTATTAACTAGTTTTTTGCTCTGTGCGCGAGGCCCAAGGGCCTCGCGGGCCTCTCTTTTTGTCGACTGGACGAGTGGAGGACTCGAGATTTATTTTTTATTTTCTTTAATTTTTTTATTATTGTTTTTGTATTATTTTCTACTTTTATCGCAGTTTTTGGGCTTTTGAGCTGGACTCCTGCAGCTCGGCCTTCGGCCTCGCGAGCTGTCACGCCTCTGAGGGACGCTTCGGGCCTTCGGCCCTACGCGGAGCTCGGCCTTCGGCCTTCGCAGATTGTCGAAACGAATCGTCGGGCCTGCGGCCCTCCGATTCGTTTTCATGTTACACTTTTTCATTGAGTAGCATGGATGCCTTGGACTCCTGCAGCTCGGCCTTCGGCCTCGCGAGCTGGCGCGCCTGTGTTGGACGCTTCGGGCCTTCGGCCCTACGCGGAGCTCGGCCTTCGGCCTTCGCAGGTTGTCGAAACGAATCGTCGGGCCTGCGGCCCTCCGATTCGTTTTCAAGTTACACTTTTTCATTGAGTAGCATGGATGCGTTGGACTCCTGCAGCTCGGCCTTCGGCCTCGCGAGCTGTCGCACCTCTGAGGGACGCTTCGGGCCTTCGGCCCTACGCGGAGCTCGGCCTTCGGCCTTCGCAGCTACGAAGCTTCGCCTTCGGGCCTTCGGCCCTCAGGCTCAGCTTATATAGTTACACAGGTTTTATTATACGTAGAAAAGCTTTGTTTTCTCGCAGCTCGGCTTCCGGCCTCGCAGGCTACCGAGCCTCTATGGGACGCTCCGGGCCTTCGGCCCTACGCGGAGCTCGGCCTGCGGCCTTCGCTGGGGTTCGAAGCGAACCGTCGGGCCTGCGGCCCTCCGGTTCGCTTATTAAGACAGTTAGGAAGGGCAATTTCACCGCGTGGGCTCGCCCGTCGGGCCTTCGGCCCTCGGGCTCGCGCGGAGAGCACCTCGATCGTGACGCTCCGGGCCTTCGGCCCTACGCGGAGCTCGGCCTTCGGCCTTCGCGGGCTTGACGCCTCGCCATCGGGCCTTCGGCCCTCAGGCTCGGCTTATTAAGATACTGGGGTTGTTGAACGCTTGGTAGCTCGATTTGCTCGGAGCTCGGCCTTCGGCCTCGCTTTAAATTACTTGGAGGTGACGCGCTTGGGCCCTCGGGGTGAAGCTCCGGGCCTTCGGCCCTCCGCGAGGTCGGCCTTCGGCCTCCCACCCTGATGCTCGCCCTTCGGGCTCGCTTAACATAGATTTATATTGGTTCTGGTAATGTTCCGGCCCTCCTGCAGCGAGGCCTTCGGCCTCGCCCAAAATTACTGGGGTTCGGGACCCCCTTGGGCCCCGGAAGTGAAGCTCCGGGCCTTCGGCCCTCCGCGGGGTCGGCCTTCGGCCTCCCGGCCTGAAGCTCGCCCTTCGGGCTCGCTTAACTTACTTGGGATTTTGACTTTTTGTTCGGGGTCGCCGCCATCTTGAATTTTTTTCCAAATTTTTTTTCAGATTATCACTCCTGGGCCCAAATAATGCCCGCATGCCAAATTTCAGCTTCGCCGGTTCGCTTATTAAGACAGTCAGGAAGGGCAGTTTCACCGCGTGGGCTCGCCCGTCGGGCCTTCGGCCCTCGGGCTCGCGCGGAGAGCACCTCGATCGTGACGCTCCGGGCCTTCGGCCCTACGCGGAGCTCGGCCTTCGGCCTTCGCAGGCTTGACGCCTCGCCATCGGGCCTTCGGCCCTCAGGCTCGGCTTATTAAGATACTGGGGTTGTTGAACGCTTGGTAGCTCGATTTGCTCGGAGCTCGGCCTTCGGCCTCGCTTTAAATTACTTGGGGGTGACGCGCTTGGGCACTCGGGTCGAAGCTCCGGGCCTTCGGCCCTCCGCAAGGTCGGCCTTCGGCCTCCCACCCTGAAGCTCGCCCTTCGGGCTCGCTTAACATAGATTTATATTGGTTCTGGTAATGTTCCGGCCCTCCTGCAGCGAGGCCTTCGGCCTCGCCCAAAATTACTGGAGTTCGGGCCCCCTTGGGCCCCGGGAGTGAAGCTCCGGGCCTTCGGCCCTCCGCGGGGTCGGCCTTCGGCCTCCCGGCCTGAAGCTCGCCCTTCGGGCTCGCTTAACTTACTTAGGATTTTGACTTTTTGTTCGGGGTGTCCGCCATCTTGGATTTTTTTCCAATTTTTTTTTCAGATTATCACTCCTGGGCCCAAATTATGCCCGCATGCCAAATTTCAGCGCGATCGGACCATTATTTCGAAAAATCCATACAAAATTTTTTTTGTGCAAAAAATCTGAAAAAATTTTTTTCGGAATCAGGACAGCCCAAAAATCACGCTCAGCGATTTCCAGCTCGATCGGATGAAAAAAAATTTTTCGAAAAAAAAAAAAAATTTTTTTTGCAAAAATTTTTTGCCCATCGAATGGCTCTCGGGGTCCTCTATGACATTTGGTCGAGCACCCCCCACCTATCTCCCCCCGTTTAAGAGTTCCCATACAAACTTTGACGGGCCCTACGGCGGCCATCTTGGATCCGAGAATCACAAAAACACTTTTTCTTTAATCTAGGACCCTCGGAGATTCTACCACAAAAAAATCCGGCTCGAAGGACCATTTTGAAAATTTGGTGCAAAATTTTTTTTTTTTTTCGGCAAAAATTTTTGCGGCTCTAAAAACTGTCAGCAGTTCCCTATGACATTTGGTCGAGCACCCCCCACCTAGGTCTCACCGTTTAGCCAGGCCGTCGAACATTTTTTGACCAGGGAGCGAATCCTGAAATGTCAGATTTTTCCCTAGGTCACCGGCGCGCCCTCTATACGACGGTATATAACACTAACCCCTACCGTAACTCCTTCCGGGAGAACAATCATGTCATTCAGAAATGAGTGGTAATGCAGCTATATATATTATTAACTAGTTTTTTGCTCTGTGCGCGAGGCCCAAGGGCCTCGCGGGCCTCTCTTTTTGTCGACTGGACGAGTGGAGGACTCGAGATTTATTTTTTATTTTCTTTAATTTTTTTATTATTGTTTTTGTATTATTTTCTACTTTTATCGCAGTTTTTGGGCTTTTGAGCTGGACTCCTGCAGCTCGGCCTTCGGCCTCGCGAGCTGTCACGCCTCTGAGGGACGCTTCGGGCCTTCGGCCCTACGCGGAGCTCGGCCTTCGGCCTTCGCAGATTGTCGAAACGAATCGTCGGGCCTGCGGCCCTCCGATTCGTTTTCATGTTACACTTTTTCATTGAGTAGCATGGATGCCTTGGACTCCTGCAGCTCGGCCTTCGGCCTCGCGAGCTGGCGCGCCTGTGTTGGACGCTTCGGGCCTTCGGCCCTACGCGGAGCTCGGCCTTCGGCCTTCGCAGGTTGTCGAAACGAATCGTCGGGCCTGCGGCCCTCCGATTCGTTTTCAAGTTACACTTTTTCATTGAGTAGCATGGATGCGTTGGACTCCTGCAGCTCGGCCTTCGGCCTCGCGAGCTGTCGCACCTCTGAGGGACGCTTCGGGCCTTCGGCCCTACGCGGAGCTCGGCCTTCGGCCTTCGCAGCTACGAAGCTTCGCCTTCGGGCCTTCGGCCCTCAGGCTCAGCTTATATAGTTACACAGGTTTTATTATACGTAGAAAAGCTTTGTTTTCTCGCAGCTCGGCTTCCGGCCTCGCAGGCTACCGAGCCTCTATGGGACGCTCCGGGCCTTCGGCCCTACGCGGAGCTCGGCCTGCGGCCTTCGCTGGGGTTCGAAGCGAACCGTCGGGCCTGCGGCCCTCCGGTTCGCTTATTAAGACAGTTAGGAAGGGCAATTTCACCGCGTGGGCTCGCCCGTCGGGCCTTCGGCCCTCGGGCTCGCGCGGAGAGCACCTCGATCGTGACGCTCCGGGCCTTCGGCCCTACGCGGAGCTCGGCCTTCGGCCTTCGCGGGCTTGACGCCTCGCCATCGGGCCTTCGGCCCTCAGGCTCGGCTTATTAAGATACTGGGGTTGTTGAACGCTTGGTAGCTCGATTTGCTCGGAGCTCGGCCTTCGGCCTCGCTTTAAATTACTTGGAGGTGACGCGCTTGGGCCCTCGGGGTGAAGCTCCGGGCCTTCGGCCCTCCGCGAGGTCGGCCTTCGGCCTCCCACCCTGATGCTCGCCCTTCGGGCTCGCTTAACATAGATTTATATTGGTTCTGGTAATGTTCCGGCCCTCCTGCAGCGAGGCCTTCGGCCTCGCCCAAAATTACTGGGGTTCGGGACCCCCTTGGGCCCCGGAAGTGAAGCTCCGGGCCTTCGGCCCTCCGCGGGGTCGGCCTTCGGCCTCCCGGCCTGAAGCTCGCCCTTCGGGCTCGCTTAACTTACTTGGGATTTTGACTTTTTGTTCGGGGTCGCCGCCATCTTGAATTTTTTTCCAAATTTTTTTTCAGATTATCACTCCTGGGCCCAAATAATGCCCGCATGCCAAATTTCAGCTTCGCCGGTTCGCTTATTAAGACAGTCAGGAAGGGCAGTTTCACCGCGTGGGCTCGCCCGTCGGGCCTTCGGCCCTCGGGCTCGCGCGGAGAGCACCTCGATCGTGACGCTCCGGGCCTTCGGCCCTACGCGGAGCTCGGCCTTCGGCCTTCGCAGGCTTGACGCCTCGCCATCGGGCCTTCGGCCCTCAGGCTCGGCTTATTAAGATACTGGGGTTGTTGAACGCTTGGTAGCTCGATTTGCTCGGAGCTCGGCCTTCGGCCTCGCTTTAAATTACTTGGGGGTGACGCGCTTGGGCACTCGGGTCGAAGCTCCGGGCCTTCGGCCCTCCGCAAGGTCGGCCTTCGGCCTCCCACCCTGAAGCTCGCCCTTCGGGCTCGCTTAACATAGATTTATATTGGTTCTGGTAATGTTCCGGCCCTCCTGCAGCGAGGCCTTCGGCCTCGCCCAAAATTACTGGAGTTCGGGCCCCCTTGGGCCCCGGGAGTGAAGCTCCGGGCCTTCGGCCCTCCGCGGGGTCGGCCTTCGGCCTCCCGGCCTGAAGCTCGCCCTTCGGGCTCGCTTAACTTACTTAGGATTTTGACTTTTTGTTCGGGGTGTCCGCCATCTTGGATTTTTTTCCAATTTTTTTTTCAGATTATCACTCCTGGGCCCAAATTATGCCCGCATGCCAAATTTCAGCGCGATCGGACCATTATTTCGAAAAATCCATACAAAATTTTTTTTGTGCAAAAAATCTGAAAAAATTTTTTTCGGAATCAGGACAGCCCAAAAATCACGCTCAGCGATTTCCAGCTCGATCGGATGAAAAAAAATTTTTCGAAAAAAAAAAAAAATTTTTTTTGCAAAAATTTTTTGCCCATCGAATGGCTCTCGGGGTCCTCTATGACATTTGGTCGAGCACCCCCCACCTATCTCCCCCCGTTTAAGAGTTCCCATACAAACTTTGACGGGCCCTACGGCGGCCATCTTGGATCCGAGAATCACAAAAACACTTTTTCTTTAATCTAGGACCCTCGGAGATTCTACCACAAAAAAATCCGGCTCGAAGGACCATTTTGAAAATTTGGTGCAAAATTTTTTTTTTTTTTCGGCAAAAATTTTTGCGGCTCTAAAAACTGTCAGCAGTTCCCTATGACATTTGGTCGAGCACCCCCCACCTAGGTCTCACCGTTTAGCCAGGCCGTCGAACATTTTTTGACCAGGGAGCGAATCCTGAAATGTCAGATTTTTCCCTAGGTCACCGGCGCGCCCTCTATACGACTGTATATAACACTAACCCCTACCGTAACTCCTTCTGGGAGAACAATCATGTCATTCAGAAATGAGTGGTAATGCAGCTATATATATTATTAATTAATATCTGAAATAATATTACTTAGCTATATAATAGTATTACAATAATTATGATTACTTTATTATAATTTAAAGAAGAGAATTGTGAGATGTGATGTTAATACCGAGTTGCTATAATTGGCTATGTAAAGTTTTCTGAAGGTATGAATACTATATTTTTCCCTGATAGCCGGCGTCTTAAAGGTTCAAGAAAATGTGGCTCTTTTATTTTTATTTCCTATAAATTTTGAATATTTTTTTTAACTGAGCGAGGTGAAATAGAGCCTAATACGTTCACCCGCAACAAGTACCTACAATAAAATAGAAAAAAAGATGAATGAATGACACGAGTGACATTGTCGTTGGACATTATCGTCATAACTTCGGAAACCTTTACATTGCCAGTTGGGTACCTGATCAGCTTTTGTACATATCTACAATTCTACAATCAAGTTGTGATACCTGGATGCTTAGCCAAGTTGCCAATCGCTAGCGCTTAGTAGCGTATCGTAGTTTTCCCTCTCTGTCACTATTTCATATTAGTGTGACAAAGACAGTTAGCTGCCTTTCGCTTACGATTGACGATGAAGCGCTAGCGATTGGCAACTTGTCTAAGCACCCTGATAATTTTGAATTCCGGAAATGTTTTGCGAGATTAGGATTTAGGCTCCAAAATTGTCTAAGATCGAACTCTAAATCTAGTTCGGTCTCAAAAAAATTGTACACAATTGGGTCCCTTTTCATAAACTATGTATGTCCAATTATGAACATCAGAAAAATAATGGTACGGGACGAGACAGACAGATAATCTCATTAAAGTGAAAATAATCCCTGTGGCAACTTACCGAAATTTGAAGTTTATGTGTAAGCTGGATACTTTCTTGCAATTGCTTATATTTGATCGCATTTTGTTTCACTCTGTATGTCATAGATTCAAATACCCCTTCTTCTTCACTTATCTCAACAAAGATATTCTCGAACGAACATCGAAGCATCTTCATACTGACATAAATGAAGTCGAAAATTACTGATCGAATAATATGACTGTAATTTATGCTATGTAAAAGAAAAAAATATGTGATGTAGACCTGTATGTCATACCAGGATTCTACTAACGTACTATAAACTGCGCTAAAACTCAACGAAATAATTAGTAAGGAAAATGACGCTGGCCCAAATCGAAATCCGCAAGACCATCGCTGACGACGTAGCGAGAGAAACATGGTGCTTCAACAAATAAAGATAACCACACGCAAGTAGTAAATTCTATAATAATAGCTGTTGTAATCCATGGCATGAAAAACAATTTCCCTCCAATGAAAAATAAAGGGACTAAAAACAGTATAGCTTTGTAAGAAATGACACAGTTTCAGAAAAGTTTAAAGGCATGTAATGTCCGAAGATTAGACGATTTATTAAAATGTTTCGTAATGATACGTGTTTATGCAAACCATTACGAATTGATTCTATATATCCGGCAGTCGGCATCTTGACACCGGAAAACTTATTGGCAAAAACCTTGCGGGAATGTTTAATAGCAGAATATCCTTGTAAACAATTGAATTGTTTGCAGAATTTCAGAGGACCACGAATAGATAACCACAAACCAGGACTGCCGCAAAATGCAGGACATCAAGCAAATAATATTTACAACTAAAAATGTTCTAGTGTAAATAAAGTACTTAACCTCGTGAGGCCCTATGTCATATATATATTACATGACATTTTGACTTTATAGATATAGTGTCAAAGTTAAAATTCGGTTGAAGTAAGTGACGTCACCAGGCCTCAGGAGGTAATGCAAGTAAAGACTCGTCTGCCTCGTGAAATGAATATTACTGGGATCAAGTATTGATTCATGATGACTTGTGCTGGTATTAATAAACTGATTACTTTGTGTATTACTAAGCAATATGTTCTGTGGCCTATTTCACCATAATTACAAGTCTGACAATTGTAAAATATCACTGTTACTGACGTCACAGGCCTCCGTAGGCTACAACTACCGCTTACTATCGGACGACCCATGTGCTTGTTTGCCACCAACATAAAATTATTAGTAATAACGTTATTAAAACGTCAAAAAACTGCTTTTTATTTTCCGAAACCCGTGACAATTGTCGCAAGGTTTAGTACAATTTTCATTAAATCTTGACATGAGGTCCGGCTTATGTCGGAATTTCACTACAATTGTCGTGTTTTTTGTGACAATTGTAATTTTGCTTCGCAAAAAGTAGTTATTTACTGCTGATTTATTAATGTTCCTGCACTACATTTTATGTTGGTGGCAAACAAACGCACAGACCTTCCGATAGTAAGCGGTAACTGTAGCCTATAGACGCCCCCAATTGGAGAAACAGTAATTTTACAATTGTAGCATTTGTCAAGGTGGTGAAATTGGGGCCTGGTGTAATATTTTCAGTTACATTTCAATTTACGTCATCAGCGCGTAGATTAAATTTAAATTGTCTGCGCCTTACTCTCCCCCTTTCTTTAAATAGATAGAAACTGGTCAGCTGCTTTTATCATTTTTGAATCTTGTGCTTATAACCGTATTGCTATTTGAATTTATAGAATTGCTAAATTTATTACAAAAATAAGATTCCCAGAAGAAGAAACGCCTAAAAATGAATGCCGAAAAGCTAGACTTTATGATAAATTGATAACCACTACTTAAATCAGAACAGTTTATGTCTTGAACACGAGGATTCTCCGTTACAATTGCTTTAGACTTGGAGGAGGAAACAGTCAATAAGCAAATAAAGTAGTTCAGCTCTAGTATGTTCGTAATTGTCAAATAAAATATGTATTTATTATCTTTTACTTCCAGTGGTTCACATCACAAAAAGTTTCAAGCGAATCTTCTGGGCACCCTGCCCATTGACAGCGATTTCGGGCAAATATTTTATCTTTGATTATGTATTTAGCTATGGATTTTATGTTTTATATTTATATCATAATTTTACAGCGAACAATTTCACAGAATTGTATGTCCTTACAATTTTGTAGAATTGTACGCTGGTTTTTTTTGTAGGATAGGTAACAGACGTACCAAAGCATAGGCGCGAGACAGTACTTACAAATTGCAAGCTCTGTAACCGTACCATGAGCTGCCGCGGCGTTTATAACACGCATTTACTTTCTATCCATCTCGCTCGTACTCGCATATTTGCGCGAACGAGCCGGATATACTCTAAAGGTGGCGACTGACTTGTAACGTTTGCTTGTAATGTATCGTTCAAAGCGAGCATGTTGCATTACAGTTACATTACAGCTATGCGGCGAACGCTCATCGTGAGCGCTCTGTTCATTTGTGCTCCGTCTATTTAAAAATTGCAGATATGGAGGTCGCGTGTGCTTCACTTATTTTACTAAGTTATTGTTATATGAAAAACAAGAAGAAAAAGATGAAACGATATTGGATATCTACTTTGTACAAAAGAAGGAACAGCGACACGAATATAATAAATTTTCTTTGGAATCAAGAGTTTACTGGTCAATACAGTGTTCTTTATTTTTGCTTTCTCTCTTCTTAGTGGGGCAAGTAAACTAGTATTTTTTTTCATCACACTTGCTGTCTAAGCGTGCCATTGCTTGCGTGCGTAGCGGGAGTAATAGAAAAGTGAAATTCCCAAGGGAGTAATAGAAATTTCAGTACGTCGTGTAATAATATTATGCAGTGGCGTGCACTCCATATAGGCAAATAGGCACTGCCTACCCTAGCAGAACAGCATCTACATAATATGTAGACGAAAAAGTATATTATTCATCATAATAATTTGTCATGTTTTCTGAAAGAAATCCACATAAATATTTATATTAACGGAGCTCGCGGCGATTTAAATTTGCGCGCGCGCTAGCTAGCCTAGCGCGCGGCTGCCCAAGCCCCATCTGGGGTAAGGCAACGGCGATCGGAGCCTACAAAAACACACACACTCACACAGTGCGTTTGTGTAGACATGTCCGAGAACTATATACATATTTTTGCCCAGTGCACACGAAGATAGAAAATATACGCACACAATCAAAATAATAGGCTGCGCCTAGGCACCATACGTGCGAGAGGGACGGCCAATGTCGGTCTCTCTCTGACTAACCGAGCCTCGAGATGTAATACGACTAATTTTAAGAACTCTCCTACGTTGCAATTTTTACTTGAAGTGAGAGGCATTACATTCTGTCAGGTTTATTTGTTTACAAACAGTCGGTTTTGATTTTTGCGATACAGGTTTGAGGTTAATCAGTAGAAAATCTATCAAAACAAAACTCATTCATTGTTATATTAATACAGTTCGGTTCTGAGCGATTTTTTTTAAGTTTATTTTCATGTAAGTGTTGTGACTTGTGTCTGTGCGTGACTGAATTATGCTATGAGAATAAATTGTGAATACCTAGTTAGTTGATGCTGACTGTTGTATGTCTAGCGTGTCTACGAAGTTGATTTTCAGCGGACTTAGCAAGTTAACAATAAAACGAAAGAAGTTAGCAGGTACGTGTAATTATTTCAAAAGTCGATGTATTCTGTACTCGGAAATTGTACTTATAACATTAATGAACATTGTATTTTAGCTATTTCACTCGTTAAGTATTGTACTTATATTTCGAATTCTCCGATGATTAATGCTACGCATATTTAAAAACCTTTCACTCTTCTTTAGAAAACATGAGCGATTTGAAAAGCATTAGGACGTTAACAAAAGTCGGCGGTCGAGATATAAGACTTAGTTATTGTCGCAAGCTATACCTAGACTCTTTTACTTTACTCAAGTCTATCTACTTGTGAGTTTGCAATGCGATGGTCAATAAAAAAAAATTGCCTACCCTAACTAAAAACCCTGTGCACGCCACTGATATTATGTCTTAAAACTTAAATTTTGTCGGCAAGTGTGATGAAAAACATTGTATGCATCACGATCGGTAAGCGGAATACTAGCTCGAGTCATAAAAGCCCTCCGCCTAACAGTGTCGGGCTTCTAACACTCTCGTTAGTAATTCCGTACTTACCTCCCTTGATGCACAATGTACTATTCTTGGCCTCATCAGCCGTAATTTGCATTTCGTCAGATAATTCTTTCCACGTATGGTTTTTTTTAATTTATTGAAATGATCTTTATTCGTGGGATCCCCCCACAGTATTTCCTGTTCTTTGTATTTGTCAATAAATGATAAAACTTTCTCTCTATCCCATTCCATATTTCGTTTTTTATTAAAATCCAGTTCACAAACAAAATGACGGTAGAAATGCTCTCGTGGCTACCAGCGAACCTGTACTGACTTGTAATGTAACAATCAAAGGGATTCGCGAAAAAACCGACAGCCGAGTGGAGCACGCGGTGCTCGCGGCGAGCGGCTCGGCTCGCTGCACTGACTGTTGTAATGCTCGTGTTGTATCACGTTACATTACACCAAAATGTTACTAGTCAGTCGCCACCTTTAATCGAAGGACACGAACACGAACTTGTAGATGACGATCGATCGTATGTTTTATTTCCAGTCCAAATTAGAGAATGCAAACTGAGTTTTATTTGAGATTCCGAACCTAACTCGTTATTAACCGGTTTTTTTACTCATTTCAAAATCGGTTTTCATTCCATAAACCTCTTTTTTTTATGTGACGAAGGTAGACAACTGAGCTCTCAGTCCACCTGATGGAAAGCAGGAACTGAGGCCCATGGACATAGCGATCACAAAATCGCCTATGCGCTGCCTACCCTGAGGACTGAGGACTTAGATGGATCGCTTCTATCTATGCCAGTAATTTCATCAATTTTTTAAGTAAATAGGAACAGGATTTAACTTCGAATATTCACCATAATCTACATGAATTTATACAACTGCAGCAGGAACACAATGCAGGTGAAAGTGCAACTGATGTAAGTGATGAGCAGCGAGCTATCCAGGGGGAATACGCGGCAGAGGGACACGTGTGCTGGGCGCAGGCGCATGTACGTGAGGGCCGTCTTTATCGCCTGCGCGAGCTTCGGATCTGAAAATGTGATTATAGATTAACATATATTTGCGTCACTCGGACAGGTGACGACAAAATGTAAAAAAACGCGTTGGTGTAGTCCATAATAAGGGCAATTTATTATTATAATATAGGCAATGTTTGCCTTTTGTTATCTAATTGGTCCAGTTTACATTGGCACGTGTCGGTATAATCTGTATGCAAAAATACGACGCCGCAAAAGTGTCTGCCAGGTATCTTTTGTATGATGTATCACTGAACCTATTGTTAATACCTAATGACTTTGTCATTTGTGTTGACATATGGACTATTTATACGCTCACAGTCTAAGATCGTGTAGGTGCACGCGCGCTATGCTTGTGTGCGTGAGATAAGACATGTCAGGGTAAATGTGCGGTCATTGGAGAGATATAACTATTTAAATAAGGATACCTGACTGGTTCCGAAGTTCTTTTTCTAATATTGATTCAATCTTATCGGCTTCATTTGACATTAGTTCCGAAAATATCACGGGTGCACACGTCATCAATGAACTAAACGCATTTTCACACAATATTTCATGTAATGGTGCACTATTAGTCTGAAAAGGAATACATGTATTTGTCGTAAGTATATTGGCGCGTTTCGTGCTGATTTACTCCAGACAGTAATAGCCCTAGCGGGAATATCCAAAACGTCGGCTAGCTAAAGTGGGCATCGGCTTAGGCCAAAACGGGTATGAGCTGGGGCAATGCATCATCATCATCATCATCAGCCTATCGCAGTCCACTGCTGGACATAGGCCTCCCCAATTTCACGCCACCGCTCTCGATCTTCGGCTGCTCGCATCCAGCTCCTGCCAGCCATCCCGCGCAAATCGTCGCTCCACCTTGCCTGAGGGCGTCCTACACTACGTTTGCCGAGACGCGGTCTCCACTCAAGAACTCGTTTACCCCAACGGTTGTCGGTTCTACGGCTAATATGGCCAGCCCACTGCCACTTCAGCTTGCTAATACGGTGGGCTATGTCGATCACTTTGGTTCTCTGCCGGATAACCTCATTTCTGATTCGATCCCGCAGAGATACGCCGAGCATAGCCCTTTCCATAGCTCGCTGAGCGACCTTGAACTTGTGAACCAGCCGTACCGTCAGTGTCCACGTTTCGGCTCCGTACGTCATGACGGGTAGGACGCACTGATTGAAGACTTTTGTCTTCAGACACTGTGGGATCGACGATGTGAAGATTCGACGTAGCTTCCCAAATGCTGCCCAACCTAGCTGAATTCTTCTATTCACCTCATTCTCGAAGTTGTTTCTACCCATCTGGAATGTTTGGCCGAGGTATACATATCTTTGAACAACTTCGAGAACGGTGCCGTGTACTGCGATCGGTTCCGGCAGTACATGTTCATTGAACATAACCTTGGTTTTGTCCAAGTTCATCCGTAGGCCGATGCGTATAGAAGAGTCAGCCAGGTCGTTCAGCATCTGTTGTAGGTCCTGCAGCGTTTCTGCCACGATGACGATATCATCAGCGAATCGCAAGTGAGAGATGTACTCGCCATTAATGTTGATGCCACGCCCTTTCCAGCTCAGCGTCTTAAACATATCCTCCATTGCATTTGAGAACAATTTCGGGGAGATCACGTCCCCTTGTCTCACGCCTCTATGCAATGGTATAGGATTTGTTTGCTGATTCTGTACTTGGACGGACATGGTGGCGGCCTCGTATAGACATCTTATCACTTGAATGTATCGCCAATCAACTTGACATCGCTGCAAGGACTCCAGAACAGACCAGATCTCAATCGAGTCAAAGGCCTTCTCATAGTCCACAAATGCTAGACACAGGGGCTGATTATACTCTTCAGTCTTCTGTATAATCTGCCGCACTGTGTGGATGTGGTCTATGGTGCCGTATCCGCTCCGAAATCCAGCCTGTTCCGGAGGTTGGAATTCGTCGAATCTCCGCGCAAGACGGTTCGTGATCACTCTTGAAAACAGCTTATAGACATGGCTTAGAAGAGAAATGGGTCTATAGTTCTTCATCAGGGTTTTGTCTCCCTTTTTGAAGAACAGGACAACCACACTTTTACTCCATGCCTCCGGAGTTCTCCCTTCGAATAGGACAGCGTTAAAAAGCGTTTGGAGCTCCCTCAATACGGGTTTACCTCCTGCTTTTAACAACTCTGTTGTAACGCCATCCTCTCCAGGGGCTTTTCCGTTTTTAAGCTGCCCAAGAGCGATCTCGATTTCGTCGATACTGACTTCTGGCAGGTCTTCGGTGTAGTGGCGTATCAAAGTGGCTCTAGGATCCTCATTTTCGGGATCAGGTCGAGATGCATGCGAAGCGTATAATTGGCCATAGAAGTGTTCCACTTCGGAAAGGACTGCCGGCTTCGAAGTAACGACTTCTCCACGAGCTGTGGTCAGCTTCGTCAGGTGGCTCCTTCCGAGAGATTGTACAAACACCTTTGACCCCCGGTTCTGCTCGATCGCTCTTTCAATCGAAAGAGTATTGGAGCACCGGAGATCGTGTCGTACGTGCTTACTGATCTCTCGGTTTAGAGTCCGTTTCCCTGACGAAGAGACGGGTGGATTTTCACGTCGTTCCTTCATTAGCCCTAAAGTCTCCTCCGAAAGCTTTGACTTCCTAACCTTGCGCTGCCTTTCACAAAATCTCGTACCTTCCTCCCTGAGAATGCGAACCACATCTTGAAGTTTCTGGTTCACGTCCGCTGTGGTTTCCATGGCAGCGAATCGGTTTTCCAGGTTTGACTGGAACGTTTTAGATCCAATCATAGTTTGGAGCAGATTTGGTCGGAGTCTGGCCTTCATCAAGCGGACGCGTTCAGCATGGAAATTGATATTCAGAGAGCCTCGGACGAGTCGGTGATCGCTACCGGTATTGAACCTGTTGATCACGGAGACATCTCTGAATATGTGCCGTTTGTCCGTCATGATGAAGTCGATCTCATTTTTCGTCATAGTGTCCGGGCTTTGCCACGTCCACTTCCTTTGGGGCTGCTTCTTGAAGAATGAGTTCATCAAAAAGAGTCCCTCGCGTTCGAGGAAGTTGACGAGCATTTGTCCCCTATGATTTCTGCATCCATAACCATGGGATCCTACTACCGATTCGCTGAAATTTTGTACTCCCACTTTAGCGTTAAAATCCCCCATGACAACGTTAAAATGGGTCTTAGTAGTGGAATGGAGGGCCCTCGATATGTCATCGAACATTTCCTCCACCTCATCATCCGAATGTGCCGAGGTCGGTGCGTACACTTGCACCACCTTGAGGCTATACCTCTCGGTGAGCTTGACGATGAGGTACGCTACCCTGTTCGACACACTGGATATTTCCACAACGTTGTCAGAGAGGGACTTGTGAACCAGAAACCCAACGCCACCTTGGGATTTTTGGTCTCCCTCACGGAAGTACATTAGGTGGCCTGATTCGAGTGTTATGGTGTCCTCCCCCTCTCTTCGGACTTCACATAACCCTAGTATGTGCCACCTAATCTTCCCAAGTTCCACCTCAAGTTGCGCCAGGTGCGAGTCAAGCCGAAGCGTGCGTCCGTTAAACGTCGCCAGGATCAGTCGGTTGTGGTGGCCGTCCGTAACCCGGAGATTCTTCGCACCCCCTGCCCCGCCGTTACCGTGGTCGCCACCATGACCAGGAATAGCGGAGCTACCGGGAACTGGGGGCCGTGGCTTTTGTTGTGCTTTCATTTTGGGGGGGGGGTTTGCCCATAATCGCCACGCTGGGCAGGCGGGTTGGCGATCGCAGTAGGTTGGTGATGTGCTGATAATTGACGGCGCTGCTGCCCACCGCCAGCATGTTGACCTTAGTCGCCTCTTACGACACCCACGGAAGGAAATGGGGTGAGCCTATTCTATGCCGGGCCCACACGGCCAATGCGAAGTCACCCAAAGAGCAAGGGAGAGGGCTATGCTAGGAGTCTCTCTGCGAGATTGTATTGGAAATGTGGCCAAGGCTAGAACAGAATCCGATACACCTACGAAAGTAACAACAGCTTCTTCTGATAATACCTAATATGTACATATTTCGAGATGGTAGGTATCTTTATTTTGTTTGTAAATAATTTGTAAAGGCTTTTATAATTGCATTATAATAATGGCCCTATCATCATCATCATCATCATCATATCAGCCGAAAGACGTCCAATGCTGAACATAGGCCTCCCCCAAAGATTGCCACAATGACCGGTCCTGCGCCACCCGCATCCAACGGGGGGCCTACCCACGCTACGCCTTCCGGTACGTGGCCTATGGTACCTACTTAATATTATTTTCATCACACTTGCTGTCTAAGCGCGCCGTTGCTTGCATGTATCGCGGGAGTTAATAGAAAAGTAAAATTCACTGGGGAACATCACTTTTTCGAGAAATAGCACTTTTTCGCTTTCCCTTCATGTCCCGTAGTCAAGGGACGCCTTGTATTATCGCTACAAATGTGACGACCTTAATGTATAGGTATGCATAAACGACGATGACTTGGATTTTTACCTCATCCGATAAAACAACATTAATAACGAAGACGAAACTGAGGAGACGAAGCGCCAGAAGAATTAATATCTGAAATAATATTACTTATGTATATAATTGTATTACAATAATTATGATTACATTATTATAATTTAAAGAAGAGATTTGTGAGATGTGATGTTAATACCGAGTTGCTATAATTGGCTACGTAAAGTTTTCTGAAGGTTTGAATATTATATTTTTCCCTGATAGCCGGCGTCTTATAGGTTCAAGAAAATGTGGCTCTTTTATTTTTATTTCCTTTAAATTTTGATTTTTTTTTAACTGAGCGAGGTGAATAGAGCCTAATACCTTCACCCGCAACAAGTACCTACAATGAAATAGAAAAAAAGATGAATGAATGACACGAGTGACATTGTCGATGGACATTGTCGTCATACCTTCGGAAAACTTTACATAGCCAATTGGGTAACTGATCAGCTTTTGTACATATCTACAATTCTACAATCAAGTTGTGATACCTGATAATTTTTAATTCCGGAAATGTTTTGCGAGATTAGGATTTAGGCTCCAAAATTGTCTTAGATCGAACTCTAAATCTAGTACGGTCTCAAAAAGTTTGTACACAATTGGGTCCCTTTTTATAAACTATGTATGTCCAATTATGAACATCAGAAAAATAAGGTACGGGACGAGACAGACAGATAATCTCATTAAAGTGAAAATAATCCCTGTGGCAACTTACCGAAATTTGAAGTTTATGTGTAAGCTGGATACTTTCTTGCAATTGCTTATATTTGATCGCATTTTGTTTCACTCTATATGTCATAGATTCAAATACCCCTTCTTCTTCACTTATCTCAACAAAAATATTTTCGAACGAACATCGAAGCATCTTCATACTGACATAAATGAAGTCGAAAATTACTGATCGAATAATGTGACTGTAATTTATGCTATGTAAAAGAAAAAAATATGTGATGTAGACCTGTATGTCATACCAGGATTCTACTAACGTACTATAAACTGCGCTAAAACTCAACGAAATAATTAGTATGGAAAATGACACTAGATACATAGGGTCGCTCAACCGACGCTGGCCCAAATCGAAATCCGCAAGACCATCGCTGACGACGTAGCGAGAGAAACATGGTGCATCAACGAACAAAGATAACCACACGCAAGTAGTAAATTCTATAATAATAGCCGTTGTAATCCATGGCATGAAAAACAATTTCCCTCCAATGAAAAATAAAGAGACTAAACAACAGTATAGCTTTGTAAGAAATGACACAGTTTCAGAAAAGTTTAAAGGCATGTAATGTCCGAAGATTAGACGATATATTAAAATGTTTCGTAATGATACGTGTTTATGCAAACCATTACGAATTGATTCTATGTATCCGGTAGTCGGCATCTTGACACCGGAAAAGTTATTGGCAAAAACCTTGCGGGAATGTTTAACAGGAGAATATCCTTGTAAACAATTGAATTGTTTGCAGAATTTCAGAGGACCACGAATAGATAACCACAAACCAGGACTGCCGCAAAATGCAGGACATCACGCAAATAATATTTACAACTAAAAATGTTCTAGTGTAAATAAAGTAATGTAAGTAAAGACTCGTCTGCCTCGTGAAATGAATATTACTGGGATCAAGTATTGATTCATGATGACTTGTGCTGGTATTAATAAACTGATTACTTTGTGTATTACTAAGCAATATGTTCTGGTGCAATATTTTTCAGTTACATTTCAATTTACGTCATCAGCGCGTAGATTAAATTGCAATTGTCTGCGCCTTACTCTCTCCCTTTTTTTAAATAGATAGAAACTGGTCAGCTGCTTTTATCATTTTTGAATCTTGTGCTTATAACCGTATTAGACATGAGCGCCGATGGCCAAATAGCCGGCGGCGGCGCGCCGGTCAAAATTGATCGGCGGCGGCGGCGTATCGGCGGCGTGGCCTTGAAAACAGTTGTTCATAGAGTTAATAGCAAAGCTGAAATTTTCCATAGCAAAAATCAAATTGTCAGAGGTATTGACTCAAATGCTCTTTAACTATCGATAAATAATTGACACTTAACAATACATCATCATCAGCCTATCGCAGTCCACTGCTGGACAGTGGCGTGCACTCCATATAGGCAAATAGGCACTGCCTACCCTAGCAGAACAGCATCTACATAATATCGACGGCGAAAAGCAAACACGTAGTAACCCACAAAAATGAAATTGTTCACCAGAGCCGAAAAACCTCCCGAGTTTTGAAAAAAAAATCATAACTTTCGTATTTATGGACACATCTTATTAAAAATTTGACACAATATCCACATTTTTTTGGTCTTTAATTTAATTTAAATAAATTTCACCATAAGTTATTACAAGTGGAGTTATGTGGGTTACTACGTTTTGGTTGTTTTTTTACAGTTAGCAAACACGTAGTAACCGACGTCAACAAATGTATGAAATAGCATTTTTCTATCGTTTTTGTGGATTGCAAAAACGCAGTAACCCACTTTCAGTTTACTAAAAGTAACAGTAATAAAGTTTTAAACCACATGCTTTAGATAATTTCAATGAGCCCAGTGCTGTAACACTATTTGTTTTCGTATTGTAAGTATTTTCAAATGCATTAAATGTATTGCCAACATTTTTAGGATGACTTTTAAAGTGACTTTAATGGAATCGCGAAACAAAACACACGACGTTTCAAATGTTTCGTTAAAAATGAGAAGAGACTTAAAGGAATTAAATATGAAAATCAAACCACTTGAAGTGTAATAATCAAAAATGAAATAATTAAATTTAAAACGAAACGTATAAGTATAGTTTTATCTTGAAAAATCATAATTAGACTTTTATAAAATGTATAGTTTTAGCAAAGTATAACATAATTGAGCCCAGTTTAAACAAGATAAACAACTAAAAAATCTATAAGTACTTCTATCTTGCACGTTTGAGACTGATAACATTTTTTAGTTGTTTATCTTGTATCTAAAGTATCAATCATTTATTCATAACCATGAAGATAATTTATTAAAATATTTATAATAATATAAACGCAATATGAACTTGGTTCCTACATATAGAAAACATAATGAGATCCTATTAAATAATAAAGAAACGTCCACGCTGGACTTAAAGTATGTCTTTCTAGGGGTTCTGCCTTTTCTCCGAACTTTTTTTGCCCGAATTTCATTTGCCAACCAACATTTCGCATAATATGGTTCATTTTGGCAACCAACTATTAGCAAATTTTTGTATGACAACGTTTCATTTGGCAAAATTATTATAAAACGGATTGTTGTGATGACACAATGCTTTTAGCATACTCATCATTTGTCAAATCTTTCACTAGGCCGAATAACGTTTCGTCATCCTTTTCGTACCCATATGTGGAAACTTTTTAGCATAACCGTGTTTCTGAACTTGCCTAACAAAGAATACCGTTAAAAAAACATTTCACAGAGTCCAGTTAGGTACGACGACGAGCGAAGCGAGGATGAGTGTTAGGTGAAACCGCGACCTTACAGCGCGCGAGCCGAGCGAGCGAAGCGAGCGTGCCGCGGCAGCGGCCGGCGAAGCGCCAGAACCGACTGTTTTGTTATTAGATAACTAGATGTATATTATACCAACTAAACCATAAACCACATGAAAATATGTATTATAAAAAGTGCCAATTAAAAACCAAGCCCATAGATTGAATTGCCAACCATTTAGTTGGGAAATGAAACGATTTCATAAAATTCAATTGGAACATGATCATTCGGCGAAATTACTTTATGCGAAAAATTGGTTGCGATGTAATATTCGTACAAACAATTTTCGGAGATGATTTAGAGAACCGTCTTTCTATCTTTATACTACTTTTGCTCAGTCTATATCTGCAGTATCAATTATCTTCATTAATAATCATGTAGCTAATTATTATAATATAAACACAACGTTAACTTTGTATAATATACCTATACTAAAAAAAGAAAAGCCTACTTTGAATATGTCCAAATAAAAAAATTAAAAAGTTAAACATTGTTAATAAAATTAATCACTTTAATATTTTCGAGATGATTGCTCATGAAATAAAAGTATAGAAACGGATAAACTCTCGTATATTAATTAAATTGAACTTCATCCCGATGTTTCGAACAAACAAAATAAGAAAGACTAATAAATAAGAAAATAACAAAAACTACCCACAAAGAAAAATTTACTTAACCACAGACAATATTATATTTTAAGGGTGGATGTACAACATACTAAAATGCAAATTAAGCTAGTTATTCATTACAAATGGTTCTCTGCCTTTTCGCCGAAAATTGTATTGCCGAATCACTTCCCAACCAACTTTTCGCAGAAGTGTCATTTGTTAGTGAATTTCATTTCCCAACTTTACATAATCCAACCTAACCGAACCCAACAAGTGGGTAATTCTCATTTCCCAACTATGGGTTTGGGAAATGAAATGGTTGCGAATTAATTAGTTGCCAAAAGTTATTCGGCCGAATGACACTTGGTCGGTCTTGGTTGGTTGGGAAATGAAATTCGGCAATACAATTTTCGGCAAAAACACAGGATACCATTACGTGTATTTTCAAAATGAAGACAAGAAACAAAATAAATAATCTACGCCGGTTCTATCCCTACGCCTCTGTCCTTCCTTTGTATGATTGTATTGTTAGGAACCTTCCTACCTGGGGTACCTACCCCAATTTTGAGACCGGCTAGAAACTCAGGGGGACAAATCTTTTCAAAAATCATTTGCGGTAAGGCTTTGGTTCTCGCTAAGGAGAAGAGATCCATTCCTAGAATGTTGCGTGAGGCCATTGTGATAATGACATATTCAAATTTTAATAGGATAGAAACAAGCTTATCTCTATCACCAGCTTGGGATCCTATAGTCCATCTAATAAAGGAGCAGACAGGCTCGCACAGACCGTGAGGCTAATGGGTTTGACGGTATTGAGCTTTTTAGTACAGGCAATTTTTACAAATAAGAAATACGTATGTATGTAAATAGTATGTATGTTTCGGTTTAGTGCATGTGGATCTTAAGAAGTACTACAAATGTTTTTTTAATGGATGTGTCCCGCTGAGTTTCTTGCCGGTCCCAAAATTGGGATACCTTCCTAACAATACAATCATACAAAAGAAGGGATTTCTTCTCAGGTCAGAGGTGTAGGTATAGAACCGGCGTAGATTATTTATTTTGTTTTTGTCTTGATTTTGAAAATACTTATAATGAATAACTAGCTTCATTTGGAATATTTGTAATATCTACATCCCTTAAAATGCATTGTCTGTGGTTTAGTATATTCTTTGTGGGTAGTTTTGTACTTATCATTCTTATTTTGATGTAGGTAGATCTATCAAATTTCCTCGATTATCAGTCTCCCGCAGACCACGAACCCCTATAAAGTGTTCGAAACGTCGGAATAAATAAATAAAATAAATTTTTGGGACATCTTACACAAATCGACCTAGTCCCACGGTAAGCTCAATTAAGGCTTGTGATGTAGGTACTGGGTATCAGACAACGATATATGTATATAATACATACATAGATACATATAGATACTTAAATACATAGACAGCCATGACCAAGGAACAAATATTTGTGATAAAT
This sequence comes from Thaumatotibia leucotreta, assembly GCA_025490895.1. Lineage (NCBI taxonomy): Eukaryota > Metazoa > Arthropoda > Insecta > Lepidoptera > Tortricidae > Thaumatotibia > Thaumatotibia leucotreta. The sequence continues at coordinate 405,098 of JALPQI010000100.1, forward strand.
AAATACACAAATAATGCCCTCGCCGGGATTCAAACCCGGAACCTCCAGCTTCGTAGGCAGGGTCACTACCAACTAGGCTACAGAGGCTGACAAATAATGAATAACTAGCCGGAATGAAGTTAAATTTATAGTACATTGTGCATCAAGGGAGGTAAGTACGGAATTACTAACGAGAGTGTTAGAAGCCCGACGCCGTTAGGCGGAGGGCTTTTATGACTCGAGTTAGAATTCCGCTTACCGACCGTGATGCATACAATGTTTTTCATCACACTTTCAAAATTCCAAACCCTTCGACTCACTTTCGCTCCGCGGACCGCACTGAGTGACGTCGCAAGCGTATGCGCAATGGCGGCGACTGCCACGTTGAAACGTTTTAAGGCGCGCGAATCTAAGCCCCTACACCCTACAAAAGTGAAGTAATTATTAAGTAGCTAGCTTTACGTGATCCTTGTAAATGCAGTAAAAGACAAGATTATCTAATTTGATACTGTTAGCCAAAATATTATTTCCTGCCAAATGGCGTAACTGCAAGACTGTCAAATCTATGAGCGGCAAACACGTAGTAACCAGCATCGTCGTCAGAACAACGGGCGGTTTTAAGTGCTGTAAATGCTTTGATTTAAATAACAGAGGTTTTTTTGCTACTTACTACGTGTTTGGAGAATACATTTCAAGAAAATGGGAAAATTTGTAGTTCCTAATTTCCTTGCTTTTCATCATATCGGCACGCGGATGGCACCAATCGACGCGGAAAAAATCGAAGATTCCAAAAGTGCAATAAAAAAAATTTTGACCTTGTGTTGGTTACTACGTGTTTGCTTTCCAGCGTCGATATGTAGACGAAAAAGTATATTATTCATTATAATAATTTGTCATGTTTTCTGAAAGAAATCCACATAAATATTTATATTAACGGAGCTCGCGGCGATTTAAATTTGCGCGCGCGCCATCTAGCCTAGCGCGCGGCTGCCCAAGCCCCATCTGGGGTAAGGCAACGGCGATCGGAGCCTACAAAAACACACACACTCACACAGTGCGTTTGTGTAGACATGTCCGAGAACTATATACATATTTTTGCCCAGTGCACACGAAGATAGAAAATATACGCACACAATCAAAATAATAGGCTGCGCCTAGGCACCATACGTGCGAGAGGGACGGCCAATGTCGGTCTCTCTCTGACTAACCGAGCCTCGAGATGTAATACGACTAATTTTAAGAACTCTCCTACGTTGCAATTTTTACTTGAAGTGAGAGGCATTACATTCTGTCAGGTTTATTTGTTTACAAACAGTCGGTTTTGATTTTTGCGATACAGGTTTGAGGTTAATCAGTAGAAAATCTATCAAAACAAAACTCATTCATTGTTATATTAATACAGTTCGGTTCTGAGCGATTTTTTTAAAGTTTATTTTCATGTAAGTGTTGTGACTTGTGTCTGTGCGTGACTGAATTATGCTATGAGAATAAATTGTGAATACCTAGTTAGTTGATGCTGACTGTTGTATGTCTAGCGTGTCTACGAAGTTGATTTTCAGCGGATTTAGCAAGTTAACAATAAAACGAAAGAAGTTAGCACAGGTACGTGTAATTATTTCAAAAGTCGATGTATTCTGTACTCGGAAATTGTACTTATAACATTAATGAACATTGTATTTTAGCTATTTCACTCGTTAAGTATTGTACTTATATTTCGAATTCTCCGATGATTAATGCTACGCATATTTAAAAACCTTTCACTCTTCTTTAGAAAACATGAGCGATTTGAAAAGCATTAGGACGTTAACAAAAGTCGGCGGTCGAGATATAAGACTTAGTTATTGTCGCAAGCTATACCTAGACTCTTTTACTTTACTCAAGTCTATCTACTTGTGAGTTTGCAATGCGATGGTCAATAAAAAAAATTGCCTACCCTAACTAAAAACCCTGTGCACGCCACTGCTGCTGGACATAGGCCTCCCCAATTTCACGCCACCGTCTTCGATCTTGGGCTGCTCACATCCAGCTTCTGCCATCCATTCTGCGCCAATCGTCGCTCCACCTTGCCTGAGGGCGTCCTACACTATGTTTACCGACACGCGGTCTCCACTCAAGAACTCGTTTACCCCAGCGGTTGTCGATTCTACAACTAATACTTATAGCCAGCCCACTGCAACTTCAGTTTGCTTATACGGTGGGCTATGTTGATCACTTTGGTTCTCTGCCGGATAACCTCATTTCTGATTCGATTCGAGCATAGCCCTTTTTAAAGCTCGCTGAGCGACCTTGAACTTGTGGACCCGCGTACCGTCAGTGTCCACTTTTCGGCTCCGTACGTCATGACGGGTAGGACGCACTGATTGAAGACTTTTGTAATCAAACACTATGGGATCGACGATGTGAAGACTCGACGTAGCTTCCTAAATGCTGCCCAACCTAGCTGATTTCTTCTATTCACCTCATCCTCGAAGTTGTTTCTACCCATCTGCGATGTTTTTGCCCGAGGTAGGTATACATATCTACTTCCCGTACTCGCCATTAATGTTGAATAGAATAGAATACTCTTTATTGCACACCTTAACAAAAAAGAAAACATGGTAAAACAAACGATTATTCAATTGAATGTTGATCCTTTCCAGCTCGGTGTCTTAAACATGTCCGCCCTCCATTGCATTTGAGAACAATTTCGGGGAGATAACGTTCCCTTGTGTCACGCCTCTATGAAATGGTGTAGGATTTATTTGCTGATTTACTTGGACGAACATGGTGGCCGCCTCGAAGAGATATTTTAACGCTTGGATGTATAGCCAATCAACTTGAAATCGCTCAAAGGACTCCAGAACAGACCAGATCTCAATTTCAATCGAGTCAAAGGCTTTCTCATAGTCCACAAATGCTAGACACAGGGGCTGATTGTACTCCTCGGTCCTCTGTATAATTTGCCGCACTGTATGGATGTGGTCTATGGTGCCGTATCCGCTCAAAAATCCAGATTGTTCCGGAGGTTTAAATTCGTCGAGTCTCCGCGGAAGACGGTTCGTGATCACTCTTGGGAACAGCTTATAGACATGGCCATGGCTTGGAAGAGAAAATAGGTCAATAGTTCTTCATTTGGGTTTTGTCTCCTTTTTTGAAAAACAGGCTGACCACACTTGTAATCCATGCCTCCGGAGTTCTCCCTTCGCATAGGACAGTGTTAAAAAGCTTTTGCAGCTCGCTCAGTAGAGGGCTTACCTCCTGATTTTAACAACTCTATTATAACGCCATCCTATGCCGGGGATTTTCCGTTTTTAAGCTGCCCTAGAGCAATCTCGGTTTCGCCGATACTGACTTCTAGCAGGTCTTCGGTGCAGTGGCGTATCAAAGTGGGTCTAGAATCCTCATTTTCGGGATCAGGTCGAGATGCATGCGAAGCATATAAGTGAATAACCGGCTTTGAAGTAACGACTTCTCCACGAGCTGTGTAGTCAGCTTCGTCAGGTGGCTTCTTCCTAGAGATTGTACGAACACCATTTTCACCATCGCTTTTTCGTACATGCTTACTGATCTCTCGGTTTAGTTTAGAGTCCGTTTCCTTGACGAAGAGACGGGTTTCCACGTCGTTCCTACATTAGTCCTAACTGCCCTAAGGTCTCCCCCGAAAGCTTTGACTTCCTGCCCCTGCGCTGCATTTCACAAAATCTCGTACCTTCCTCCCTGAGGGTGCGAACCACATCTTGAAGGTTCTGGTTAACGTCCGCTGTGGTCCGTCGTCAAGAAGAATTAAGAGTTAATATAATTATATTGGTTTCAATAATTACTAATACGCATATAAGAACTACAACCGAGTACAGGAAAACCAAACATGGCTACTAACATAAATGGATACATAATTTTGTAACTTCCAGGTGTATAGGTACATAACTTTGTACTCGACTGAACAACCATAATATTTGTCAAACCTTTTCGAAAGGTGATATTTACCACGATTTTAGCTATTTAAAAACGTTTCATTCTTGGTATTAAAAGAAGCGCTATTTTGTGATGCCTCATCAAGGTCACGCCGATTCCACGCCGGTGGCGGCGTCGGCGGCGGCGGCGCGTAGTTTTTATCGGCGGCGGCGGCGCGCCGGCGCGGCGCTCATGTCTAAACCGTATTGCTATTTGAATTTATAGAATTGCTAAATTTATTACAAAAATAAGATTCCCAGAAGAAAAAACGCCTAAAAATGAATTCCGAAAAGCTAGACTTTATGATAAATTGATAACCACTACTTAAATCAGAACAGTTTATGTCTTGAACACGAAGATTCTCCGTTATACAATTGCTTTAGACTTGGAGGAGGAAACAGTCAATAAGCAAATAAAGTAGTTCAGCTCTAGTTCGTAATTGTCAAATCAAATATGTATTTATTATCTTTTACTTCCAGTGGTTCACATCACAAAAAGTTTTAAGCGAATCTTCTGGGCACCCTGCCCATTGACAGCGATTTCGGGCAGATATTTTATCTTTGATTATGTAGCTATGGATTTTATGTTTTATATTTATATCATAATTTTACAGCGAACAATTTCACAGAATGATATGTCCTTACATTTTTATAGAATTTTACGCTGGTTTTGTTTGTAGGATAGGTAACAGACGTACCTAAGCATAGGCGCGAGACAGTACTTACAAATTGCAAGCTCTGTAACCGTACCATGAGCTGTCGCGGCGTTTATAACACGCATTTACTTTCTATCCATCCCGCTCGTACTCGCATATTGGCGCGAACGAGCCGGATATACTCTTAATCGAAGGACACGAACACGAACTTGTAGATGACGATCGATCTTATGTTTTATTTCCAGTCCAAATTAGAGAATGCAAACCGAGTTTTATTTGAGATTCCGAATCTAACTCGTTATTAACCGTTTTTTTTGCTCATTTCGAAATCGGTTTTCATTCCATAAACCTCTTTTTTTTATGTGACGAAGGTAGACAACTGAGCTCTCAGTCCACCTGATGGAAAGCAGGAACTGAGGCCCATGGACATAGCGATCACAAAATCGCCTATGCGCTGCCTACCCTGAGGACTGAGGACTTAGATGGATCGCCTCTATCTATGCCAGTAATTTCATCAATTTTTTAAGTAAATAGGAACAGGATTTAACTTCGAATATTCACCATAATCTACATGAATTTATACAACTGCAGCAGGAACACAATGCAGGTGAAAGTGCAACTGATGTAAGTGATGAGCAGCGAGCTATCCAGGGGGAATACGCGGCAGAGGGACACGTGTGCTGGGCGCAGGCGCATGTACGTGAGGGCCGTCTTTATCGCCTGCGCGAGCTTCAGATCTGAAAATGTGATTATAGATTAACATATATTTGCGTCACTCGGACAGGTGACGACAAAATGTAAAAAAACGCGTTGGTGTAGTCCATAATAAGGGTAATTTATTATTATAATATAGGCAATGTTTGCCTTTTGTTATCTAATTGGTCCAGTTTAAATTGGCACGTGTCGGTATAATCTGTATGCAAAAATACGACGCCGCAAAAGTGTCTGCCAGGTATCTTTTGTATGATGTATCACTGAACCTATTGTTAATACCTAATGACTTTGTCATTTGTGTTGACATATTATTATTTATTATCTTTATTGGAGAAACAACAGAAGTAGTGACAATAAAGGTGTTTAAGATCTAAAGTACTAAAACTAGGTGTACACATACTTCCTTAAACGCTCTCACTAAGAGGTTGTAAGGTAGATACAGTAATGCTACGGTAAACTAATCTAAACTTGCATACTTTGCAGCTAAACAATCAATAAAATGTTTATACAATGTTTATATGATATATATGATTGCTGTCTCAGTTAAGTTAAGTTGTCTCAGCTAGGATATCAAGTATTTGTTTCCGGAAAAGTGGTCTGCTTGTATTATACATGTCTAAGGTCGTAAATAGTTTGTTATAAGAGTTACAAAGGCGGCGTAAAGGGGCGCGGTTGCCAGCGTTAGTCGAGCTGGTCGGGACGGCGAACAGGGCGGCTGAGCGTGAGGTACACCGGGACGGGACCCTAAAACGGATGTGTTCCAGCAGCTCCGTGCAGTCATAGTTATCTCTGCATATGTTATAGAGAACCATCATGTCCGAACATTTCCGTCTATTTTCTAGGGATGGTAATTTATAATGCTTTAATAAATTAGAGTAAGACATATATTTTCCTGTTAAGCGCCTGTGCGTTGCCCGCAAAAACTTCTTTTGTATCATTTCAATAGCATAAGAATATTTAGAATAAAACGGGTTCCAAACAATAGAGGCATAGTCCAAATGGGTCAGAACTAAGGCCTTATACAAAATAATATATGTAGACGGTTTCTTAAATACTTTTGCTGTTCTTAATACAAATCCTAACATTTGATACGCTTTAGAAACGATTCGTTCAACATGGGTGCTAAAATCTAATTTGCTGTCAAATAGTACCCCTAAGTCGCGCACTAATGACACTTTAGAAATAACTGTATTGCTAATCACATATTCGGAATTTATTAATCTATTTTTATTTTTGGTGAAACATACATGTAAGCATTTGTCACCAGCTAACTGCAGTTTATTTTCTTGACAGTATGTGGCAAAATTATTAATGTCCTCTTGAATTAGTTTAATATCTTTATTAGATTTGACTGATTTAAACAATTTTAGGTCATCAGCAAACATTAGAAAATTACAATTATTGAAACATTTTTTTATGTCATTGATAAAAATAGTATACAGTAAAGGGCCTAAAATAGAACCTTGAATTACACCTGATGATACATAAGTACAGTCGGATCTGAAACCATTCAAAGTAATGACTTGGGATCTGTTGGACAGGTATGATTCAAACCAACGTAAAAGGTTACCCCGAATGCCGTTGTAAGCTAGTTTTTTCAAGAGTAGTAAATGGTCGACCTTGTCAAAAGCCTTTCTGAAATCGGTAAATATTACATCAACCTGTTCTCTTCTATCCATTGACTCAAATAAGTAGTTTGTGTAGAGTGTGAGGTTTGTGACTGTAGATCTGCCCTTCATAAATCCATGCTGTTCTGGTATAATAATATTTGACAACGAGTGATACATTATGTCGTGTATTAAACTCTCAAATATTTTAGGGATACAAGATTGCAAAGAAATGGGTCGATAATTTTTAATATCAGCACGAGAGCCAGTTTTATAAATCGGCGTAACATGGGACATTTTCCACTGTTCAGGAAACACACCTGTACTCAAACATTTATTGAAAATAATATATAGGGGATTAGTTAGAGCTTTAGCCGTGTTTTTAATAAGTATTGGACTTATTTTGTCCGGCCCAGCTCCCTTGTTTGCGTCTATGTTAGAGAGTTTCTTAACGAGATCTGATTTTTTAATGTATAGATTTGATAAATTAGGGGCTCCTTCTAGTTGCGGCAGGTTGGTTAGGTCATCGTCATCCATAATTTCTTTATGCTCGAATACAGATAGAAAAAACATAGAGAATAGGTTCGCTATTTCTTTGGGCGAAGATGCAGATTGATCGTCATAGTATATATCTGTATCAGGATAGCTGCATGAACTTTTTTTTTAAAGACGAAACATAGGACCAAAATGCCTTAATATTGCTTTTCATAGATTTTTCTGTGTTATTTGTATATGTTCTAAAGCATTCCAACATCAGAGTTTTGCAGCGAGAGCGAAGCAGTGAATATTCCTGATAGTCAGTGAGGGCGTTGTATGTTTTCCATTTCCGCCTAATTTTAGTTTTTCTATTTAGAGTGGCAATAAGTGCCGGAGAGAACCATTTTGGATATTTAGAGTTTTTAAGGCGTTTACGAGGAATATATTTGTCCATAATATTAAGTAAAATATTATAGAATCGCTCCACTGCTGCATTAGGTTGTAAGTTACATAATTCAGTCACCCAATTTATTTGATTCAGTTCACTCGAGATAATGGAATAATCCGCCTTTTGATAGTTATACTTCGGGATACACTTAACAGGGTGCTTAGCCAAGTTGCCAATCGCTAGCGCCTGCTAGCGCATCGTAGTTTTCCCTCTTTGTCGCACTAATATGAAGGACTGACAGAGAGGGAAAACTACGATGCGCTAGCAAGCGCTAGCGATTGGCAACTTGGCTAAGCATCCAGGAAGGGGTCGAGAAAAATTGAAATTTATGCTAAATACTAAAGGCGGGTGATGCCTATCGACATTAGAAAGAACAATATCTGGTTCAGTAATCAGGCACTCCTGACTATAAAATACTAAATCAAGAATCCTATTATTGGCATTACGGAACCTATTAAATTGCTTGAGACCCAACAAGCTAGTCGAGTCCAAAACGAGCCCCCCTACTTGACATAAAGTACCATTTGAGAGCACTAATTCACTCGAGTCCGAGAGTTCCGTCCAGTCTATAGTAGGTATATTAAAGTCCCCGACTATACAAATATCATAATCACTGTAGGTATCGTTGATTTTTGTTATTTTGTCGCAATATTCTTTATAGGTGGCAAACATTGTTTTAGGGGGAATGTAGACACTGTTAATAATTAATTTAAATTTTTGAAAATTGATGTTAATAAAAATATCTTCAACGGTTTTTGATTCCCAGTTAAGTACGCGTGAAGCCCTCAGAGACGCCTTGACTGCAATCAGAACACCCCCACCATCCCTTTTCGCCGATCCGACCAAGTCCCTATCGCGACGGAATACATTATAATTAGTTGTACTAAATATTTCCGCATTGTGTATACCCGGCCGCAGCCACGTTTCCGTAAAAACAATAACATCATAATCACATTGAAGTATATTAAGACGCAATTCTTGGATTTTAGATTTTAAACCACCACAGTTCTGATAATATAATTTTAATTTATTGGACTCCAGCTCAATTAACACACAGAAAACATTTTGTAGGTATAAATATAATTATAAACTGAAGTAGGCATATCACTTTATAGCTATACCTAAATAACTTATTTAAGTAAATAAAAATTGACATGGTGGTGTTGGTAAATAATATGGTTATAATAAATTGCGTTTTATACCTTACTGTTGTGCTATAACGGGAATAGTTATGTAAGACTACATGAAAAAACAGCCGAGTTGTATCTATACCTAAATATTGCGGTCGTACGCTATTATAGGCAGTAATTGATATCCAAAACACGATTACATTGTTATTGTTATTCGGCAAAAATACGTATATGCAATATGACAAAAAGAGATACCCAAAAAACAAAGGACAATGAGAGAATCCCTTTAAAAATTGCAGAATAATCACAAATAAAAGCCATAATCCAATAAAAATCTACATGTGACATCACACTAAGGGGGGAGGGTGTAGTTAATTGTGACGAAGTGTGACAAGGGGGGAGGGAGGGGTCAAAAAATCATAAAATTGGTGTGACGTAATTAATGGATGATCCCAAAGACGTCCAATGCTGAACATAGGCCTCCCCCAAAGATTGCCACAATGACCGGTCCTGCGCCACCCGCATCCAGCGGGGGGCCTACCCACGCTACGCCTTCCGGTACGTGGCCTATGGTACCTACTTAATATTATTTTCATCACACTTGCTGTCTAAGCGCGCCATTGCTTGCATGTATCGCGGGAGTTAATAGAAAAGTGAAATTCAATGGGGAACATCACTTTTTCGAGAAATAGCAATTTTTCGCTTTCGCTTCGTGTCCCGTAGTCAAGGGACGCCCTGTATTATCGCTACATATGTGACGACCTTAATGTATGCATGAACGACGATAACTTGGATTTTTACCTCATCCGATAAAACAACATTAATAACGAAGACGAAACTGAGGAGACGAAGCGCCAGAAGAATTAATATCTGAAATAATATTACTTAGCTATATAATAGTATTACAATAATTATGATTACTTTATTATAATTTAAAGAAGAGAATTGTGAGATGTGATGTTAATACCGAGTTGCTATAATTGGCTATGTAAAGTTTTCTGAAGGTATGAATATTATATTTTTCCCTGATAGCCGGCGTCTTAAAGGTTCAAGAAAATGTGGCTCTTTTATTTTTATTTTCTATAAATTTTGAATATTTTTTTTTAACTGAGCGAGGTGAAATAGAGCCTAATACGTTCACCCGCAACAAGTACCTACAATGAAATAGAAAAAAAGATGAATGAATGACACGAGTGACATTGTCGTTGGACATTATCGTCATAACTTCGGAAACCTTTACATAGCCAGTTGGGTACCTGATCAGCTTTTGTACATATCTACAATTCTACAATCAAGTTGTGATACCTGGATGCTTAGCCAAGTTGCCAATCGCTAGCGCTTAGTAGCGTATCGTAGTTTTCCCTCTCTGTCACTATTTCATATTAGTGCGACAAAGACAGTTAGCTGCCTTTCGCTTACGATTGACGATGAAGCGCTAGCGATTGGCAACTTGTCTAAGCACCCTGATAATTTTGAATTCCGGAAATGCTTTGCGAGATTAGGATTTAGGCTCCAAAATTGTCTAAGATCGAACTCTAAATCTAGTTCGGTCTCAAAAAATTTGTACACAATTGAGTCCCTTTTCGTAAACTATGTATGTCCAATTATGAACATCAGAAAAATAATGGTACGGGACGAAACAGACAGATAATCTCATTAAAGTGAAAATAATCCCTGTGGCAACTTACCGAAATTTGAAGTTTATGTGTAAGCTGGATACTTTCTTGCAATTGCTTATATTTGATCGCATTTTGTTTCACTCTGTATGTCATAGATTCAAATACCCCTTCTTCTTCACTTATCTCAACAAAAATATTTTCGAACGAACATCGAAGCATCTTCATACTGACATAAATGAAGTCGAAAATTACTGATCGAATAATGTGACTGTAATTTATGCTATGTAAAAGAAAAAAATATGTGATGTAGACCTGTATGTCATACCAGGATTCTACTAAAGTACTATAAACTGCGCTAAAACTCAACGAAATAATTAGTATGGAAAATGACACTAGATACATAGGGTCGCTCAATCGACGCTGGCCCAAATCGAAATCCGCAAGACCATCGCTGACGACGTAGCGAGAGAAACATGGTGCTTCAACGAACAAAGATAACCACACGCAAGTAGTAAATTCTATAATAATAGCCGTTGTTATCCATGGCATGAAAAACAATTTCCCTCCAATGAAAAATAAAGAGACTAAACAACAGTATAGCTTTGTAAGAAATGACACAGTTTCAGAAAAGTTTAAAGGCATGTAATGTCCGAAGATTAGACGATATATTAAAATGTTTCGTAATGATACGTGTTTATGCAAACCATTACGAATTGATTCTATACATCCGGCAGTCGGCATCTTGACACCGGAAAAGTTATTGGCAAAAACCTTGCGGGAATGTTTAACAGGAGAATATCCTTGTAAACAATTGAATTGTTTGCAGAATTTCAGAGGACCACGAATAGATACCACAAACCACAAACCAGGACTGCCGCAAAATGCAGGACATCAAGCAAATAATATTTACAACTAAAAATGTTCTGGTGTAAATAAAGAAATATAAGTAAAGACTCGTCTGCCTCGTGAAATAAATATTACTGGGATCAAGTATTGATTCATGATGACTTGTGCTGGTATTAATAAACTGATTACTTTGTGTATTACTAAGCAATATATTCTGGTCCAATATTTTTCAGTTACATTTCAATTTACGTCATCAGCGCGTAGATTAAATTGAAATTGTCTGCGCCTTACTCTCCCCCTTTCTTTAAATAGATATAAACTGGTCAGCTGTTTTTATCATTTTTGAATCTTGTGCTTATAACCGTATTGCTATTTGAATTTATAGAATTGCTAAATTTATTACAAAAATAAGATTCCCAGAAGAAAAAACGCCTAAAAACGACCTTGTGATAAATTGATAACCACTACTTAAATCAGAACAGTTTATGTCTTGAACACGAGGATTCTCCGTTACAATTGATTTAGATTTGGAGGAGGAAACAGTCGATAAGCAACTAAATTAGTTCAGCTCTAGTATGTTCGTAATTGTCAAATAAAATATGTATTTATTACCTTTTACTTCCAGTGGTTCACATCACAAAAAGTTTTAAGCGAATCTTCTGGGCACCCTGCCCATTGACAGCGATTTCGGGCAAATATTTTATCTTTGATTATGTAGCTATGGATTTTATGTTTTATATTTATATCGTAATTTTACAGCGAACAATTTAACAGAATTGTATGTCCTTACAATTTTGTAGAATTTTACGCTGGTTTTGTTTGTAGGATAGGTAACAGACGTACCTAAGCATAGGCGCGAGACAGTACTTACAAATTGCAAGCTCTGTAACCGTACCATGAGCTGTCGCGGCGTTTATAACACGCATTTACTTTCTATCCATCCCGCTCGTACTCGCATATTGGCGCGAACGAGCCGGATATACTCTTAATCGAAGGACACGAACACGAACTTGTAGATGACGATCGATCTTATGTTTTATTTCCAGTCCAAATTAGAGAATAACCTATCGCAGAAAGCGCAGTATCGTACATACGAGTATACCGCCAGCGTCCTCGGTAGAATGTCACAAGGGCCAATCTTAATAGATAATGGTTAGTTTAGTTAGATTTCACTTTTATATAGATAGATAGAAGATCACAGAAGTCGCAGTAAGAAGGTACAGTTCCGGTGTCGTAGTGTGAATCACCCTTAAGGCCCGGCCACGAAATTGGTCTAAGGCGACCAGCGGCGAGCGAATCCATGAGTTGGAGCAGGATGCCGATTTGGAAACTCGCTCTCGCACTTATGGTTTTCCGCTAAGCTGGTCGACTTATACCAATGTCGTGGCCGGGCCATTAATAGGAAATGGACGGAGTAAGCTTTTAGAACATGAGCATTACCTACTCAAAAAGTTTGTACATTTGGATCATATTGAATATATTGATTGGATATTAATGGTAAGTTCAGGGCCGGATTTAGGGGTTAAGAGGCTTCGGGGCAGCAAAGTTATGGAGGCCCCCAATTATTTTCCAAATATGTATAGTAGACAATTTTTTTCAGTCCTTTTTTTCAATATTTATTTTTTTGTGGAAACAAGTATCGATTATTTTATTATTTAACAAACGTACACATAAATAAAAGGAATAAATGAATAAAAGGGCGAAGAGCTTTTGACGGTTACAAGAAAAATAAATAAAACTCACACTAGCCACTTGCAAGGTAGAACAGAGAAAGAAAAAATTCTGAAACAGCGTAAAAAAAATTTTGCTTGTTGGAATTTGAAGAATCATTTTTTCGAAATTCTATTGTGGGTGCCCCTCTTTTGTGGAGGCCCCGGGGCTTTAGCCCTGGTTGCCTTCGCCTAAATCCGGCCCTGGGTAAGTTGGTAGAATCAATGATGCTGAGCAAAATCCACTACATTTCCCAAAATGACCCAAAATGTTTGTATGAAACTTTTTTGTCAGCCTCCGTAGCCTAGTTGGTAGTGACCCTGCCTACGAAGCTGGAGGTTCCGGGTTCGAATCCCGGCGAGGGCATTCTTTGTGTATTTATTTATCACAAATGTTTGTTCCTTGGTCATGGCTGTCTATGTATTTAAGTATCTATATGTATCTATCTATTATATATATCGTCGCCTGGTACCCACATTACAAGCCTTAATTGAGCTTACCGTGGGACTAGGTCGATTTGTGTAACATGTTCCTAGATATTTATTTATTATTTATTTATAACTTAACTCTACCGGCCTACCAAGTTTTATCAATACCGAAGACAGGAAAAAAAATGGAGAATTGCACAAATAAACTATACTAAAATAAACTGTTGTTGCCGCACGACACGACCAAGTCTGGAATAGATCTCCGACCGATACACCTAAGACAGTAACAACTTCTTCTAATAATAACTAATATGTTCTATAAAAATCAAAAAATAAAATATATAAAAATTAATGTACATATTTCGGTATGTTATCTTTAAAGGTTAGGTATCCTATTGCTCTAATGTACATTAATATTAAATAAGGGGTGTACCGATAAAAAACTGTTTTCAAATAATAAAATCGGATCTGATGTAAATTCTGGGGGCCTTACTTGTATCTTCATAATAAAAGACTCACTTTCTATTCTTGTTTTATTTAAATGGTATAAACTTAATTTTCACTTTACATTGTCCAGAACTCAACCGTGCGCTTGCAGATATCATGACAGAGAGAAACATGCCACAGAGTAACGCATACATGGATACATCTAAATGCCATAGACTAATAATATAAAGAGAGAATCGCTTGGGTTGCTATTTCAACAATCTTCCTCAACACAAGCATTTCTCGATTTGAGACCAAGTTGGTTTAAAAGCTTTACAAAAATATTCTTGCCTAGGGGCTTGGTGAAAATATCTGCTAACTGTTCTTTAGTATTAATGTATTCTACCTTGACAATATTCTGTTCTACTTTCTGTTTTATATAGTTATACTTTACATCAACATGTTTTAGTCTTTTCTGATCTGTATTTTTAATAGCTTTAATAGTACTCTGATTATCTTCATAAATTGTTACATTATTGACTTTGACATTCAAATCTGCTAACAGTTTTAACATAAAAGAAGCTTCCATAATTGCTTCACATAAAGCTACAAATTCAGCTTCGGTTGTGCTCAAAGTAACAGTACTTTGTTTTTTAGATCTCCATACTACACTATTATTAAATACTTAAAAAATATATCCAGATGTTGATTTCCTGTCATCTGTTCTTGCAAAATCAGCATCTGCATATCCAACCAAAGGTTCACTAGAATTATCCTTAGTATATAGTAATGACAAATTTACAGTTTCCTGAACATATCTCAACAAACGTTTTAAAGCACGCCATAGCCCTGCATTGGGCTTAGATTGAAATCTACTTAGGTAATATACAGAAGCTGCTAAATCAGGCCTAGATCCTACTGTTGCATACATAAGAGATCCTATTAATGATCTACATTTGTGTTCATATGACATATCAACAGGTTCACTTTCGTCAAACTTATAATTAGCATCCATTGGTGTGTCACAGCCTTTACAATTCTCCATGTTGAATTTCTTAAGAACATTTTGTAAGTATTTAGACTGGTCTATTGAAATGCCTTTAGAATGTTTCTTAATTGATATACCTAAATACATTAAATTATCATTTCCCATGTCTTTCATACGAAATTTGGTTTTCAAAAAATGTTTTACTGACTCTACATCTTTAAGGTTATCACTGAGGATCAATAAATCATCTACATATAAAAGTAAGTATAAATTCCCCTTTGTAAACAAGCAATAGTCATTTTCGGATCTTTTAAATCCATATGAGCAAATAGTTTCATTAAACTTTTCGTACCAATATTTAGGTGACTTCTTTAAGCCATATAACGACTTTTTCAATTTTAAAACATGTCCATCCGGTACAGATGCTCCATCTGGAGGCTTAAGATAAACATCCTCATCTATTCGACCATAAAGAAAAGCTCCTTTCACATCCATCTGGTGAATATGATAATCTTTCTTCGCTGCAACTGATAACAATGTCCTTAGTGTCTGTAATCGTAAAACTGGTGAGTATACATCTTCAAATTTCTCTTGCTGTTGGAAACCTCGAACTACTAGTCTTGCTTTACAAATAGTATTTTTCCCTGTATCCTTTCTTGTAAACACCCATCTTGTATCTAATAGTTTTTCATCTGGTTTTGGTACTATTTCAAAAGTTTCACTATCTTCCAATACTTTCAGTTCTTCAGATACGGCTTTCTCCCAATCATTTTTGTCTTCTCTTTCTTGAATATCACTGTAGGTCACTGGTACATCTTCATAGTAAGTGCTAAGTAGAGCATATAATGCTTCCTCATCTTTTTCTTCCAAATCTAGTACATAATCTTCTTGCCATTTTGGTTTCTGAATTTTCCTTTTAACTCTTCCTCTTTCACAGCTCTTTTCTTCCTTCTCTTCTTTTTCTTTCATATCATCTAAAATTTCTTTTTCCTTAATTTGTTCTTTCTTATCTTTTGTTATTTTTATTTCCACATTATCTTTTTCAAGTCCTGGTTTGTCTTCTATCTCTTCCAAAGTGTCATAATCCGGTATATCTACAGTCTTGTCCGATTTTACATGTCTCTCATCAAAAATTACATTTCTCGCTGTTACTGCTATTCGTTTGTCTTCATCAAAAAGTTTATATCCTCCTGTGTTGTATCCTATCATTATCATTTTCTTACCTTTGTCATCAAGCTTCCTTCTCAGTTCTTTTGGTACGTGGTTATAAGCAGTGCATCCAAATACTCTTAAATTTGATACATCAGGCTTCCTGCCTTCCCATAGTTCACTTGGTGTTTTCTCTCTTCCTGAAACTGGACTTCTATTTGTGACATATGTTGAGAATAGGACAGCTTCTCCCCAAAACTCTTTCTTCATGCCAGAGTCTATCAATACTGTCCTTGCTTTATCCATTAGGGTATGGTTCATTTTTTCTGCTAATCCATTCATTTCTGGGTTGTATGGCACTGTATGCTGCAGGACAATTCCATTCCGGTTACAAAATTCCCTAAGCTCATCTGAAATATATTCCCTTCCATTATCAATTCTCAGTTTTAACAAATTTGCATTAAAATGTCTTGTTACAATATTATAATAAGTTTCAAACTTTTTGATAACCTCTGATTTATGTTTAATTAAGTACACCATAGTAAAGTGGGTAAAATCATCAATGAATGTTACAAAATAATTGTTACCGTCCCATGTGACAGGTGAAATTGGTCCACAAACATCTGAGTGTACTAACTCTAAAGGTTTAGAGGCTCTAGTTCCTAATTTATTAAATGGCTGTCTTTTACTTTTTCCTAACATACATGGTTCACATAAACTGTTATTAATAATTTTATTTTTCTACTGAGATAATCCATCTACCATATTTTTACGTACAAGTAAATCTAAATTTTGTGCACCTAAGTGAGCAAAACGTCTGTGCAACAAATCATTCTCTATTTTATTCATTAACTGGCAAGTGTTGACATCATTTTGACATTTGACTGTGTAAATTGTACCTGTTTTATTCCCAATCATTAGTATGTAATTATGTTTATATATCTTTACCTTTCCATTAAAAAATTCAACCCTCAGTCCAACCTTCTCCATCTTTGATACAGATAATAAATTTTTTCTTAGATCTGGAATGTAATACACATTTTTAATAATACATTTATTCTCTTTATGTCCTACTTTAAACTTGACTTCAATATTCCCTACATCATCATCCATCATCATCATATCAGCCGAAAGACGTCCACTGCTGAACATAGGCCTCCCCCAAAGATTGCCACAATGACCGGTCCTGCGCCACCCGCATCCAGCGGACTCCTGCGACCTTCACCAGGTCATCGGTCCACCTTGTGGGGGGCCTACCCACGCTACGCCTTCCGGTACGTGGCCGCCACTCAAGAACCTTCCCGCCCCAACGGCCATCGGTTCTACGCGCAATGTGCCCCGCCCACTGCCACTTCAGTTTAGCGATTCGGAGAGCTATTTCGGTTACTTTGGTTCTGCTGCGGATGGTCTCATTTTTAATCCGATCACGCAGAGAGACTCCTAGCATAGCCCTCTCCATTGCCCTTTGGGTGACTTTGAGCCTTCTTATGAGACCCATTGTAAGCGGCCACGTTTCAGTACCGTATGTCATCACTGGCAACACACACTGATTAAAGACTTTCGTCTTCAAACACTGCGGAATATTGGACGAAAATATGTGTCGTAGCATCCCGAACGCTGCCCAACCGAGTCGGATTCGACGATTGACCTCTTTCTCGAAGTTGGACCTACCTAACTGAATAGTTTGCCCTAGGTATATATATTCGTCTACAACTTCGAGTGTAAAGTCTCCGATTATTACGGGAGTTGGTGCTACATGGGAATTCGACATAATTTTCGTCTTATCCATGTTCATCCTAAGACCAACTCGCTCGGAGGCTTTACTGAGGTCAACGAGCATAGTACTTAAGTCCTCCAAGGTCTCAGCCAAGACTACTATATCATCAGCGAATCGAAGGTGAGTGAGGTACTCGCCGTTTATGTTGATACCCAGCCTTCTCCAGTCCAGAGTCTTAAAGACATCCTCCAGTGCAGCGGTAAACAGCATAGGGGAGATGACATCTCCTTGCCTAACTCCCCGCTGCAGCAGAATAGGCTTCGAGCTCTGGTCTTGGAGTCGGACTGACATTGTGGCGCTCTCGTACAAACACTTCAACACCTCGATATAGCGGTAGTCGACTCGATATTCCCTACACCAATAGCTTTTAATATAACACCTTTCTTTGCTGCAGCAATATTTGTTGGTTCCCTCAGTTCAATGTATTCAGAAAAATGTTCTTTAGTATTTATTAAATGGTCTGAACACCCCGAGTCTACACAAAATTCTATATTTGGTTCACTTACATTTCCACAAAAAAAAGCTGTAGCTTCATTACTCTCCTCTGCATAATTGGTAGTATTGGTACTTGCTTGACCTCGTCCTTGGCTCCATGACTTTACTCTGTTCCATCCTCCTCGACCACGTCCTTAACCATATCCAGCGTCTCGGCTCCATCCTGCTCGTCCTTGTCCTGGGTTAAATACTCCTCGTTCCTGTCCATGATTAAAATTTCCTCTTCCATGATAAAATGTTCCTCGTCCTTGATTAAAATTTCCTTGTCCTTGATTGAAAGTTCCTCGTCCTTGATTACATTGGTATTTTTTATGACCAGGCTTGCCACATACAAAACAATTGAAGGCACTAGACATTCCTGGTTTTGTCTGTTGACTATATTCATCGAACCTTTTCTTCTTCTCCTCTTCGGCAAGTAATCTATTTTTAACTGTGTTTAATTTTAGATCGCCCATAGTTTCCAATGCTGTCACAACAGACTCGTAGGATTTTGGCATTGATAATAAGATATAGTTAATTTTTTCTTCTTCGGATAGGTCTGAACCGGCTTCTTCTAACTGCGTACTAATTTCTTGAATTTTAGTAAAGTGTTCTTTCAATGGGGACGTCTCTATATATTTCATTTGGCTTAATTGTCGTCGCAAAAATAATTTACTCCTTACGCCCTTCTCTTTAAAGCTGTTTTCTAAATTCTTAAACATCTCATAGGCCGTGTTTTTTCTCACGTATTCTAAGTGGCTGTCGGCCACAGCGGCAATCAAAATAGCTTGAGCTCGCGCTTCCAGCTTACCGGTTTCATTATCTTTTCCTTCCGAATATTTTTCATTTATAATTGCGTCTATGCACATATTTTCTTTTAATACACTCTTTATTCCGAACGACCAGTTATTAAATCCCTCTCCGTCGAACTGTACTATATTATACTTATTAAAACTTTCCTTGTACGAGTTGTACGCCATTTTGTAAATCTCAACTCGCCGGTCGCCGACCACGCCGTTTTCAATTTCTTCAATATTTGCAGGAAATAACACACACTGGGCCCATAACTGATGTAAATGCTGGGGGCCTTACTTGTATCTTCATAATAAAAGACTCACTTTCTATTCTTGTTTTATTTAAATGGTATAAACTTAATTTTCACTTTACATTGTCCAGAACTCAACCGTGCGCTTGCAGATATCATGACAGAGAGAAACATGCCACAGAGTAACGCATACATGGATACATCTAAATGCCATAGACTAATAATATAAAGAGAGAATCGCTTGGGTTGCTATTTCAACAGGATCGATATAGTTAAGTAGCTATAATTTCTAGCTTTGGAAATTAACCAGGTGGTCTTAACTTAGCTGACTGTAGTACTTTTGAGTCAGTACTGCATTTCCGGTACTCACAGCACAGTACAGCTTCTTCGAAACCTCTTCCAAACCTTTTTTTCTTTCTTGGAAATGCAGCTTTTATGGGACTGTCGTCTATATATCTGGCCATTCTTCACGTGTTTCTTAAGATATCTTTTTATACTTATGCATAATATCCTTACTAGTTTCTGGCGCTGATTCGCTTTATATATGTAAATATGCCAAAGAGACTAAGATTCGTATATGATTAAATAATTGATAAAAGACCCATAAAAATTCACATAATATATAACATAATTCTCCTCACAGAATATGACTGTTGGGCAGGGGTTTATTTAAATAAAACGTGGATATTCACCAGAAATATCGGTCAACTCTGCAGAGTGAGCTTTAGTGAGGAATAAAAAAAGGGCTTGGAAAAATTGATTTGGAAGGGGTTAGGGAGAACTTGTATTGTGAATATTGAAATTGCAGTAGCACCTAGTAGCACCTAGTCAATTACAAAATCCAGAATTTATAGTTTTTTAACTATATTTACCAGATTACTTCATTTGAGTTTTCCAGTTTCTTATCGGTACACCCTTTATATTATTGCTACGTATGTGACGGCCTTGTATGTAACGACGATAACTTGGATTGTTACCTCATCCGATAAAGCATGATTAATAATTGAGACGAAACTGAGGAAACGAACCGCCAGAAGAATTAGTATCTGAAAAAATATTACTTTCAATCATTATGATTTAATTAATATAATCTAAATAAGAAATTTGTGTGATGTGATGTTAACATCGAGCTGCTACAATTTTTATCTAGCATTCTACAATCGGGTCTGCCGTAGTTCCGGGTCAACTGATAGTTTTGAATTACGGAAATGTTTTGCGAGAATAGAATCCTATTCTGCAAAATAGGCTGCAAAAATACCTATATGAAATCGAACTCTAAATCTAGTTCGGTCTCAAAAAGTTTGTAGGTACATCATCATAATCATAATCAGCCTATGATAGTCCACTGCTGGACGTAGGCTTCTCCTATTAACTATGCGTATAAACGCATTAGGAGGCAAATGCCCATAATCGCCACGCTGGGCAAGCGGATTGGCGATCGCAGTAATGTGTCCACTATGATGACGCTGCTGCCCATCATCAATGTTTTATCAAATAGTGGTCAGTGACACTTCAATCCCTTAGTCGACTCTTACGACACCCGCTGGAAGAGTTGTAGGTACGGTCGGCTCTAATAATATGTATACGATTTTAAATCTTATGCCTTTGACAAACGTTCCGAAATGTATACATATTATTAGACGTGACTGTACCTACATAATTGGGTCATTGTTGTCATTACCTATGAAATTGGCGTTTTGTATGGAGGATTTTAAGGGAAGTCTATTGCCATACAATTAATTTTGTCTATTATTTTTTAATTTCAAAATCAAATATACTCGTAACCAAATG
Organism: Thaumatotibia leucotreta; assembly: GCA_025490895.1. NCBI lineage: Eukaryota > Metazoa > Arthropoda > Insecta > Lepidoptera > Tortricidae > Thaumatotibia > Thaumatotibia leucotreta. Next base: position 426,291 of record JALPQI010000100.1, read on the forward strand.
CAAACAAAATGTGACACATCTAATGCGTATTTTTTTATGTAGCTCTGTTTCGTAAAACTAGGTATTATATAATACAATACAATATTCTTTATTGAAAAGTTTAAAATACATACATAATATATACTAATTATATACCTAGTACATAAAGTAAATTATGAACAGCAGAAAAATATTGTTACGGGAGAGTCAGATAATGCTGTGTGAAGATAATCTCTGTGGCAACTTACCGAAACTTGAATTCTATGTGTAAGCTGGATACTGTCTTGCAATTGCTTATATTTGATCGCATTTTGTTTCACTTTGTATGTCATCGATTCAATTACCCCTTCTTCTACACTTATCTCAACAAAAATATTATCGAATGAACATCGAAGCTTCTTCATACTGACATACATGAAGTCAAAAGTTACTGATCGAATAACGTGACTGTAATTTATACTATTTATAAGAAAAGAAAATACCATGAAGACCTGTAAGTCAAACCAGGACTCTACTAAAGTACTATAAACTGCGCTAAAACTCAACGAAATAATTAGTATGGAAAATGACACTAGATACATAGGGTCGCTCAACCGACGCTGGCCCAAATCGAAATCCGCAAGACCATCGCTGACGACGTAGCGAGAGAAACATGGTGCTTCAACGAACAAAGATAACCACACGCAACTGGTAAATTCTACAATAACAGACGTTGTAATCCATGGCATGAAAAACAATTTCCCTCCAATGAAAAATAAAGGTACTAAAGAACAGTATAGCTTTGTATGAAATGACACAGTTTCAGACAAGTTTAAAGGCATGAAATATCCGAAGAGTAGACGAAATTTTAAAATGTTTCGCAAAGAGACGTATTTGTGTAAACCATTACGAATTGATTCTATGGATCCGTCAGTCGGCATTCTGACACTGGTTAAGTTATTGGTAAAAACCTTGTGCGAATGTTTAACAGCAGAATATCCTTGTAAAAAACAATTGAACTGTTTGCAGAATTGAAGGGTACTACGAATAGATAATCACGATCCAGGACTGCCGCAAAATGCTGGACATCAAGCAAATAATATTTACAGTTAAAACTTTACTGGTGTAAATAAAATAATGTAAGAAAAGACTCGTCTACTTCATGAAAGAAATTATATCACTGGGATCCAATATTGAATCAGGGTGACTTGTGGGGTGGTATTAATAAATTGATTACTTTGTGTAGCAATGCAATATTTTTCAGTTACATTTCAATTTACGTCATCAGTTCGTACCTAGTAAGTAGATTGAATTGAAATTATCTTTGCCTTACTCGTCTCCCTTTCTTTAAATAGATACGAGTCTTATCAACATTTTAGATCATTTTTGAATATTTTGCTTATTGCCTTATTTTATTACAAGTCCTAGGTTCCCAGAAAAAAATGTGATAAATTGATAACCACTAAGCACATGTATGCTTCAATCAGAACAGTCTTTGACATGAGGTTTCTAAAATTTCGTTTAAATTGGTTTAGATTTGGAGGAGGAAACAGTCCATAACCAAATAAAATAGTTTAACTCCAGTATGCTCTTAATTGAAGAATAAAACACGATATCTTTTACTTCCAGTGGTTCACATCACGAAACATTTCAAGCGAACAGTTTGACAAAATTGTACTTAAATCCTTAAAATTTTGTTGCTTTGTAGATAACCAACAGACGTATCTAAGCAAGTAAGCAAATACTACAGTATTAGTAAGGCTAATGTTACATTGACGCCGTATTCGTAATTGTTAGTGAGGGAGACAGTGCTTACTTTTGAAAAGGTAGGGTAATATGCCAGGATTGATTTGAATTTAAATACCGAATTTGATTAAATTGTTTTAATTATTTATTGTAATTTTATTTGTATACTGGGAAGCTAGAACACGTCTATCCTAGAGAACAGCCTGGATCAGAATGAGGATGGGTGAACGAGTGACTACCTGATATAGTCAAAGAATGAATTAGAAGAAACCTTCACTCAACCAATCACCCTCATTCGTTCCTTTAATAAAGTAGTCAAATCAGTTACTTTTATTTACAGGATAAGTTAATTTTTGTACAACAAATAAAGCATACTTTATTAACTATAAATTATACAATAAAAATCAACACTTACATGCTAACAAATTGAAAGGTACGGACCGTATCATGAGGTGTCACGGCGTTACGTGCATTTACTTTTTATTCGTCCCGGTCGTAATTGCGTATTGATTGGCGCGAGTGAGCCGGATAGAAAGCAAACGCGCGTTAATAAAGGCCCGGCAACTCATGGTAGGCATACCGGTATGCTCTTAATCGAATCGAAGGACACGAAGACGAACTTGTAGATGACGGAATGTTTTACTTCCAGTCCAGTAGCCACTTAACCAATTAGAGAATGCAAATCGATTTTTATTTTATATTCCGGTTGAAACCCGTTACCAGGGCCCGTAACTTTCATACCGATGACATCAATTTGACGTCACGCTCCATTTAGGGTGATCCGAAATAGTTTTATTGTTTATTATTAATCATTAGTCGTCAATCATTTTAATCATGTACAAATAACTTCAAAAGTAGTATATTTGCACGTGAAATAAGTTACACCTACTGATACGTGAAACATAAATAAAACTATTTGATTTGTTTTTATCTATACATTGTTTTTAATGATATTGTTAACACATTTCAATAATTACGTAGAAAACAGAATTCCTCTTTAACGTACAGCACGTATCAAGTAGGAATTACTTATTTCGCGAGTAAATATGCTACTTTTGAAGTTATTTGTACATGATTAAAATGACGATTGACGACTAATGATTTTAATAATGAACATTAAAACTATTTCGGATCACCCTAAATGGAGCGTGACGTCAAATTGATGTCATCGGCATGAAAGTTACAGGCCCTGCCCGTTACTAACCGGTTTTTCTATACATTTTAATAACGGTTTTCATTCCCAATTTTGTTTAAGTAATTACTAATTAGGAACAGGATTTAAGTTACAATAACTATTCACCATATCTACATTAATTTATACAACTGCAGCAGGAACACAATGCTGGTGAAAGTGCAACTGATGTAAGTGATGAGCAGCGAGCTATCCAGGGGGAGTACGCGGCAGAGGGACACGTGTGCTGGGCGCAGGCGCATGTACGTGAGGGTCATCTTTATCGCCTGCACCAGCTTCGGATCTGAAAATGTGATCATATAACAATATCTTATGCCAATCGACAGTAAAATCTAAAAAATATATCAGGTCCTAATTTATTAGTTGCAGATATTTTAACACATGATACTTTATATTAAAATAATTAACTTTAAATGTAAATTAATAATAATAATAATAATAGCCGCAGGGCAGCTTGTGGCGAGCTGTTGGGCAGTAACGACCCCACGGACCCGAGTGCTCCCGAGAGTCGGTCAGGGTCCCCGCCTCCGGCGTGTCTTCGTCGGTCGGAGTGGAACCCCAAGGGGACCCGTAGGACTCTCAGCTCTGGCTTGCCTTAACTGGTCGTCCAGAGAGGAGTCGTCAGAGCTATATGCTCCAGGGGTGGAAGTGTAAATTTGCACACCTCTCTACACTCCTGACCCGCCTACACCGGTGTTGCCCCTGGCTGTCTCTTGTGACGGCATTTGCGGGGGCCCATCTAGTCGGCGGCGAGTCACCGCTTGCCTCGATAGCGAAGAGAAATCATTGTTATGGCAGGTGTCCGGACTTCTTTTCTATAGTTCCATCTCTGATCCATCCATCCTCCATCACCCTAGCCCATTAGTCTTTTCCATTCCTTCTCAATAGTCTCTATACGCCTGCTGGGACCGGTTCACGGATATCTATTTTTGTGCCCGTGAATGGGTTGCAGCAGGTGTAAAACACAGCAAATTTCTCCAAAGGGTCTCTACGTGTTGGATCTGTATCCCCGCGCAAGCCTATCAAAAGACCGGGATTTATAGGCCCGTGATGAAAAAGAGATACAAACATACTTCACAAACTCAGACAAAAAGCTGATGTAGAAGTAGTTTTGTCATCTTATCATGCAGCAGTAGCGTCTGTATTAAGATATGGTGTAATTTTTTTTGGGGAAATTGCACGGACCGAGAACAGGTTTTAAAGTACCAAAAAAAATGTATTAGAGCAATATTTGACTTGACAGCTGTAAGCCCTATTTTTTAGATTTTAAAATAATGACATTTCCTTGTATTTACATATTAGAAATAGCTATGTTTATAATAAATAATCCCGAAAAATTTCAGTGGCAAACTTCTATATGTAGCTCTTTAAGACCTCGAGATATCAATAGAATTGGAGGACAATTTTCAAACACGGCTCTGTTACGGAAAAGTGTGTTTGGTATGGCACCTAAAATATTTAATAAGATACCTAAAGATATTAGGGAATGTACAATTAATGTGTTTAAATTAAGATTATCGAAATTATTACTAGAAAAATGTTATTATACTATAAGTGACTTTGTGAATGATAGTAGTTTTTAAGAATATTAACATATAGATTGATAGATGCTTGCATGAATAATTAAATTACCTTTATGATGGAACATTTTTATGTTTAATGCATGAAAACAAAATTTGTACGCCGAGAGGCAAAACATGAAGAACTTTTTATTCGCACAACACCTTTATGTACTCAACTCATGTTTCTTACAAATAAATTATCTTTATCTTTATCTTTATCATAATAATAATAAAAGTTTATTTATTCAGACAACGTAGATCCATTTTTGTTAGTATTTTAATTACCGCTATGTTAGTATTCATACTTCACTAAAGACAATGTGTTTTTAATTAAATGTTGCATAATTGAACACTCACTTCTTACGGCTATTGTCATCAGGAGGCTGTTGGCACTACCACGTATTCTAAATAAAAGTGATGCCATTTTTTTTCTGAGTACGGCAGAAAAATTGTCAACTCGTGCCTCGGCAAACATGGTTGACGCGCTGCAAAAACGTGGCAGCCCCAACAGCGCCCTGAATGCATTGTTGTACTGGACCCGCAGGGACCCGAGCGCGCGCTGCGTACAGCCGGCCCATAGGGCGCCTGAGTACAGTGATGTGCAGTACGCTCCGAAAAGCGTTATTTTAACCGCTGGTGTACATCGTGCGAACCTACGGGCAAGCATATTCGCCCGCACCGCCAGAGCCCTGCGTTCCCGCTCAACATCCATATCGTCCTTCATGTTCTCTGTCAAAAAGTGACCCAGATATTTTGTATAACTTAAGAAATCTTTTCATGTAACTTTTTTGATTTCGTTTTCCTCATGTAACTTTTTTGATTTCGTTTTCCTAACAAAAAAAAAGAATTATAATTTCGACTAAAAAAAAATCATCATGTGCATTATCACATGTCACAATAACACTGTCTGTCATGTCATCAAACGACACAATCCAACGGAAAATAACATGTCATTGACAACCAAGTATTTAATTTATCGACGTGAAGTGGCCAGTTCCAGTTATATGGTACGTAAAAGAGGTACCTACTAGAATCTGTTCAATGAGTTTTCATTTAATAATCACATAAACAGGGTGCTTTTACGTAAAAAAATTGTTTTTCCGTTTTCTCCAAAAAAAACATCGTAAAAGCTATAATGTTTCACGGTTTAATATACTCCAGAGATCGAGTACTGTCAGCTGTAAAAATATCTGCATCTAATAAATTAGGACCATAAACAAAAATGGTTGATTTTCCATAGCATTTGACGCCTTTGACATATATTATAGTGAAACACGTTCGCACATATATTTTTACGTTAATACTAATAAATATCAATTTTGTTAACTATAAATGTATGTGAACTCAACGTTTCTAAGGTTTTAAGTTAAAAATAAAACCAACATTGTGTTCTAAAAGTGCGTGATTATGAAATAATGCAAGTTTTTAGGTTTGTTTATTTTTTTTGGTTTTTACTGACGAACGGTATGCATATGTTATATTAATATGCTCTGGCTGTGTTAACTTATAATGTGTAGTAGCTAGTGTGTGTAGTAGTAGTAGTGAATACAAATCTTCATATAAATTAAACAATATTTCAATAATATTTTAAGAATAATGAAATGCTCATATTGAAGTAAAAAACTAGATCTTAAAAGTAAACTTACCTTAAAAAACAAAATTATATAGGTAAGTACATAAAAAAAAATCATGGCAAAAATACCCGTCAATATCCGCTCCCACGCGCTTCCGGTGCAAAGGTGCCCATAACACTCACGGCAATGCCGCGTTGGATAGCTATGGCCAACCTCTGCAGTGACTGCACCAGAAACGATTCGGAGCGGTGGTCTTCTCCCCTTTGCCTAAGTCGACGCCCTATGTCACACACTAGAAGTTTCGCGTCCTTCCCCCAGCACCCTGCTGTTTCGACGGCAAAAGGCACAAAGAGATACCCTGACCCTAAGGGAGCGTACTTTTGCCGGTTCACCGCAGCCTGAGAGCCTCGGCTGCCGCTCCAGTCGCGCGCGATGTGCGACTGATATGAGACGCTGCGAAAGTGCTAACACACGTAGCGTCCCATAGCAGGCACCGACCTCTCTCCCACGGCAGAAACGTCAAGCCATCAGGTTTCGTGCTAGTTTGTTGTTTGTTGTAGTCAGTGCGACTGAGGCCCGGAGGTTCGAGCACGGAAGGGACGCCGGCTGACCTAAGTGCCCTCTGGACTATGTCGTTGAGGGTATGGTGATGCCTACCAGTGCATCGCCGGCAACTCAAAGCGTGATGGCCGTCAGCCTCCACCGTAGACCCGCAGATGCATATGTGTGCTTGACATACGGCGCAGCCTAGGCGGAGAGCTACTGACACCCGCAGAGTCACCGTCGAGCAATGTGCCTAATTGAGGCGAAGGTAAGACGTTTCAATAATGATACCTGATTGGTTCCGAAGTTCTTTTTCTAATATTGATGCAATCTTATCGACTTCATTTGACATTAGTTCCGAAAGTAGCACGGGTGTAGATGTCATCAATGTATTAAACGCATTTTCACACAATTTGCTACGAAATGGTGTATCAAGAATCTGAAAGGCATAGATTTATTTATCATATTTGCACATTTAGCGATGACTTACACTAGACACCGTAATGAGGCCCGAGCAACCGTGAAGATTTCTCAAGGCTCGGAACCGGTTTAAACAATACCGGTAAATAGTAAGTAATCTTTTCATTTGTTTATCCCGCTTAAGAATACAAAGCGATTAGAATATAATCTGCAAAAACCGGTTTAAAGACAAACGGATTTAACCTAAATTATAGGGTTTCGCCAAACACATGATATTGATGACGGCTTGAAAACCGGTAGCCGAGCCTTGGTCATGGTTATACAGGGTGACTTCAAATTAGTGATACACAATAATAAAACATGAATCTGTTAAAGGTTTTGAACAACTTTTACTATGGGACCAAATATGAAAACTCAATAAAAAAACCGACACTTCCATACAAATGGGCTAAGATATTTGACCAAAATGTATGGAAGCGACGATTTTTTTCTTGAGTTTTCATATTTGTTCCCATAGTAAAAGTTGTTCAAAAGTTTCAAAACCATTTAATAGATTCATGTTTTATTATTTTGTATCACTAATTTGAAGTCACCCTGTATATATATGATACGTAGTCGATCTAGTCGACCTATCGTCGTGTCAATACCATGAGATGCCAAATGCCAAGTAACGGATACTTTAGGTTTTACTCAATACGTAAAGCAGTCCATCTAGCTCCCTCCTATTAATGTACTTAAGTTGCAGAACATTCTTAAAATTGCGAGAATGTGAGACGAGACTTTGATGAGAATTTAAGAGTAAGTTCTCATTGAAAATGTTTCCCCATGAGAACTTATAAAAATATGTTATAAATCATTATTTTAAATCGTTAATAAGTAAATAAAGCAGTAAATATAAATCATAAGGCATATTATCTAGTACGGTCTTGTCTTGATTAGATAATTTGTTGAATTGAGATTCGCGAGAACATTCTCTATGCAAGTTTCGTAACTTATGAAACTTCTCCTCGGTACAATGCTACTCCTTCTCCGTGCGAAAGTAGTTAGTCCAGTAGTTAAAATTCAATGACCCATAATGTAAGAAGCATTTTGTATACATTTTCAGTTTTCTAAGTCAACATCTTCAATCCCCGGAAGTTTTGAAGTTTTGGAAACCACATACATTCCAAACAAAAGGATTTTAAAATATTTGTTTCATTTTTGAAAATTTTACATGGTTTCATTCTGCGCGTCGTCGCATCGTTGCCAGCCGGTAACTGTGCGGTAAGGTAACCGAGATTGGAAAAGACGCACTTTTATCGGGAGGCAGGGAGTGTTATAAATAAATAATAAATAAATAAATATCTTGGGACATCTTACACAAATCGACCTAGTCCCACGGTAAGCTTGTGATGTGGGTACTAGGCGACGATATACATAATAGATAGATACGTATAGATATTTAAATACATAGACAGCCATGACCAAGGAACAAACATTTGTGATAAATAAATACACAAATAATGCCCTCGCCGGGATTCGAACCCGGAACCTCCAGCTTCGTAGGCAGGGTCACTACCAACTAGGCTACGGAGGCTGACAATATTGAACGTCCACCCATAGTCTATTATATTTCGTCGTTTCATTCTTCAGATATAATAACATAACCAGGTAGTCCTTTAAACCTACAGGCGACTTTGCACGATATTTAAGAGACATTGAATTGATTAAAATGATTTTCGTTCATTCATTCATTCGTTCACCCTACCTTTCCTGTTCATTCCACCCGCATATTCCCTCATTCTTTTTTCGTGCACGGCGACGAACGCACGCACTTCTTCTCTTATATACGGAACGCGCCACTATGTCGAAACGAAAGGCGCAAGAGAAGATAAATTACTATAAAGAAAAGATTAAAATACTTCAAGATCAACACCGCAAACGGTGGGCAAGACTGATTTATTCATCGTCGTCATCAGACGAAGGTAAGTAAATTTACTTTATAATTATACTGAAAAGTGATTAAAATGAGCCAACATAGGGAATGACCGCGAGTCATTAACTATGATAAAACACATCGGGGTTGACTGCGAGTCTCCAACCATGTTTAAAAAGCAGAACATACGTAATTTCTTCAGTAGATTTACGTTACTCTGCGACACAAATATTTTCTCAAACTACCCTCAAGAGAAAATATCGTTCTAATATCCACACTAATCACTTTTTTATTGTTTTAGATGAAATCGAACAAATGAAAAATTATTCACCACTGGCTCATGACCCTATAATACCGGAACCGCAATTCGCAATCGAATCTGCACATTCCGACGATGTACCAATGCCACAACGCGTCGACGGCTTATCGCCGCCGCAAGTTCTCGACGATGTATCGGCGCTCCAGCCGCTCGACGACATACCGCCGTCAGAGCCGCTTGGCGCCAAACCGGCGCCAGAATCAAGCACTGAGCCTGAACTTGATCCGGACATGGTACTAGCTCTAGGTGAATCGACAGACGATGCCCCAGAGTTCGGTGATAAAATACATGACAACCTTTCAAAGCTGTGGCTACCGCTTTTGAAGAAAGGCTTGATAAAAGAAACTAGAGAAAAACTCCATAAGGAGTATCTCGTTCCTGATAATTGTCGCTTGATGCAAGCACCCAAATTGAATGTGGAAATATCAGCTGCCGTACCCGACATGGTTCGAAACCGGGACAAGACTCTAACGGCTTCTCAGCAACAGCTGGGCTACGGAATTTCGGCTATTAACCGGGCCATGGACATTCTCTTGAAAGGCGCCGATTCCGACAAAACACAAGCTATAAAACATCTAAGCAACAGTTGTCGGATATTGTGTGACCTTCATGCGTCATCTACTCAGAGCCGCATAAAACTTATCACACCTAGCTTGGACAAAACGTTCTTACAGGTAATACAGGACGCTGAGCGTGACGAAACATTATTCGGCAATAAATTGCCCGAAAAAATAAAGGCCGCGAAGACCATAGAAAAACAAGGCCTTCAAATTAAGAAAGTAACCCCCAAGAACGTTACTCCGGCCCAGCCGTCAACTAGCCGTGCGTCCTACTCGGGAAACTGGTCAGCGCCCCCTCGTTACACACAGAACAGGGGGGGGGCGGAGGAACCCCCGAGGCAGGACCACCGGGAACTACCCTCGCCGGACGTTTCCGGCAGCACAACAGGCCAAGACCTCCACGAAAACGAAGACACGTGCCCAGGCACCGTGAACCAGGTACACGCCGGCCGAATATCGAATTATTATGATTGCTGGTTAAAAATAACGTCAAACAATGTCATTTTAGATTGGGTCAGATATGGCTTTTCGATCCCATTTACTACAGAAGTTAAACAAACATCTGTTCCGAAAAATACCTTTTCACAAAGTGAAGTAGCCGATATGCAAGTAGCTATACAAAAGTTAAAGGATTTAGGAGCCATATCCGAGTGTGCCCCGATTAAAACACCGTTTATATCTAAGGTCTTTCTTGCACCAAAGCCAAATGGCGGAAAGCGCTTTATTTTAAATTTAAAAACCGGCCAAGTGCGAGTCGGACTCGCGCGCAAAGGGTTCCGTACCATTATCAATTTATTATAAAAAAAATACAGTTAAATCAACCTACCTCAAAAACTATAGGAGATAATTTAATCAAACCAAAATCATTGATAGAGTTTATTAATGTGCATAACATATATTTTTTTCAGAATTTTATATTGCGTAGTTTAAAAAATAGAGGGGGGGGGGGACACATTTTTCAGACTTTGAGAGCTGATATCTCGAAAACGATTTGCTTAAATAAAAATTTGATGTATAAACCTTCACATCATTTTCAAAGACCTTTCTATTAATACCCCACACGCTTATGCACAATTAAAAAAAAATTCTATCCCTCAGTTACATGTATGGAGGGCCCCCACCCCAATGGTTTTTTTTACAATTTAGTATCATAATCCTGTAGCGGTTCATACAACACATATCCTTACCAAATTTCGTTACTGTAGCATTTATAGTTTCCGAGTAAATCGGCTGTGACAGACGGACAGACGGACAGACGGACAGACGGACATGACGAATCTATAAGGGTTCCGTTTTTGCCATTTTGGCTACGGAACCCTAAAAAGCCTTAACAAATTTATTGCACCTGGCCATTTCAAGATGGAGGACCATCGCACAGCCTCAAAACTCATACCTAAAAATGGCTATTTAGCCACAATAGACTTAAAGGAAGCATATTTCCTTATACCTATTAAGGAATGTGACCGGAAATATTTACGATTTCAATTTGATAACCTGACATATGAGTTTAAGGCAATGCCATATGGCCTCTCTGTTGCCCCTAGAGTATTTACCAAGATAATGAAAGAAGTTATATCTAACTTAAGATCTAGAGGCTTCAAATCGGTAATTTACTTAGATGATATATTGTGTATTGGAGATACTTTCCAAGCATGCCTTCAAAATGTAAAAGAAACTCTAAAATTATTACTATGTTTGGGGTTTGTTGTCAACGAAGACAAAAGCTCGTTACAACCAAAGCAAAATTGCAAATTCTTGGGATTTATTTTTAACACTCGGAACTTGACTCTAGCTTTACCTGACGATAAACAAAATAAAATTGCACAGTTAGCTCAAAAATTTCTAAGACTTCCTAGATGCACTATTCGTGACTTCGCACAACTTATCGGCACTTTAGTTTCAGCTTGCCCCGCCGTAAAATACGGCTGGTTATACACAAAATCTTTAGAGAAACAGAAATATATTGAACTATTAAAAAATCAAGACAATTACGAAGCTAAAATGCAACCTTCGGAGGTTTTACTTGAAGATTTAAACTGGTGGTTAAATAGTGCTTTCACTTCAAATAACCCAATGAGATATTCCTATTTCCAATTGGAAATCTACAGTGATGCTTCTAATGTAGGTTGGGGAGCTGTTAGCGGACAAAATAAAGTAAACGGTTCATGGAAATCTACAGAAAAGGAATCCCACATAAATTATTTAGAGTTACTGGCTGTTTTCCTAGGGTTAAAGTGCTTTGCAAAAAATATGACTGATTGTGCAATTTTATTACGCGTTGATAATACAACTGCTATAAGCTACGTAAATCGCATGGGAAGTACCTATACAATTTCCGCACTTAAATCATCTAGCTCGTTCGATTTGGCAGTGGTGCGAGGAGCGAAACATATGGATATATGCCTCTTACGTCAACACAAAACAAAACATCGCTGACGCAGAGTCCAGGAAAATAATCAATCCTGACACGGAATGGGAATTATCAGCTAAAGCCTTTGATTTAGTGATACACCGGTTCGGACGACCCGTAATAGATTTGTTCGCTTCTCGTGCCAATGCCAAATGTTCACAGTTCATATCGTGGAAACCTGATCCCGATGCGCTATCTGTTGATGCATTTACTATAAACTGGCGTACAAAGTATTTTTACGCTTTTCCACCATTTTCATTAATATTAAAATGTCTGAGGAAAATCATTGATGATCAAGCACATGGAATCTTAGTGTTCCCTTATTGGTCGTCACAGCCATGGTTCCCATTACTGCAAAGCTTACTTAAATCGGAAATAATGTTTCTTAATCCGGATAAAAATCTTCTCCATTCCCATTTCAGGGACTCTCATCCCCTCCACAAAGGACTTACCCTGGATGTCGCGAGGCTCTGAGGCAGTCTTTCAGTAGAAGAGGCTCACCACCAGAAGCAATGACTCTTATGCTAAGATCGCTTTCTGATAGCACAATAAGGCAATACGATGTCACGTATAAGCTATGGTGGCAATTTTGCAGCAAATATGCCATTGACACCTATACTCCATCAATAACAACAGTTCTTTCCTTTTTATCCGATCAATTCAGTCAAAATTGTGCTTATGGTACGCTTAACAGCCATCGCTCGGCCTTATCCTTGTTGTTGGGGAACAATATTGGTTCAGATGTTTGTGTAAAACGCCTGCTCAGAGGAGCCTACAAACAAAAACTATCTGCACCCAAGTACAATCATACTTGGGATCCACAGATCGTTTTGAACCATATTTCGCATTGGTATCCCAATACAAGTTTAAGCTTGGAAAAAATTACCGAAAAATTAGCTACTTTTCTAGCCATATGTACGGCTCATAGAGTTCAGACGTTAGCCCTCATAAAAATGGAAAACATCATAACCTCCCACGACGGTATCAAAATCGGCATCACAAATATTATAAAAACATCCGCCGCCGGGCGCGAACAGCCCGTGCTTTTCCTACCATTCTTTAACGAAAACTTAACTATGTGTCCCACTACAGCTCTCAAAGATTATATTTTTGTGACAAAAAATAAGAGAGCCGCCAGCGTGGGCAACCTCTTGCTGACGTATAAACCGCCTCACAGAGCCGCCAGTTCCCAGACTATCAGTAGGTGGATAAAGGATGTGTTGTCGGCGAGCGGAATAGACGTCGCGGTGTTCAGCGCGCACAGCGCCCGCCACGCCGGCGCCGCCACGTCGGCCGCGCGCCGCGCCGGCGTTGGTGTCGACACGATCCGCCGCACGGCGGGCTGGACCGCGGCATCTACTTCGTTTGCCCGTTTTTACAACAGGCCTTTATCGGAAGACGGAGATTTTGCTAGATCCGTGTGCTTACCTAGTGTTACAGGCAACATCCCGTCACAGGCTATGTTGTCTCTGTCTAGTGATGATTCCTAGATAAGTTAATAACATTACGTCTATCAGATTACTCCATCGAATACTCGATTGAACTTGTATAATAATTTAAATTGAGGAAAGTTTTCCTCGCTCATAATGTTAATGATTAATGGGGCAAGTAATTGATGTTGATTTATATACTTACATATTTCATTGTTGAATAAAAAATGAACGTTATATAAATCTGCCGTTTCAATCCACCAAAAGCAAAACTTAATAACTCTAAACATCTACCTGGTTATGTTATTATATCTGAAGAATGAAACAAACAGTGGAACTATATAAGAATGTTACCTCCGAGGATTTGTCTCCACACAGGACGCCGCGCCCTATGGTCGATGACCACTGGAGTGGCATTGTGAGCACTCCAATCCGCTCTAGCAAGTCACCACGCTGTCCATTTTTAACACCGGTGGGAAACATATCACGTACACAAACTACACAGTCACCCACGGAGCTACACATAACTACGGAAATAACACCCGTGGAGATACAGGTAACCCCTGTTACTTCGGATACTCCAAAACAATTGACTCAATCAGTCCCCGCACAAAACACGTCCGGACCTAAACACCGTGAACTGCGTGCGGAGCGATCTACCGTCGTTGTTCCTGAGAAAATTGCATGCGCAGACCGACATACTACCCCAGCGCGGCGCCGGCTCTTACTGATAAGCGATGACCGAGGTCGGGGTGTGGGAAAAAGGTTGCACAGATTAAGTAACGAGTTCAATATTTTTACTTGGTTTAAACCGGGTGCGGATTTGATTAATCTCATGGAGCCATCGTTGGCTATGTGTAAAACTTTCACCAAAAATGACTATATTATTTTACTATGTGGCATGAATGAGACCAATCCAGTAGGATTTTTAAATTGTTTAGAATCGTATATAAGCAGGCTATCAAACACAAACATTATTATACCTAGCATATCATATAATATTGTACTTGACGAAAACTTTACTATGCTTCTAAATTATGAAATTAAGTTCTTGACATCAATTTTTAATAACATTAAATACATAGACATTGAAGACATATTATGTTTCAACTACAAGTATATATTAGGTAGTAAATTTTCTATTAAAGTATTAGAGTTAATAAAATTCAGTGTGCCGGATGTTTCTGGAAATCCAAATAAGACCCCCATGACATATGCAAGTATTTTAAATAAAACATATGTTAACATAGGCACCCAGACCGAGGTGAACTTATTTCGTGAGTAATGATTATATGCTGAACACCGAGGTACCAGCTTGCCGTGAACAAATAAATAGTTTAGATGTCCTGAATAGGTGTCCGGCAACTGGTTTACGTATTTTACATCAGAATATTAGAAAAATTAGTAACAAAGTGTCTTCCTTAGAATGTTTTTTGCAGGTAAATGACAATCCTGATGTGTTATGTATTTCTGAACATTGGATGAAAGACTATCAATTATGTCAGATAAACATATTCAACTACTATCTGGCGGCTAACTTTTGTAGAAGTGAGCATGAACATGAAGGGGTGTGTATTTACCTATCAAAAGATTTAAAATGTCATGAACTGAATTTCGTTTCGGAAATGTCAAATGAAATGAATATTGAAATTTGCGGAGTAAATTTATATGAAAACAAAACAATTGTTATATGTTTGTACACGTCAGATCTCTCAAAATTTAACAAGTGTTTACATGGCCTTCAATTACTTTTATATGCATTGTTCCAAGAATTCTCTGTTGACTATTCCATAGTAATAATGGGGGATTTTAATGTGGACCTCCTTAGGAATACTTCACAAAAACGTCAACTTTTGGACTTAATGGGTCAATACGACCTGCACCCTATGCACCTGTCACCAACTAGGGTAACTGAGACATCTGGAACTTGTATTGACCATGTATACTCGAATTGTAGAAAAAGCACCTGGGACATACACCTCATAAGAAGCCACCTTAGTGATCATGATGCTCAAATATTTAAAATCCATTGCTTTAGAAAAAATACCCATATGCCACCCGTGATGCGCAGAAATATCACGACATTTAAAATTCATAATTTTATAGAAGATATATCTAATCGTTCTTTTTATAACTTATTCCATTCTGACATTGCACCTTCTCAAAAAATGAATAATCTAATTATGATAATTAAAAATAGTTTTGACCTACATTTTCCTTTAAGAAAGTACCCACAAAATACTGATAAAAAAATAAATTGGGTTGATAACGAAATATTTCTTAAAATGCAGTTTTATGATGACATTCATAGTTTAATTGAACGGTACCCGACATATGAAGGATTGATTGATTTTGTTGATAACTATAAAATTGCAATCGAAAAATTAAAATGCGAAAAACGCCGTATGTATATTAATGAAAAAGTTGAAAGCGCTAAAAATGTCGGTAAAATGTTGTGGCGTATTATAAACACGGAAACGTGTAAAAAACATTGCAAGCCTAACCCAATAGAAGATCTGCTTATGGCCCAAATTGGATCTAGTACTGGCCATAAACAATTAGCGGACAGAGTAAATGATTTTTATGTGGATATAAATAAATCACTACAAGGGCACACTGACCTGGGACAAGCTCTCAACTTCCTTAATGGGGCTACTAGGACGGTGGTGTCAAGTGTGGACACCGTCCTATTTACGATAGGTGAAATTAAGCAATTGTTAAGGGCTATAAAATCAAAGCATTCAACTGATTATTATGATATGTCGGCCGACCTTATTAAAAAACTACCTGATACGGTTATAGACATCTTTTGTGCGCTCCTAAACCAATGTACTATTATGGGAGACTACCCTGATTCGTTAAAAATAGTAAAAGTTACTCCAGTTTATAAAGGCAAGGGATCTAAGGGGGAAAGTAAAAATTTTCGTCCCATATCGTTGGTACCGGCTCTATCTAAAATCGTCGAGCTGGGCTTGTGTAATAGGTTAATCAACTATTTTGAAGGGAATAAGTTGCTTCACAATCACCAATATGCATACCGCCAGGGCAGATCTACGGTGGATGCTGCGCATGCGGTCCATCAGCGTATCCTTGAGTATCTAGACCAGAAGGAAATGGTAGCTGCCATCTTCTGCGATCTATCACGTGCCTTCGACTCAGTGGATCACAAATTGCTTTTAATAAAGTTGCAGAACTATGGCGTACAGGGTAGTTTATTGTCGTTTATCGAGTCATTTTTAAAGAACAGGGAGCAAGTTGTGTCCGTTGATGGAGGGGCAACTAAGTCGGAAACGCGGACTCTTGATGACTGTTCCGTTCCTCAGGGTTCGGCCCTTGGGAATTTCCTCTTCCTGGTAATGGTTAATGACCTCATCAATTTGTTCCTCGATGGTGATTTTGTGATGTTCGCAGATGATGGTTGTGCTGTTGTGCACGGCACTTCATTTGCTCACCTTAAGGAAAACGTTACAAGCACGTTATTGAAATTAACACGTTGGTTTGAAGTTAACGGTTTTGACATTAATCTTAGCAAGACATTCATTATTCATTTCAGGTTAAAAGGACAATACCCTACGCCTCTTGACATAGTTATCAATAAAACAATGGTTCCCCAAGTGCAAAATGCAAGGTTTTTGGGCTTTGAATTTGATGCTGGCTTAAAATGGGATATACATATTGATTTACTCACCGGTAGATTGGCCCAAGCCTCTTTTGCACTGTGTAGGCTTGCCCCTGCACTCTCACGTAAAAATCTTCGTATGGCATATTACGCTTACGTAAATTCCATGATATCTTACGGAATTGGGCTCTGGGGGCTAGCGGCTGACAGAGATAGAATATTCGTAATGCAAAATGAATGCCGTAAGGATATTGACAGGGGTGCCGCCATTTACGCCGGCGAAGGAGCATTTTATTAAATTGAAAATTTTAACTACCCCATGTCTGTTCATTCTAGAGGTTGCTAAGTATATGTACAAGCACTTAAGTGAGTATAAAACGCGTCGACCGGATCAGAGAAAAACGGGCCGCGATCTGAATCCAGTCTTAGTCAGACTAGCGAAATCGTCGCACTCACTGAGGGTAGTTGGCATTAAAATATACAATTGCTTAAGCCCGGAGATCAAAGAGGCTCCTTCTTATGAGGTGTTTGTAAAAAAACTAAAGGACTTTTTAATCAAAAATGCTTTTTATAGTATTGACGAATTTTATAATCTTATTTGTTTTTATTTTTCTAATTATGGTTATTATTATTTGATTTTTTTTTTGTATTAGATTGTTGATTGTGTTAGACTAATAATATTATTTAATGTAGTTGTAAGTATATTTGACATGTGTTATTATTAACATTAAAGAATTTGAATTGAATTGAATTGAATGAAACGACGAAATATAATAGATGATCAAACGAACTTCTCAAGCGAAGTTCGATCCTTATTATATGAGTCGTTTCATTCGAAGATATAAGATCCCACCCACCCAAGTATAACCCTTAATCTAAGTTTTGCATTTTCTCTGAAGATAATGAGGGAATATGCGGGTGGAATGAACAGGAAAGGTAGGGTGAACGAATGAATGAATGAACGAAAATCATTTTAGTCAATTCAATGTCTCTTAAATATCGTGCAAAGTCGCCTGTAGGTTTAAAGGACTACCTGGTTATGTTATTATATCTTCGAATGAAACGACTCATATAATAATGATCGAACTTCGCTTGAGAAGTTCGTTTGATCATCTATTATTATACTGTGACCGTATGAATTGACCGACCCGATCCTTGTCCTTGTGTGTGTATATTTGAACGACAATAACTTGGATTTTTACCTCATTCGTTAAAGTGTCATTAATAGTTGAGCCGAAACTGAGAACACGAACCACCAGAAGAATTAGTAGCTGAAACAATTATATACAATTATATAACCTGTCCCAAAATTAGAATTAACTAGACGCACCCGGTAGACGTGCTCAGGACTTTGAAAAAACATATAAACGTCAGGTTACATATATATTATGGATTTATATAAAACTTACAATCGAATGTTTTTTTAAACCGTGACTACAAATATTGAAATACATATTTTTTTGTCGCAACCTTAATAGCACAACCCTTAAAATACCAGAAAACGTGTAGTTTTCGCACAAAAAATAGATTTTCCCCAAAATTATGTCTTTCAGTCCACTCACAACAGATAGATAGTGGAGTAGTTACCTTACAGTACTACCAATATCTGAGACACTTATTATATATATTTTTTAAATTTTTTATGTACTTATTATTCAATTTTATTATATATACTCGTATATGTATATAACATTGCCTCATAAAATTAATGTAATGTTATTATATAAAAACCTGTAATTTGACTTTTAAAACATTTGCTTTTGTTACTAAATAATTATGTTGTATCTTCTATATATCTTGACATAATTGCCATTTAAATAAAAAGATTCCCTGATACTGATAGCCAGAGGCCGAAATTCTCTTAGTTTGATTTGTCATTGGGACTTCTCATTTATCGCTTATTGGCTATGAAAAATTTATCATAACATTATAAATTTGATCAAAAGTAGAGGTAGACAACAGGATGTCTTATGGCTTGTTATACCTATATGCTTTACGATAATACTAACTGATTTTACCTTGTGTAGCATAATGTCCTATTTGTAATGTTTTCCAAGTGTAACTGGTGTCTAACCGTTCTTGTGAATAAATAATAATAATAATAATAATCAGATGCAGAAGGCGGTAATCCTGGACACGGCGCGCATAGTCCGGCGGTTCCTCTCCCTGCAGCCCTAACCACCGGCAGCTTGGGCCCGCTCCGTTGCCGGCGGCTCTCTAGGTTAGGTTTTTTATATTATGTTTACATGTTTTGTATTGCTTTTGTATGTTTTATTGTATTTTACTTTTATAGACATTTTGTAAAAAACCTAGCCTAAGAAATCGATGAAATAAAGAGTATAATAATAATGGCCAAACAGTGATATCTTTTACATAAATGTTGATTTTTCGAAAATGAGATAAAGTAGAAAAAAAATGGTTAAAAAAGTAAGAAATTCTCAAATTTTGATATAAACGGAATATATCTTAATATACCTACCTACATATTATAATTCCTGTTAAAAGACTGATGGTCTCCGAAGGTTACCTATGTGTTATGTCGAAGATTGCCTGTTGTTTACTCTACTCGAAATTTAAATAATATTGTATTATTCAAATCTGTAGTCGTAAGTCGATAAATGAGAAAAATGCTTCGAGAATTCTAACCTCTTCATAGAGTTATGGCTTTAAACGCTACCGGCAACTTACCGAAATTTGAACTTTATTTGTAAGCAGGAGACTGTCTTGCAATTGCTTAAATTTAATGGTATTTTGTTTAACTTTGTATGCCATAGCTTCAAATATCCCTTCTTCTTCATTTACTTCAACAAAAATATTTTCGAATGAAATTCGAAGCATTTTCATTCCGACATAAGTGAAGTCAAAAGTTACTAATCGAATAATGTTACTGAAATTCAAACTAGTTTGAAGAAAAAAAAATATGACGTAGACCTGTACATAAAACCAGGAATTTACAAAAGTAGCATAAATTACGCCAAAGATCAACGTAATGATTAGTATGTAAGATATCACTAGGTACATGGGGCCGCTCAACCGACGCTGGTCCAAGCCGCAATCCGCAAGGCCTTCGCTGACGACGTAGCGAGAGAAACATGGTGCTTCAACAAACAGAGATAACCACACGCAAATGGTAAATTCTACAATAACAGACGTTGTAATCCAAGGCAAGAAAAACAATTTCACTCCAATGAAAAAGAAAGGGACTAGACAACAGTATAACTTTGTAAGAAATGACACAGTTTTAGACAAGTTTAAAGGCATGTGATGTCCGAAGATTAAACGAAATATAAAAATGTTTCGTAATGATACGTATTTATGCAAACCATTAAGAATTGATTCTATATGTCCGGCAGTCGGCATCTTGAGACTGGAAAAGTAATCGGCGAAATCCTTATGTGAATGCTTAACAGCAATAACAGCAGTAAGTATATCCTTGTAAACAATTTCAAGAACCAGAACTCCCGCAAAACATTTGTAGTACAATTAATATTTATAAGTAAAGCTGTACTGGTGTAGTGTAAACACAGTAAACGACCAATCTGCCTTATGAAATAAATATTACTAGGATCAAGTATTGATTCATGTTGACTTGTGGTGGTATTAATAAACTAATTACTTTGCGAGTTATTAAGTAATATTGAGCAATACTTTTCCGTTACATTTCAATTTACGTCATCAACTCGTAGAATGAATTGAAATTGTCTGCGCCTTACTTTCCTGTCTTCAAATGTATTGAAACTGATTGATTTGGAATTACGTTAATTATGTTACTGAAACGACACCGGCATGTTTTCAAAATACTTTTATTATCATCTAAAATAACTTAGAATCTCTCTTACATAAAATACGCGTACTCGAATATATTTATCATAAATCTAATCGCTTGAACTTAACAATGTACAAACTTAATTGTGACACTAAGCTCTTGCCTATCGAGTATTATTAAAACATTATCAGAACTACCGCAAAAGGCAAGACATCAGGCAAAATAATATTTACATGGCCTGCATAAATAATAATTCTAGATATTTTGGTACTGTTACAATTCTATAGCTTTTCCGTGTTTCACGTTCTTCACATTTTTGTTGCAAAGATCCAATTCGAGTCTTAAGCTGTCGACCTCAGCTTCCAAAGTACGCGAGCGTCTGAACATCTGGACGTAGTTGAGTTGTAATTGTTTCTGGTATCGGAGTACTTTGTCCTTTTCTTCGGACCACTTTCTTCTTTCATTGTTGAATTGTGCTTCTTTAGCCTCGAGCTCGCCTTTAAGTCTGTCGACCATGGCGCTGGCGGGGCAAGGTTCTCCACAAGGGTCTGGGAGTTCTCCATTCAGTCTCTGAACCTCTGCATCTTCTAGAGCGCTATCGCTGGAAGACCAGTGGTACTCATTTGTTTTGCATACGTCGTATATGCCCCTCATCGTTCTCCCGCATTCAATACCTTCGTAGCCACTTAGGGAAACGTCGGATAGTTCTTGTCGTAGTTCCTTCAGTTCGGTCTTTAGTTTCTCTATCTCGCTTTTGCTGGCTTCTTTAGTCTTGGAGAGGTCAGAGACGCTTTCCATTAAGTCGTTGGTGAGTCGGTCGACTTCGGACTGTAGTCGTTTGGTGTTCTTTTCTTTTTCTTCCGCCTCTGCTCGAAGTCGCATAATCTCTTTCTCTTTCTTGTCGAGTGCTTCTCTCAGCTGGCGGCAGTCGGCTTTCAGGGTGAGATACTCGTGGCCTTTTGCGGTTTGTTCGTTCTGAAAATGATAAAAAGATCTTGGTAATCACGAAATTAATTCACAAAACCTTAACCAAGTCGGTTTTAAATAGTTTTAATAGGTTAATGTGGGATTCTGTAAGTATATATAATATACCGTAAGCTCTTCCAAAATGATGGATAAATTATACTTATTTCGGATTAATAAATGCCTACAGTCGCCCCAAGAACTACAAAAAAACTATAAAAAGTGTGGGACTAAGTATAAGAGTAACTAATTGTATCCTCGTCCTCGTCGACTGACTGGGGCATCTCCCCTATAAATCTGGTAGTTATATCGTCAAATAACCTGAATATTTTTAAGTTCTTCCAACAGCGCTACGACTTATGTACCTATCTCTCCCAATTCTCCCATCGTTAGTGTATTTGAGTCGTTGCCGTAACAGTGCTTGATTACATGTAGATTACGAATCACTCTTGCGAGTTCGATGTCTATCTTTTTAGGCCCTTGGTAAGAGGCAAATCTGTCTTCTGTACACGTCTTGCAACAATAACATACCTACTACAATGCCCAACCCGCTAGTAAAATTTCAGTCTGTTTCTACAAGCAATGCCCGATGGCATCTCGTTTGTGACTAATATGGCGCGAACGAGCTGATGGTTTTGATCTATTATTAGCAGAGGAAACTCCATGCCTTTTTACAAACTAAACACCTAATCCAAAACCTGCATATCTCTAATACATTTACCTAGTCCAGGATGGACTACAATGATCTCTTAAATGCGATTCAGATTAGCTCTTACTGAAACGCATTAGCCCCCCATGTTAGTTAATTTAAGGCCAGTCTTCAACGGTGCCTTCTCCCAAACCGTGCCCTCTAGTTGTAAGTCGCAACATCGCTCTATCGCGTCTCACTTGCATGATGTCTGCGTCTAAATAGGTACGTCTTAAGTCCAACCCTTAAAGGTAGCTTCATGTTTTCTAACAGACTCAACGTTTGACGTTTTATCGCATTAAATAACCTGGGCATCTTTAAGCTGAGTCTTGACGTCCATTCTAGTTCCTTCATCCTCCATATTCTAACCTAACATACTCAATGTTCGACGGATCTTGCATGTCTAATAATAATAGTAACTAACCTGAGCATGTTTGAGTCTTCAGGAGCACTATATGTCTCCCACTCTTTGTCGCAATAACTGACCTGTTGCCAATCGGTAGCGCTTCATCGTCAATCGTAAGCGAAAGGCAGCTAACTGTCTTTGTCACACTAATATGAAAGATTGACAGAGAGGGAAAACTACGATACGCTACTAAGCGCTAGCGATTGGCAACTTGGCTAAGCATCCTGGGCATCTTTAAGCTGGGTCTTCAGCAGCGCTATCTCCCCCGCCCGTTGACAGAGACTCCACTCCGTGTCCTCAAGTCGTTGTCGCAACAACGTCCGATCTCGTCTCAATCGACCGAGTTTCGCGTCCACTCTAGTACCTTCATCCTCCATATTCTAACCTAACATACTCAATGTTTGATGGATCTTGCATTTACAATAGTAATACCAACTAACCTGAGTATATGTTTGAGTCTTTAGCAGCACTATGTCATCATCATCCTCATTCTTTGACAGAGGCTCCTCTTTCTTCCAGGCTCCTCTAGCCACAGTCGCAACAACGCTCAATCGCGTATCACTCGAGCGATGTCTGCGTCTACGCCTTAAGCTAACCCTTAAAGGTACCTTGTCGCAGTAACTGACCTGGGCATCTTTAAGCTGGGTCTTCAGCAGCGCTATCTCCCCCGCCCGTTGACAAAGGCTCCACTCCGTGTCCTCAAGTCGTTGTCTCAACAACGCCCGATCCCGTCGCACTCTGGCGAGTTCCGCGTCGCGCTCGTTGGTCCGGGAGTATCCCTGCAGCGTGAGGGCGCGCGGCGCGCGGAGGCGAATGTCGTGGGAGCGGAGACGGTCGGTTGTACTGGAACGTGAAAAAAACGGTCATATTATAAGTTAAATCGTCAAATGATGTACGTGGTGACGACAGTAGTCACAGTAGTAGTAGTAGCAGGCCTTTTCATCTTTTATAGATGTTTAAAACAGCATAGAAGCGACACCTACGTTCATGGTTATACAGTCCTATATGTGAGATTACCACAAATTGGAGTTCGAGGCCAAAGAATCTACGAAAATATTACCACAAAAATGAAATTCTTCCAATAGTAAATATTTATTTTCTAAAAAGAGACGTTAAGGTATCTTATTTTATTGGTAATTTTAATTCTTTAATTTATAGAAACAATATTGTTTACTTATTTTCACGTAAATTTAAGATATTTTAATAAAAACTTAATTATCCGCAATTATTAGTAACAATGTTGTTATTGCGCTGGTATCACCTCAGGTGTTAATAACATTTGGTACAGCAATTTAATGTTTACTACACAAATCGCACCCTTAGTCAAATAACGCAACATGTGATCATCCGTCAAAAGTGTTTTTATTACGGAAATTGCCTTCAAAATATGCGTTTATCATTATACGAAAACAATTTTTATTCTAAGTTATTTAGTTTCAGAGATAATTTACGCGGAAAACGACGTAAGTGATTTGTGGTCTTAAAATAATGCTACTTGTGCAAATGCTTCGTTGTTTTACGTCGCTAACGGTGGCGCGCGCGCAATCGTAACATCAGATACGTCATTTTTCTCGGACATTTATTATGTGTCGTATGTTGAATCAAAATTAACAAAAATGGAAACGGGAAATGTGGTGAGTTATTTTAAATGCTATTTAGATATGTTTGTGCAAAATAAACGTATGTGCACTTACTGCTGTTTGGGTGCTAATTATTGCCATAAAATGACCCGTCGCATGTTCATATACGATATTTTTCTCCGGATAATGATATGTGAATAAAAATTTATTTTAAACTAATTTAATATATACTATGGTATGTTATGCTCTGCGCTTTACGTAAATTCAAGACTTTTTAAAGGGTGATCTTATGTTCACTTGCGCTTGTATTCTACAAAATCTTCATAGTCGCTTGTCAAGATGCTGCATTATATGACGGAATTGTTAGTGATGTACGTGCACTTACGTCATTTTATTAGGTCATAGTCTAACTTGCGTCGTTTTTAAAAACTTTAAATGCTAGAAAATACATATTAACTGTATAAACGTTAAAGTTTTTTTATGTATTAATTGAATAGTATACCTACGTAATTGTATTAACACCTTTTTAACCTAATTACTCTAACTTTTATTTTTTTTACACACTGCAAACTTTTTCCTTAAAAATACAAGTACATTGAGTTTTTACGTGTAACTTTAAATTTCATAAGCTGTTGCGGAGTTTTCGCGCATGCTATCTGATGCAGAAATACTTCGATGCCATACCCTGAGCAATTTAGCTTTGCAGATGTGCTAAACATCATCAACAAAGGAGTTGTTTCACACACCTCTTTCTTGGAAACGTTTTGCCTTCAATACAGATAGCATACCTAAAACAAAAATGCACCAGAAATATTGCGAGGACATTTGTTCAAGCTCATCAATGTTTAACTTCGCTATGAGACATGTCTCCAGCTACATCTGTTACTTCAATGCCGTCCAGAGGCCATAAAAATGATACTACAATGCCTTCCCTAGGTGGTGAAAATTATGAAGTATCTGTTTATGCTATTTTAAATGAGAGCCATGAATCGGATATAGACCTACCGACGGTCCTGAGAGGAGAAACAAGACAGTTAACGTAGTAATATCCAAACTTGAAAAGGATAGAAAAGAGCTATTCACTACCACCAGCTTGGGATTCGGTAGTTCATCTGATAAAGGAACATACTGATCGACTGTGAGGGTGATGAGTTTGACGTTAGGCTTTTTAGTACAGGCAGTATTCTTTTCCAAATTAATTTTCAATTTAATGTTATTTAAAATTGTATGTTTTGGTCCGATGCATGTTGATTTTAATGTTTAAAAAAAAAAAAAAAAAAACGTCCCAGCGTCCCATTGAGTTTCTTGCTGGCTCCAAAATTGGGATACTTTCCTGACAATACAAAGGAAAAGATTTCTTCTCAGGTCCAAGTTGTGGGATTAGAACCGGCGTAGATAATTTATTTGTTGTCTTTATTTTAAAAATACATATCATGAATTACTAGCAAAAATTAAACTTGCCAGTTTAGTACCTATATACAACCACCCCTAAAGTTTACCGTCTGTCTGTGGTCTAGTATATATTGTATGTGGGCAGTTTTTTAATTATGGTCTTATTTTCATGGAGGTAGATGCATACAATTTCCTTCACTGTCACTCACCCGTAAACCACGAACCCTGTAAAGTGTTCGAAACGTCGGGATGTAATTAAATTAATTAATATACGCGACATAATCTATTACTATACTTTTATTCCATGTAATGTAGAAAGTTTTATACTTTTAGAGACGCGACATAAGAATTAGGGCTCTTTATTTTTTATTGTTTAATTTGAAGAAATGTGACTAGAATTCGAGGTTATCTATATTACTTTTGGTTATTACTTCAGATTACTAGTGAATTTTATTTTTGTGTATTAATATTCTTATTAAAATTATAATTTTGTTTAAAAATACACTTTTTTATTCTTTTATTTAGTATCGAACCCTCATTTATGAACATATTTTTGACCCCCGGCGGGTTTTGCTACACGCGATTGAGTTATTTACTTTAAGAATGGCCAATAAGGAGTAATTTCCCTAGAAGGAAACCAGCATTGGCTGTCCCGGTGCATAGGCTGCAGAAAACTGGCAAGTCTCTCGGTGTAATGGGTGCTAAGATATATAATAAAATACCTGAGCCAATCAGAACCAATGAAACAGAGCGACGTTTTCTAAAATGCCTCAAAATGTATTGTATCTCAAAGGCCTATTACTCCGTTAATGAATTTCTAGACGAATAATAATTGTTACGAATAATAAATATTTATTTTGTTAATTTATTTATTTATGGAATTGTATATTATTGTGATGAAATGATTTAAATGTATGTTTACTATGTTATTGACGGTGTATGATTAATATCAATAAATGTCTTGTCTTGTCTTGTCTTGTCTTATTTCTTGTAAATAATATCCTTTTGCTAGGGGCAATTTGATGATTTTCAATAAAAAACGACCTATTGCTACATGCGTCATAGGATGCTTTGTAAAACAATGCTACATGTGCACTTGCGATACAAACTCTTTCATCAAATAACGACGGATGACCACATAAGTCACCTAGTGCGTGGTAAAACAATGCCATATGTACACATGCGTTATACAATTTTCAAAAATAATGTATTAAATAAGATGCAATATAAGGCATTCTGTTAGTTTTGTTAACCAAATTACATATGCAAAATTTCATAAAGTTTCCTTCAAAATTGAAAAAGTTATCATCAAAATGCACTTACGCAATCTTTAAACCTCTCTCCTGAACATTTGACTTTTTGCAGATGTGGCGTTGTTTTACCAAGGGTACGAAATATTAAAACCCTATTTCTGCATACGTTTAGAAAATTGCAGAATAATAATAGATTGTAGCGTGCTTTATGTTCACATTTCGTATTCCTAAAATTCCTTTGACCTACAAATTTCTGTGGCAGTGCTATAGTTCTCATTTAAATTATCATACAAATCTAACGTTTTGTAAAAATGTGACAAACTCATTTTAAACCTTAAAATAAGCGATAGTAAGTTCAGGACTCAACATTGATGGTGTTATAAAGGACTCCCGGCTTTTATGGGTGTGTACTCGATTTTTACCCAGGACTCAGGACGATAAAGTGATGACGAAGACAAATAAGACATAAAATATAAAAAATGCTTACATTTTACATTTCCAAATTTCTTTCCCATAATTTTAACCCGTAATAAGGCAGGGGGCTTAGTAATTTAACCACACTGTCTTAATAAATATGGCACGCTGTTGTTTGTGTTCACTGGTAATTCAACTTCTTTTTAAAATAGGCTTTGAAACGTTGGCTCTTATCATTTTAAGTTATTTACAAGAAAATTTTGTCATATCAATATTAGTTAAGAGTAAAGAAAAGTTATTAGGTATTTACATGTTTTTAAGAAAATCCTAGTTGTGACAGCCATATTAAACAAAAAGGCGTACAAACATTACAGAGGTATGTAATGTTTATATTATGAATTATTTTAAATAAATGAATTAAATAGCAAAAAGGTTGTCGAAACCTGACAACTTTATTTGACAATGACATAAGAGACTTTGACAGATTTGACAATAACGCATCTGTCGTAGTTTCGTTGGCCTCGAACTCCAATTAGTGGTATAGTGAGAGGATCTCTTGTTCACATACCTACTCGGCCGTTGTATTCTCCCAGGTGACGGTAGTTAGAATACATTTATCACCAAATCTTCCTGTGAGTGTCGTAAGAGTCGGCTAGGGAAATGAATATTCGTTTACGCAAGATTGATGATGGGCAGGCAGCAGTTTCATAATGGACACACTATATACTGCGATGCAAAATCCCCTTGCCCAGCGTGGCGATTATAGATATAAACATAGTTAATAGGAGTAGTACACGTACGCATAGTTAATAGGAGAGGCCTGCGTCCTGTAGTGGACTGAGACCTTACGGGTGATCACATCGCTCAATCGGTCCTCCTCCTTTCTTTCGCTCCTCCTTTCTCTAGCCTTTTTGGCTGGCTCATTTCGCAGGCCGTAGCCACGGCCTGGGCTTTTTCTCGTAGCAGTCTACTACTCCTATCTCTTTGCTCTCTGCGGTAGAGTTGGCCATCAGCTTTAGTGGACTAACATAGGCTGATGATGTGTGTGAGAAGCACTGACCATTCTTCATAGAAGAATGATGATGGGCAGCAGCGTCATCATAGTGGACACATTACTGCGATTGCTAATCCGCTTGGCCTAGTGTGGCGATTATGGGCATTTACCTCCTAATACGCATAGTTAATAAGGGCTTGTCCATTATTCACGTCATACGATTTTGGCCTATTTTAGACCCCCCCCATCCCCCATGGTGATACTTGATGACATTTTCAGGACCCCCCCCTCCCCCCTAGCCAATATGACGTGTAATTTATCTTAAGTAGCCAACTTAAGTTGGGGATGGGAAAAAAACTTTTTTGGCAACTACGAGATATATGATCGCGAAGTATTAAAACTTAGTTCAGGTTTTGACATCAGGTTATACTTAAAAAGTGTTTTAAAAAATGCTGTTCAGCAAAGGGTAGGTACCAAAAAATTACACGTGATTTGTCCGATAATGGTGATAATTGGTGATTTTTTCTTGACCCCCCCCCCCCACCTCCTATACAGTATGACGTGATTAATGGACAAGCCCTAAGAGAGGCCTGCGTCCAGCAAAGGACTGAGATAGACTGATGACGATGTGATGTGATCTTACCTATAGTCATGGTGGTCCCGTTCTAGTTCGGCGACGCCGGAGTCGGCAGGCGACGGCGCAGGCGCAGGCTCCTTGCTCTCCGACACGCTCAGACCCGAACTTGACTTCGTCCTGAAAAATAAAACGATTCCAAATTAATATCTAATAGATCAGACATCGTTCGCGAAAACGGGCGTCTTTCTTGTGGACATTGTGAATGCTAACGGTTCTGGGATATAGAAATTAGGTTTTGGCCACATAATTCTTAAGAACCAGAAGCCAACTATTTAGCTAGTATTCGTTCAACAAAAAAATAGGGTTCTAAAGCCCTTAACATTCATATGTCCACAGGAAAGATTTGAAACCTAACACTCATACAAAAATATCTGTATGACCCAAATATCTTGGGATATCTTATAAAAATCGACCTAACTACCTACTACCAATGTAAGCTCGATACCGGCTTGACCAACGTGGCAACGCGCATGTGACACCCTGAGGTTGCAGGCGCCCATAGGCTACGGTGACTGCTTTCCATCAGGCGGGCCGTATGCTTGTTTGCCACCGACGTGGTATAAAAAAAAAAAAAACCAAGGAATATTTGTGATAAATAAATACACAAATAATGTCCTCGCTGGGATGCGAACCAGGAACCTCCAGCTTCGTAGGCAGGGTCACTATTGTTCAACGCACTTTTAATACAAACACATAATGTAAAATACAATCTAAATATTTTTAAAGCGTCGCTGAAAACGTTTTCACTCAGCTTTATGTCAAGATATCAGGGTACCTTTGACACTGGTCTTCCGTGAAAACCATTTAATATGAGGTACAGATGTAGTGCGTCTATCAAAGTTCTGATCGGCTATATTCTATAAATATTTGTCAAAGATCTTGCGCCGATGCGCGGTGTTAAAAAAAGCGCTATGTCCTGCCCATCTTGGCACAATTTAACATTGCTTTTGGGGTCATTTTTGGGCTGGCGTTAGACGTCCATGTTATATACAGGGTGGTCCAAACCTTGACGTCAAAAAATTTTTTTTAGATTCCTCACGTCATGAGCTATCAGAATATACCCCATGTATGTTAGCCGATTTTTTGTAGTTTTCGAGTTATGAATTTTTGAAAATTTTTTTTTTAGAAATTCCGGAATGAAGAAAATTTTTAATAAAAAATTTTTTTTTTTGGTTTTTTAACTAGTTTCTTTTTGTAAAAGTATTACTACAAATAAAGCATTTACTGACAAAAAAATTAGCGTCCTCACTTTGATACAAAAATACTAAATTCAAAATTTTACGCTAAAAACGCATCAAAATAGCATTCATGTACGTAAATAAAAAAATAAAACATACCCCAAGGAATTTTCGTATTCTAAAGACCGCCTTACCTTAGACCTTGAGCCTTCGTAAAAGCAAAAAAAAAGTGATACTTAATAATGAGGATTTTTCGGAGTAGTCTGTCAAATAAACTTAAAAAAAAGCTTCTAAATTTTTAATTTAAAAATAAAGTAAAATTTCGTCTGTTTTGTTGTTCTTATCAATAAACAAAGAAGAAAATACCACGAAAACTCCATTTGTGTAGTTATTCAAGTCATTTTTTACTACTTTAAAATTTTAAGCTTTTTTAAGTTTACTTGACCGACTACTCCGAAAAATCCTCATTATTAAGTATCACTTTTTTTTTGCTTTTACGAAGGCTCAAGGTCTAGGGCGGTCTTTAGAATACGAAAATTCCTTGGGATATGTTTTATTTTTTTATTTACGTACATTAATGTTATTTTGAGGCATTTTTAGCGTAAAATGTTTTTTTTTTTTTATTTATTTAGAAAACATTTTGAATTTAGTATTTTTCTATTCTACTTGTATCAAAGTGAGGACGCTAATTTTTTTGTCAGTAAATGCTTTATTTGTAGTAATACTTTTACAAAAAGAAACTTGTTAAAAAACCCAAAACTTTTTTTTTTATTAATAAATTTCTTCATTCCAGAATTTCTTCAAAAAAATTTTCAAAAATTCATAACTCGAAAACTACAAAAAATCGGCTAACATACATGGGGTATATTCTGATAGTTCATGACGTGAGGAATCTAAAAAAATTTTTTTGACGTCAAGGTTTGGACCACCCTGTATATTATGGTCGTAGCTATACTCGTAGTAGGTATTACATCTCCCTCCGCAAATTCCCTTAGCGAGTTATGGAAAAAAACATGTGAGCGAGAATAGATTCGTAGAAAATTACATTAGTGTGGTCTATTTTGGAAGTGTTGTAATAGGACCTTATGAACTACACGTGTGTTCTTTCTATTTTAGATATAGACGTAGATTATTAATAGCTTAGAGGGTTTGATAAAGTAGTTGTAAATGACAGATGTCCTTTAGGGTAAACTTCACAGTTCAGGGGATATGATCCTTTGAAGTTCAACATTTTAGTTTCGGCAATCTTGGGTGTTTTTCCATTCATCACTATACATTAATTAGTCGAGCCACACCGCTTGTGCGAGGCGATTGCGTTGTCGTGTATGTAAATGTCATATTAGATGACACACCGCTTGCGCGGCGTGCACGTGCACGTGCCGTGTAAGCGGTGTGCGCTCTACTATGAAATTTCCGATGCTACATCGAGCAGGTCACACACACACACACACACAGTGTTGCTCAGCCTTTAGAACGTTTATCGTGTCACCAACATGTTTTAACGGCCTATCTATAGGCACTAAAAGCATGGATAACCGATATCACCATTATGACGACGACACGACAATCGATAATGTACTAAAAGCTCACGACTCACTTTGTTTTACTGTTTTATTATATATCATTTAAGCTACCTATACTACTTAAGTGTTAAGTGTAATAACTAATAAGAACCCTGCCGCCGTACTCTCAATTAAAAATAAATATATAAATCGACGTATGGAAATGATATGAAAGGCGTGAACACACAAAAGTAAAATATAGTATACGTACTCGTGTTTTTAACGCGAACTTACACCATCAAATTCATCGTTAAATACTAATTCATCATCATTCATCATCATTGCAGCCGAAAGACGACTGCTGAACATAGGCCTCCCCCAAAGATTGTCACAATGACCGGTCCTGTGCCACCCGCATCCAGCGGACTCCTGCGACCTTCACCAGGTCCTTAGTCCAGCTTGTGAGGGGCCTACCTAAATGTGCATTTAGACCAAACGAGCATTCGCTCATTCTATCCCCCACTCTACGAAATCAAGGAATTTCGACGAATCACGTTTCCTGTAACAAACGAATTTCTATCGAATCTAATTCATTTTTACTAATTTAACATGTGTGATTTTCTTCATTAGATAAAATGTCAGTGGCATTTCACTAAGTTCATTAGTCATTAGCCAGTAAGGTATCCTGATGTTATGTTATGTTACGGAGGGACGCTCGACCGGACTCGAGCAGGCTGTCGAGCATCCAATGTGCTCATCCACCTCATTTCCCTTAGCTGGAGCTGCAGGTTAATGTTCCGGTAGCTTTCCCCCAATACTTCCCTCTGGCCTTCCAATTTTCTTGCAGAACCGCAGGACGTCTCACGGTATCCTGATAGAAACTGGCTTTAAACTTGCCATCGGGATCATTGTTGGTATTATTTATTTCATTTTTAAACCAATTTTCAAATAAATGGTGCTTTTATCTACAGAAAGTAACGGACCAAATACACAGTCATTAAAGAACCATACTCTTATCTCCGTCCCAGTAAACCGAACTTTTATGAACACAATGTGTTATAATTACTTGATCCATCTGCATTATAAGTGCTTTCCATTCTGGCAAGTACAGTACTCTTCATTTTAAAAGGACTTGAATAATTTGCATTTGTTGAATAGTTATGACGTTTTGTCATAGGGCCGTCTTCTGTAAGTCGTTTCGCTCGACAGCTTGCCTTGGTCTGTAGGTGATGCGTGAAGACTTAGAGGTATATGTATGGTGCTTTGCTATGCTGAGAAGCGGAATATGTGGCTGTGATTTTTTTCATAACGGTGGCAAACAAGCATAATGGTTGTTCGATGGTCAAAGTCAAATGATTCTTTATTCAAATTGGAATAGCAACAAACTCTTTTGAATGGTCTAAGTTACACATAAAATTAAAACTACTTTCGGTTCTAAGGCCGGCCTTAAACATCCGTAATCAGAATATGAATTAATACTCTTAATTCATATTATGAATTCATAACGCACGGATTTGCATACAATTTAGCTGTTGACCACACACATTCTGATTTTTTCAGATTATGAATTTTTCAGATTGATCTGACAAAGTTGATCTGACATGCGTTATGAATTCAGAATATGAAAAATTTCGGAACGCACATATTTCCATACAATATCGAGGACCAACACACACATTCTGATTTCAGATTACGAATGCATAGAAAAAACGTCGTTCTGTATGTCTAATTGTCTATGCTTAGGTTGTCAATGTCACGATCACGTATTTGTCTTCAGGCCTACTACCGCGAAAACCTAGATTTTGCGGTAGTAGACCAGACTTTTTCGCAAGACAACTGTCAAGTGTCAATCTGAAATCTGAATGTCTGAATTATGAATTCTTACTCTGATTCCGGATGTGTGAGGCAAGAGAACGGTATAAGATTATGAATACTTACTCTGATTCCGGATGTATAAGGCCGGCCTAACACTATAGTGGGACTTGGTGAACATAGTCTACAACTCATTATTTAACAATTTTAACGTACCTACGTTAATAACGTAAGCTTTGCGTGTATGACACGAATTAGAACTTAAATAACCCTCGGCATATTGGCTACTTATGTTCTGTCATTTTAACATTAGCGCAAGTCCATATTCATCTCACTATATCACGCACATTCAAACAAGGTTAATGTTTTTTCCTATTTACGAAGTTGCATAATTCACAATATGAGCATTGTATGTAAAATATGAAGTAGCACGTCACGGTCATGCGCCGAGCGATTCCGTATTCTGTAGTACAGTCAGTCCACCAGTCAGTACCACTCTTTCATAATTATTGTTTGTTGTATTTAACATTTAGCTTCTAGACTGAGCGGAAAGTGAATGACAAGTCAAGCCCATCTCACGTGCAGTCAAGTGTAAAAATAAGTATCGAAAGAATCCGCTCATAAATATGTTACGAGTGTTACGACGTTCTTATTACACAGAATTAGAGTGCACTGCGACATATTTTTGAACATTTTTGTGTACACCTTATTTTGTCTTTGACTGTGCCTTTGACGTGACGAACAAATTCATGCCAAATCTCACTCAGTCATATTAGTTTGATGGTAGCTTATGCCACTTCAATTGTAGCTTTACGTCTACAGAATATGCATTTAAGGGTTAAAGCATCCCTAAACTAGGTCAACTGTGTCTTGCGTTTTAGACAAATTCGACTTTATACTACTCGTAATGTACTTTGCCTTTTGTCACATTTTGCATGACTAGCTAAAAAACATGGTAATTTTTACGTAACTTGTGCTGGGGTATTTAAAAAACGTATTACTGTTCATGACTCCGTAGATAATGATCGTTTTTTATACCAGGCAAAGTTGAAGATAGGAGCATTGAAAGTACTTAATTCAGGGGTTAATCATTTTAACCACTTTTCATCACACCTGTTTAGGGTTGCCATCCGTCCGGGTTACCCCGGATTTGTCCTAGTTTAGTTAGAGGGCATCCGGGGAGCGTCCGGGGAAGGTTTCATTTGTAGACAGAGTTTTAAATATAAATAAATAAATAAAATTTGGAAAAAAACTCTAAAATCCGGGGTTTTCACGCGTCTTGTCCTGTTTTCCAAATTTTAAAGATGGCAACCCTACACCTGTTCAGTAAGTACGCCAATGCGCTGCGGCGCCCTAGGGCAATAAAGGATTTTCATACAACATTACGTAGCACTAGTTAGCGCGGCGCCCGCCTTTCACACTCGTTCATAATTTCTTATTTACCGCCCTTAATACACAATGTACTATTGTTTATGGCTGCAAAAGTTTCTACCCAGCTTGTGAAGGAAACCAACCGTACCTAAACACTGGAAGCACAATATGGAGACAACTAAATAGATTTAAATACGATAAGTAGAACTTAACGTCATTTTAATGGAAGGGTTTGTTGGATTTAGAAATTGACTTAAATAGCTGTAGCTATGTTAGATGTCGTTTGTCTCGCTAGGTCAGGTGTACTCATTTTATTTTATCACGTAATTACGGCCAAACGAAGAGTTTAGCAAAATCGCGATTATTTACATAAATTAAAAGCAAGTTAGTACTGGTAGTAGTTAGTGCTGGTTTGTCTCTGTTAATATACTATTTCTCTCAATTGCTCAAAGGTTAACCGGAAGAGATTCCTTGCAGGGATAAGTTCGCCTTTGTACATTACTTTTATTTTGTTACAATTGTGATTTATTTGTTTTGCGTGTACAATAAAGTGTTTACTTACTTACTTACTTGCTATGGGGCAAAATAATGTCTTATATCCCTCTCATAGACCCGCCTACAAAATAAAACAGTTTTCACATCTAGAACTTTCGTATTTTAAAAATAACTAACGATCAAAGTCAAAAGCGCCTTAATACATCGCAATATGATACATTTACGTTATCTACCTTAATACTGGTAGTACAATATGGAGAGACAACTAAATAGATTTAAATACATAGCTATGTTAGATGTCGTTTGTCTCGCTAGGTCAGCAGTACTTACGCTAACCTGGAAATGGTCTATTGGGTCTAGAATAATACCATACTTTCTTATAACCTTGCTTGCTATAGTTGCTATACGAGAGTAAAAACTGTAACTAGGAATTAGACTGGAATGAAATGAGTCGACATTTGATACAAATTAGTGGATTCATCATCATCATCAGCCTATGGTAGTCCACTGGACGTAGGCCTCTCCTATTAACTATGCGTATAGACGCATTAGGAGGTAAATGCCCATAATCGCCACGCTGGGCAAGCGGATTGTGCAATGTGTCCACTATGATGACGCTGCTACCCATCAACAATCTTTCATTAAATAATGGTAAGTGACACTTCAATCCCTTAGTCGAGTCTTACGACACCCGACACCCGCAGGAGGAGTTGGGGTGGTGACAAATGTATTCTTACTGCCGTGACCACACGGCTAATTAGTGGATTATTTAAACTATTTTAGGTTCATGGGGCCCCAGCGCACGCAAATTGTTTGTTGAGATCGCGAAACGTCTGGTTGACGTAACAAAAGACCGAAGAGCTGGCGACTTCCTCGCACAACGCATCAGTATTGCGATACAACGAGGAAATGCCGCCAGCATCCTCGGTACAATGCCACAAGGACCAATCTTAGATAGGTATAGGTTAGGTTAGTATCAGATTAGTTCGATTTAATCTATGTACATAAATTGTAGTTTTAAACGTTTAAACGACAAAATTGATTTAATGTCGAGTATAAATAATATCTTATCTACAGAGAGTTTGTAATGCCTATTATCCAGTAGTTTAATAGAAATAAGTTTATTCGTAACATACCTACACAAAAATCACAATATACAGAAGGCCGAGTGTAGGTTATATATAAATTATAAAAAACGTCTCGATCGCGTTTACGTTTTCATCGTCATTTGTATGAAATTGACGATGAAAACGTAAACGCGATCGAGAAGTTTTAAAAAAAGTTATAACCTACACTCGGCCTTCTGAAACGAAAAAAAAATTATACAAATAAAAACGTGTATGCTACGAAATGGCCTTATCTCAGCATGTTGCTAGCGAGTGCCAGCGCTGGTCTTCCGATGAGGCCATCACGTGAACAGTTTCACGGCAGGTAACACAGCACAATACAAATAAACAATAGTAATTAGAATTAAAATAATTAATTATGATAACTGCGTCTAATCGTTTGTCGTGTTTGCCGTCACGTTCTAACAAATTTGCAAGTGCGAAAGTGACGCGTAGCACGATGAATAGATAAAACGGGACCATCATAAGCCACCAGAGTAGATTATTTTGCCGTGTGGTGACGGCAGTAAGAATACATTTGTCACCAACCCAACTCCTCCTGCGGGTGTCGTAAGGGTCGACAAAAGGATTGAACACTGACCATTCTACAAGATTGATGTAAGCAGCAGCGTCATCATAGTGGACAGTTGGACACATTACTGCGATCACCAATCCGCTTGCCCAGCGTGGCGATTATGGGCATTTACCTCCTAATGCGTCTATACGCACAGTTAATAGGAGAAGCCTAAGTCCAGCAGTGGACTAACATAGGCTGATGATGTGAGTAGATTCTTATTTACAGTAAATTCTATAGGTACTTTTATTTATACATAGACATATTGATACGACCGAAATGGACAAACAAATATTTATCATGCTTCTTAGTTAGAAGATGTTTAGTATAAAGGGGTTAATGTATAAGTATTATAATATGTGGAATCTAAATAGGTACCCCCTCGACCTTCTAATTAACACACATATATACTACAGTACTTAATATACTAATTACTAACCATAGTTGTGCTGGAGTCCGGAAGGAAAGTGCTAACTAAAAACGAAAATATTTAATCTAGGCTCATAATTAATGGTTTGGATCTAGGCCAGACCGAATACTAAGTGCCATAATTAGCAAATTACGCAAACGTGTTAATGAGGAAATTAAAATTAATTTGGCATGACAATGGATTTAACACTAAAAGAGAACATGTTACCGCTTTATTACAATTATTCTTGTACAAATGTACACAGAATAT
Organism: Thaumatotibia leucotreta; assembly: GCA_025490895.1. Lineage (NCBI taxonomy): Eukaryota > Metazoa > Arthropoda > Insecta > Lepidoptera > Tortricidae > Thaumatotibia > Thaumatotibia leucotreta. The sequence continues at coordinate 464,349 of JALPQI010000100.1, forward strand.
AAAGACTAAATAGGTACTGTTCATAGGGAAACAGTTGTGGCGACATGATAAATAAATAAATATCTTGGGACATCTTACACAAATCAACCTAGTCCCACGGTAAGCTCAATTAAGGCTTGTGATGTGGGTACTAGGCGACGATATATATAATAGATAGATACATACTCGTATAGATACTTAAATACATAGACAGCCATGACCAAGGAACACATATTTGTGATAAATAAATACACAAATAATGCCCTCGCCGGGATTCGAACTCGGAACTTCCAGCTTCGTAGGCAGGGTCACTAGTTCTGTGACCATGAGTAAGCCCATTTCAAATAAAAAAAAAGTTATGAGGACCTTTATATGCAAGGCGGTTAATTTGTAGCGTAGATAAGGTGTAAAAGTGAAGAGACTTTTGTTTCGATGTATTTGATGTAATCTAAATCCAGCATAATGTCCCACAGTAACAAGTCGGCATACAATGTGCGTAGATAATCCTCGTTTGCGAAACCACGCATTACCCAACTTTTAATTATTTGATGCAAATGTGGTTCAGCCAACCGCGTCTCCCATACCATTGTTGCTCTCGACAAATTGCTTCAATTATTGCTATTATTATCAAATGGATGCCATTTTTTTTACGGCCGACCATTAGTTTAACGGCTGGATGTTATTGACGCTTTTGGAGGTATTTCAATTTGCGTAGTGACGCCATCTATTGTTGACTAGTGTGAAGCTAGTATGGAAGTAAAGTTACGAACTGTTTAAAGTAAATGTTATGGTTTGCGTGATTGTATGTGAGAGTATAACTACTACATGTCATATTAAGCACTGAAATAGGCATTATCGTAGAAATGATTTTAAAAACACAATGCGCACATTGTGATACAAAATATTTATTAGAAAAATATCGTGAAACACGTTCGAAGATATAATTTTTACTTCAATGCTAATAAATAACAACAATTTTAACTAACTAAAAATGTATGTGAAGTGAACTCAAGGTTTGGTTTTAAGTTGGTGATAAAACCAAGATTGTGTTCTAAGGTGCGTGATTATGGAATAATGAATGTGTTTAAGTTTTATTTACATTTTTTCGTTTTCTTCTGACGAATGATAGATACATATTAGAAATAGTCCGATTTTATATTCAAGGTAAAATAGTAGGGTAAAAACAATCATAGTCAGTGTTCGTATAATAAAACGTTATCTAACAACAATACGAGAATGTGTGTCAGCAAGTACGAAGTACGTGATAATGCAATCGGCGGATGCAGCAGCGGATGTGCAGTTCAGTTGCATCTACATTTAGCCTCCAAGGTTTACAACTAGAGAATAAAACGATTACATGAAGGAGTATTACGAATATAAATCTATACAAAGGGGATTCATGAACTTTTATTGCTTTTATATATTTTCACTAGTGTCGACATCTGTCGGTAGGTAATTAGGGTGAAGACACATTTCAGTATGCGTACGCATTTTGTCTAATAAAATTTGACGTTTAGTATGAAACGTGTAAGCATGCGTACACGTGCGGAAAGCTGGACGCGGTCCCATACTAAACTGACATTTTCTAAAGAAAAAATGCGTACGCATGCTGATAAATTTGTCTTCACCCTAATTCTTTTTAAAGCGAGTTTTTGATCCACTTTCTGGTTACTGATGGAGCTAAAATTTTGTACACGTACCTATTTAAGTAAAAAATGTAAATAAATATAGGTACTCACTTACTTTCCATAGCATTTGACGTAGTTGATATGTGAAAACGGTCGCAGATATACAGGGTGTGTAAAAAAATCAGCTGTTTCATACAAATTGGCGGCATTACGCCGGCCGAAATGTATGAAACAGCTGATTTTTTTTTCGCGATTTCGACTTTGTCCCCATAGTAAAAGTTGGTCAGTATGACCTACACATTCACTACGTAGAATTTGAACGGTCGAAAAAAAAACACCCTGTATTTTTACGTTAATACTAATGCCACAAGGGCCAATCTTAGATATAGGTTAGGTTAAGTAGATTAGTTAGATTTAATCTATGTACATAAATTGTAGTCGCAATAAAAAAAAACTAATAAATATCAATAATTTAAACCAAAAATGTATGTGTACACAACAACAGAGTACACTTTTTAATTACTATCAATAACTTTCGTAACACAATTGACGCAACCGTGATGTTTGTTTTGATTAAAGCCTTCTATGTAGTTTTTTTTGCAAGCGACCCATAGGCAAAATATGTAAATCGGATATAAATAAATATCTTGGGACATCTTACACAAATTGACCTACCTAGTCCCACGGTAAGCTCAATTAAGGCTTGTGATGTGGGTACCAGACGACGATATATACAGGGTGTTCGTGTTGATTTGCTTTAAATTGGACAGGTTACTTGGGATATTATTAGTTAGAAGTTACCTGGCATATCGGCTTTTATTAAATTCGAAAAAAACATTTTTTTTTAGTTTTCATATGTAATAGATGAAATGGTAAGTGTGAGAGAACCTAAAAATAACATAAGAAATAATCTCAGTTGACTGACGGCACATGTCAAAATAAGTAACACTAAGATCTAATAAAGGTTGCAGTACACTTGTTCAGTAATTAAACTTATTTTTTAATAACTCAATAACAGTAAGAGATACGATACTAGTTTCTTAGAGAAATTAGTTATACTGGACCAAAATACGCTTCCCTTAAATTTATAGCAAATAGAAAAAAACACTATATATATATACATAGACAGACATGACCAAGGAACAAATATTTGTGATAAATAAATACACAAAGAATGCCTTCGCCGGGATTCGAAGCCGGAACCTCCTGCTTCGTAGGCAGGGTCACTACCAACTAGGCTAAGGAGGCTGACAATGGTGATGGGTATGCAATGGTGATGATGGAGTCGGAAGGTTGCCACGGGAAGGTAAATAAGCAACGAAACGATGTTCTAGTATTTACTTGTTTGGTAAAACTCCTACAGTGAAATAATCGCATAAGGAAAGTTATCTTGAAGGTAAATATTGCTAAATTATTAATTATTTTATAACGTTAACCGGCGATACTAAACAGCAACCGGGGAACGGTATCTCGAGTTCATATTCACGATAGTAGTGGTGGTTTCCTCAGGAAAATGTTGGGTATCCAACTTTGAGAACCTCAAAGCTCTGATGCTTACACTTGTTAACCCTTAAGTGCATTTGGTGTACGATGTATCGTACATAACTAAAACAGTTGGTTGTTGAAAACTAGATATGTATGTTATGCTCTTAGGGGTGATTTGCAAGGAAAACGAATGAATTTTTAAACTAATAACTGATTCGAAGACTTAGTTGTATTAAAAAAAGTTACAAGGGTGTATAAGCAAGATGGCGGATATTTGGAAAAAGTTAAATAGTGAAGGTTTGGAACTTTGTATCTCCTGTTTACTGAACGTCACAACGGCATATTGAACATATCAAATATTTTCATGCAATTCTAACCGTACGTGTATTTTACTGGTGACCGTTAGATACGATTCCTGGGAAAATATCGAGCCGTGTTTATTTAAATTAATGATACGGGGTGTAAAGACACTGTTTACCTTTCGTATGCTTTAGTAGCACATCTGGGGCCCATTTCTCAAAAGCTTGTAACTTGTAATACTTACAAGTGGAAATATCTTTTGACACTATGAATTAAATAAGGTACTACTACTAATTTTTTTTTCTTACTTTTTAATCAAAATACTGTGCAGAATGTTCCGTTAAATAGTCTGCGTTTAGAATGCGTAGGTAGTTCGTTGACATCCCAGAGTAAAAAGAGTGCGTGCTATGCGTTAGAAAGGGACCGAGAGATTCATGGTTTTCAGCAGCAAAATATTTAATAGTTTTATTAGCACGAAATTCGATCGTTACACGAAACGTGATTCGTTGATTTCGTAGAGTGGGGGATAGAACAGCGAATGCTCTTTTGGTCTGCATGCAGCTTTGCAGGATCACCACTACATATTTGTCTACATCTTGTATGTACAAAATTTACGGGTTCATAATTGCATGGACAGTTTATGAATGAATTCATTCATAAATCGTCCATGCAATTCTGAACGCCACTGTACCTACGTACAGTCAGATGCATAAACAATTTTAGTCCTTATGCTCCAGTAAAAAAGTATACTCGTACAGGTACATATCCTTGCCTTCGACTGTAATAAAGTATCTGTTCTGTTCTATGGTAGTTCAGTGACTTTAGACTCGTATAGGTGATTGATCGCTAAACACTAACACATGTTTAGTACCTACCTATATAATAGATGCTATAATTGAAATTTATAAAGCACTAATGTAACTATTGCGTGTTCATTCGTAATATTGTCAGTTCATGCTTAATTAGAGTAGTAATGGACATGACTCATGTAAATACGTATTAATCACCGTTAAATACTATTCGAAATGTACTTATAAATTTAATTTGCAGTTTCTAATGATTGAAGGTTAGGTTATATCAACACACAATATCCGTGCGTATATTTTCTAGTATAAAATGTATTGGTTTACCAATCAAAATATAAACCGGCCAAGAGCATGTCGGGCCATGCTCAGTATATGTTATGGACCCACGGATCAATTAAGTCACGGTGCAGGGGGCACCGTTTTTGCTTTTTATTCTGGAGCGTTTATGTCCAAAAATATAGACTTTAGAAAAAAAAAATCGCTTTCGATGCCCTTATTTTTGCTAAGGCAAAAATTATACCCCATACCCCATATCAGGCAACTTCTATTAATGTCCCAAGTAACCTGTCCAAGTTAACGGAAATATAAAAAAAACATCCTGTAGTTGTCACATGCTTTTAACCCACTTCATTTGATCGTGTCGTGTTTTCGTGTACCTACCCTCAATTGGCTTATGGAGTCATTGAGGGTAGATTTTGTTTATGTGTATATAAATTACCCAAATATACGGACTAAATGTACCTATAGGTACACTGTCAAGCGGTTGTTACTTACAAATTTAAAAAGCAGATTTTTTATTTTGTACCTACTACCTTACCGTATTACATATCGTCAGTTGACAAGCAAAACTCACAAAGTAACAAATACCTACTTGAAATAAAGCTCTTATCTCAGTTCTGATTTAATACTGACATAAGAGATTGCTAAGAGTAGTGACAGTTTTTATAGTGAGTTTTGCTTGTCAGCCTACGATGTTTATTATATATAGTCATATTTTTCAGGTTATTTGGATTTTACATTTATTTTAATGCAACCTATAGAAAAACCCCCCTATTCATAAACGTCTTATAACTTAGCCGATAAGTATTGTTTGTCTCTTTCGAACTTACAGACATATTGTTAGGACCGAAGGATACAACAACACTTATCGGTTTCCTAACTTAGGAGGTGTTTATGCGTAATTAAATTATGTGTTTTTTATCTAAACTTTTTTTTGGTGCCGACTTAATCATACGATGTATGGCTTATACCTACTTATAGCACTGAATTGTAGTTATTAAAATACATAACAACATATAAACATTTTTCAAAATTCCTAAACATTATAGGTACCTAATATCGGTCTGTGGTACATAACTACAAGTGTACATACAGTTTAGCATTCCGCAGGATGTAGAATACGTATTAGTATGTGTTTTGTTCAACACGCTATTCAGATATTATCAAGAAATACCTACGTGCAATTATTACTAAGGAATCTTAGTATCACATTCAAACCACTATTAATAGTATTAATAAACGCGCAATTCGCAAAAAATACCTATACATCTCCGCCGCTTCACTTCATAACACTAAACTGAATCACTAAATTCGTCAGTTTTATTAAAGCTGTATCCACACTTCGTCACTTTTATTAAAGGTGTATCCACACTTACGTCCCGTTATTTATAAACACTCGGATTTATAAGGGTGTCCACACGTGCGGCGAGTCGCGCCGTGCGGTCGCGTATGGCGTGCGCGCAGATGCGCGTGCGATAAAATGACGCTTCTGATTTCACCCCTCGTTAACTGATCTGTTTTTAAATAAGGATTATGGTATTGTTATTTTGACAGCTGCCATTTTCGAAAACAGTTTTTTTTGTATTTTTACAATCCGCAAAAATGTTTGACGATACTTGGTTTGGAGTTTGTTTATGATATGACTGATGGCGCCTATAATATCAGTTTGTGGAATTACAAGTACATAATCAGTAATGAGTAACGAACACTTATCTAATTACTTAGAGTTACTGGAAGTGCATTTAGGTTGAATAAAAGACAATAGAAAAACCCGCTGACAAAAAGATACATTGTTTGTTTGGGACAGGGTGCCTAATAACAACATCGGTTCTATGGACTTGTTGGAACTTGATATACAGCGTGTGTATTTGATACGGGCGAATATTTTAGTGGCGATTACTATCGGACCTAGGGAACCTATTTACATAAATTTATTTTAGAAATTAAGGTATTTTTTTTTCATACAAAAAATTGAGCCTGCAATGTATTGCATCCACTGGTAGCCACATTACTTAAAGTAGACATAAGTATCTAAACGTCATACGAGTCTCATGTCAGTTGGCCGGCATACATTGCTGCTGGGTTGCACTTTAGAAAAATCATTACACCTAATCAACAACAAAATTTAACGAAATGGTTATCTTATACGACTCGTAGGATCAGATATTATAGCTGGATTAATTATTCGCCCGTATCAAATACCCACGCTGTATTTTATAAAATACGATCGAATATAAACTTGACGATCTTCCAAATCTTTCAAAATTATGTATGTGATTAATTCATGTGTACCAAAAGTAGTGGTGATCCATTCAGAATTATATTTTGATAAGGAAATAGAGGCTAATATTTATTCGCGAAAAAAACTAAATATATTAGAACATAAATGCTTTTCATCATTATCATCATCATCAGCCTATGTTAGTCCACTGCTGGACGTAGGCCTCTCCTATTAACTATGCGTATAGACGCATTAGGAGGTAAATACCCATAATGCGCCGTGTGGTGACGGCAGTAAGAATACATTTGTCACCACCCCAACTCCTCCTGCGGGTGTCGTAAGAGTCGACTATTGATTGAAGTGTCACTGACCATTCTACAAGATTGATGATGGGCAGCAGCGTCATCCTAGTGGACACATTACTGCGATCGCCAATCCGCTTGCCCAGCGTGGCGATTATGGGTAAATGCTTTTGCCTATAAATAAATCAGTCCCTTGTTGTATATTTAAATGAACGTTAAACCGAGTGATTTAAAATAGTACATTTCCTAACTAGTGCGGGAAAACTTTTTTTCGGCGAGGGTGAAAGTGCGAGTGAAACGAGGGCGACAATCACCCGAGTTAAAAAAAAGTTTTTGCACGTGTAAGGGACGATTTTTTCATAACAAGTGCATCAAAAAGAGAAATTACCGCGCGCGAAGCGTGCACAAAGTTCGTTTTTGCGCACTAGTTAGGAAAATAATATTACCTGTTATTTTCTAATAATTATTTGACCATATTTTGAATTCACCTAATAAGGCAGGCAAGTAAAGGCTTAGCAATCGTTTTTATGAGGTTATAGTATACCTATACCCACTGACTGATTGGCCATTAAAAACTAACCCAAGAGCGGCATTTTAAAACCCCGGCGACGCACTCATTCATGAATTGTTAAGGCGAATGCTCACGCGACTCTTCTAATTATAAAACGTAATTGTGCTTCATTCCCGAGAGCTCACGTAACTCCAGGTTGTCTTTGCTATTTGAGAATGTGTTAAATAGGGATAGCGGTCCTGAGATGTCCGGTTTTTGCTTTGAATTCTGGGTTAAAATAGTAGTTTATGCAATAGTAATATAATAACGGGTCTAAAAAGGTCAGAACATTTTATTTATAGAAAACCCTTTTTATATGCAAATAAATGATTATGATTATAAAAATAACAGTAAAAACATTGTTTGAATATCCATAGGAGTGGTGTTAATTGTTTTAATAGTTATATTTTATGATGAATACCCAGACAACTTTAAAATGTATACTTTATAATTTGTCGGTCAGTCACTCAATTGATAGAAGATATTTATAAGTGCTGAACTGTAGTAGAATAGTATATTAAATAGGATAACAAGTGCGAAAAACAGTTCGAAACGAGTGGCGATAAATTAAAATACGATCGAAGGGAGTGTTTTAAATCGCACGTGTACAACGTTTTGCAGTACCATGGATGGATATAATATATGTTTTCGACATGACATGAAATAAACCACTTCTTGCACTAGCGAGTAAAACAAGCACCACCTGTACCTACTGAAAAAACAATATTTTTTAGCATTCAGTACATTTTGGAAATTGACTAATTGCATTCAGCGGCCCTGGCACATCTGATAATCGACAGCACCCCATTTATTATTAATCCACCCAATCAAAAATGATACTTATAAAGTTATAATTCTACAGGAAATTTATAGGAATTTCCTGTACAACACAGCAAATTTCTCCAAAGGGCATCTACGTGTTGGATCTGTAATATCTATATATCCCCGCGCAAGCCTTATAAAAACCGGGATTTGTAAGCCCGTGATTCCCAAGGAGATACAAAGAAATAATAATAATCTACATAACCTCAAATAAACTTAACTTAAAAAAATATAACACTAAACAAATTGGTAAAAATACCCGCAGGGTTTTATTATATTTGTGGCAGCCCTAAAACAAGGAAGCGTTAGGTACAGTCGAGTTCAAAATGATGTATACAATTATGCACCTTATTGCATTATAATCATAAAGTACAAACAAAATGATGTACAGTGACGCTTATAAATGGAGTCAATGAAGCGAACTTTCCGTGGAAGTGTTAACATATATCGCGCCATCGGTGCACGGAAATCAATTTATTGGCTTTAATAGTAATTTTATCATTATATTCATTATCGAGTTTTATTGCGGCAACGTGAAATATAGAAAAGCCGGTAATAATAAATATTCCTATTAAGTTATGTAATAAAGTTTTGTGGAAGTACTTAATCCAATTATTTTACGAAATAGTCAGACTCAGAAAACTGGCTTCATCATCATCATCATCATCATTTCAGCCAAAAGACGTCCACTGCTGGACATAGGCCTCCCCCAATGATCGCCAATATGACCGGTTCTGCGCTGCTTGTGGGAGGTCTGCCCACACTACGTCTTCCGGTACGTGGTCGCCAGTCCAACAGTTTCTGGCCCCATCGGCCATCTTCTTCCATTCTTAGAGCAATGTCGGTGACTTTGGTCCTCTGGCAGATCTGCTCGTTTTTGATTCGTTTTGCCCTTTCAGTGACTTTGAGCTTTTTGATCAGGCCAAAACTGGCTTATGTGGGTTAAATCCCGAATGTCCCCATGTCCGAAAATGACATAATTATGTCTCATAATATTTTTTACTTCTTTTGACATCAAAAATGCTTTGGTAAAGTCTGTCGGTATACTCGTTCCCGCTCTGTATACTCAAATTGATAGATTAATCTTAATCGTTTTTTTTAAAGTAACTTTGTAAACCGCAAACCCCAGTATGTACAAACCCTAAGACACTGGTTACAGGGTACGCTAGCATTGCAAGTCAGGATTATGTGCCGAAGGTTAATTAAAGGATTGACCCTACCCCCCTCCACATGAGACCGGATTGGACAAATCGGTGTGACCGACATAGCGTAAGTGGCTTTGCTGTGCTAGTAAAAGGGGTAAGGTATGTTGCGATCTGTTGCGATTTTACATGTCATTTTGTTGTTGTTCTTATATTTGCGGATAGGGTAGATATCTCTTGGGTCGATGTTACGCAAAACAACCCAGTCCCACGGAAAGGTCAATATCATTTGTATTGTGGGTGCTAAAAATAAACTCTTCCTGATTTTACGATGCCAATCAAGACCATGCACCTAAAGAAATAATTCATTTAACCTCGTGCCTATATTACTTCAAAATATGCCAAATCAAATTGGAAATTTGTTTAATTGACATAGAGTTAAAAAAATGATTGTGGCTTATGTCCTTTGCGTAGGACAGATGTAGGCAGGAGGATAAAGTGTTACTTTAAATATCTAGATAGTATCTCAGATGAAAGGAATAGGGTAAAATGACTAATCAAAGATTGATGTTGCCAGAAAAGTATGTATTGTTGTTCAAAACTTTTTAAAAGTAGCTACTTGTCATACGAAATCTATGAATGCAATATTACTCACTATTAAAAATAAGGTAAAGTTAATTTTTAATAAAATATTCATTCTATCAACAGTTTTTAGAGTATTTTCCCTTCATGTCCCTTAGTCTAATCTTGGGGTAGGTATGTATATAAAAGATGGATAGATACATTTATTCGAACTCAGAACCTTCGTATTCGTAAGCAGGCATTACCAGCTAGTCTACGTAAAGCTGAGTAGAACCCGTTTAATCCATCACGATTAATACGATTTATATGATTTCGTGCAATAGGTACGTGATTTTGCGTCGCTGTAACTTGAAACAAGTTTTCCCACATTTTTTCACGGTTAAGTACTTATTACGTTTACTCTTCCTGCTCAATACGTTATCTATGATGCATTAAGCATTTGTACAGTATGATGGAATAATCTATCCGGACAGAAATGTAATATTTTGTGGAAAAACTCAAATTCTTTATTTAAATATTCACACCATATACCAGAATGCCGGAAGGGGTTCGGATAGGAGGCGGCTAGCACGTATTGCTTGCTCTTTAGAGCATGGTCAAAGGCGCCTAGCCTTATATAAGTCTTATAACAATTTTGCATATACCCGAGAAATTCGCTCGGTGTCCGCTAAGCTGGAGTGGCCCAGTAGTGCCTATACCAGGCATCAGCCGCAAAAGCTGATGACGTAGGTTGAAATTCCACCTCCGACGTTGGTAAGGTCGGTATTTTTTCTTTGGTATATGACAACTATTATTTAGAAATGTTGTCTAAATATTACCATTTGAAATTTTAGCGACATCGGTTTTAGTCTGTGTGGAAAGTGAAGGCGTTTAAGGTGGATTTAGACCAAACGAGCGAATGCTCATCCTATCCCCCCCTCTACGAAATTCGTTCGTTACACAAAAAGTGATTCGTCTAAATTCGTTGATTACGTAGAGTGGAGCATAGAATGAGCATTCGCTCGTTTTGCCTAAATCCACCTTTAGCAACAATACATGCCCATACATTCTAGTGCCTTCATTTACCGACGAACAAATTTATAGACTATCTATAGTGAGTATAGTGACTGACTGGTCGGTTATTTTCTTCATCTAATCGTAGATATGATTGTAGCGATTTGTGAATTTGTAAAATAATGACAGTGAATAAACAAAAAAACAAAGAGGTGAAACTAGTTAAAATAAACCGGCCAAGAGCATGTCGGGCCACGCTCAGTGTAGGGTTCCAGTTTTTCAAAAACGGCTAGGCCGATTATGACCGAAATAGTTTTATTTTAAAGTATTCTGTAAGCCCACTATTCATGATGTTTTCATATATTTTGTACCCACGGATAAAAGTATTTTTTTTTCTGGAGGCTATCTCCGAAAGTATTGATTTACAAAAAACTTTTTTGGGATCTTTATTCTTTTTCAAATACCTGAACTGTCTGTTGTTCTTCTTAGAACCTTGTAACATTTATGTTAGCTTTACTCGACACGTAAAGGTGCACTCAGATCAGACCAAAGAGTATTCGCTATTCTAACCTCCTACTCTACGAAATTCAATCGCTACACTAAACGTGATTTGTTGATTTCGTAGAGTGGGGGATAGAATAGCGAATGCTTGTTTGATCTGAATGCACCTTAAGTTAGTCCATCACAATATATCAGTGTAAACGTTATGTTATAGCTAATAACGTGCTCATCTCAGAAGACATGCCTTTTGTGACTATACCTTAAATGTAGTCTAGTTTTAAGTGTGTATTATAGTGTAGTTTAGACTAAGTTAATTTTTGCGATGCCCTTGCAGGGTTCATGTGTTCTACTCCCAACTGTAACATCTCATGTACCATGATTGCAAAATAAATGAAATGAAATGAAATATAGGTTATTTGCCAACTCATGGTACGTAACAGTACCGTATTAACTAGGCTTTACTACAAATCTAAAGATGTACAGTTAGTACAATCTCGGCGTGACGATCTGCGGCTTATCTGACTATTGTCAGTTGACCGTCTGTTTGTTTGCACGACCGTGCCGTACCGTTATCGTCCAGAGAGGATTTAGTTTTTATCGTCAAATATTCGGGTACAATGGAGAGGATATTATGTTCGCTGTTGCATCTTCACCCATTGCCGTTATAGTATTGCTGTAACTGTTGCATAGGGTTGCCAACCGCACTACGTATTATATTAAAATATTATCGAACCGGGTTATTCACGTATTTAAGTCGATGATTGCTCATCATGTTTCGTCCCATTAAGAGTGTCCTCGTCCAGAGCACCCCCGGCCAAACCCCGACGCGTACTGTGGGCCTGCGCCCTGATAGAACGGGTACTGGCCGCGGGCGGCGGTGGCGGGGGCGATGCAAGGAAAGATCTACCCTCAGTGTCACTTTTGTCAAAAAAGGGGTTGAGGTTTGAGTAACCCGGTTCGATGATATCTTAATATGTTTGAGTCTCACGTTAGTTATAATTCTAAAACGTACTACGTATTACCTACTCATTGTATTGTCCTAATTATTCGGGCATGACATTACGCCTGTGGTCGCAGGCAGCCTGATGGCAGGGGTGTAACGTCATGCCCGAAACGTCAGGATAATTTAACTTACACGTAAGTTTACGTGATTAAGACCCGTTTGTCGTTAAAATATGAGTGATAATCGTGAAAGATTAAATCAACGTACAGTACGTCGGTTGACAACGTAAGAAATACTCTGAAATATGGCCGTGAACTATCAACTGACCCTGTGGTGACAGCAGTAAGAATACATTTGTCACCACCCCAACTCCTCCTGCGGGTGTCGTAAGAGTCGACTAAGGGATTGAAGTGTCACTGACCATTGTACAAGATTGATGATGGGCAGCAGCGTCATCATAGTGGACTCATTAATAAATAATAAATAAATAAATATCTTGGGACATCTTACACAAATCAACCTAGTCCCACGGTAAGCTCAATTAAGGCTTGTGTTATGGGTACCAGGCGACGATATATATAATAGATAGATACGTATAGATACTTAGATACATACACAGCCGCGACCAAGGACCAAACATTTGTGATAAATAAATACACAAAGAATGCCCTCGCCGGGATTCGAACCCGGAACCTCCAGCTTCGTTGGCAGGGTCACTACCAACTAGGCTACAGAGGCTGACAAACTTATTACTGCGATCGCCAATCCGCTTGCCCAGCGTGGCAATTATGGGCATTTACCTCCTAATGCGTCTATACGCATAGTTAATAGGAGAGGCCTACGTCCAGCAGTGGACTAACACAGGCTGATGATGACTCTGAAATATACCTTTTTGAAATATAGCTCGTATCTCAGTTCTGATTCAATACTGACATACGGAGTATGCTGTATGCTGTAGAAAACAAACAAATGTAAACAAACCTAAAAACTCGCAACACTTGATAATCACGCACTTTTAGAATTCAATTATGGTTATAATAATGCAAGATTTTAGGTTTTTTATTTATTTTTTGTTTTCTACTGACGGACTGTATAAGTAAGTACATACTTTGTTTTTATACCGTGTATATTTTCTAAGTTTGTATAACTATATTTCTACTTTAATCGTTGACAACCCTATTGGTGCACGGGAGCCAAATTATGATAGTATTTTTAATTTAAATGAAAATACGCTCCAATTGCGTTGGAAGGATTCATACTGTAATCATACGAGTAGGTAGATACTTTTGTAATAAATAAATTAAAGTACTTACTTTTCTAGTTAGTGTTTGTTCCACTTTGAAGCAAGTAATATACACATTACTTACGTATACTAAGAATAATACCTATGCAGTTACGTTACGACGTTCTTACACAAATCGACCTAATAGGTAGTCTACTAACATAATTATCGTCGCTTAGTACCCACAATACATGCCTTAATTCGGTGTTTCTATGCGATTATTTACGCGTTTTTATAGTTCATTACCATCACCACTTTATTTTCCGTGTTATAAAAGCAAACGAGACCGTATTATGCCAGAATAGCATACAAACATGCGTCTGCTACAAGATAACCTAAAATGACTCCATTATTTAAACGCAGTTTGTCAATAATTTGGGAATGGTAATGACTTGATTTGTGCGACGGTATTAATCGCATAGAACTACCCATTTGAGTTTACAGTGGGAAGCTTTCGAGATAATAGATATACGAGTACATAATGATAAAATTATCATGGTACCTATATACACAAAGAGATGCGTTCACTGGAATTTAAACCACGGACCTCCAGCTTCGCCAGTAGGTTTCCTACGGACTAAGCTGATATTGTTAATAAATGTTATGTTTCGTGATAATCTACTAGTAGTAAAAGTTGTAATAATGACTAACCCCCTTATTGATAAGCGTCTCCTAGTTAGCAAGCTGATAAGTATTGCAGCGTTGCCAGATGGTCACGAAAGTCACGATCTGCGTGACTTTTGACCCTCCCGCGTGACAAGCGCGTGACTTGTGATTTTAAGGGAATTTTCGTGACTTTTTACCCTATTAAGAAATTTTCGTGATTTTTTTTACAGAAGTCAATTTTGAAACAAAATATTTGTAATTTATGATTTTGGAACGCTCCCACAAATAGAGAATTGTCTCTTGTCAAAGTTGTCAATGACACTCATGACACTGACAAGAAGTGACAGTATCAATATTATTCAATATTCCCTTTCGCTATTATCAATAATCAGTAATGGGCATTGGCAGAGTGACAATAACACTTATTTCGTAAATGTTAAGGTGTAAGTTTGTGTGAGTGTACTGTTGTATTACTATATTATAGTTTTTTTTTGTAAATCATTTTTATTAGATTTTTTAGAGTACCTCCCGAACACCAGTTTTTTTTTGCAAATTATATTTATTTGATTTTTTAGAGTACCTCCCGAACAGTGGGAGATGATTTTTTTTCTACTTAACCCTAACTTTTGAACCGTAAGTCCAAAAATTATGAAACAAATCATGAAAGTGATGAAAGTTCAGCTACATAAATACTTTCAAGGAAAATTATTTTCAACTTGAACGGTTTAGAAGGTTCAGTAAAAAACTATGGAACCCTGCACTGAGCGTGGTCCGACACGCTCATGGCCGTTTTTTTTTTTTTTGCTAAAATCGATTTATCAAGAACAACTGAAACGCGTGACTTTTGGAGCCAAATCGTGATTTTTAGGAAACCGAAACGTGACTAGTGATGCGACAGCCCTGGCAACACTGAAGTATTGTTTGTCTCTTTCGGTCTTATCAATATGTCTATGACCAAAGGTACCGACGTTACAGCAGCACCTGCAGTCCACGCAAGCGGTATGCCATCTAATATGACATTTACATACGCTACAACGCGCACGCACATGTGCACGTGATGCACACACAACCGGTGTGGCTTGGCCTTAAGTATGTGCGTAGTTGCGATTGCGTCCACAGAATAACGCAGACCTATAACTATTACTATTATTACCTGTCTAAGCCAGTGTTACTATACGAATTAGGATAAACTCGTAAGCATTAAGTAACCTAACGTAATTAAATAATTAATAAGTATAACAGAGGTTACGAGTGTTACGACTCCGTATTCGCAAGAAATAATATCGCACCAGTTAACTGGATAAGGCTACTCACACAATAGCGGAGTGATGGCGTTGGTGGAGCGGAGCGGGTAGCGAGGCGGGCGGCAGAGCGGAAAGCGACGCGGGCTGCGGGGAGCCACACCAGCGGGCTTCCCGGACATCTGAAGAGCCTGGAATTTTATACCAGAGACTTTAGACCCTGCAGAAAATCTAAAATATATAGAAATTCAAAGATGTATGAAATGTTTTGAAATGAATTTATTGTTTTCTTTATTTTTTATAATTATATAGTTTTATAAAACTGTAACTAAATGTAACCGAATCTTAGCCTTTGGTCTTCAAAGATGTGATACTGATAATATGTATATCAAAAATTATGACCTTGAATAAGTCTAGTTATAATTAAAATTTTAACGGCAAGAGAAACCTGATTTTGGCTGTACCACAGACGAGAAATTTGTGAAGAAGTTTATGCAAAATCATAACGTTTTTTACTAACTATAAATAATATATTATAATAAGAATAATGATATGCTGATGATGTATTATGATATGATAACAGAGAGCGATTTACGATTAATATGACGATGACAAAAATGCAAATGATACCATGATGCCAATAAGATGCATTTACTGCGCCTAGTGTTTTAGTCACTGCCTTACAGGGAGAGCGGTTTTCAAGGGTGGAGCATTAGCATTAACCGAAGGATGCAAACCCTCACACGAAACATGATTTAATGACCTTTGTCATACCGTGACCGTGACCGTGACGTCATCCTGTCATCATGCGCCTTTGCGCATGATGACAGGATGACGTCACGGTCACGTAATACATACTGTGTCTAGTGTTGTACTCACTGCCGTAGAGTGTCATGTGTGAGGGCGGGACGCCACGCCAACGGGCGAACCCTCGTATAATACATGATTTAATGAACAATGACAAAGGCGCATGATGACAGGATGACGTCACGGTCACGTAATACATACTGTGTCTAGTGTTGTATTCACTGCCGTAGAGCGTCATGTGCGAGGGCGGCCTGCCACCCTCGTATAATACATGATTTAATGAGCAATGACAAAGGCGCATGATGACAGGATGACGTCACAGTGTCACAATACATACTGTGTCTAGTGTTGTACTCACTGCCGTAGAGTGTCATGTGCGAGGGCGGGCGGCTAGCCAGCGCCGGCGTGGAGCCGTAGCGCTCGCCGCCCGCCGACAGCCGCCCGCCCAGCGGCTTGAACGCGATCGGACGGATCACTGATTTGCCCTGGAACAAGTAGAAAAATAATGATAGACATAATATTTTATTTCTTAGTAAAACACTGGCATTTGTGTCACTGTCAAGTAGAAACAATTTAAATGGTCATGTCATCTTTAAGTATATTAATTTAAACGAATTAAGATAATGAGAGTATTTTATTATAAATTTATACACATTTAAAAAACGCAAGACATCTTTAAAAACCTAGTAGATTATCGCTTATAAACGTATACTTATATAATATTTTCGAAAACAGTTTTCAAATGGCAGCTATGTAATAATTGTAATAAATCCCATTTATTAATCAAAATCCTTTGATGAGTATAAAATTTTACCCGCTTTTTATTTATCTTTATAAAAGTTTCCCGCTTCGCTTATGGGCTTTGATCGCAGGCTTACGAGTCTTAGCGTGTAAGCGTGGTGTAAGCGTATCTAACGACTTCAGTTAGTCATCGCTATCGGAAGGGGGATGATACAAAATAATTACGATTGATAAAGGTGGATTTAGACCAAACGAGCATTCGCCGATTCTATCCCCCACTCTACGAAATCAACGAATTTCGACGAATCACTTTTTGTGTAATGAACGAATTTCGTAGAGTGGGAGATAGAATAAGCGAATGCTCGTTTGGTCTAAATGCACCTTTACGAACGAATTTCGTAGAGTGGGGATAGAATGAGCATTCGCTCGTTTGGTATAAACACTTAAACACACCTTTACAGAATGACATCTTACCTAGGCCTGTTCGTTTTTAAGAAGCCTATTCCGGCTTTACGGCCCGGCCACGACATTGGTCTAAGGCGACCAGCGGCGAGCGAATCCATGAGTTGGAGCGGGATGCCGATATGGGTACGAGAGGGAGCACCATACGTTTTCCGCTAAGCCGGTCACCTTAGACCCATGTCGTGGCCGCGGCATTATGAGGTCCTGGATGCTTAGCCAAGTTGCCAATCGCTAGCGCTTAGTAGCGTATCGTAGTTTTCCCTCTCTGTCACTCTTTCATATTAGTGCGACAAAGACAGTTAGCTGCCTTTCCTTTACGATTGACGATTAAGCGTTAGCGATTGGCAACTTGGCTATGCATCCACGACCATCCTGAATATCCTGATAACCCTATAGGTAGAGCAATAAATGACATCCCATGATGCCCCTGGTTTTGCAACAATCTAACGTTTTATGAATAATTGACACAACTTTAATCAGCATTTATTTATAGCTTTTACATTTTATAGTTTCAAGTTATAGCTATTAGTATAAGATTAGTTTTGCCAGAAATAGCTACTACGCGCGCATTAAGTATGTAATTAAGGTTCATGGTTGACGGTAAATAAATCAAATACTTTATGGGCTATGTGTTTTGATGTAATCTTGTAGTTTTAAGATTAAGATGTATGTATGTACTTTTATATAATGTTGGTGTTATAAATATGGCTTGGCTTCGACGATGGTGCCGCCCTTCCCCACATTGATTTGATGAACTTGATATTTTTATTTTCACTAATTAATTACCTACTACTCATTTTTTAATTATTGTATGTTATTTGAATTAAAGATTGGTTGGTTATTATAAAAAAAAAAAAAATGGCACACTACTACATCATAAATGTATGATACATACAGGTGTTCTAGTCATTTGATTTTCTAATAATAACAGTTTATTTCGTATATATTAATCGCAAAGTTTTTAATATCTTTCGTAAAATTAATCAATGTAAAGGTGCATTTAGACCAAACGAGGGAATTCGATCAAATTTCGATTTGCTCATTCTATCCCCCAGTCTACGAAATTCGTTCGTTACACAAAACGTGATTCGTCGAAATTCGTTGATTTCGTAGAGTGAAGGATAGAATGAGCGAATGCCCGTTTGGTCTAAATGCACCTTAACGCGTGTACCTATTGCTTAGTAGTGAAACACTTAGAAATGTAATTTAAAATGGTGATAAAAATTCAACATTTATAAGTTTACGTTTATAAACGTATAATATATAAACTGTCGGTAACAAACAGTATATAAAAAAAAAGTAGTAGTAAGTACTGTAAAAAATAGCAGTGTTTACTATAATATTAAAAGTATCTTCTTAATTAGCACCATGGATGAATTTTATGTTCCTTAGTTTGTGAATACTTGCATAAAACTTTTGTATAACCTAAAGGTCAAAATATTTTCATTCGTACGTCTAAATGATTCTTTGTCGTTTGATCTTAGATCTTAGTAATGATTATAAATGAATGCATTTAAATAATCATGCCATGAATGTACAATATTATTGTTTATTGTGAAACTGCATCACGTAACAAACTAACCTTTACAATAATGTCCAATTCTCCTAATTTAACCGAATTAAAATCGCAATCACAGACCATATCCAATAGATTCCACATTACGAAGAATACTATCACATATTACCAGTGATCGGCACCACTCCTGCCATACGGCGGTATTTCGTGTAAAAAAATATACGAACATGACTGATATTTTTTTATTTAAATTACACACACTCGAACATATTTTTTGAAACAAAAACATGACATAATAAATAAAGTTTATTTTAAAGTTACTACAGGAACAACACAGTGTGGCACGGGTAGTGCCGATCACTGCATATTACCGTCCTCCATCCCTAACCAATATGATAATCGTAAAAAGGAACTGTGAACGATATGTCGAAATGATAGTGGCATTATACAAAATTAATTATACTTTCAATTATTGACCAATTGAAAAATGTACAATATGCAAACATTGAAATGCATGTAATAACATATAAATGGAAATCACGATACAATTAAATTTTTTATTACAATTAATGTCATAAATGATCATATTCATTAGTTATTTGGGACATTATCTATTAAGAGCCACCTTATATACTTAAAAATACCGAAAACAACTAGAAAACCCAGGAAAGCCCACAGGTAGGATCACTACCGACCGACTGAGTCTGGCTTACTACCGCAAACGTCGAAATTCGTAAATTTCGAAGATTTGTCTCGTCATTCCAACGAAGGCACCATTAGAGACAAATTTTCGAAATTTGTGGATTGCGAAGTTCGCAGCAGGACCGCTGAGCTACGGACGCCGTCGAAGGCCTCAGTCCCGCTTACGTACGAATTCACAAGTGCGAGAGAGAGGCAACACTTCGTTCGTGGTTCGCGGTAGGGCCTCAGTAACTGCCGTCGAACTTCGAAATCCGTACATTTTGAGAATTTTTCTGTGTCACTCTAATGACCGTGTGGTGACGGCAGTAAGTATACCTACATTTGTCAGCACCCCAACTCCTCCAGCGGGTGTCGTAACAGTCGACTAAGGGATTAAAGTGTCACTGACCATTCTACAAGATTGATGATGGGCAACAGCGTCATCATAAATAGTGGACACATTACTGCGATCGCCAATCCGCATGCCCAGCGTGGCGATTATGGGCATTTACCTCCTAATGCATATATGCGCATAGTTAATAGGAGAGGCCTATGTCAAGCAGTGGACTAACATAGGCTGATGATGTGATGTGTGATGTGACTCTAATGACGCCTTCGTAGGAGTGACAGAGACAAATCCTTGAAATTTATGAATTTCGGTATTCGCGGTATTAGGCCTGGGTGGTTAAGGGGCTGGTGACGTGCTTCGTCTAGTGAAAGTGATCTGCGATCGCAGTTGAATCGCAAAACCATCTCGTTAGTCGTCGCACGGATCTGACATTTGTACGCAGCGGACGACAAATGTCACGACACGACAAAGGTCGTTTTTACGACATTACTGAGTGGAGCGTTTATTCTATGATATGAGCTATTAAAATATATGTCGGGAACCCGTTACAAAATCCACGGATCAAGCTTGATGACGTCATCGCATACCTATCAAGTGCCTGCTCCAGTCGACGCGCGGCCGCCCAGTGACACTTCCTAATCTTTGCATCAAACAATCACACGTGTAAACTCATTTATTCCCGAATATTAATTTTGATTACTTAATTGGTGATTTTGATTAGAGTCTTATTAATTTAAGGACGTTGTGTGTTGATCATTGACTTTTAATAATTAAATAGTGTGTGAACCTGATTTAGACTATTTTAATTATCTCGAGGTACCCAAATAGATACCACATGAAGCCCACAATGAGACAAATATCTGATGATCGTAGCCATTCTGCGACATATATATCTGTACGTACTATAACTAATCTCCTCATTTGACTTATTTTCTGATGAAGTCTGATAAAGCTTTAAGGGTCAAACTCAAAAATCATATCATGAATCTTTCCGGTGGACATTTTAAACCCTTATTGTCATTTAAAGGCACTCCTTTCCTTTTGAATGGTATGATAAAAATCACGACTACACTCCTACCAGTTGTTTACTATTGGCCACAGGAAAGAGGGGCTCTACGGTTCAGCTGAACACGCACTTTTTCTTTCCTGTGGTCGATAGTTAACAGCCTGTGGACAGGTAGTAGGTACTTAATGATTTTTATCATACAACGCAATGAAAAAGGAGTACCTACGTCTTAATGAAGATAAGACTTTCATAAGAAAATCAAGCTTTAACTTTTAGGTTGTCCACCGGAAAGACTCCGCACATAGGTTTGCGTTTGAGCCTTAAACATTTCACTGCCTCTAGAATTGAGTTTTAAATAAAAAGATCAAGTTAACATTTTAGGGTACTGGGATTAAGGCACTGGTCTCACCGCGAGCTACTAAGCACCAAAAGATACGCTATAGACATGGCGATACTCGCCCAGTTATCAGCTATCACTGCCGGGCGAGCATCGCCGTATTATTTACACGAGAGTGCGTATCTTTTGTTCGTGTTTATAGCCGATAGTTCATAGCTTAGTAGCTGACGGTGAGACCAGGATGCTTAGCCAAGTTGCCAATCGCTAACGCTTAGTAGCGTATCGTAGTTTTCCCTCTCTGTCGCTCTTTCATATTAGTGCGACAAAGACAGTTAGCTGCCTTTCGCTTACGATTGACGATTAAGCGATAGCGATTGGCAACTTGTCTACGAGTAAGCACCCAGTGCCTAACCCCTTTATTCATAAACGTTTGTTAACTTAATAAGCCGCTAATAATTGTTTGTCCCTTTCGGTCTTAACAATGTGTCCATAAGAGCAAAAGGAACAAACAATTATTAGCGTCTTGTTAAGTTAACAAACGTTTATGAATAAGGGGGTAAGACCTTACCTATGAACATTTTTTTTTTGCAATCGACACTTTATCGTTTTTTTTAATACAGGATGAACTGTTTTTGTTTGTTCATTGATGAGCCAAATACACTATATATATTACTCCAGCAATCTCGGTAAAATTTACGATTTAATTATGAAAACCAGTAATCTAATTAATCGAGAAAGTAAAATAAGTCCCTCGCGGGCAAAGCTAGTAATTTTATAATTGAGGGTAACATAGTATGTTTTATGTGTTAGGTACAGTTAGGTACAGCGTGTTTGCCATGAGCTGTGCATCCCGCTCGTACTCGCATAAGTACCTATTCGTGCGAGGGAGCCGGATAGAAGTATGTCCGCGTTAATGATGCGGTGGCAGCACATGATACGGTTACAGTTGAATAGGCAGGAGAAATGTTACGACAGTTATATGTATGTGTGACAATGTAACTTTTCTCTGTAATGTGGTTGTGAAATTGTAAACAAAATTCTACGTTTATTAGGTATAGTTCGAGAAATATTATTTGACCGACTGTTATTTTACTTACGACCTTTTGTTTTGCGTTAACAATCAGCAGTCGAGCACTTTTCTATTGTTAATCACGCAAAACAAAAGGTCGTAAGTGAGATAAGAGTTGGTCAAATAATATTTCCCGAACTATAAGTATCTTAATTCAGTTCAGTTTACAAACTATGATATTACTACTAAGTATAAGATAACAATATATACACGGTGCTCGCGAGCATTGCGAAAGATTTTAACTACCTATGCATTCGTTTTTGATAGGCAATTTAGTATGGCGTGCGGCTTCCATGTTTCATTTGTTCGTAGAGTAGGGGGTCAGAATAGCGAATACCCGTTTGGTCCGAATGCACCTGGCATGTAACAAGAATGCTCAATTCTGGAATACCGGCATGGCAGGGCTCTGCTAAGTACTACTTACTACAAAGTACTTACGCCCTAGCTCAACGTCCTCTTCTTATCTCCGATCAGTTGTAGCCATAAATCTAGCTTTGACGGCGAAGCTCGACCCGGAGCGAGGCTTTTTACCATCAGACTTAGCACCAGTCGCCATCAGGATGCTTAGACAAGTTGCCAATCGCTAACGCTTAATAGTAGCGTATCGTAGTTTTTCCCTCTCTGTCACTCTTTCATATTAGTGCGACAAAGACAGCTAGCTGCCTTTCGTTTACGATTGACGATTAAGCGTTAGCGATTGGCGACATGTCTAAGCACCGGACGGACAAGGTGTTGAAAAATATGTGAACGTGCACTCTAAAGCTATATGACAATAGAGGCGTGCGCAGATATTTATGAGCACCCTGGCCGCTAAGATATATTTGATGGCGGCTGTATGGTCTGGCTTGCCACCGAAGCTCGTAAATTTTGGGGATTTGTCTCTGCCACTTCAACGATTGCGTCATTAGAGTGACAGAGAAAAATACTCGAAATTTGCAAACATCGGTGTTCGCGGTAGCAGGCCTGGCCTCGTATTGCTTTGGACTTTCATTTATAATATAGTAATAATATTTTAGCCTAAGATATAATGTCCCACTGCTGGGCACAGGCCTCCTCTCATATATGAGAGGGATTGGGCTATAGTCCCCACGCTGGCCCTAAGCGGGTTGGGAACTTCACATACAATTTCTTCGCGGGTGTATGCAGGTTTCCTCACGATGTTTTCCTTCACCGAAAGCTAATGGCAAATATCATCTGATATTCCGTACATAAGTTTCGGAAAAACTCATTGGTACGAGCTAGGATTTGAACCCACGACCTTCGGATTGAAACTTTCATTTACTAATCCCTTATTCATAAACGTCTCTTATATTGTTAAAGTATTGTTTGTCCCTTTCGCTCTTATAGACATATTGATAAGACCGTTAGGGACAAACAATACTTAACGGCTTGCTAAGTAAAGAGAAGTTTATGAATAAGGGGGTAAGTTGTTAACAATGTTTGGGCTAGAAAAGAAATTTAGGCAATGCAGGTTTACTATTTTACTAACCAGCTAAGTTAATAAGTATTGCCAATTTTTATTAATAAAATGTAGCACATTGAGCATTACAGTCTATAACAATTCAATTACACGAATATGTAGTGAAATCAATTAGTTTTATCTAAAACTGCCACTGCGTTTGCAAAACGAGACGTTTATAGTGTTTAAGCCGAATCGACCTCAAAAACTCAGTGTGCGTGTACAGTAAACAACTTTTTGATTAGACGTCTGTGTCTTATTACAACTTATTAAGGTAGAAGATCGTATCGAAAATGTAAAATATGTTTGGTTGTCTGTACATATGCTACCGGTGCTTTATATGGTTGACTTTATTTTCGCGAGTCGCGTATGAACGTGGGTTTAAATTGCTTAAAATTTTAGGCACAAGAATATAAAAATCAACATTTGGCGTGATCTGCGTGAGGTCAGGTAACATACAGTTTGCTTTAAATGGGTTTTTTATGAGATGATATTGGCAATCGTTGCCATATTTATTTCCTACCAATAATTAAGAAAATAAAGATCACACATAGTAAGTAACTAAGTAGGTAAAGTTAAGGAAATTGATTTATGTACCATTTCATACAATGTCATAGTGACAAGTGGGCCGAGGTGCCCAGCAACTTTCATACAGATTTTGTCACATTACGTATTGATTGTGATTGTCACTGTGACAAAGTTCAAAATGGTAAGTGGAAGGATGAACAATATTGCTTTGCTCTTCCGCGATACAGAATGTGTAGTTAATGAGTGTAACCCGCTATAATTACTTGCGTATTTTTTGCATGCAATTAATTTTCCCACCCTCCCTTTCTCTTGGATCTGGAGGATTCTGTTGCCGGACACCAGACCGACAATATCGTCAACTCCTGATGATGCCTCGTAGAGAGGCGAAACACGTGTCGAGTATAGTGTTATTGGTGGTGGTTTGTTATAGTTATTTGCGTATTTATTTTTGCGGCGGGAGGGTGGGAAAATTGTTCATCCTTTAATATGGACTTCCGCAAAGTAACGCCTGATTCAATTAATGGTAAGTGGATCTATTTTCTGTAGTGTACCTACGCAATTTTGACCGATGTAATTTAATTACGTACCTTAAGTAAAGGTAGGCGCATATGCCTCAATAATTTGGGAAAAAAAATTATAAGATTTAATAATTTGAGTTTTTCGAGGTTGACAGACAGATATTTTTTTGAATTTGGGATATTTTCTTACATAACTGAATGCTGGTTCAATTTATGGTCACTAAAAGGTGCATGCAGACCAAACGAGCATTCGCTATTCTATCCCCCAACTCTACGAAATTCGATCGTTACACAAAACGTGATTCGTTGATTTCGTAGAGCGGGGGATAGAAAAGCGAATGCTCGTTTGGTCTGAATGCACTCTAAAGGTGCCTTTACCGAACGAAACGAGCATTCGCTATTCTATCCCCCGCTCTACGAAATCAACAACGTATCACGTTTTGTGTAACGATCGAATTTCGTAGAGTAGGGGTATAGAACAGCGAATGCTCTTTTGGTCTGCATGCACCTTTAGACGAGGTAGACTAGATTTTTATGTCGCGTCCGTTTGTCTAGTCTAGTGAATGGCTTCGTTACCTACGAAATAACCGGCAAACCAATAAAAAATACTGCTAATTCACAGAAGATGTGACCACAAAACTGACGGTTGGGTGAATATCTGAGCGTTTCAACCGCCTAATTTTAATGGCATCATTTTTGCCGAAATTTCTAAACTTCTCAATGTTATACCTACTTCCTCATTTGTTTCAGGTACCGTGCCTCCTTCAAATGACAAAGAAGAACATTGTAACGAATAGAAACTTCGGCAAAAATTATGCCACCGAAATTAGGCGGTTGAAACGCTCATATATTCACCCGGTTAGAAGTTAGAATCAGTGATCGGAACGGATGGGTGTAAAACTTTTGAATATTATGAAATCGCAGTGCAAATTAGTGTCTAAATTCATTGTTAATCGTAATTTTGTGGGGCTACCATGATTTCTTAAATGCGATTCAGTTTAGGTTCAGCTTGGTAATTTTTGACCTAACACAGTATCGCGATTCATATTAAGTCGTATAAACTGCATCGTATTACCAATCCTGCTAGCCCCCCTGAATTTCGAATATTTTAGTGTATGTGTTAGGTATCTCCAGTTGACAAATTTGTCAAAGTTTTTCATAGTCCCGATACTCCCGAATCTCCCGATCACTGATTTTGACCCGTGACGCAATATAGCTACAAAATTTGTTCTGTTCATCATTTTGAACGTCACCTTGCAATTTTTTGCTTGATTGCTCCTTCTGCTACTGTAAAAATGGTGACTAGATATCTTACTTCACTGAGCCGACGGTTATCTAGAGATAATACCTGATTCTAGGAAACTCTAGATAATAAACGTTCTCGTCCCGCATTTTCTCCATTTAGCGGTTTTGTGGGACTCCCCTTTACACTACAAAATGGCGTAAGTACCATAATTTCCAAAGCAAAATAAATCTTTTTGTAACTTTATGTTTCGTTTGTAGTTCGCTTAAGTAGTTCGTTTAATGTCGCTTGCCACAAAATGTTGTAAACGCCAAACTACGTTTGATAAGATATGCCTGTTTTAACAGGGTTTTTGTGCTTACTTTGTTCGACATGGCTGCTCATTTGGTATTTCTGACAGCTGTCGTTGGATTCCGCTTGATTGATCCGTTGGCACCTTGGCTCCTGTAGTAACAGCCAACAGGTAGCCCTGACCGTAAGTAGACTTTATGTAGTTGAAATAAAACCCACTATTGGTCAGTTATGTTGATGATGGTATTAAAGCTTTCTAAACTTATAATTAGAAGATAGATATGATGTAAATTTTACTACTACTTATATATAAACCGCAATCATTCACGAGATAATTATAATTTACATAAAAAAGTTCACAAAATATGCAAGCCTATATAATTGTATTAATTATTATCGCTGGCATGGATCTACATACGATATGGTCTCTACAATACGATTATAGAGAAACTGGAGAGTGCATATTTATCACTTTTATCAGTATAAGAGATGATGAGGTGATCTTTTAGAAATTGTACCTAAATCTGTCTTTCAATCACAGACCAACCCCTGACATGAAACCAAAAAGGGGGTGAGCTATTATGCGTCAAACAATTTTTTTTCACTTTTGCATATTTAGTAGTAATAAGAATAAGAGGCAAAGGTATAACAATAACCTTCGCGTAAAACAATAAATTAATTTAGCTAGAAACATAATTATGAAGCTGCGGTATAACAGTAACAAATTAAGTGTAGATACGAATAAATAAATTACGAATATTACGTTACAATTGCACCGCAAACACTGCATTATAGCAATTGTTTCACGTCTAACCACACATTAATAGAAATAAAACCATCTTTATTAGGCTACTATCACGCTTTGATAAGCCATTATAGAATAGATTTAAGTCTTAGAACTGTTAGAATTACGACTAAAATGCATGTTCGGGAAGTTGCTATTAAGGTTTAATGAATGGATCAGAAAAGGTAACCAAGAGAAAATACATACCTATAAATTTGTTCCGATCGACTGATATAAGTGATTTTTCAGACAATTAGGTATTATTGTTGCTGACAATATCCAGGAATTCTTCCCACATTTCTTTGTCAGCCTCCGTCGTCGCCTAGTTGGTAGCGACCGTGCCTACAAAGCTGGAGGTTTCGGGTTGGAATCCCGTCCAGGGCATTTACTGTGTATATTTATGTATTACAAATATTTGTTCCTTGGTCGTGGCTGTCCTATGTATTTAAGTATCTATCTATTTTATTTATTCTCGGATGTTACGCACAATACAAGCCTTAATTGAGCTTGCCGTGGGACAAGGTCGATTTGTGTAAGTTGTCTCAAGATATTTATTTATTTATTTCTGTAAATTTTTCTTGTGATCTTTCGCCGGATTTTGAACCCCACTTCCCGGATATCATGATTAGTTCATCTTTTTTCAAATTCCAAGATCACTGTACTATCAATTATCGAGAGACGTGACCAAGCTCAGGTCTAGGTTACCGAAGTAATTGAGCAACACTTCTCCGTAAAGAAATGTAGTAAGCTCCAACCGGTGTAGTATGCACTTACACCGTTAATTCATGGAGGATATAGCGATAACTCTCTGAAGAACAAAGTGGTAACCGACTGTAGGTGTCTTATGTAGTTCCGCTGTTTAATGGAACTTAGAACAGTGCGGTTTGATCTTTGCCGCTTCCCACAGAATTGAGGTGAATCTAAGTCAGCGATACACTAAAACCACATAACTTCATCTTATGCCTACCTGGTAGGTACTTTTAAATGGAACACAGATTACTCTAATGCCCTGATCATATACTTGACTGGATGGATACTAATGGGATAGTTAAATA
This sequence comes from Thaumatotibia leucotreta, assembly GCA_025490895.1. Classification (NCBI taxonomy): domain Eukaryota; kingdom Metazoa; phylum Arthropoda; class Insecta; order Lepidoptera; family Tortricidae; genus Thaumatotibia; species Thaumatotibia leucotreta. The sequence continues at coordinate 492,857 of JALPQI010000100.1, forward strand.
ATAGCAAATAAAAGTAAGTACCTACATCTTTGTAATTTATTTTTGTTACAAAGTAACAGTACCTAACAGTCGAAGACAAAATAGAAATGCTCAAAAATATTATGTCCCAGTGCACTTTAATCCTTTAATCCTGTGTAATAAGAACGTCGTAACATATGGATAAGAGGATTCTTTCGATACATAATTTTGTACTTGACTGTACTACAAAATTAATTTGAGTCTAGAAATATGTTTATTTTTATTTTATAAACCGTCGTCTCCAACATTTCCAGGTCCCTCATGTGACCTCTGGAATAATAATAATATAATATTTGAAAAATACCTTACACAGTGTACATTTCCTATACATCTATCAATAATTTGTCTTTGATTGTACATGATTAGGACAGCCTGTATATAAACAGATAATTAGATAATTACACAATAGATCTGATAAAACTAAAGAGGCAAATTAACCAATTGGGCATTATAAATGAGAATCTTTTATTGTATTGTTTATAACAATAGACTTAATATGAGTGGGCACATACAATTGATACCAAGTACTATGTTACATGGATGCGTAGGCAGTGGAATTGCAAAATAGTGTTTATGTACCGATTAACAATAAACATTGATAGTTTTTGTGATGTACAAATGACTTCAATTTCGTAAGTGATAATTGGTTTTAGGTTTTGTTAGCTGTTAGCACAATTTAATTTCATCATAGTTCAATCATTGTCCATAGGATGTATTAATACAAAAAAAAATACAATTGCTCAATTCTATCCTCCACTCAACGAAATTCGTTCGTTACACAAAACGTGATTCGTCGAAATTCGTTGATTTCGTAGAGTGGGGGATAGAATGAGCATTCGCTCGTTTGGTCTTAATCCACCTTTAGAGAATCACTTAATTTGAATTAAAAATGTAATAGTAAATAAATGTGAGCTTTTTAACGTGCCACTGTGTCGCTTAATACCTAAGGACGGAATAAGCGTGTACTTATCTTTATACGAATTAAAAGCCTAAGCGCCGTTGTTGCAAGCGACAACGTGGGACTTTTTACTTAGCCCCTCGCACATCCATTAAGAGTCAGTTTTCTCAAAACCATGAAAAAAACAACTCGTTTGTTTTTTCCATTATATTTAGATGATTTCATATATTACAGATGTCGCGAGTTCATCAAGTTCGAGTTGTTAGGTAGTTACACTATAGCTACTAACCTTTGTCATCAAGAATTTTATTGTTCATTGTCTTTTATCTGTTCAGCTTCAGATAATGCGATGTTTCGTGAGTGATAATCAAAGATACGAAACAATATTATTGTTATGGTCGACTGATTGTTTGAGTAGCTTTTTCTAAGAACATAATAAATTGGAACCCTCGACCATTCAAGAACTATGTCAAAGTAACGCTATAAATTGAATTGTAAGAAATTCTCTCACCACTTGTCATTTTGACACAGTTATAAAGTTGCCTAGGGCTCAAATTTTCATTTTCTCGGTTACACTTACAAAAATAACTTGTTGCATAATATCGACCAAAAAATAATAGCACCTAAGGCACTGGTCTCACTGGTGTTTATAGCCGATAGTTCATAGCTTAGTAGGTCGCGGAGAGACCAGTGTTACTAAGGAAACCGTCAGCAGTGTCAGCGCTGCGGCAGCGTCGAGCCTAAAAATGGTATTCACTAAAGTACTTTAAACGACACTAGTGCTCGGCGACGAATGCGGCGTGAGCTGGAACTACACTGCGTCGAGAGTTTGACGTTTAATATACGAACTTCGTATTCTCTAACGAAAAACAGCGACGAACTCGCCCACAACCTCGCTCACAGCCTCGATTCCTAATGTCAAATAAAACAGCTAGGATTTTAGACAAGGCTGTCTCGACGTCGAGCTTGTTGACGAACGCAGCGTCGAATGTGTGAGTAAGAGAATAGCATAGCAGTGCCTATATGAGGAGCTTTTTCAAAAGCCAATCGCCATGGCAGCGCGACGTGAAGTCACGTCACTCACGTTTGAAAACGTGAGTAACCCGCGTGAAACATAGTTTTAGTATGAATAAGTCTCACGAAAGTTTTGTGTATATACTTATACTGGTCCACTAAATGCTAAGTATAGAATAAGCAACGGGAATCACTGTTAAACAAGATCAGAGAGCAGATTTGATCCCACGCCGAAGATGGTATTGCTGGAGATTAGTCTGTCAATCGTGGGAAACGTTGGATTCGAGCTGGACTTTATGGCCTAATGTGTACTAATTGGGTAGGTATTGTTTTAAAACACTGGCTGGCCTGATTTTTAATTGCGTAGTTTTACTAGGTAGGTACAGATTTTGATAACGCAACATTAAGATGACGAGCACTATAAAGATTCAAGATTTCTTCAATTTAATTACTTTTTAATTTAAATTGTTACATTGTATTGATGCTGTCAATCATCAATTAAATCCATATAAAGAAATAAAACCCTGCACGATGTTGTTAACACACTGGTGTTAACATCGTGCAGGGTTTTATTAAAACCGAGGATTGAGATGCAGATTCTTAAGGTGCATTCAGACCAAACGAGCATTCGCTATTCTAACATTTCTAACCCCCTTCTCTACGAAATTCGTTCGTTACTCAAAACGTAATTCGTTGATTTCGTAGAGTGGGGGATAGAATATCGAATGCTCATTTGGTCTGAATGCATCTTTAGCCAAACAGTGAGCATTATGTTAATAATGCTCTTGCCGGGATTCGAACCCGGAACGACCAGCCCAGATGATGGTGAATAACTTGGCAATGCTATTCTGTAGGTCACTGTACATTCCCATCACAAAGGTCTTGCGGTCGGCCCACTTCGCCCTGGGTGGCTGTGATTTATCACACGGAACCTGGCTTATTAGATACTATTAGTAGTACCTGTTTCTCCACTTCATACAACATTTACACAGTTAAGGTTGACAGTATTATGACGTAAATACTAGCGGACCTAGAAAAAAAAAATATAAGGAAAAATTACTGAACTGATTTAATGATGAAAGCATACCTATTAGTAAAATGATGGAGAAATTCTCATTTTCCGTCTTTTTTTCAGTTAGAAAAATAATAATAGGTACCTGCTTAAATACTAGTAGGTTTTGTACTTACTGGTACATTCATGAAAAACATCTATCAATCTTTCGGGATGAAGCAAATTTAAAAAAATACTAGGTATTTCTGCAGTTTATGAATGATTCTACAGTAATTGTACAGTAAGATTACTGTTAAAGGAGCAAAATAGTAACCTACATAGTACATTGTACAAGCACGTACGTAATATTAATATATTATAATAAATTAAGATGTTAATATAAATATCTTTTAATAATTTAAGGCTTTTAAGGCATTTATGGCGAGAAGAAATACATCGTAACAAATAAAATTAAGAAACAACTTAACGAAGCTCCATTTTGTAACTAACATTTTTATTAGTTTTGTATTGTAATCGACATTGACAAACTGGAATGATTAAATGAGCAACGACTTCTCACAAAACAAAAACCGCCTTTTTAATAAAATAATATTTTGTTGACCCGTTTGTCTTAAGCAGGGGCGTTTATTTGAAGTTAAGATACAAGCCAGAACCTATACTGCGACTTTTATAAGTATATTATATGAAACATGGCCATTTGGCCATTTATTACTTTTATTAGGCAAGTACACACAAAGCGCAGTTATTCTACCGAATCTAATTATTACGGCATTCACAATAGTGAGATTTATACTCGTTTAATTGCTACGCAACATATATTTAAGAATTCGATTGCCTTTGGAGATTAAGAATACCGTTTTTCCAGCCCACTTTTTCTAGGTTAACCTTTAACTAGGCAATCGTGTGTTTAATTTCCACAATTTCATTTTCATTCATATTTACATAAGCTGTTTTATTTAGTCCTACATGATGTTACATGATAAGTCACAAAAGTATTTCAGTCAAAAATGCGAAGGCGCTTTTACGTACATGGAGAAGTGGGGATTTACGTTCCATTTCTATCGTTGTGTAATGTGTACATATTATACCATTTATACCTTAAAGAATGTAATATTTTCGGGCTTACCCACAAGCTGACACTAGTGATACTATGATAGTCTAGTACATTACGAATAGTCATTACGATTCAAATGCGAAACAAATGAAATCGACAAGAGTTACGAATTTCTTTTTCGCACATATATTTTAGGCACCATCTTTGCAGGTACTGAAAATGTACTGTAAAACCTTTCGATATACGCATAGAAGCTTGATTGATGAGCTATTGGAAACCGCGCAATGACAAAGTTAAAATAAATGTAACAAAAAAATAATCCTGCTCGACTTACGAAAAAGTGCAAGCATAATATTAAAAATGAAATGGGAGTACTTAATAAAGAAGGCACTTGCGTGTTAAATGCCTAATACTACTAATTTCAACGCAGTGGCATGCAAAAAGTAACCAATTAGGTAAAAATCATAATTCCTCAAATTCGCGAAAGCCTGAGAGACGGCCCGGGGCAGTTTCCTGACCGTCCTCTACTACCATTCGCGTGATGCTGTGTTTGGCCTTTTCCCTAATTTTATTAGGTACCTAAAGAGTAACTTAATACCTGCTACTGTACCCTACAATTTTTCCTTTTCATTATTTTCACATAAAATGTAATTAGAATAGATTAGAATTATGTTAGCTTATAGATAATTCCACATGTAATGTCTTGGCGTAAGCTGTTTTTTACATGGATGTTGAATAAAGAATAAATAAATAAGAATAAAGAACTTAGATTTTTTTTTATTCGACAGTGCACTGTGTAACAAAGGTTTTTTCACACTAATAAATGTTTTTTTTTATTTTATTAATATTCAATAATAAGCTTTGAAAACAACCCCTGCCATAGGCTGCGGGTTCATATGTTTCGAATAGATATAAATATATGATAGTGTTTTGTGTTTGTATTATTTAATAAATGTATGGGAATGACAGATTCGTACGAAAAGTCATCACGTGATCATTTTCATATACTATTATGGTCACGTGACTTATCGCTTATCATATGCGATTGCAGGATGGCATCTTGGCTGCTTGGCCTGCAGAACATACCTAAACTCGATTATTGTATAATTGGGTCAAAATTCTTTTCGTTGTCTTATTTTGTGTCCCTAAAAAACGTGACGCAGTGGTGATTTTTGTATGAGATGATGTTTTGTTTTCAATTTCTGATGTATGAATTAAAATCTAGCGTGAAAAAGAAATACAGGTGCACTGATTTTTTTTTATATACTGAGTCGAAACAGCAACTAAAAGTGTGACAGAGTGGTATGAAACGAAATCAGGAAAAATTTTTTTCCATGAAAACGTGTCGTAAGCGACACTGTCTTTTCAATACTTTTGAAAAAATAAATGAGTAAGCCTAGTTACAGCATAATAATAACATATCAAGGCTTTAAGATTGACAGTGTTTCCTAGCCGCTAGCATATTTTATTAGGGTAGCTACCATAGCGACACGTAAGCGACAAAAAGTAGATGTTTTGTTTTCATGGAATGCTCCAACAACAAAAATAATTTTGACCTAATTGAGCTATTATATGAGGATTTGGGCTTGTGCCTAACAAAATTTGCAATTGGAATGTAGTGTAGGCAGTGCATGTGTCATGCTCATGGGTTGCAAAAATCTCAATTTGTATATTAGTTAACAGCAGTAGTATTTAGAGGTACCTACCATAAAATTATAGTATGCCACCTTACCTATGTCTGCGGTCAAAAAACTAGCGGCTGTAGATTTGTAGAATTTGCGCAAAAATACTAGAAAAAATAAGCATAGCATAATTCTTTTATTTTTTACAAATCTGACTTGAAAAAAAAAAACATATTTATCGAGCCTGCTCACTAAATTACGAGATAGGAACATAATTTATAAAGAAATGTAACCACAAGGGCCAATCTTAGATATAGGTTAGGTTAGTAAAGGTGCGTTTAAAACCAAAAGAGCATTCGCTGTTCTAGCGCCCGTTCTACGAAATCAACCAATCACGTTTTGTGTACCGATCGAATTTCGTAGAGTGGGAGGTTAGAATAGCGAATGTTCGCTTGGTCTAAATCCACCTTTAGACATGTTTAGAGCATGTGTCATGGTTGCAAAAATCTCGATTAGCATGTTGGGAAGTCAGGTAGGCGCGTATCGTATGCGCCGGCGGCGGTCTCCCACGCTGAGAACACGTGGCGAGCTCCAAATTTAAACGGCTATTGGGCACAGTTTTTAACTTTTTGTACTATGCTGGCAAGCAGCACAGGATGCTTAGCCAAGTTGCCAATCGCTTGCGCTTAGTAGCGTATCGTAGTTTTCCCTCTCTGTCACTCTTTCATATTACGAGTAGTGCGATAAAGACAGTTAGCTGCCTTTCGTTTACGATTGACGATTAAGCGTTAGCGATTGGCAACTTAGCTAAGCATCCTGGACCGGTCATATTCGCCATCATAGGGGTAGGCGTAGCTATTTCTATCAGTGGACGTTTTTTCTTATCGTATACGATTTCAAAATGGCATCTTGGCTAATAACTAATTTACTAAATTATGTTTTAAAATTGAAGAGCAACTTTGTCTGTCTTAAATATAACAGTTAATAACGAAATGCAACGGGCACACAGTAACGGGTTCACCATCACACATCCTGTATAGTATTTTAAGAATTGCATACATTCTTAGAATAGAACTTCTTGGAATTGAGACGAATGAATGATGCTAGCTTTCTTTGAAGTTTTAAGTGAGAATAAGCTTTGCTTCTACCGCGGGAGACGTGGTTATAAAATGGTACAAATATGGTATCTGCCCTATACATATTAATACAATCCAAATTTAAATCAAACTTCTTAATTGAAGGGTCCACGGAAAGAACATGTCTAGTCAATTCAAATTACAGAAGGAAAAACCACCTTACTTTTAACAGAATAAGGTGTGAATTTGCCATGATTTTTTTAAGCACTGGACATGTTTTTTGCGTGGACCCTTCAATTGGAAAGTTTCAATAATTGGACGTAGTTACGTAAAAAGGATCCAACCTTTGAAATTTCCTACAAAAATTAATGACTTTTTTTGTGTAAGACTCAAATTTAATCGACAGTATTTTGTGGATAGGATGATCATTTTCCCTTAACTACGCCCAATTAATGAAAAAAAACTGCAATCTAAAATTCGCAATTATTATTGTTATTAATCATCTACGCGATCTATATTTTTTCATTAAACCATCCATGGTTCTTACCACGTTGTTGTGAAATCTAGAAAACGCCTTCCCATAAAAGTTCAGTACATTCCGCGCTGTTACGAACATGCGAAACACTATACACTTACATAAACACTATAAACGTTAATGTCTTATTATGGCAGATACCGCTGCGGAATTGCAAACGATATTAAAAGTAGGTACTAGCTGTAAAACAATTGCATCAAGCACCAGTTCCCTTTGACCCTCATATCCGCATACTTGAGACCAGTGGCCTATACCACAAAACTTTACAAGCGTACAATTCTACAAAATTGTCAACTTTTTGTATGGGAATTTCTACAATTTTGTAGAATTGTACGCTTGTAAAGTTTTGTGGTATAGGCCACTGGTCTCAAGTATGCGGATATGAGGGTCAAAGGAAACTGGTGCTTGATGCAATTGTTTTACAGCTCGTAGTACCTACTTTTAATATCGTTTGCAATTCCGCAGCGGTATCAGCCATAGGCCATAGGGGCCAGGCGGCCCTACCGCGGACGAAATTCGTAAGTTTCGGGTATTTTTCTCTGTCACTCTAATGATGCCTTCGTTGGAGTGACAGAGACAAACCCCCGAAATTTACGAACTTCGGTGTTCGCGGTAGTAGGCCAAAGGCCAACTTCCAAACTACAAAGTCTCAACGGCCCTGCCGCGAACTTCGAATTTTGGAGGATTTTTCTCTGTCACTCTAAAGGTGCGTTTAAATCAAAAGAGCATTCGCTGTTCTAGCGCCCGTTCTAACAAATCAACCAATCACGTTTTGTGTACCGATCGAATTTCGTAGAGTGGGAGGTTAGAACAGCGAGTGCTCTTGTAGTTTAACCGCACCTTAATAAGCGATAAATGCTCGAAATTTACGAATTTCGAAGGTGAGGAGAAGTAAGCCAGGAGTTTAAATTAAACTGTACTAGTGTAGGATGACAATCTTGTCTTGTCCTTTAATAAAAACACTTTCTTATTTTATTTTAGTTTTATTTTAACACCAACATCAATTTACGACATCTTTTCAAATCTTCCGCCATGTTCGTTCGTATATCGTTGACACAATTCAAATCATTATCTCCTTGCCTCTCGCACCTTCTACCATCCTTCTCTCACACATACGCTCCATTCCACTAATTTCTGTATATTCCAATCGTACACTAGTTTTGCAAAGTTAGTCCCAAGAGCTCAAATAACAATAGACGGTCCAGGGTTGCGAATGCGTCTCATTGTGTAACATTGTAACGAGAGTCGTAAATTAAGATTAACATCTCGGTGCAAGGACATCGCCGATCTGAGACAGTTGCGGGAAAGTGCGGTTAGACAGAGACGAGGGAAGATTCTAGACTGCCTTTCTCTACTGGGTGAAATCTTTTACATGATACAAACTTATTTTCTGGATCTGCTCATGATTATTAGTCTCTTTCTTAGAAACGAAAATGTCACAGTAATAGGTCAAAACAAATTAATTTCTTAAGGTGCGTTCAAACTAAAAGAGCATTCGCTGTTCTAACCTCCCACTCTACGAAATTCGATCGGTACACAAAACGTGATTGGTGTATTTCGTAGAACGGGCGCTAGAACAGCGAATGCTCTTTTGGTTTAAACGCACCTTAAGGGACTTCTTTGTTAGACGGTTATGCATGCATATAACACTATAAATATATAAAAAAACATTAAGTAGGTACTTAAGGTCGCCAATACCCCTCTGCGGATAATATAAATTATTTACTATTTTTGAGGAATCCATCAAGGTAGGTCGATTAGATTCCTAAATCGGGTAAATCCACGAGACTCTAACATCAGTTACCATCAGTTTTTTGTGTGTTCTCGTACTAAGTAAATTTATGTGGCCGCATATCTACCTAGAGGGCTACGCACATACGTAAACGTAACTTTGATTAATTAATATAAAGGCACAGTAAATAATTGGCTATTGAAGTTACTCACTTGTGAGTTTACCCAATCATGCATTTTCTGATCAAGAAAGAGTTTTTGAAGAGTGGTGGTATATAAAATTCTTAAAAATACATAATTATAGATAATTTTCTTGATAGGTCTAATGAGATTATGAACTTTACACCCTTTATACCTTTATACCCAATAACACCTTATATGAACTGTTGTTGTAACTTATAAGGATTTTATAAGTCTATATTAATACGTCGTCTAAGCACAAAGTACCCAAACCATAATCTCTGGTCTAAGGTTTTGTTTCCGTGCAACGAAATTAGCCCTTATGTATCAAAATCTCCGCTTCGTCCAATCGTCTCAATAAATATAATTATATTTATTTTAACAGGGGTGTTAGCGATATACGATACACTGTCTTGTGCAATAAAGGGTTTATTAACGCATCGTTACAAAGTTGCAATCGTAACTCACAAACGAAGTCGCTTTGTCCTATAAGGACTGTTTAAGATGCGCGTAAAGTATAAATACGTTCGCTTTGTTAAGGATAAACAGGTTCAAAAGAAGACTAGGGAATAAATATAGTACGTTATTTAAAGAAGAGAGAAAATAATCTTATTTTTCTCTATTTGTTTGTGCGCATGATTCTAAATAAATAGACAGATAAAAGGAATGGACAAACAAATATGAAGTAAATAAATTGAAAGGGATAAACGATACTTATGTTGTGAGCTTGCTAAATAAGTCGATATGTGAAAGATCTCCTAAGACATTTATTATTATTTAATGCGATATAGAGGCATTGCATTGATATAAATAGGACATATAGAGCGTACAAGTACTAGTAACGAGTTTTCATTGAATATATGTAGCAGTGATTTCATAAATGACAACAAAGAGAAATAAAAATAAATTGATATTTAAAACCACCCAGCATGCCACAGAAACTAAAATTAATTGGCGCGCGTTTAAACTTTTAAACCAGTTCTACAAATCTACACCCTCTTTTATCGGTTCGGTTCGAATGACATTTTTTTTATATCGACACGGCTTAAACGACAATTAAGGGGTCAGTGCGCACGCGGCGCGCAGATGTTCACAAAATAAAGAAAAAAAAGGTCAAGTACGAGTCGGACTCATGCATGAAGGGATCCGTACCTTTGCCTATTTTTAACAGAATTCAAAAAAGGAGGTTCTCAATTCTTCTGTTTTTTTGTATGAATATTATGTTACTCGATATCTTCGAGAATCGTGAACCGATTTAAAAAAAAAATCGGTGGTTATGCCCAACCACGACATGGTCCCGTTGCTTTGGCAGCAAGTCGGGGAGTCTTGGAGTTTGTTGAAGTAGGTTTTTATTTGGTGATTATTTAAATATATAACTAAATAATCTGTGAACATATATTGCCGTTTTTAATAAAGAGCAAATAATGAAAAAAAAACAGGTTTTTAGTCGGTACAGGGGCGCTTATTTTTTATTGTTGTTATTTTATTGGCATTACAGCCATGATGACTCGTGAGAGACAGATAGTTTTTTAGTCGGTATTTGTTTTGTTGGCATAGCATCTACATTATTATTGAATACAATTAGAAATGAAAATTTGAGATATACAGCCTGGTGACAGTTAAGTCTTCATAATAAGGTCCCGTTTTTAACCTTCCGGTATGGAACCCTAAAAAAATACCAAAAAGGTCATCCAAGTAATCTAGGCAAATAATACCTTACGTGCACTTCGGAGGGTTGATTTTAATTTGTTATGTTACGCTAATAATTTTGAAATGCAATATGCATTCGACATAGAATTGAAACCCAATTAATAAAACTAGGTTTACAAAAGATGAATGGAGATTTTTTTGTAAAGGTATGATAAGCTCTTTTTGTTAAGATAGCAGAAAATGTGTTTCAGAGCTGGTATAATAATATGTTTTGTCAGTCATGTAATTGTGTAATGTTAAATTTTGTTATGTGATGCCCAATGCCTATAACTATAGGGTAATGTTAGGTCACGCGTTTCAATTTTTTTACTTTTGTTAAAAATATACGAATTTTGTCGGGAATTTATTTGAGATTGCTTAGTGATAGGTAGTCATCATTATCACCCCCCACAACGCCGCATCGTATATCGTCCATAGTAAATAAATAAAAAAATAAAATAAAGAAATAGTGGAGCATAGGCATCTCTTTTTGTACGCCACTGGTCCCGGTCCTGTGCTGACCTCACTCTTTCAAATATTGTCCACCCATCAAGTCGACGTATACAAAGTATACAAACATGCCATGTCAAATTGTCAATGTTACTTTTTTATGTCAAACTATAAAGTTGTGGCTCAATCGAACTTAAAGGAAACCATTACTGATTAATTTCTTGTTTGTTTTGTAAACACAATTTAATTATTTCACGTTGTGTATTTTTTCATGAGTCATGATGCATTGGTTTTAACTGTAATGTTAACTTATGTTTTTAATAAAATAAGTACCTAGGTACGTAAATAAGTAATTACGCCATTCGATTTCTATGGACAGCTACAACTGGTAAAATTCTACGCCCGTATAAAATACACACGAGGACGATTTTAGTACATTTCATCAAATCTATATTCATACTTCGATTTATAAATATGTCATTAGATTCTTATCATCTTGGAAAGGTATCGGTATAAAAATGTTATCGCAATCTTAACGGATGGCTGGTATTACACAAAAATGATGCTACTGTCACCATTTCACACCCGGAATTCTCAGCCGTTAACGACTAACACGGTACCTACTTCTGATAACAACAATCAATAGCCGAACGAGCACAGTTGCACTTCCACTTTTTGTTGGAAGGAGAAAGTGTGTACCTATACCCGTGTCCCTCGGAAAGTTGAAAGATATATTATAATGATAAATTACGTGCTTTCGATTTAGCCTAAATACGAACCGTAAAACCATCCAACTATATCCAATACTGCAACTATGGTGGTCCAGAATTTCAACTCCTAAATAAGCATTACGGTCATTATCAAAACAGATGAATTGCGCGTCCACGTTTAAAAACTCCAAAATGACCAAAATATGTTACATTTAGTTACTTTGACGTTGAATACATCCACAATACAATAAACAAACATAAGTATTTCATTGTGCCTTGTCAGTTTATCACAAGTCGTTTCTTTTGCCAATAATATGCGACATTAAAATCATATTTTTTAAGCAATGCCCAATTGCCCATCGAGACGACTTCAAACTTTTATGAACGACCCCCTGCCGTCACCCATAATCATTTCAAAACATTCAAAACTCAGTTACTTTTCAGTCCAATGATTCTCACGTACCTTGAGCATTTATATGATTTACTCTAAAGAATTTGAAGAATTGGCAAATCTGTAACAAAGCAACTAATGGCATTGCATATGATTATGAATGGGGCATTAGGGGGCCTTGGCACGAATGGGTTCTAGACGGTGTAGTGAAATATCGAGTTATATGATAAGTCACGAGTTTTGGAACGATACCGTTTCTGTGTGAAATGCATCGGATGCACGAAACGGTAAGTGAAGACCGTTTAATTGGATTATAGGTATCCGTATAATCTATTATTGACTAGCCACCCGCCTTGACTTCGCACGTGTCATGTTGATAATTACATTAATTATAATTATACAAACCTTTCCTTTGAATTACGCTATCTAAGAAAACAAGGAATCAAATTCCGTTGCGTAATTTTAAAGATCTATCCCATGCCAAAATATAGTTTAAATATCTCTAGGCTTATGTAGGTATACATTGTGACAGATGTAGATATATAGGTATTATAGCAAGGTAATGATGAATTGCAAGTCAAATCAAGATATTTTTTCAAAATATCTATAATATCGGAAGTTTTATATGAGATACACAAAAGTGACGTCACTTTTGTATATTCCCAAACGGTCTACTCTTTTAGGTACTTTCCAATTTATTAATTAGAAATTCTGTACGGACTTAATGAGTCAAACTTGAAACATCTCGAGCAATCATTGACTTATCTTATTGATGGGACCCTTACGGATACATTTGGATCCATTGGGATTTTTTGTGTGTATTGATTTAAATTACGTGAGTTCGATAATATTTTAATATATCTTACGGTAAGTATGAGTATATTAATACAGGGTGGGAATGAGTATACCGACTTTACCAATGCATTTTTGATGTAAAAGAAGTAAAAATTTTTTTTTTTAATTTTTTGATACATGACCAGTAATAAATTGTAGGAATAGATTTTTTTAAGGATTTTTTTTAGTTGAACATTTTTCTGATATTTTTTGTCATTTTCTCTAACTTTCGTCAGTGAGTATGTCAAGATGAAAACTATTAGCTAGTGTAAGAATTTAAATCGCGCAGGCATTTATCAGTGACTTATGATGAAAATGTTTTTTTGAAAAACATGTCATTATCTCTTAAATTAAGCCGAATCCACAAAAGTTCTTATGACATTATAGTCTCAAAATGTGGTCAGGAATACACCTTTCAAGTTTGTCGGGTTACTCACTGACCACCCTGTATAAATAATCTGTATGACGGTCTTAAGAGGTGTAGTGGCGTGTTTTGATTGTGTCGTGTTGAGTCCGCATTAAACCTAGATTACGAATTTTATTTCCCAAGGCACTTACCGAAATGGGCCATCGATAAGCTATTAAGCACTATCATCGGACTCTGACGCAAGCGATCATACCCGCGATCATTATCAATCATCTGATGATTGTGTGGCGCCGGAGTTGGCAAACTGGACAGAGTAACAGACGAGCGGACTGTGAGAATACCTGAGCTCAGGGACCGGAACCGTTATTTTGTCCATACAAAAATAAAGGTTCATTTCCTAACTAGTGCGCAAAAATGAACTTTGCGCACGCTTCGCGCGCGATAATTTCTGTTTTTGACGCACTTGTAATGAAAAAAATCGTCCCTTACACGTGCAAAACCTTTTTTTTAACTCGGGTGATTATCGCCCTCGTTTCACTCGGGCTCCAACTTTCACCCTCGCCGAAAAAAGTTTTCCCGCACTAGTTAGGAAATGTGTTATTTTTCGTTCTTCGGTATATAAATTGTTAGTTAATGAAGTCATTTAAAAATATGATATTGTAAATCACGTAAAATATTGAGCTGTACTTAAAGAGTATAATAGTTATTTATGTGGCTGGCGCATAATAAGAGGCATTAAACATGAGTGTGGTTTTATGAAACGAGCCGTAGGCGAGTTTCATAATAAGATCACACGAGTGTTTAATGCCTAATTATGTACAGTCACATACATAACTTTATCTACATCCATATCATTAGTTTAGAATGACAATTTACCTTTATTTTCATTGATATCCACTAAGTAATTACCTCTAAATATAAAAATTCAAATCAGTTGAAATCACTCAATTTGAGTAAGGATATCCTACAATAAATATTTATTGAAAAAAAAACAACAAAAAGGAGTTGACTTCATAATGTTAAAATTAATATCATGACGACGATACTTTAATGTCAACATTATGATGCACTGTACTCTGCCTGTACTTTAATGTTAACATTATGATACAGCCACAGACACCGGTCTCTTAATATAGGTCATTACATTACCGCTTCTGAATACATAACAGGGAAATTATGATATTCCTGTAGATAAAACATTTTATCTACATCCATATCATAAGTTGTCTACAATATGTTTAGCGGCGGTAAGCAAATAGCCTACTTTAAGAAATCTGTATCTGTGGGTGTATCATAATTTTTACTTTACGATATCGGCAACCGATATCTTAATCACAATTAAATTTCGAACATTCTGTTAAAAAGAAAAAACACACTTTAACTTCGATTATCGAATTAATCGATTTGTAATTTCATTCACATTAAAATTCATATTCCATACATTCTTCTAAATGTCGAATACTGAGAATCGATTTGAGAATCGATATCGACTCAAGACCTTACCTGGTTTATGAATAAAAAAAAACTAATGTCAGTTCAGTCATTTGTTTTGTTTGAATTGTTTCAAACAAGGAGATTGGAGGGTTGCCTATAGGTTACACACTAAAGAGGTCCGTGCTCTGTGGTTTCAAACATACAACTTTTTTGGACTGTTGACTTGAAAGTTAAATATTATCGAGTTCGTTGTGAAATATTTACACTGAAAAATTATTTATGACGACGAAGACATTGATGTTGAAATGTGTGAAACACCACCAGAAATCCGGGACGCCGCTACAACCGTGACCAATAATTTGCTGCCACAAAAATAAACATATTGTAGAAAACTTATTATATGCATGTAGATAAAGTTATGTATGTGACTGTACATAATTAGGCATTAAACACTCGTGTGATCTTATTATGAAACTCGCCTACGGCTCGTTTCATAAAACCACACTCATGTTTAATGCCTCTTATTATGCGCCAGCCACATAAATAACTATTAAAATATTGGACTATTTGGAGGTTTTTGTAAAATACCGGTTCCGGTACCTGCCTCAGCTAACTAGATAATAACACACTTACTAACGCGAAGGTAAAAAATAGATACATCTCTGTATTCACAAATCAGTTAAACGTCAGTTAACTATAGGGCTGATGTACCAATTTAGCCCGGTACTGGAACGGAATAAGATAACTCATACATTTATTCGCAGTGCATTCTATGCTGTGGATATCTTGCTAATATATTTGCCACTCGAGGTACGAATAGTATCTCAGTGAGCTGTGAGTAGTCTGAGTCAATCCATCGCGTTTGTTCTAATATAACTACGAACGAGCGCTGTAGAATGCTTTACGTATCGAGTAAAACCTAACCTAACGTATCAGTTACTTGACAACTCATGGTACGGCTACTGGTGCATCGCAGCAAGCGCGATGGACTACTTTACGTAACGAGTAAAACCTAACGTAACCAATACTTGATAATGCGAGCGTTATGTATTACTTTACGTAAACGCAATATTGTTGCGTTTTTTTCGCAATATTGTTGTTAAGAATATTAAAAATAGTTTAAAGGGGAAGTGACGTCACATAGCTGATTCAGAGCTGCCATTATAACCAAAAAAATCTTGTGGCTGGAATGTCACTTGTGTTTGGCATTGACATTTGACACTTGTTACCGTTATTCGACGTTTTCTTACGTGTATGAATCATCACTTGTGACGTCATTTAGCTGATTTTTATTATTTATTTAACTTACGCTCTTTCTGCTCGAAGTAGTAATAAAAAGGGATTTTCGCACGAAAATAGCAATTTTTTTGAAAAATAAAAAATACGTGTATCTTTTAATATTGAGTACTTTCAAAACAAACAATAAAAACTAGGACTAAAAAATATGAAATGTTGTCAATAGTAGTGGTTACTGTTACTGTTACTCTGTTTAGGTTCTTTACTCGCCTATCTCAAGCAACTCTTGCGCAGCATTTGTTCAGTATTGTTCGTGTGGGCGGCAGATAGCACTGTGGGAATAGTCTCCGCCATTTCCTATTGTATTGCGAATGTTTGGTGTTTGGTGTTTGCTTTCTTGATAAATGATAACAAACGTAGTTTATCGATGACAGTGTTAAAATTGGATGAGTAGGCAGTTGTAAATAGTACTTGGTGAATCCATCCATAGAAAATTGTAGAAAATAAATATAGATAAATAATTATATGGAACATAGGATAAAAATCTTATATTTCCGTAAAATTAACTTTGGATACCTATATAAATTATAAATATTGGATGTCGTCGTTTTTTCTTTGGTATATAACATCCAATATTTATAATTTATATAGTATTAAGTAGTGTGCTTACTGGGGAAAAATAAAAAGCACAAATTAAAATATTTAGTTAATAAATAATTTGATTTGTGTTTTCACAATAGGTACGTTTGGATACCTACTTTTTCAGCTCTAAATGATATATGTATTACAAAAATCTTCTAAACCTAATTTGCGTAATATAAATAGGTAGAGGTACTTTTAATTACCTCGATTAGCGATTACAATCTCATGTACCACATTCGCGTTGTCAACCCTTTAAATTATGTATTTCTTCCACTGTAGGTAACGACAGCAAAAAGAAATGAAAAAAATATATACATAACATAAAACAACTTGCTTATTAAATAACTAATATTATGTATGTAAACTTCAGCGTTGGTATACTCAGTATTTTTTCTTTGGTATGTGTTTCATCTAATATTTAAATCCAAACGCAATTTTATTGTTGGCATAATGCAAAAAATATGGCATAATATTTTCATTATCTGTGGCAATCGATCACATTTTAATCATTTAACGTAATAACAGTTACTCTAACAGAAAGATCACGCGTACCTATTCGGTTATTGCTAACAATGTAGATAAACTATCATACACACGATAAATCAATTCGCAGTATATTGCGAATATAATGTCGATATATAAAGCAAAATCGATATATTGTGCAAATTGAGCGTTTTGTAATATTGATAATTGCTTCTTAAACTTGACCGTCAAAGGCGTATTTATCTATTACAAGATCTTTGATAGCGAAATACTTAATTAAATAATTATTTTATAACACGTAGACTCGCGAATTTTAATCTGTAGTTATTCGATCTAGTCGTGTTACACCCATTAACTTACAAAGCTATACAACTAATACACCTAAATGAAAGGTTTTTCATATCATCTCAGACTTTAAAAGTGACTGAGTCTTAAATTCAAACTATTTGAAATAAGTATTAGCTTTTAAAAGCTTTGTGGAGCTCTTATTGTACCTATTACTTTTTTTATAACCAATTCTATCAATTTTTTTTTCAAGGTTAGCTTTATAACCTGAGAACACGACACACCATTTGCTTAAAAAAATAAAAACTAATCGCGTCAAAAATAAATACTAAATGTATCCTCAAGCACACTCGTGCAATAATCATAACGTAAAGCATTTCACAATACCACGTGGCGCCAGCGCAGGCCCGAACAATCAATAAATAATTGCATTTCATTAATAACGGCTCATCTAAACAATACACCCAATACAATGCTTTGAATACAATGCGTTTAACGAAACGTTTACCACGGATATGTCTAATATTGCATTGGCTTCGGGACGATAATGTGGGGAAGTCGAAAACAATAGAAAACCGATTAACTGAATTGTTTTTAAGAATTAGTAATATGTATAAGGCGACATAAAGACGTGTGGAGTTTAATTACGTTTTGTTTCTTTCTACGAAAACATCGAATTAACTACAGGTAATATGTAGCTATACATAATAACTGTCATGTCAAACGCTAGCGTGCCTGTATTGGACAAAGCGCAATGAAAAAATATTGTTTTATTTTATTTACTTATCTGGAATTTTGGTCGTGTGGTGACGGCAGTAAGAATACATTTGTCACCACCCTCTTCCTGCGGGTGTCGTAAAAGTCGACTAAGGGATTGAAGTGTCACTGACCATTATTTGATGAATGATGATGATGATGGGCATCAGTGTCATCGTAGTGCCATCACCAATTACTGCGATCGCCAATGCGCTTGCCCTGCGTAGCGATTATGGGCATTTACCTCCTAATGCGTCTATACGCATAGTTAATAAGAGAAGCCTATGTCCAGCAGTGGACTATCATAAGCTGATGATGATGACCTGGAATTTACTGAAGACATTACGATGAAATTGATATTCGCTCAAGAAATTCGACTGTTGACCGCTAAGCTGAGTGGCAGAGTGGTTTAGACATTAGCCGCAAAAGCAGCCTCCTTCCTACCTCTGGCGTTGGTAAACTTCGGTATTTTTTCTTTGGTATGTGACATCTTAATATTTAAATCTAAACTCTATTTACAATATTTAAGCAGGTCATAAGTTCCTCTATGCATGACCGTGGGATACAACTAGTTAGTAACATGCATACAAAACTCCCGCAGTAGTAGCATACACGATGCAAAAACGGTTATTTCAGATCGAGGAAGCACAGACAACTGTACTTATACTTGTTATAGAGGTTCCCAACATAGCAACACGTAGTTAGTTCTCAATACAAGCATTTTATAAAAAAATCGCGAGTGGAAAACGACTTACACGTAAGATTTCCGAGTACTTATACGTCATTTTACAACGATAACATAATGTGACTCGTTTCACAGTCACACAACAAAGACATTGAATTGTCAATTGGCTATAACACATGATTGGCATCCCAACAATCCGTGCCTACATTCCAGTCCTTATCACTCATTACTATGCCAGATTAGAGAAAAAAGGATAAAAAACGGGAGAAGTCCCGTCGAAATTCGAGAGCGGAATTATAATCAAAGCGAAAGTGACAGTGATGTCGGGCTGGACCGATTGTGAATGGCAAATACGAAATGTGATAAGAATATTGCCAGTTAATTAGATTGCGAGTGATGTAATGATGTTTTGGCTGCTATCTCATTTAAATTGCATTCTGTATAATCTATTACTACCCTGTTACTCTAGGTGTATTAAAATTCGTGTCCGTTTATTGAAATTTGTGATTGATTAAAATTTATTCGACGAAAGTAGAACTATCTATTTTACATTTATACTATATTATAATTTGATACCGCAGGCCGCAGGGTCAAAAAGTTAAGAATAATGTTTGAAAGGATTTTTTGTTCACCCATACCCAATAGTTCACCTCCATATCCTAATTGCCTAAAAGAAAAAAAAAAAAAACAATTTGTAACACTTACTTACACGTTGGGAGGTAGGTTAGCCGTTAGGTTGCTTTGAATAAGAAATGATCTAGAAAATATTCAGTTTCAACAAGAGTTTTGAATTATGCAAGATTTATCACGTTATTTTTAAATTGAAAATCTTACACCACATTACCAAACTTCACAGTTGTCTATTGCTATTGCGATGTTTATTTTCTTCTATTCCTTAAAATTTCATCATAAATACTATCTGGGATAACTACAGATTTCATAACGAAACTCAATCAGATTTAGTCTCTGAGCAACGATAGTAATTATAGTGTTTGGCCTATGTGGGATAGCCAAGTTGCAACATTAGTGGATACAAACAAGATACTCTATACATGGATGTATAGAATATTACGGATTACCCATCGCCCATCAGTAATGTAATCATGCAATGGCCGTAGCTTTGAATATGTGACGTCAGTGCCGTGCGTTTCATTCCGACTGACACTGATAGGTAAAGCCGTAGTCTACGACGATGTTGATGTGCGCGTATTGTGTAAATAGCCTTGTGCACTTCAATTACAGTTTTGTTATGTTATGACAGAGTGTCTGGAAATATTCTATTAGTCTATGGCTGTATGTATGTTCACGTACTTACGTGATGATAAATAAATAAATATCTTGGGATATCAACCAACCTCACTGACGCATGAATTAGAGCATAAAAGACGCATAAAATTAGAGCATTGAAATGCTGTGTAGCTGATCTTATAATATGAAGAAAGTTCTTGTTACAGTCTTACTCGTATATCGACTTCGAAATAGTAAAAAACGATATCGGCTTATCCATAAAAGGTCAAGCTCCTATCCACGGCAAAAGAACAAAGAAATACAAACGTAAGGATTTAAAAGCTTTTAACCCGTCAATTGTCACTTGGTCATGGCGGCCAAGACAGAGAAGCTATTTTAAAATATCCTTGTCAATCTTGTTAGGCGGCTAAGTGCTAGGATTAACTGAGAATGATTATCGTATGAGTAATGCTGAGTTACTCTTTACAATGCATATGCTCAGAAATGGCCCTTTTTAAGGTGCACAGAACAGAAGGCGACATTTCTATGAACCCGTGTGAATTTTGAAACAACTTTTCTGCACGGTCTACTACGAACAGTACGAACCTACGGTCGAGATTGTCTTTAAAATTGTAATTACGATACAAGTGCGAAAAAAATGAAATTTCCGATTTTTTAAGGCCCAACGGCCCTACCGCGAACGTCGAAATCCGCAAATTTCGAGGATTTGTCTCCGTCACTCTAATGACACCTTCGTTGGAGTAACAGAGACAATCCTCGAAATTTCCGATTTTTTTAATTCGCAGGCCATTTCTATAGTTATAGATACGTAACGGTGTACAAGCGTGCGCGTGCGACTCGCATATCGCTATACTATACTTACACAACATCGTATCTGCAACTCTCCCTTGATGGAAAAATCACCCTTATTAAGAGTGAAACAAAGGCGACATCACCGTGAATTGATTGTAAATCCGAGGTTTATTAAATATAGCGATATGCTAATGCGATGTGCCGGTGGTCCGACACAGAACTATTATTAATTTAATTTGTACATCTATATGTTGAATCTAACGCGCGGTGGTCCGCGATTAGACAGAGTGACTATGGGAATGGGGTTATATTGATATATGAGTATTAACTACGAATACTACGATACAGGAAATAAATCATCATTCGGAAATAATACAATTTCACAAGTAATTAATCATCTTTAGTGAGAACTGAGATTCAATAATACCTCGACTTAACTTCCTATTAATAGTGTGATAATTCTCATAAATATTAGCAAAATAAATAAATAAATAAAGCCGAAAGCAAAGGAGGCTTTACTTACCGTATAAATTTACACATTTGATATTTGTTTGACTATATGAACTGTCACATTTTGCATGCAATGACAATGTTATGGTATTAAAAGTTATGGCACCAAGGTAATCAATAAAAATAGTGCAAATATATACAGGGTGGAAAGGGACGACGTTCCTTCCCGCTACCGACCGAGTCTACCAATCATTACGATGAACTTTCAGTATGGGACCAACATCGAAAGCGTACATGGAAAATTGACTTTTCCATACTATTGAACTCTAACTAATCACTCACTTTGTATGAGGGGTTATTTTTTTTAATATTTTTATGTTGATACTATAGGTACTGAAAGTTCATCGTAATGGTTGGTAGACTCAGCGGTAGCGGGAAGGAACGTCGTCCCTTTCCACCCTGTATGTAGGTACCTAATGCTAGTGCATCGATTAGGGTTAGCATGAAAGTTCCCACGGGGCATGGAGTCCATAAACACTCTGTATTTAGAGGCACATTCTGCATGTGAATTTGTGTCAGCAGACTATAGGTCTGTTAATATAATATTATATTATAATACATGGATGTATAGACTATACGAGGCGGCGCGAAGGGTGGTCCCGCATGCAAAACCCCACTTACATGAAAGCTATTTTTAAATTGTTTGCAAGTACAACTAGTGTGGTCTTCGTACACTCAATACAAGTACCTATCATTATAGTAAGTGTAGATTTTTTAAGGTAGGGAAGAGGGATCGAAGGAGACCAAGGAAACATTTTTGGACCAGGTCAAGGAGAAGATTAATGTGGTGCCGTATCAGGGTGCTTAGACAAGTTGCCAATCGCTAACGCTTAATCGTCAGTCGTAAGCGAAAGGCAGCTGTCTTTGTCGCACTAATATGCAAGAGTGACAGAGAGGGAAAACTACGATACGCTACTAAGCGTTAGCGCTTGGCATCTTGGCTAAGCACCCAGGAGTTCAAAACATTAGCGGAACAACGTACGGAATGGCGATGGCATTTATTCCTGATGAGAGCCAGGCTCTTAAGTAGAAGAACGAAGATTTTTTAAATGATTTTGTATTATGATTTTTTTATTTACACAGCTAATTGTCTTAAGTAGTCTCGTATCTCTTTCGTTAATAGCGCGAACGATAGGGTCGGAGCGCGTGAAAACTATAAATTTGATACCACGACTTTGCAAGTATCGATAACGTTAGATTTTACTCGGTAAAGCAGTCCATCGCGCTCGCTCCAATAGGTATGATAGTGCAAGCGCGATATAATGCAGTACGTATCGAGTAAATTCAAGCGTAATCATTTACTTTCCAACTCATGGTACGGCTACTGCTGGCATGAAACAATTTCTTCAACGCCTCACATAAGGTTGGCAAGTAATTTGTAAACACTTTTTAATTTAACTACAAAGCAAATGAAAGTTATATACAAATTGCCGTTCAAGTGAAGCAAATTTTCGTTAATTTAATTTTAACCACACGTCATTTAATGACCCGATCGTATCCGATTAACTTCCTGTCACTTTAACAGCCAAATATGTCCGGAGTAAAATTACGCAGTAATGTTAAACGAAAGTCATTTCGAGGTGGTGAAACCTCGCAAACCGGGTATTGGTACATTATGGATCCGATAACCAGATGCCATCTGTGGCAGATGAACGAAAACATCTTAAGGTGCGTTCAAACTAAAAGAGCATTCGCTGTTCTAACCTCCCACTCTACGAAATTCGATCGGTACACAAAACGTGATTGGTTGATTTCGTAGAACGGGCGCTAGAACAGCGAATGCTCTTCTGGTTTAAACGCACCTTGACTAAAAACAGGTAAAGACTGTACAGTCAAGGGCAAAAATCTGTATACATTTTTGCACCTAATTTTTACGGCATAAGATAAACAAGTGTATACATATTTATGCCCTTGACTGTACATTGGACAAGTAAGTGTAAGTAGGTACAATGTACATATATTAAATGACCATCGTGTTTGTGTGATTATTTATAATGCCAGTATTAGACAACATACGCCTTATTAAGGTTTTGGTTTTGGAACAGGGTCACTTTGTGTAAGATGTGGTCTGATCACTTTGGTCAGTACGTAGTTTTCGTTTAATATCAGTGTTTTATGAATGCCGCACAAAAATATAACATATCTAGCAAATCTAAAATGCCCTTGAAGTTCGTTTAACTATTAATAATGTGATAAAATTTAACAAAGAACATAAATCTTTTGAATGAGTGTAAATGTACAATACAAATCAAACAGGTACGTAGGATAGTAGGTATTTGTCGTTTTGTGGGGGATTGTGTTGAATCTTAATGCCTATGACTTTTAAGGGAGTTTTCAAATGTAGGGTTCGCACATATTCAAATTTTTATCGATGCTTCTAAGCTTTAAATTTTCAGGACTCTTATTCATATAAATGAAAAATGAAAAATATCTTCATTCACAAAATATACACAAATGTAATAAAGTAAAATGTAAATATTACGAACTTATTTTTTTTTCAAACTTATGGTTTTCTTATTTAAGTAGTCAAATATGAATTTCCCATGGTATTTTCATTTCTGCTTACCTTAGAGCCATGAGCATCTAAATCTTCAGAATTAGGTTACATTATGTATTTGTTAGACAATCAATGATTTTTTTAAGCCAAGCTAAGTGTAGCCCAGTAAGAAAAGTTATGGAATTTTTCAGTCCTAGAAAATATCAGTAATGGTAGCGAGTTGGACTCACAATCTCCTGGATCATATTTATTGGCTAAGACCTGTTAGGATGTAGTGAGGATTGTCCTTCTTTCCTCAAAGAACTCTTCATAAACACACATAACTGAAGATACTGGATATCAGGCTGAAGGTACTAGTGACAAATAAATTCGTTTCTAGAAATTCTTCACACCACTTTAAAACACATTGACTCGCGAGTTGGAGGCAGTGACAACCCTTGCACATGCATAGTCAAGTAGCAACCACATAATGGAAGCCACTCAATAAAACATTTCGATATCTGCGCCTGCGATCTCTTCAGCTACAACTTCGTGATACAGGTGACACTACCGGCTCGGAGATGCCAGAATTTGTCTCTTTTGTGCACACATAACACACATACACACACATCTCCAGCCTATCTCAGTCCACTGCTGGACGTCGGCCTCTCCTATTAATTATGCGTATTAGACGCATGAGGTTTTTTTTTTTATGTTGGCACAACAAAGTGGCTCCACTCCACGTGATCGTAAGTGAAAAGTAGAGCCCAAATCGCGACGGCAACGAACAGGAGACAATCAGTAATCAGTATGGTAAATGCCCATAATCGCCACGCGGGGTAAGCGGATTGGCAATCGCAGTAATGTGTCCACTATGATGACGCTGCTGCCCGTCATCAATCAAATTTAAGAATGGTCAGTGACACTTCAATCCCTTGGTCGACTGTTATGACACCCACGGGAGGAGTTGAAATGTAAAATGGTGAAATGTATTCTTACTGAAAGCTTTCGTGTATGAGTCAGAGATAATCATACTGGCTTTTTCTTGTGGGGTGGTTAATATTGCCACCCCAAAAAGAGGGATGGATATATACTTTTGTTGTGGCATATTGTTGTGATTGATCTATACGTAAGAAATGTTATGTAATCGAGTTAACCCGAAACAATTGCGGATCAATATAAAAAATTGTGTGTCGCTGGAAGGTTATTTCAAAATTAAACTCTCTAAACGCTAGTTAATAGCAATTAAATGCCTACATAATAGTGTCGATATTTGTTTAAAAGTACTTTTCAGAAACTATATTATAGGTACTGTAAATTCTGTCAACAATAGTTCAAAAGTAACTCGAATTGGATCCAAGTACCTACCCAAACAGCCTATACGCGCCGTGGTCAACTTGCTAAAGGTTCGTTCTTCAAGATTATTTGAATTTGACTTGCCTACATAATGTTAAATAGCTTAAGGTAAATGGTAAACTAATTAAAATAAAAAGGTTCCCACCTCTGCCATTCGCAGATACAAGAAAATATGCGGCTGAATCTAAGCATATTTAATTATTTCGCAAAGTAGACTTGCAATATCCTGAAAGGATATAGTAAGTAGATGTTGTGTTGGTCGCCGCGGCAGCCCTACATGCATCGCTGCAGCCTGCAGGCCGGACAATGAGGCCACTCAATAAAACATTTCGCTATCTGCTCTCGGGATCTCTTCAGCCTTACTGGGTCACACGGCTTTCAGTTATTTGCATATACCTGTGCCCGTTTGAGATAGTCGCGGATCTAGACATGCTATAAGGCTGGTTTTTAGATCATACAGGTTTATTAAAACAAAAACCGTCTCTGTGGTGAACAGTTAACAGATTATTTCGAGGTTTAAGCATCGCTGTTTATGAGCGTCACAATAGATAGAAAATTAAGCTTTGTTTTCCTTAATATTTATAATGTCCTGCACCCACAGGATAGAAGAAAGGAACAAATATTTTCATACAGCACTTTTATTTTTAGCTGTGGTTGCGAGAGTAAGTTAACGAAGTCGCTAACGTATTTATAGGTACTAGGTACTCATGAGGCCTGTTCAAGGATTACAGGCGAAAGCGTGGAAGGGTCCAACGAACAACTTTACTTGGCGACCCAGAAATGTACAGCAAATTGTTAGTGTCCGGTGACGATTATGTTGGTATCTGATGAATAGGACCCTGATTACGATAAAAACGCTGCATCCTGTCTAGCAGAACGAAAATGAGTACCTATTTTGTAGCCCCGTAGAAGCTCTGTGTAGTCATGAGTGGATCATATTACTTACCTGTAAAAAGAAAAAACTTATTAACACAAAATCCAACTCGTTCACATTAAAGAAGTCTCTGTGAAGAAAATAACAATCAGGCACTATAATCGAAATTATCGATGTAATGTTATAATCTCATTTTACAAGCTTATAACAGCCTCCGTAGCCTAGTTGGTAGTGACCCGGCCTACGAAGCTGGAGGTTCCGGGTTCGAATCCCGGCGAGGGCATTATTTGTGTATTCATTTATCACAAATATTTGTTCCTTGGTCATGGTTGTGTATGTATTTAAGTAGGTATCTATTTATATGTATCTATCTATTATATATATCGTCGCCTAGTACCCACATCACAAGCCTTAATTGAGCTTACCGTGGGACTAGGTCGATTTGTGTAAGATGTCTCAAGATATTTATTTATAAATTTATTTATTTATTATTTATAACTCAATAGACAACATTTTTGACATAATCAAGTCAAGACCGAAGAACTGGCGACTTCCTCGTACAACGTAGGTATTAATTTGTAGCGGTACCATGAGTTGGCAAGTATCGGTCACGTTAGGATTTACTCTATACGTAAAGCAGGCCATCGCGCTCGCTCCAATAAATAAGTGCGATAGAATGCTCTACGTATCGAGTAAAACCTAACGTAACCGGTACTCATGGTACGGCTAATTAACGACACCCGCATCCTCAGTAATATAGCAGAAATATTATACGAGATCTCAGAAAGATTAGTTATTTCCAGTTTTATTAACCAACTTCAAAAAAGAGGATAGGTTCTAATTTGTTTTTTTTTTGTATGTACCTATGTTACTGGATATCGCCGAGAATCGGCGGACCTTCATGTAAATGTACAAAATTTTACAAATATTAAAGGATATAATAATACTTTGGAAATCAAAGACCTTTCAGTCACCAAGATCGTGCTCGACAATGAATTTCGCCTTCAAACTAGTCTTGCCTATCCCACATGTACCGTAACCAAACAAAACCAGTGCTAAACCGTAAGTCCGTAGCCGACAGTGATCCCACCGTGAACCGGATGTCACGCAGGATTATAATGTACTTAAAATAATCCGTGAAACAAGACTCGGAATAGAAGACATGTACAATGAGATTATGTAAAGAAAGCTGATGGTCTACTAAACAACAATATTAACTGTTACAATAACATTTAGTAAAGCAACTGAGATTTCTACAAATATCTGAAGATATTACAGATTTTTGAGTGACTTATTCGATCCGATATAAATTGATGATAAGCTACTGTCATAACTAAATAATACAAAAAGTTCAGGCTCCGTCACATAACAGAGCTAAGAATACTTTTATTATCAAAAATATCACATGATTATTAAAATGTTCTGGTTTACTGAATACCGGAAAATATAGATCACGTTAACACACAGTAAAAATATCGTGATTGACACTAAATCAAGATGATTCTAAATTGCTACCAAAACACCACGATTCTGTTTCTTAAAAACTTTTAACTTTAGAAAACAGCATTGGTGAAACATTTATGACTAGATCTATAACAGACAAGGAGACTGACGGAACGGAAACACTAATTAAAAGTAATAAAATAACCACACAAAGGGCACTAAAACAGGAGAATAGTAAGGCAATAAATTGAAATACCGTTTACCTGTGCCTGATAACCAGTTCCTTATCACGAGCTACTTGTGAAGGCAATTATCAAACATTAGGTACCAAGTCGTGACCACAAGTCCGAATCCGCTATCGGTAGCTAACCTTGGACTATATCCAGGCTCTGTGAAAAGGTCAATTTGAAAACCACTTTAAATCTATTGTTTTATAAAAGCGTTCAGAGTTCTGATGCTACCGATCTAAATCTTTTACGTAATTGAAGATCAGACGATAGCGTATCGATTTAATGGTCTTAATAGGTTATGATTTTCGCAATATACTTTAATGATTTTATTAGCTATAATATAGTAATACTCTTAGTAATAACAGTAACACTGATCTGTATAAGTCGTACTTTTTTTAACCAAAATTGTCCGTCGTAATTGCAGACAATTATCTTTTTTGTCTCACAAATGGCAAGGTTTGATTACTTTTTGTTATATTAGTTTATTTTGTTGTTAAGAAAATTGAGCAGCAAAAGATCAACATTTCCATGTTCAAGGTCATATGCCTTATGAAATTCATTACTTATTGTTACCCTATTTAGAAATAGGTAAATTAAAGTCCGAATAGCTAAATCAATGAAGACGTCAGTTTGAATTTAAATATAAATATAACCGAGGTGATCGAATACAGACGATAGAACCGTTGGCCGGCTCGCTCAGCCGGTCTTATTTATGTTAATCACTCGGAATTTCTATACCAAAACCGCGCTACTTCTATTATCAATATCGAAAAGAGTGATTTGTTGTCTGAAGAGCGGAAGAGCAACGAGCTCGATATTTAGGCACGGGGTCAATTGGATGCGTCTCAATTTTTGTCGGCTATTTAGATTCGTTATCTCAGCCGTGGGCGAAGTGCGAAGACTAGTATCGATATTTCGAATAAATCTGTCTATCGTATTGTCTATTTGATTGACCGTGACCCTTTACGGTTCGTTTATCGTTTCTCCCACGTTTAATTCATTCAGGTAGTTCTAGCTCATTGTTTTCTTGTTGCTTCACGGAAGATCATTAATTTGTTTGTAATCGGTAACATCAGTCAAGCGTCAAGCGGGAGCTCCCACGCGTCTTAGCGTGAACAGATCGATGGTGTACAATTACACAATAACATGTGAAAATTGTTTCACGGATGAACAATCGGGTCGTTGGGAAAGTGTAAAATAGTTTATAATTACTTTTTAACTACGTGGAAGATTAATTTAACAATGCTGGACATCTTGTACCCAATAGATAACACCCATTTATTTATGACATACGATTTTTTACGCTCTCACCTTAGATTCATATTTTCTATATACGATAGGAACTTGTTCGTATAAGCTAAATGAAACCATCGTGCATATAGGCACTGGTATTGACCTTTTCCCTTGATAAAAGAACTTCACTTTAAGAAAGACTGATTCATATGTAAATCATGCTACTTAAAACCAATAATGTACTGTTTTAAGATTAAAAGTAGCTGTGATATTTACAAGTATGTAGGCCGCTTTTAATAAAAAGCGCATTCTCATTAAATTTAGAGTAGATTACTTTAGGATGTCCATTACAAAGCCAAGGTTATACTAATGGCTCATAAAATGATCTGCTCTAATTGTAAACCGAGCTCATTTCGTGTAAGACTTTTTGTTGATGTTCTTGTCTGAATTTGTTTTTTTTTTGCTTCCGTGTAATTATATCCAGTCATCATGCCAAATGTAAGGGAGGTTGATTCTATCAAATAAAGCTTTGCTGCAGAATTCATTCTAAAGGTGATTTTAATGCTATTTAATTATCGTTAAAATCGACGTAGTTTAGCAAAAAGGATTCAAACTATGAAATTTGTCACTGAAAGAAATGACTTTAGCTTTTAACATAAGATTTAAATTGAATTGACAGATTTTTGTGGACTAGATCCTTTTCTATAAACTATATCCAAATTTAGAAACGTGACAAGCGTCAGAATTAAACTAAAAAAAAAAGCAATTCATTTAAGACATTACGGAAATCTAGTCATTGTACTGACGAAAAATAAAAGTAATAGTGCACAATAAGAATATTGTGATGATACTGATGATTGAAATGTTTACGGGGCCTCTCGACCTCGCAGAATTTAAAGCCGTGACGAAAGGACACACCAGCGAAAAAATACAGCAAGTACAAGACAATGTCGAAGAATACATTCATAGGAAGAAAGGGGGACCGTTCGAGTCATTAGTTATAGCAAGTCACGGTCGCGATAGAAACAGTTATAAATCTATTCAATAAATACAATTGAAGAGAAATATTTACTTTTAAAGCCGCCATGGGACAATTCGCGAAATGGGGACGAGCTAATACCGCACTTTCACACATATGTATAGTGTATAGCATATAGCGCATGTAAAGCATATATAATATATAATTGACACAGGATATAATTGATCCTCTTTAAATATATTGCTAGCGTATAAAGTTTTAAAAGAAGTAAGCGATTAGAGCTACGTTGCAAAAAAAATGTGTAATATGTAAATCAATCTTTTAAAGTTGGACTGTTCATTTCATCAACAAGACATACGTTTACTAGTGCGAGGTCATACTCTCCAGCACATACTTAGCAGGAAATCATCCCAATTTTTACGTCTCACCAACATTGCAAAATCCCTAATGGTCCACCTATTCCATACAAACCCCAAACAATGGAGAATAGACTTTTGTGGTGACTCACCATTTTGCAATACGTTTCGTCATACATAATTATTAAATCTTGGCTAACCTGTCACCCTATTCACAAGTATAAATCTAAATATGGGATACTGATGGAACTGGAGACGTTTGGAAGTGCGCAACGAATCAGTTGAAGCATGAATAGCGCCTTGTAATGCGGCCTTCGATGGGAGTCTGTCATGCTTCATGATCTCGGTTTAACGTTATAATTTAAACTTGCATTATAAAACTCACTTACGATCTCTTTATCCTGCTACTCTGTAAGTTATAATTATAGATTACTTTGCTAGTTCCGCTGGTACGTCTGATAAAAAATCTTTACATTTTATTATCGGGTGTGCCTCAAGGTACTACATTAGGACCTCATTATTAAAAGTGTTGCATTTTAGTCAGAGCTAAGTAATGATGTAAATTTAGCCGTGCACGATATCGAGCTGGAAAATCATTACTACATTTTGCGTGGGTATATACTAAAGTATTAAGTAATGTCAGGTAACAAGTAACGTTTAGTGACAATTGTAAATTGTAGGTCCCTAAACATGGTGTGAATGGTGTCCGAAGGCACCAATGAGTCAGCGGTGACGTCATCGTGCAGACTCTCGATAGACTGGCTCTGCGCAGGCGCAGGTTCGCGAAGAATTTCGGGTTAACGATACTTTGATGATCACGCGACTTGTTTTTAATTTAACTCGAAGTCAATAATTGTGTCTGTCTCACAAAGTACTGTTAGGTGATGACTTTAAGTAGGTATGTAAGTAACTGCATGAAATGACATGATGTGCGAAAAACGAGTATAATCTACACCTACAGGGTGTAAGTCTAATACGGGCGAAGCTCTTAACGGGTGTTAGTTTACGACATAATAAGTACATTCAAATAACTTTTACTTAAAATTAGAGCAACAAAATTTTCCATACAAAATAATTCGGCGCGCAATGTAGAGCAACATACACGAGTTAAACGCTCGTTGACAGCTAATTTCAAAAGCAGATGACATGACTGCCATATCAATAATAACAAATGTTCGTACCTACATTGCTGCTTCGATAATCTTAAAAAAATTCTGTAGGGTCATAATTGAGAGTAACTTTAAAAAAACCTCGTAATCCATGATTACACTAATGAATCCCATGCCTGGTTTGATCGCCCGTATTAGATTTACACACCGTATACTCTGCGGCTCTACCGCGAACACCGAAGTTAGTAAATTTCGGGGATTTTAAACTTTTTGAAAATGAGTCCTTTGTTGGAGTGACCGAGATAAATCCCCATAATTAACGAAATTCGGTGTTCGCGGTAGTAGAGACCTATGGCTATCCCACAAAATTTTACGAGCGTACAATTCTACAAAATTATATAAATTCTTATACAAAAAGTAGACATTTGCCGAATTTGTACGCTTGTAAAGTTTTGTAGTATTGGTCCCTCGCCAACTAGCTTGTCAGTAGAGAAAACAAATTAAATGTTTATATTGTCAGTCAATTCTACATGCCTACATTTTTTGAATTTGATGCCTTTTTCTACTGACAGGCTGGTAGACCAGAGACCAGAGTATATTATAATTGGAACAAATAATTCGAATCATAATATCATAAATCATTCACTACATGGACGCAGACCATTCTTTCCCATAATTCCAAATTAATAGGCCAGGAGGAATTTAAATAGCTACACGCAATATAAAGTTACAAGTTAAATAATTATAGTTATTACACGTCAAACTAGGTAAATATTACGATCGTCAGACATAGAAGTTAAGGATAACGACAAGTGTTTTCTATCGCCTTAAAATATTAAAATACTTCATGGTTTTCGTTTTACATAATACGGATAATACCTATGTAAATATAGCAGGGAAGCCACTAAATGAAACCATCTATGTGTATAAAATACTTACCTACTTTCTTAAATTAAATTTGATTTCTTTAGTAGATATAGAAGTCAGATTTTATGAAATCTAATAGAAACCATTCAAGATTCGGTCCCTTTATTCAAACTATTCAAAGCAACACCAAAGTGTCGTTAACTGACATTCAAATCATTGATAGATAAATGAATAGATATTTAGGTGCTAGAATGTTTTATAGTTGTAAATATGGGTTAATTATGGTACGAAAGTGGAATAAATTACCTGACTCTGTCAAACAGACATTTTAGAAGTAGAATGATGCATCGCTGACACACTTTAGGTTGCATGGGAAACGGGTTTGAATAAAAAACGGTTAAATCACAGATTAGAGACTTCCGTTGACATTGTTTATTGATAGTATGATTCTATTAAAGATACTAAATATACTTTCGTGGTCGGTGAAAGATTTATAAAGGCAAAACTACATTTAGCAATCCAAAAACATAGACATTTCAATGCTACTTATAACCTCAAGTAGAATATAAAGTTACAAGTTAATTTTATTTAACAGAATTAAGTTATCGGTCCATTATTAAGCATATTTTTAAATACGAAGGGATCTAAAGATACTATCGCAGTAAAACAAGTCCCACTTACTGAAACATGAGTAATTTTACGAGACAAAAATAACCGGCCACAAATCTACACCGTCTGACCGAAAGTCCAACAGATGAAAGAACAGGCTGAAAGAGAAGTGTGTCATTCGTGCGCTCCGATAATATTTACGATCCTACAATAAAACCAATATAACTGAAAAGGTCCTATGTCGGTTACTTTTTAAGAAGATTATACAGCTTTTTGACTTGTTATATTGACCGTCCGTCTTCGAAGACCAATGGATCTGTTAATGTATATTTATGCGACCACATCTGTCCGAGAGGGTCACTCGTGTGGGTTATGGTGGCCACCCGTGAGGCAAATGACCCATATTGATGGCCGATCTGTAGTAAAGATATCGATAGTAAAGGGTTAGTGACCAGTTGACCACCCCTATAGTCCTTTATGGTGTGGGATACTAGTTTCCTTAACAGTACAAGAAACAGTAAAATTCAAAGTCCCTTAGAAACTGAGTTGCGGACAATGCAGTAGGTAACATTATTATGTAGGAATAATCTTTAAATTTTTATGTACCTTATCGGCGTAGGTGTATTTATCACTGTCAGCCTCCGTAGCCTAGTTGGTAGTGACCCTGCCTACGAAGCTGGAGAATCCGAGTTCGAATCCCGGCGAGGGCATTATTTGTGTATTTATTTATCACAAATATTTGTTCCTTGGTCATGGCTGTCTATGTATTTAAGTATCTACAATGTATCTAACTATTATATATATCGTCTCCTGGTGCCCACATCACAAGCCTTAATTGAGCTTACCGTGGGACTAGGTCGATTTGTGTAAGATGTCCAATGATATTTATTTATTTACTGTTTATGTCCGATATGGCTGTTATAATACACTCTTTTATTAAGAAGATAAGTATGTTCATTAAATGTCAGACTTAAAGAGAATCGATTTTCAATTACCTACACTACACTTATATTTAGGTGATTCTAAGTATCAAAATATGAGAAATCTTCTAATCAATATGAATCCCGAACTAGATGAGTTTTAACTCAAGGAATGTTAAGCAGTGGTTCAACAACTTTTGACATGACCCTTGTTGAACACGCAAACAATTTTGTTAGATACCTCAGGCTCTCCCATCTTCCCAGTAAATCTCTTTCTGTTAATACAAAAATAATAACGAGTGAAAGTAGCCGATGAGCTTTCAACCGTCGAATAATGAGAGGTATCGCACACATAATCACAATTTAGTCCGGTGAAAGTCTAATACAAAGTTTAGTTCGTTAATCAGATGTAAGGTGTACATACTTTCGGTTTTACGACGTTAACAGATGTTCGATTGTGTTTGATAAATGTAAAGGAGGGACGGGAGGTGTGTCGAGTTGCGATAAAAATATGGCCGATGGCCGTGTGAAATTTTTAGGCACTTTAGAGTCATCATCATCACCCATGTAGATAACAGTCACCAGTAAAATATGAAACAACCCGAAATCAAACACATTTCGCAATATATTATATTAGGTACCTACTAAGTGAGGATGGTTAACTAAGCAAAGAAGATGATGTAGCGAAATGATTTTCTACGTGTGTACTGTGTAATCAAAAAATAAGTAGAATATGATTTTCGTACTTTTTCTCTTTAGAGACAATTTTATAGGATTACAAATCTATTAATGGTCCAAAATTCTTTGAATCAAATTTTGGATTAAAACGTGACACAGTTGTGATTTTTGTATGAGATAATGTTTTGTTTTTAATTTTTGATGTATGGATTAAAATCTAGCGTGAAAAAGAAATTCAAGTGCACCGGTTTTTTTTTATATACCTACTGAGTCGAAACAGCAACTAAAAGCGTGACAGAGTGGTATGAAACAAGACAATTAAAATAATATTAACCCAAATAACACTCAAGTATGTTGTCTACTTTATTTATTTTATAATAGGTACATTGCATTTTTCATTACTCAGTTAATTTTATTGTTCAATGAAGACAATTAGTAATTTATTTATTGACCGATCGTTGTTTGCGGATACTACGTACATAACAAAGCGATAATTTTGCCTTTGTACCTGTTCCAATTGTTATATGTGTATTTCTACCTACTATGTTTTGTATTCAATAAAGAATTTAATTAGGTACTTACTTAGCTACTTAAGAGAACTATACCAGTAGAAATTCAATATAAACAAACCTTACTCCGGATGCATCTTCAAATTTAAGCACAGTACAGTGAACTGCCTGTAAAAATAACCAAAACGGGCGAGTATTTGGGTGCAATGTACACAAACAAGAAGCTAGGTCCGGGCTACCGGCTGTGCCAGCGCTAACGGATTGGGTAAACAGAACAACCGAACATGTTCCTTGTATTCCCGTTTTATGCGCGAGGTGGGCTCGGGAGAGCCAGTAAATTTTTAACCAATAAGAATCGTAATATTGTACATTGTTCGTCGGTAAAAAACAAATAAACAAATCTAAAACTTGCATTATCTTTTATAATCACGCTCTTTGAGGACACATGCTTCGTTTACCAACTTAAAACTTTAAACTTTGAGTTCAAATACATTTTTATTCAAAATTATTGATATTTATTAGTATTAACGCAAAAATATATCTGTGTTTCACGGTATGTCTAAGACATTGGCATTTGACATGCCTTGGAAAGCCAACCATATGTGTTTACCCTTTTTTTTACTGACGAATAGATTACAGAGAGATGCCCACTCAGCATTATTATGTCGTGTCAAATGCCAGGACTCTGGACTCATATACACCCATATCTATGTATCTAACGTATATTTACTTGAAATAAAGCTTTAAATACTGACATGTTATTATGAGGTTGTTAATAGTAGTGAGAGTTTTTCAACCGACAATATACAGGGTGTTTGTTATGTCGTTAGCCAAATTTGGATATGTCATTCGCGATCACCAGTACATAACATTTTTGAAAAAAAAATGACACTTTTTTTTAGTTTTTTTTTCCATTTTTTATCCGGCAAAAACATAATTTGTGGTCAATAGGCAAATTTGTTTCAATCCGTGCGATTCGATGGCAGACAAAAGGGTAGCAGGTTTGAGTAGTCAAGTCTTAGCCAATCAGGAGTTCATCACAAGCACCGATCAGCCGACGTCACTCACCCCACCATCGGCACTAAAAAATGAATAAAATGTCCTAACTACATGCACACACGATTGTTATTTGATTAAAACTGCCCAAGCGCATACCTACCTGTACCTGCTCGTCGTCATCAACAATTCAATTTGCTTAGAGAGTGCATTAGAATCGATATCTGAGGTAAACCAGTACGCGTTTGTATGATGGAACATTTAAGTTACTCCGTTCTTGAGGTCAAATTATGCTGGCTCGGCTGTTCGCAAGATGCCATGTGCAATTTGTACAGCACTCTGTAAACAAAGAAGGAGTGCGCTTGCGTGAACGCGCTCGAGTCAAACTACCCTCAGATCGGCGCGCAACTCAAAATACCCTCATTATTAGTACTGTATGCGATAGACTGATAATGCTGTCTCGTGAGATTTACCTGCAAGTTAAGCTCCACCTCCATTCCCCACCGTACGCGTAGGAAACTTGTTACGTACGTTATAACGCATTGAATTAGTTACCTTATGCGGGTTAATTAAAGTTGCAAACTCAAACACCCTTTCCAATCTGATTTGGCAGTTATGAGATGGAGGGGCAGTACGCAAAGTAAGCAAGTGATCATAGTGACCAAACATTCGTTAGATAATGGGATTAAAAAAAATCTATAACAAAAAGGATAATGAAAAATGGATTATTTTTGTTTTACCAAATATTTTTTTACGCCTTTACCCAACACATATTGCAATATGGCTAATGATATAAAAAACACCCTGTATAGGTACACTGGTTTGGCTGAGCCGTCTGAATCGCCGCTGAACTAAACGCAACCGAAAAACTGGTTAAAACTGGACAACGTTTAACTTTCGATGACTGACAAAAAACAAAATAAACCGACTCCGAGTAGGTAAAAGTGGTATCAAGAATCATTCAAGTTTGGAAATTACTATTATGGAAGGAAAAAAAATGTATGCACAGAATGTCTGAGGAATGTGTCTTTGATTGTAGTGATGAAGTGCGAGTTACTTACTAGTTTTGTTTTCAGCAGCCTCGGTATTCTAGTTCGTCGTGATCCTTTTTTGTTTGCGTAGTGACGAATGCTTTTAGGTACTTATCTACACTCGTGGTCAAATACCTAATACGGTTCAGGTGCCATTTGTCATGTATAGCAAACGGGCTGAATTAAGAAAGTTTTTTCTAATATGTTACAGGATAGTTAGAATAATTGGTCGTTGTTATTTATTTTGTAAGCCATACATATGATATGATTAAGTTGGCTATAGGTAGCCTTTTTAACATCAGATTACATCGGAATTTTCTTGAATGAATCATCCAAAACAAAACAATAATCAAATAATCGCAGGCAACATTTTAGAGCGTTGAATGAAACCACCAAACATGAAAGGAAATAGGGGCTGTTTAATCATGTTTGCTATTTTTTTATGGAACGTTTCGACGAAAGAAACAGGGGAATTGCGATACTATTTCATATTAAAATGGACTCCACTTTTCCTGTTCTAAATCTATATGAAATCAGCGTGTTTACGGTATTTTCTATGAAAAATTACCCGTATTATTTGGCCGAGAGTGTAAAACTACCTAGGGAAGCCAATATAGGGGTATATGATGTGGGACTCACTCCTCTATGCAGGCCTGCTACCGCGAACACCGAAGTTCGTAAATTTCCGGGATATGTCTCTGTGACTCCAACGAAGGCGTCATAAGAGTGACAGAGAAAAATCCCCGAAATTTGCGAACTTCGGTGTTCGCGGTAGCAGGCCAGGATGCTTAGCCAAGTTGCCAAGCGCTAGCGCTTAGTAGCGTATCGTAGTTTTCCCTCTCTGTCACTCTTTCATATTAGTGCGACAAAGACAGTTAGCTGCTTTTCGTTTACGATTGACGATTAGGCGCTAGCGATTGGCAACTTGGCTAAGCACCCTGAGGAGAATACTCATTAAAAAAAATTAAAAACCCTTGCGATATCGCCCGCATTGCCGTGAGTGAGACTGGAGTGTCATGGAATCGTGTTAGCATTCTTCCACAACATCGCAGAGATCCTAGTGAACCCTGTCTACGGAGCTGAACGTCTTAGCTTGGGTTGTTTATCACATAAATATGAAAATTGCGTGTACCTGCCTAAATATATCTAAAGCCAGGCACCAATTAGGCTACCATATTTATTATTACTTACTGCAATCTTTTCTGTAGTTACACGTGTGGCGTTAGCAGTCACTTTAATCGCATTTATCGCACGGCTTCACTCGCAAGTATCTAATTTAAAGGTCGCCGCGTTGGCAAACTTCAATACGATGAAATGCTAAGCCAGGGGCATTCGACCTTCATAAATTGATCTCGATTTGACATCACTCGCGAGTCTGGAGAATGCATTGAGCGATTTCAAATTGGATTCGATTTTCAAATGTCGACTATTTTTTAAACAGTTGATAAGTACTCTAATAGGAAATTCTTATAGGGCCTGTTGAAGTTCCGGCAGTTTTTATGTACCTACGTTGCAAATTGTGCCCTTTAAACTTCCGGTCTTTGCGTCTAAGTGGAGAAAAGTTTACGATAAACTAAATGCTTATTATAAAGAACAATTAAGTACTTACTCTACAAATATTACGGTTTTTTGTTGCAACTTGCAAGTAAAAACAAAACAATCGGAAACCCGCAAAACGACCAGTAATGATACTATTGATGAATTGATGAAGAAGCAATACTAAAAAGCCTAAAGTTTGGTCACGGAGCTTTTGATACATTTTTGCATAGTTTGTCATATAGTTCGATGAAACAGCGGAAATATGAAGATAAACAGAAGGACAAAACAAAACATTCCATGGAGGTGACTAATGTGTTTAAATTGGTATCAACAAGTTAAGAATGCATTTTTAATAACCTTTGTACGTTCGCATTAATTCCAAGTATTTATAGACACAATTTTTCCTGAAACATTGATAAAAAATAATAAACTGCCAAAACTTAACTCAAGATTTTGCCTTTCACAATAATTCGGCATCTAAAACATTCACTAAATTAATTCTTAATCCGCAAAAGTAGGAGAAACGATCGACCTAAGAAACCTGTACCGGAAAGTGTTATAAGCAGCTTACTTAAGAATTAAACGCTCTTTTATCGCCACTGCATTTCATTTCGGGCTACTTTATAAACATTCAACCTCAATTTTATTCTTATTCGCAAAAATACCAGAGATAATTTTCCGTTGTTTACATTTTTTAACAAAAAATTTAACCAGCCAACAATGCTAAGGTCCAATTTAAAAAGTAAATTACCCAGCAAAAAACTAAATGCCAGGGTAAAATGTCGTGCACTCACCTCATTGTACAACGACGTCATTTTGACACCACAATGTTTTGTTTTTGCTAAAACGTTCACGAAAACTAAACACACATTTCACACTTGAAAAACGTTTAAAGAACTGGCCGGTAAAAAGGTAGCACTTGAAAAAAATCAACTGTCAATTTTCCCGCCGATCGTCGTGTGAAAAAAAAAATAAAAAGGCGAAGGTAAACTTTACGCAGCCCGCAGCGCGTGTGTCGCGGTCCGTGCTTTGGACGCACTGAGTCTGAGTGACGGGCGACGAGCGAACGGCTGAATGGTTCGTTCTCAGCTGCTCTGCTGTGCTCAATGAACCACTCAGGGCGGAGGTCACTTTTCTTGACCTGAGCCCTTTGCTCTTTTAATATTAAGAAGACGCTGGAATCATTTAGAAGTCTGTATTTGTCTGTATTCACGTAGGTAATATGCATTTTAAATATTCAATTAGAGAAAGCTCTATGAAAAAGTCATAATGAATAAACTTTTTTAAGCCACATAAAAAGCTTCAGTTGCGGTCGATGCTAGCTTGTTAGACACTCAAAATTGTTTTTATCGATGTCAGACATCAGAGTTCGTCGACAGTGATCAGCTTATTTGTCATAGAACCGGTATCGGCGAGACCGTCTCGTGATCCGTGATCCTAGCGATTGATGCCCACAATCGATTTGAAATCGACAAATTGTATGAAATTTTTGCATTCATTACATGCGCGGTCGAATCTTTTATGCACATTAATCAAGCTCGATTCTAGGTATCTGCTGTGAAGATTAACTTCTTGCGTAGTGCAGAAAATAACAAATTACTTTTAGCTTAAGATTCATTTAACCGTTACAATGTAAAGAAACGAACGTAAGTAAGTTATTAAATGGTATTACCGCATGCACCGCCTCAGTTAGCAGCATTGTTTTCTTTCTGATAAACTAAGCCGCAAAAACTTGCTGTGAACTTGTGTTCATTCAATGAACTTTCCAGCATAGTTGGGCAAAAAGTAACATTACTTCTGTAAATTACGTTTGTATGTGTACACATGCTAAGTGTGTGTACTTTGTAATCTAGATTAAAACTACACATGCAAAGGAATCGAAAGGAGTAATCGTATTACTTTTTGCTCAATTCTGCCTTCCAGAAATAAAGTAAAAACTCATCAAATCAATATTTTATTGAATTAACTTACAAAGTACTTTATTTTATTTATTTTATTGCCTCAAACTCTACTCTCACGGTATCAATTATGTAAATACATATTATTATACTGATTCAGTACTTTAATGTCTTTGAACGAAAATTAGCATATAAAAGTGCGTACAATATGAATATGGCTCCACATAAAAATGCCTTTTGAGTATCCGACGAGTATTATGAATTTTGGCAGATCGGATTCCGGTACATGAAAGGAAACGATAGACCGGTACAAAATAACACGAAACTTCGATTTGACATGCTGCGATTTTTCGGGGATTTGTCTCTGTCACTCTAACGACGCCTTCGTGTGGTGAAATTTTGCGAACTAAAATACATCACAAATCACAACGTACGTTTTTATGTTAACATATTTATGTTAACTAGTTCCGTCACAGACAGCCCACAGACAGACTTTTAAGTTAAGGCTCAGATTCCATTCCACTGACGTCATAAATATTGTGCGATGAAATAAGTGGTTCTCGTCCCTCTTTTTTGACGCAAGCGATTTGCAAAAAACTGTGTAGGTTAGGAGCTTGGGATAATAATATTAATAATATAACGGTAATAAAGGATCGAATAGGATAAAATCAGTACAACTCTGGCAGTAAATGAAGTTTGATACAAATGCCATAAAAAAAGACGAATTTTATGTTCGGCATATTATGATATCGATGTTTGGTTTCGTCCATCTGGCATCTAAACTTACAACTATTTAAGTATTTGTTGCTTTTTGTTTTTCTCACTAATTTCCCTGTGTTCTATTGTAGATATACCAATACCTAGTCAGTAGAATCTGAAAAATATGTAAACAAACCTCAAAACTTGCATTATTCCATCACGCACTTTCAACATAATCCTGGTTTAATTACAAACTTAATAACCTTGAGTTCACATACATTTTTAGTTCAAATTGTTGATAATTATTATTATATTAACTTAAAAATATATCTGCGAACGTGTGTCAAAGATGTCAAATGCTATGGAAAGTGAACCATATTTTCTTACTTTTTTTAGATTCTAATGACGATTGGTATCATCGTATTGTATTTTGCCTACCGTACATTTCACTTCTCAAGTAGGTACACAAATGCCGCCTTATTAAACGTATACTTTTTCATTATCATGTATTTTGTACAATA
Source organism: Thaumatotibia leucotreta (assembly GCA_025490895.1). Classification (NCBI taxonomy): domain Eukaryota; kingdom Metazoa; phylum Arthropoda; class Insecta; order Lepidoptera; family Tortricidae; genus Thaumatotibia; species Thaumatotibia leucotreta. Next base: position 534,832 of record JALPQI010000100.1, read on the forward strand.
AAACGTTTATACATTCATATACGACTGTAAATTGATCAAAAACCACAATATAAGCACTATATGTATATTATTCAAATAAATCTAAGCGTTATCGCTACAACCGGGAAGACCGTCCATCTTAATTTCCCGCGTACAGTCCACAACAATCGTATTTGTTCCCACGAAGCATAAAGGCGCGCCGCCGGCGATTGGCGATGTCGCCTGATATCCATATAAATTGTATGGGGAAATGCTGGCCAACTGAATCTGTGATTAGGATCTTGACTGATCGGGCGATAGAGTGGCGCTCGCCTAGTGCGGTGCGCTATGCCGAATGCCGATAGTGGGGCGTGCAATCCCGGGATTCACGGTCACGGTGATCCCGGAATTTGACAGTATAAAATCCCGCGATTGTATACATTTGATTGGATGTTCTAGCTGATAGCCACTTCAAAATGCCGATAGACTTTTTAATTGCGGCTGACGAAAATCACAGATTTGATCAGAAATGTTCATAAAAGTGTTTTACTCGTATAAGCTAAGGGTGCATTCAGACCAAACGAGCGTTCGCTATTCTAACCTCCTACTCTACGAAATTCGATCGTTACACAAAACGTGATTCGTTGATTTCGTAGAGTGAGGGATAGAATAGCGAATGCTCGTTTGGTCTGAATGCACCCTTAAGCCTGCAAGTTTTAGAAACTTTTTTTATTGATTCGGATAGCAGTAAATCATTAACATAACAGCAATACAGTTGAGTAGCGTTAAAAAGATCGCTATAAAAGGAAAATGATTATGCAATCAGTTAATTAATCCATTTAATTCCCTATTAAATTCAAATAAATATACGCCTAACAAAATCGGCCATTTCGGAGTATGTTTATTTGTTAAAAAGTACTAAGTAGTGTTGAAACCTGTTAGCTATCGTGTCGGTATTCAATGTTACAGCCACAAAACCATTACACAACCATCATCCCTAATAAATTCAAACACTAAAGCTTTCGAATCCCATCGATTGCTTCCCCAAAAGGCATCAAGCCGCGCGCAGCTATCGCACGCGCATCTGCGCAATATGGCGCCAGCGCCATTCTAAATCACTTAAAAAAAAACATTATCTATGGCAATTCATTATCCATAGACAGCGGCTGCATTAATGTTCATTGAAACAAGACGGAGGCTTATCAGGACAAGACTGGCCGGATATAAATTCTTATGCGAATGCCATAAAACAAAGACGAATTGCATGTTCGGCACATCTTTGATATCGACGTTTAGTTTTCTCCGACTGGTGTCTAAACTTTCAACTATTATTACCAGCCGCAAATACTCGTCGCTTTTAATCAACTACGAGTTTGCGGCGCTTGCAGTAGAAACTTTAGGTCCTTGGTCAGCAGACATGAAGACTTTTATGAGGGCCATGTCGTCCCGGCTGCACGACGCCTCTGGTGACCCAAGGGCTGGCGCTTACCTCGCACAAAGAATCTCTTTAGCGATTCAGCGAGGTAACGCCGCCAGTGTCATGGGCACCATGCCGCAGGCGGATCTTTTGGAAGGTATTTTCTTTTTATAGGTAGTTTGTTTAGGTATATTTTAATTTTAGTGTAAGTTTTATCTTTATTTTTTCATTTTAGTTTAATTTGTAAAAATTGTGTTTAAATTGTTGATCTTTTAAAATAAAATATGCATATGAGTAAATACTATTAATTAGAATTCAATATTTAAATATTGATATTTTCAAAATTGTTCAGATGTTATTTTTTAATTAAGTAAACGTGGCGATTATGGCCATTTATGTACCTCCTAATGTGTTTTTTCGCAAAGTAATATGAGAAGCCTACGTCCAGCAGGGAGCACCCAGGGTGCTTAGCCAAGATGCCAATCGCTAGCGCTTAGTAGCGTAACGTAGTTTTCCCTCTCTGTCACTCTTTCATATTAGTGCGACAAAGACAGTTAGCTGCGATTAACGATGAAGCGCTAGCGATTGGCAACTTGGCTAAGCACCCTGAGATAGGCTGATGACGTAAGTAAAACGCACCTTTATCAATTCTTTTTTACAATTTATACTTCGTTTCAATCAGTTTTATCAAGGAATCATTAAACAATTGTACAACCATAATTAAAATTAATAATGAATTGCATATTTAAAATCAATTTGAATGTTTAATATATTCAAGAACAAAAATAAATAAAACATGACACTAAAACTAAACAGAACTCACAAACTGACCGATAACCTAGAAATTAAGATTATACATAGCTTTTATTGGTCTCAATAAGCCTGCAAAGTCTTTGAAACGAGTTAAACGGCTAAAAATAGACCAAAAAGGTGGTTTAATACAACTGTCTCATTGCTCAAAAGGAAAACTAGCTCTATAAAATATTGCCAACAAGTAAACGCTGGATTAAGTAAATTGTAGTTTAACCTCAGTTGCAACAGCTATCGCGAAGTAGTCTCAATTATTGGGTTCTTATTTGTGTAGACCAATCCTGTCGAAATTGGGCCGTATTCGTCGACAATCAGTTCACAAAGTGGCGTATATACTATATCGAATCCATAAAACCCTGATTGAACTAAGGTAACCTCCTTGATAATAAATATTCTATTCTAAATTCAAACCCAAAAAACCCGGCCAAGTGCGAGTCGGACTCGCGCGCGAAGGGTTCCGTACCATTATCAATTTATTATTAAAAAAATACAGTTAAATCAACCTACCTCAAAAACTATAGGAGATAATTTAATCAAATCAAAAATCGTTGATAGAGTTTATTAAGGTACATAACACATATTTTTTTTAGAATTTTATATCGAGTAGTTTAAAAAATAGAGGGGGACACATTTTTCAGACTTTGAGAGCTGATATCTCGAAAACGATTTGCTTAAATAAAAATGAGATTTATAAACCTTCATATCATTTTCAAAGACCTTTCTATTAATACCCCACACGCTTATATACAGCTAAAAAAATGTTCTATCCCTCAGTTACATTACATGTATGGAGGGCCCCCACCCCAATGGTTTTTTTTACAATTTAGTATCATAATCCTGTAGCGGTTCATACAACACATACCTTTACCAAATTTCGTTACTGTAGCGTTTATAGTTTCCGAGTAAATCGGCTGTGACAGACGGACAGACGGACGGACAGACGGACATGACGAATCTATAAGGGTTCCGTTTTTGCCCTTTTGGCTACGGAACCCTAAAAACAAACATCGAATCTCCTACTTTTTTCAATAAAACCGTAGATTATATTCTGTTGCTAGAAAAACGTTTCGGTCAAAGTAGATCTGACTGCACAGCGGAAAAAACCATCTAAATGTTGTAAATATTTTTTGCCGAATCTGCGTAACGCGATACTGCCGTGCAATATTTCAAAGGTTTCGGGTATTATACCCGTCCAGTGATTTAAAAATTGCCATATACGTTCATAAACCAAGTACACTCGAAAGTATTATTGTCAAAAATCGTATGGATTTTTTTATTTGTTTCCGTAAGTTTTTTTATATGAAATGGGCTTAAGTACTCATCCCAGACTAGCCGAGGGCAGAGACGCGGCCTACGATGGAACAACATTTTTTTTAATAATCTTTCTGTGTTTCAGGGATCGTTAGAGCGATATGAAAGTGGGTTGGTTGCCTGGGGAAAATCCAGAGCTCATCTAGACCGGACGACGTTAATTATTTACTACGCTGGAGTAGGTAGTCCTATTCCTATATGAGTAAGTTGCGTTCCAGTGAGAGCAGTTGAATCCATTCAACCGGTCTGGGATACTCACGAACAACATCTTAGTTGATAAATATCACGTATATCGTACGACATTTTTCAGTACAGATAACCCTCCGAAGTTTCGAACTGACGAAAAATGAACCACTTCTCGCACTAGTGCGTAAAAAAGGCGCCATCAGTATTCAGTAACCTAATCGTGGCGTGGTAGGGCTACTGAAACAGTTATTTATTATACAAGGGGGCAAACTTGTTGTTTAACTGTCGTGTCAATATTGAGACCTGGGCTAGCGAAAGATTCCAAAATTGAGCCACGAGCGTAGCGAGTGGTTCAAAATCTGGAATCTTGAGCATTGCGAAGGTCTCAAGGCACGAGAGTTGAACAAACTTTGCTGCCAAGTGTAATACAACTTATTTCCCATCACTATCGCGAGGAAATATGATTACAAATCTCATCCAATTGTAAATTAACTTAAAAAATAACCATTTAAAACTTAATGTTGAAACGTATCGTAGCGTAGAGTAGAGTTAATCCTGTTACTTAAATATAGCCAACAAAGTCACCAATGAGAATTGACCAATTTAACATGTGAGCTCCGATTGCGCATCATACAGATCCACTTATACTAGGCAGTAGTAGGCCATAGGAATTAGAGATTACTTTGCCTCGCAAGTGAATAAGATGCGTTTTTAGCCGCTCGTATTAAAGGATAAAAGAGCGCTTTATGAGCTAGTGAGGGGAAAAGATATTTTCACATAGTAAAAATGAAGTAGTGTAAAATGTACCTAAGTATCATCATCATCATCAGCCTATGTTAGTCCACTGCTAGACGTAGGCCTCTCCTATTAACTATGCGTATAGACGCATTAGGAGGTAAATACCCATAATCGCCACGCTGGGCAAGCGGATTGGTAATCGCAGTAATGTGTCCACTAGGATGACGCTGCTGCCCATCATCAATCTTGTAGAATGGTCAGTGACACTTCAATCCCTTAGTCGACTCTTACGACACCCGCAGGAGGAGTTGGGTTGGTGACAAATGTATTCTCACTGCCGTCACCACACGGCGCACCTAAGTATGATAGTCGATTTGAAATATTTGGATCAATAAATTCGGTTAATAATCTAAATACATCCAAGTGTACGGACACGTGCTAGCCACTGCGGGGTTTCGGCTCCGGCTCTCCGATCTGGTTTGCGCACTTTCTACCTCGGCAGCCGTACAAGCGTCTCCCAACATCAATACCTAATACCCGAATTATTAAGTTCAGATGTCTTCGGTTGACAATCAAAACTCACTATAAAAACCGTCATAATTCTTAAGGTGCATGCAGACCAAAAGAGCATTCGCTGTTCTATCCCCCACTCTACGAAATCAACGAATCCCGTTTCGTGTAACGATCGGATTTCGTAGAGTAGGGGGATAGAACAGCGAATGCTCTTTTGGTCTGCATGCACCTTTAGCAACCTCGTATACCGCTCGCCAGTAAACAAAAAGAAATAAACCTTAAAACTTGCATCATTTCATAATCACGCACTTTTAGAACACAATCTTGATCTTATCGCCGACTTATGACCTGAAACCTGGAATTCTACAATTTTTAGTTGAAATAATCGATGTTATTCTTATTAACGTTAAAATATACCTGCGAACTTGTTTCACGATATGTGTCAAAGGAGCGTTTTCCAAATTAAATCTCGAAAACCCGATTCTTCCAGATCTGGACATGCTTGGGCTCATTCGAATCAGAATCAGGAGCCGATTCGATCCCAGTAATAAAAAATCGTGTCCCAAAATTTCCATACAAAATTTTAGTTTCCGTTACGCCACGGCCATAGTAATTAAGTTTATACAAAAATCGTGACGTAGTGGACGTTTTTTTTGGGACACTATTTTTTATTATCAGGATCGAATCGGCTCCTAATTCTGATTCGAATGAGCCCAAGCATGTCCAGATCTGGAAGAATCGGGTTTCCGAGATTTAATTTCGAAAACGCTCAAAGTCGTGAATTGCGATGGAAAGTCATATCAAGTCAAGACATATCTGTTTACATTTTTTTTTTTCGATTCTACTGACAATTTTAAAAATACCATGATAAAGTTATACGTACCTAATACGTGAATTTGTCAAATTATTGTTTTTCACTACACTTAAGTGATTTAGCGTTACGAAATCAAAAGCTATAAATATGTTGAATTAAAACAAATCACGATCAAATTTGCAGCGCTCGGTCATAAAACATCTGAACTAAGTTAATCGTGTGTGGCATAGACAAGTTAGGGTTGCCAGAAATCAAAAACCAGTCAAAACTTTTAAAAAATGCGGTGTATTATAAATAATAATAAATAAATGTCTTGGGACATCTTAAACAAATCGACCTAGTCCCACGGTAAGGTCAATTAAGGCTTGTTGATGTGAGTACCACGCGACGATATATATAATAGATAGATACATATATATACTTAAATACATAGACAGCCATGACCAAGGAACAAATATTAGTGATAAATAAATACACAAATAATGCCCTCGCCGGGATTCAAACCCGAACCTCAAGCTTCGTAAGCAGGGTCACTACCAACTAGGCTACGGAGACTGACGAATTGAAACTTAACTAAACCGGTGTTCCTTTCCAAAGCGCTGTTTTGACTTCATCATCATCTTCATCATCATTTTATTTATTTTATTTTTATTTTATTCATAATAATTAACACAGCATGACAGATAAACCTAAGCACTGTGAAAATACATACATCATATACATACATCATATCAGCCGAAAGACATGCTGAACATAGGCCTCCCCCAAAGAATGCCACAATGATTTTTTTTCTTTATTTGGGAAACAAACAGCACATAATAATACAAAAAGGTTAAACATAGATAATATAACTCATGGGCCAAAAGAGTTTCCACTTATAACTAATACACAATTCCTTTGCTCTGAAAAGTATTAATTTAGAAACGTGTACAGTAGTATACTGTACCTATACAACCCAGCATCTCTAGCAGTACAAACAAGTGTAAAACTAAAATTAACGTCTAACATGCATTACATTACATGCATTACATGATCGGTCCTGTATCACCCGCATCCAGCGGACTCCTGTGACCTTAACCAGGTCATCAGTCTACCTTGTGAGGGGCCTACCCACGCTGCGCCTTCCGTTACGTGGGTACGTTTTGACTTAAATGTACAAAATCTAAAAATAACCAGAGACAAGTCCCGATAACGGCAGTTTCGGGTGCAGATGGTCGATAACCCTAGCATAATGTCTAAATTTTCCAGACACTCTGCTGATCTATGCGGCACGCGGCGGAGAAAAATTCGTGACCGCCGTCACGAGTGCGCAGGAGTGACATGTTTTGACTTTGCTGTTTGGATAGGTATAAGACATTATACAAGATGTAACAAATGACTAGGTATATGAGGTGGCCAAAAAATAAGTGTTTTCATGTTGCATGTGAGCTTTTGGGACTCAAAATACATATTTAGGGCCTTATCACACTTGCGATTTACAAGCGAGGCGAAAGCGAAGCGAGCGCGCAGCGTGATCGTTGCGAGCCCGCAACCAATTCGCCGCGAGTGCGTTGCGATTTGGCCGCGATCGCGTAACGAATACGCTGCGCAGCCGTCAGTAAATCGCTCAGAGTGATCTGAGTCTTAGACAGTCACTAATAAGATTTATTATTACAAAATGGGTACCAACTCTTGACGCGGCAAACTCGCTGCGCAGTCGCGGCGTATTCGTCACGCGGTCGCGGCGTAATCGCGACACCATCGCGGCGAATTGGTTGCGGGCACGCGACGAACACGCCGCGCGTACGCTTCGCTTTCGCCTCGCTTGTAAATCGCAAGTGTGATAAGGCCCTTAGGTTTCAAAAGGGTCGATTTTTTTTTCAATACGTTATACTTGAATTATTTCGTAGGCTTATGATGGTCCCGTGTTTAATTGTTGTTGTTGCCGTCACGTTCTAATAAGTGTCCAAGTGCGAAAGAGACGCGTAGCACGATAAACGGTAAAAACGTGCCATGATAAGCCACCTGTTTCCCAAAACCTCAAAAGTATACTCCATTTCAAATACTGTGACCCGATGCCACTGCAAAGTTTTATGTGGCATCGGGCCATGGTATTTGAAATGGAGTATACCTATTTCTAGAAATGCACTTATTTTATGCCCACGTTTTATAGGTATCTTATATAGTATTAGGAAATGACACCACTATTCATTGAATCAAGCGTTACTTGCGGAAGTCCATATTAAGGGATGAACAATATTGCTTTGCTCTTCCGCGATACATCTATCATCACCATCACGCGCAAGAGCAAAGCAATATTGTTCATCCTTTGACACCACTATTTTTGCGTCTGTATTTGCCGTCTCAGCGAATTTATGCGTCGGCGTACTCGGCATGGAATAGGCTACACGTTAGATTTAGATATCAGTTGAACGTATCCTGTAATCAACTGTTTCATTATTTTTGGATATTATATTAATTTATCATAATTATAAAGATTAACAAAAAACCCAGTGATAAAAAAATATTGAGTCCTTTAACGAGCACATTTAAATATTGAATCGAATAATACGATGAAAACCGATTCAATTTGAATTCTTTGCATCAAACTACAAAAGATAATAAAGTAGGTATTTAATTCAGAATTGACAATAACACGCTACTTTGAGACTTGTTCGGTTTTCCCATCAACGGCAATTTCGTTAACTTTTTATATGTTGACATAACTAATACATTCATTAATTTTAATGACTGACAACGCCCTGTTGAAACGGTTTTTAATATGTGGTATAAAAACATCATTATTTACAATGCTATCAAGAAATAGGTAGGTAGCCAGTACCCATAACTATGTTCTGAAATACTTCTCGTAAATGAATATAAATAGGTATACCTGCTTTTTTTCATTTCAAAACATTCTAGAAAATTTATTAACATTCCACATTTAAATTAATTTCGTTATAATACATACAAAGTAAAATAAAAACTATCCATAAAAAATATTAATTTTATTAAGTAGGTAAAAGGAAATTACAAATAAAAAATCTCTCCCAAATCGCTGCCCAGAAGGCTGGCCGCATGTTACTTTTTTCTACAAGATATGTAGTTTAATCGTTTGACTACACTATAAACCTAAACGTCGATAAAATTTGCACATTTATATCCTAGATAATGACTTATATATAAATTGAATGAGATACACTTGCGCCTCGCTATTTCTCGCAGTAATCTTTCAAACAAATTGCAGTTCGCTGCAATGTCATTAGTTATTTTTATCGTCCTCCGCAAATAATTGCGTTGCCTGCAAAGTTTAACGATTGCACTTTGAAACTAGTTCTTATAAAACAAATTGTAAATAGATAGGTACAAATTAATTTGCGCGCTACCTTTTGTAAATAGGTTTCATGCTAGGCAGATTTATTTTGAGATTAAATTGCTTTTGATCGTGACTTGGACCGTACAGGTTTCAAATAGCGCAAATAAATAAAATCCTACATACTGGTTTTGTTGTTTTACTGTCTGTGAATAATAGGTGACGTGGAAGCTTACTACAGAATTTACAAACAACAAAACCTATTTTAAAAACTCGTCAATAAAAAGGTCGTTTGAAAAAAAAACACAAAATGACGTCTTCAAGGAGGTTGGAACTCTTAGGGCGCCTATAGAGAGACGGCGTGACAAACAAAACCCGTGCCGCGCATATGCGTTTTACGCATATGTGTTGTCAGTACCTCTCGGGACGTCATGGGTATATAAACTATAAAAATATACCAAGAATGCCACATTGCTCTGTAATCTGGTGCAGGAACCAGTCTACGTACGTTAATAAACAAAATTCAAACGTTTCCTATCACAGGTAAGTAAAAAAAGTTATATTAAATTCAATATAAAATTAGTATGGGCGAGACACATAGTGAAGAGACACGACGCTGAATTTGTTATCGATAGTCTATGTAAACTCTTACAACTAAACGGTGTTAGTAGAAATTCAAAATTTGTTCCCGAGTTACGGACGTTTCCTATGTATAAGTAAGTATAATTATGTGTATTTCTCTATTTAAGTACATATATATACCGTCGCCTAGCACCCATAGTACAAGCTTTGCTTAGTTCGGGGCTAGGTTGATTTGTATGAGACTGTCCCCCAAACATTTATTTATTTATTTATATTTAGCAATAATATAATATTTATCTAGAGTGCAGACAATGAAGCAACTATACAAAAACATATAGTTTAAGAAATTCTGACTTAATTTTTAGATTTCCTATAGAACCATGTGTCAGAGAACGCTGGATAACGGCGACTGGAAAGTTGAACTGGTTTCCGCAAAAACACAACACAATTTGTTCGGAACACTTCCAAAATGACTGTTTTGTAAAAACAAATCCGAGATCTATATTGTCATCCAATGCCTGTCGAACTTTAAAACTCCATCCTGCGTTTGACAAGGTAAGTTAGCTTTGCTAAATAATTTTATTATGTTTTAAAAGTAAAGTACCTTTTAAAGGATTTCTGATGTTATCTGTTAATACATATTAATTTAAATATGTAATGGGTGGCCAGGTGTTTCTTGTCCCAAGTAACCCATCTGATAATCTTTCAAGAAAACGTAAAACGGTACAATTCATGAATTTAAAAATATCTTTATACATTTATACATCTAGTTAATCTGTCCTCATATATAATACCTAAATTACCTAACCATATAAACTCCTTACAGTTGATCGTTTAATTTTAGTTCCCATTTATAGTTATAATTTTAATGTAAGCACCTATGATATACCTACATTTTCTTTTTGCGTTTTATAACGTAATATAAGTAGATATAATTTGCACACCTTTAACAAACAAACCAATGCAAAGGTAACATATAGGTCTTAAGACCGCCTGTTGTTTAACCTCTGTCTAGCCTTACCCTTAACACTTGTTGTTTAACTTTAACCTCAAAGCCAACAACTTAATGTAAGTAGGTCCTTATTGTAAATATAAAATCAAATAAATGTATAAATTATACTGTTTTTATATCATTCATAACGACATAATTTTAGTGAGATTTTAAAAATGAGAATGTTTGAATAGCTTTTTCAAGTAACATTTTTAGTCAAATAGCTGTTGGTTTAAATCTATCGATAAAAATATCGAGCCATACCACAACACTATTTACATTAACATGTCAAAATTACCTGACACGGTCGATTTCTATGAAAATGACAGCCAAGGCCGCCTCTATCTCTAAGGTTACACACTAAAGAGGTCCGTGCTCTGTGGACGTCTTACTGAAAACTTGAATTACTCAACTTTTACTACCAATTTGAGCTTGCCAGGCAATTGGCTTCCAAACTTCCCAAGGCATTCTTAATTTGAAATTTAGTTTTTTCATCGGACCGTTTACTTTTTTCTTAATTTAAATATAGACGTGCGTATGACTCATATATGCCTGAGGCCCGACAAGTAGACCACAATTTTCGTGCCACACCTAACCAACTTGTGGTAGTATTATACCGGTTGTGTTCATTCATTAGATCTAAACTCGAACTGGGTTTAATAGATTAATTCACCTTTTTATTACACCTACTTGAAGTGCAAAAGAGGTTCTACAGTTAGAAAGTCTTGCAACGGGATTGTGAATTCATTGTTAGTTTTGCTGATTCGTATTATTTTAATCAGTTTCAGTTTTTATATTAAATACCTTTCTTTCCCGTTCTCACGTTTAGAGAATTAATAACAAATGTCAATTTTAGTAGTTTCACATACTGTGATTAATTTAAGACATTGCTACAGTCGAATATTTACAGTAACTTTTGTTCTTGTGTGATAACGATAACAATATTAACTATTGTTTGTTTTTCTCTTATGGCCTGGCCACGACATTGGTCTAAAGGTGGATTTACACCAAACGAGCGAATTCTCATTCTATCCCCCACTCTACGAAATCAACGAATTTCGTTTTGTGTAGCGAACGAATTTCGTAGAGTAGGGATAGTATGAGCATTCGCTCGTTTGGTCTAAATCCACCTTAAAGCGACCGGCGGCGGCGAGCGAATCCATAAGTTGGAGCGAGATGCCGATATCCTAACTCCCTCTCGCTCGTACGATTTAGCCTTAAGGTGCGTGCAGACCAAAAGAGCATTCGCTGTTCTATCCCCCGCTCTACGAAATCAACCAATCACGTTTTGTGTAACGATCGAATTTCGTAGAGTGGGGGGTTAGAATTAGAATAGCGAATGCTCTTTTGGTCTGAACGCACCTTTAGACCTATGTCATGGCTAGGTCACCTGCGATCGCCAATCTGCTTGCCCAGCGTGGCAATTATGGGCATTTACCTCCTAATGAGTCTATATGCATAGTTAATAGGAGAGGCCTACGTCCAGCAATGGACTATCATAGGCTGATGATGATGATGATGAAATGAATATTTCGCATAAATTGAATACATTATTTAGTTTACGGTAAGGTAATCTGTTCTTGAACCCTGCCGGTCAAATACTCGCAAAGCTTACGCCGCCTGCGCCGGTCACGTACGAAGCGGACTAACAGTAACTGTTGTTTACAAACACAACTTTTGCAACAAGCCAAAGGTCCCATAGCCATTCAAGGTACTGTCTCGGAAATCGCAGAAATGAGGTTGGCGCGCATGCGCAAACTTAAGTTAACGCTGCAAAGCTTTGGGGGTCAGGGAACCGCGAAATACTTTACTTGTTGATTGTTGTTGATGTTTTGGCTCGATTTTTGTTTCCACGATAAAAGGCTAACAGAGAGCTTTGTGCGAGTACCAAGCAACGCGTTTGTTTCATACATTTTATCACTATTGTCCGAAGATGTGTTGCCAGGATCTTTTGGTCCGATTTTGGATTTTTTCGGCGTCTTGCGGATCCTGGATCAAATCGGACCATTTCGGATCCTGATAAATATACTCCCGATTTTTGTAGGTACCGTAAAATATCCGGGCAGAGGAAAGGCCAAGAGGGAACAAAATTCTTGTTCTTTTCGGATATTTTTGCAGCCGATATCCGAGCGAATCAAGATACGGACTCCGAGGTGTGTCATGAGTTAGCCCCGTGAGTTTAACATAGACTTTCAACAAAAATGTTTTAACTCAACGTAAGCAAACAAATAAAACATGGTAGCCGCACGCCATCCTAAATTGCCTTTCAAAAAGGGCCCTGAAGTTTAGTTGACAAGTGTCACCCCCTCTTCAATGCATCACGGCAATTAATTTCAATGTCAACCTATAAAAATTTAAAACGCCATAAAAAATAGTTGTGACTGGTCCATCAAAGTTTTGATTGACTCTATTCCATTCCATAAACATTTGTCTAAAAGGTGCGGTTAAACTAAAAGAGCATTCGCTGTTCTAGCGCCCGTTCTAAGAAATCAACCAATCACGTTTTGTGTACCGATCGAATTTCGTAGAGTGGGAGGTTAGAACAGCGAATGCTCTTTTAGTTTAACCGCACCTATGTTGCGCCGAAATATGCGCGGTGTTCAGAATAAGCGCTATGTCCTGCCCATCTTAGCACAATTAAACAACTGTTTTTGGGGGCATTTTTGAGCTGGCGTTAGACGTCCATGTTGTATATTATGGTCGTAAGCAAACAATGATAAAACGCCCCGTTTAAGAGAAGAGTGGGCCAATATTGGAACAACTAAAAGGCTCGTTTGAACGCGTGTGCGAATGTCTTCGTTGTTTTGTTGTGAAATTATTGGAATGCCGCTAACTGTATACAGGATGCAGCAAAAAAATATCCGTTGAAGAACATATTGAGATCGTACTGTGTCCTAATAAAAAATATAAGTACAGTCAAGTGCAAAAATAAGTATCGAAAGAATCCTCTCATAAATATGTTACGACGTTCTTATTACACAGAATTAGAGTGCACTGGGACATATTTTTGAACATTTTGTGTATACCTTATTTTTGTCTTTGACTGTACGCGTAATGCGGGAGGCAATGCCCATAATCGGCACGCTTTCTTTCAACTTTTAAAAGAAAATTAAATCCCTTAGCCGACTCTTATAACACTTACAGGAAGATTTGGGATAGTGAGGTGACAATTCGTCGGGGATAGTGCAAACAAACCGCGTAACTAACAAATTCAATTAGAGCCAATTTGAGTGTTAATTGTTTGATATTTGAACTCTATCTGCTTTGGTAGTTACGCGGTATTGCACTATTTCGAATTGTATTCTTACTTCAAAAAAATGAGTACCTATTCCAACACGTTTCCGTTAAAAACCTATGTAAGACCTAAACTACCTAAACCTTTCCCATTCCGTTAAACGTGTGATCCCCGCCGCATAACGGTCACGGCTAGTAGGTCGCTAGGGTCTGTCTAGGTCTAGACCTAGACCAGTGGCTCTCAAGCTTTTCACCATTAAAGATCGTTGGGCAGTCGGAGTCTAGGATAGTATACACCTGATACAATTATTTCGTATAAAAACTTGAGGTTCATGATTTATGGGTTGGAGTCGCCCTGTAACTGTAAGCAATACTGCCTGTGTTGGAAGGCTCGCTCTTCCTATGAAAATGAAAGTATCAAATAATAATAATGTTAACGTTTCCACCATATTCGTGTGACAATGTTATCAAGAGTCATGTAAAATTTGTTGCTAAATGCATAATTTAGTATATTTATGCAGTATAGTGCTAATAGTTTAAATAATTGTAATCTGTTATAGCACTGCTCACACAACTTTTCTGCTTTGACTTGAGGTTTACTGGCAGATAATTCCTTTTGGAATTAAGTTTGCCTTTGATATATTAAGGTTTTCTGTCGTGCATTAATCATCAACTGAACACATACAGAATATTTTTTTATGGTAAAGTCGTATGGAATAATGCGGCTTTTCTTTCGTTGCCCAATTTGATTTGTTTTGTAAATACATCAAGTAATTTAAATATTACGTATCCTAAAAGTCTGCTAAGTTGAGTGTTAGAAATTAATTATTTCAAAAGTTTGAGAACCGTTGACAGCCCTTTATTGATATTGCCCCACCGTTATAACAGGTGACAATGTGCCCAAGATTTATTGGTTATTCAGAGACGATTCTATTAGGAATGATATAAAGCTAGTCAAGACGGCAGGGACAAATTTTATGGCTGCGATTGTACTATAAATGTATATTGTTTAGTAACCAGCGTGCAGCGTGCTTACATTACATGAGCCCTGAGTTTACCGCAGACTTACTTTATTGTTTATTGTCACATCACATATTGGTGCGAGCGAGAGGAATAGAAAGTAAATACGCGTTTAACTCACAGCAGCTATGCGTACATTGGTACCAGTCAGTTTTTCAGAAGGCCGAGTGTAGGTAATAACATTTCATACAAATTACGATGAAAAACGTAAACGCGATCGAGACGTTTTTTATAAGTTATTTATTACTTATTACCTCTTCTCACTCGGCCTTCTGAGAGACATTGTTGGAACCTTCTTCATAAACCAATTTGTTTATAGAATAGAAAACTATACCTAATTTATTAAAACGCTATCTATCCGTCTATTATTGTCTTCGAGTGTGTCAATCCAAAATACATGACCTTCCTTTATACTGTTTCTCATGGTTTAAAACCATCAGACATCTTGTTGTCGTATTATCAAAGATGCCACGCCAGTACCTATAAAAATATTGTAGTTTAGTCTAGCAAATTAGTCATGCCATACACCTTTACGATTTGTAAAATATCTTCTACCGAAAGGAAGTTAAATACTTGCCTAAGTATTAACTATTATGCTAAAATACATACCTAAGGTAGCATTGAACCTACCTATAAAAAGCATTGTCTTTTCTCTTTTAGATACGCTAAATATTTTTGAAGGGATCTCAATTTTAAAATTACAATATAGGAAATGATAAGTTTCATACAGTTGCTTTATGACATAACACTTCAAACAAGATTGATTGGCAGAAAGCGTGAGCTCCCAGGTCCGCAACTGAACATTAAAAAACAACAATTGGCTTTATCTGACAGCTCTAGTACAATCGAAATCGCAGCATCAGTAGCATCCATTTCACAATATTGCGTTACAAAATAACTGAACGTTTTAACAATAGGGCCATTTCTTGAGATCCCATCACGTCCGCAAGACAAATTGGCCAAAGACCGGGAATCTAAAACAATACAGATAGAAAAACAAATTGCCATACACTTTTCAGTTATAATAACCGGCCAGATTGTATCTGTGGTTCCCATAGAGTAGGCATTGTTAAATTTTTTCCCTATCACCATCTGTGTTTTTTTTTCGATATTTCTACTGTGCTTCCTCATTTACTTTCTTCGAATATTTAATCTTATACTCGTAAATCTAAAAATATCAAATCATCAGCCTCTCTCAGTGCCACTGCTGGACGTAGGCCTCTCCATTTAACTATGCATATGAACGCATCGTGTGGTGACGGCAGTAAGAATACATTTGTCACCAGGTCACCACCCCAACTCCTCCTGCGGGTGTCGTAAGAGTCGACTAAGGGATTGAAGTGTCACTGACCATTCTTGATAAAATATTGATGATGGGCAGCAGCGTCATTCATCATAGTGGACACATTACTGCGATCGCCAATCCGCTTGCCCAGAGTGGCGATTATGGGCATTTACCTCCGAATGCGTATAGCATAGTTAAAAGGAGAGGCCTACGTCCAGCAGTGGACTATCATAGGCTGATGCATGCATGAACGCATTAGGAAGTCATAATCGCCATGCTGGGCAATTTTCATAACTCAAATAGGTATCGCAGCAGCGTCAATGCCCGAGAGCGACATTTGCAATCATAGTGTCATGTAATAACAATAAAATTGACAGCAGGTTTTCGAAAATTGGTTCTTCACTTAACATGTCGACTGACGGCCCCCGACCCCGCGGCAGACCAAAGAAGCGATGCCTAGATGTTGTGAAGGCTGACATGAGTGTGAAGGCTGACATGGGCTTACAGTAGAAGATGCCCAGGATCGCGTAAAGTGGAGGAAATGTAGCAGGAAAGCGGACCCTGGCAAAGGCCGGGATAACGCTAGGTAGAAGAAGAAGACTTAACATGTCGACTATTGTCGTGAGGGTGTTTACGATACCTAAGTATAATCTTAATTATACGAGACAGAAAACAATTGCTTAAAAAAACGTCCATAATATACACAAACTAGTGATATCGAGAGGGAGATCTTTACGATATCATCGTCAATGCCGCGTTATCTCAATCCGTATGACAATAGCATTCCTCCGCCAGAAGGTTCAAGTTCGCTTCCTTGAGAAACGCGTTTATTCTGCGATTCTACGTTAGCTAGAAGTGTTTTGAAGTTTATTTTACATTCGTTTAAAATTTTACAATATTTTTTAGAAGCGCTCTTTGGGAATCACAGGCTTACAATCCCGGTTTTTTTATAGGCTTGCGCGGGGATACAGATTCAACACGTAGAGTCCCTTTGGAGAAATTTGCTGTGTTGTACACCCTGCTGCAACTCATTCACAGGCACATCAATAGATATCCGCAAACCGGTCCCAGCAGGCGTATAGAGACTATTGAGAAGTAATGGAAAACACTCAAGGGTGTGATGGAGGATGGATGGATCAGAAATGGAACTATAGAAAAGAGGTCCGGACACGTGCACTCTTATTATTTAAAAAAAATGCCCCTACGCTACGAGCGGGTTATGATTACAGAATTCATTTTTTGGGTGACGATCCTCTATGACGGGTATGACGGTTTTTTAAATGGGTCGAAAACAACCTAATGAGCATATGTATGAGTAAAAAAACCATTTGGACAAATATCTGTCTTACAAAAATATCAATTATATTTTTTATGAGCAAACGTAGTGTTGCGCATCTCTCTCGCACTTTTAAATTCGAACGTAAGTGTGACAGGGAGGCAACGCGTCGATCGTTGCTCGCGGTACGATTTCTGACCTTTTTTCTTTCGACTACCTATGAAGGTCCGCAAATAATTAACACGGGGCCATCATAGCCTACTATTTCGAGGACTTCTCTCTGTCACTCCAACGAAGGCGTCATTAGAGTGAGAGAGACAAATCCTCGAAATTTACGAATCTCGTTTTTCGCGGTAGGGCCGCTGGTCCCACCTATCAATGATTAGTTTATTTCATTTGTAATTGCTTAAAATAATAAATAAGCAAATTATTCATTAATCTTTTAGCTCATAAAATACTGGTAGCATAATTGTGAATAGAAACTTTCACTTCTTCGGCTACTGTGCATACTCCGAATGAAGTGTTAAAAGACGTAATCGCACACAAAACAAAATCGTAAACCTCATCCATTGTCATGCAAAAATGACCAAAGTGAGCATTACATTGCGCTTTAATTATGATGATATGAATTTAAAATTTTCACGTCCACAATCCATTAGCTACACAACAAATTAAAAAGTTTTAAGCACCAACAATATTTGCGTCTATTGTAGTCCAAACTACTACGAGTTAAGGTTGAATTTAATAAGAAATCC
The DNA here is from genome assembly GCA_025490895.1 of Thaumatotibia leucotreta. NCBI lineage: Eukaryota > Metazoa > Arthropoda > Insecta > Lepidoptera > Tortricidae > Thaumatotibia > Thaumatotibia leucotreta. Next base: position 553,014 of record JALPQI010000100.1, read on the forward strand.
CCGTGAACATGGGACATAGGTGGGATCTCTTTTTGCAGTCGTTTCCAGTTATGTCTTAATTTCACGTTACGTTGACAATGAACATTGTCCATATTCACTTTTTACTAGTTTTCTAAGAGAATTTGACGTAATTTACGACATTAGATGATCGCTATTTGCTTTGTTTTCATTGAATGTTAATGATTGTTCAACGATAATAGTGCATTGTGCATCAAGGGAGGTAAGTACTACGGAATTACTAACAAGAGTATTAGAAGCCCGACGCCGTTAGTAGACTCGAGTTAGTATTCCGCTTACCGACCGTGATCTATACAATGTTTTTCATCATACTTGCCCACAAAAAAATAAGTTTAAAGGCAAAATACTATTAAATGGCGTACTGACATTTCTATTGCTCCCTAGGGAATTTCATTTTTTTATTACTCCCGCTACGCATGCAAGCAATGGCGCGCTAAGACAGCAAGTGCGATGAAAATTATATTAATTCGGTATAGCAAAACAAACATGGCAGTAAATAATAACCAGATAAAAAACAAAAATTCCACTTCTCCAAGATCCCATGAATCCCATCATTTGACTTGGTGCCAACATGATCAGCTTGGGGTTATACCATTTCAATAAAAAAAATTAAAATCGGTTCACGTGTTGGAGACATCGAATAACATACACACAAAAAAACACTCGAATTGAGAACCTTTTTTGAAGGTGTTAAAAAGCCACACGATATAAAAAAATGTCATACCAATATTATTTAATTACATAATATACATATTTATTCTATGGAAATACTATATTAAACCGCCTTTGTTTACTGACAGCACACTGATAGAAATCTATACCCTATTGTAATCATGACTACCCATGTACCGTACGCAGAAAACCATTTTTATCAAAAAAAATTAACAGCCTTAGTTCAATTAAAAGAAAAGCTATTTAGTTGACCGTTCTTTCATACCTCCTTCCTTCGAAAGGATTAAAATGTTTATTGTAAGTAGGTATACTACATATTTTTTGAAGTCAGGTTTTTTTCTATCAATATACCATTATGTACATTTACTTTTTATTCTATATTCCTTTTTTATACCACGACGATGGTAAAAAAGCATACGGAGTCCGCATCAGCTCCTACCGTACCGTATTTTTTACCGAGTACCAAACTAAGTTAATACTAAATAATACCAACGGCGGCAACGTCTATAAATGGTTCTAAATTCGACCGTTTAAAAACTAAGTACCATTAATTGGTCCGCCCCTATTGTCTATTTAGACAATTACGGTATAAGGGCCGCCGGTCCAATTATTGTCGTTGAATAGAATTATTCAATTAACCAGAACGTACGAGACAGCGCGTAATTACTAGTTAACTAAATTATTAGCAGTTTACTACTGCGCAAGTGCGCACACTTGACTTAAAAATGTCTCACACGTTTCCGTCAGTAGAAAATGGAGGCAAATTAAAAAAAAATAGGTAGGTAGGGTTGAGACCACACATATTAATATTAATTGCGCGATGTTTTTAATGTCAAGTTAGAAATGAAATGAAATATGTTTATTGCAAGAACATAGTATGTTATAGGGGAGAGTGTGGTTGAGATTCGTACACTTTTTACTATATGCCTCCTCGTAGAAAAAAAAGTACTAGCAATTTTTAAATGAAATCAATGCTGCTTGATGGCTATATTATCTGGCTTTAATAATAGTTCGGTTTAGAGCTATTACAAAGTAGGGACATATACAAAGTTGTTAACGTCAGATTGCTTTTCCCAAAAAATGAAAATTGAACGAAAGCGCCCCTTAAATGGAGTACCTTCGCACATAGTATTTTATTCCACAGTATTAGTTTTGTTCTCAACTGTCTGTTTTTATTTACAAATATTTTTTTCATATATCTACGAATACATTTGGAAATATCAATATTCTCACTAAACAGGTTAGGTTTGCCATGAATATTTTCTTAAGTATCTACTAAATATATTCCTACTATATAAGGTCCTAATTTATTAGTTGCAGATATTTTAACAGATGATACTTTACATTAAAATAATTAACTTTAAATATAAATTAAGAAATCTTTTCATGTAATTTTTTTGATTTCATTTTCCTAACAAAAAAATTAATTATAATTTCATCATCATCATCATCATCATATCAGCCGAAAGACGTCCACTGCTGAACATAGGCCTCCCCCAAAGATTGCCACAATGACCGGTCCTGCGCCACCCGCATCCAGCGGACTCCTGCGACCTTCACCAGGTCATCGGTCCACCTTGTGGGGGGCCTACCCACGCTACGCCTTCCGGTACGTGGCCGCCACTCAAGAACCTTCCCGCCCCAACGGCCATCGGTTCTACGCGCAATGTGCCCCGCCCACTGCCACTTCAGTTTAGTGATTCGGAGAGCTATTTCGGTTACTTTGGTTCTGCTGCGGATGGTCTCATTTTTAATCCGATCACGCAGAGAGACTCCTAGCATAGCCCTCTCCATTGCCCTTTGGGTGACTTTGAGCCTTCTTATGAGACCCATTGTAAGCGGCCACGTTTCAGTACCGTATGTCATCACTGGCAACACACACTGATTAAAGACTTTCGTCTTCAAACACTGCGGAATATTGGACGAAAATATGTGTCGTAGCTTCCCGAACGCTGCCCAACCGAGTCGGATTCGACGATTGACCTCTTTCTCGAAGTTGGACCTACCTAACTGAATAGTTTGCCCTAGGTATATATATTCGTCTACAACTTCCGAGTGTAAAGTCTCCGATTATTACGGGAGTTGGTGCTACATGGGAATTCGACATGATTTTCGTCTTATCCATGTTCATCCTAAGACCAACTCGCTCGGAGGCTTTACTGAGGTCAACGAGCATAGTACTTAAGTCCTCCAAGGTCTCAGCCAAGACTACTATATCGTCAGCGAATCGAAGGTGAGTGAGGTACTCGCCGTTTATGTTGATACCCAGCCTTCTCCAGTCCAGAGTCTTAAAGACATCCTCCAGTGCAGCGGTAAACAGCTTAGGGGAGATGACATCTCCTTGCCTAACTCCCCGCTGCAGCAGAATAGGCTTCGAGCTCTGGTCTTGGAGTCGGACTGACATTGTGGCGCTCTCGTATAAACACTTCAACACCTCGATATAGCGGTAGTCGACTTGGCACCGTTGGAGAGACTGTAGTACTGCCCATGTTTCGATCGAATCAAAGGCTTTCTCGTAGTCCACAAACGCTAAACAGAGGGGCAGGTTATATTCTTCGGTCTTCTGTATAACCTGGCGAAGCGTATGGATGTGGTCTACGGTACTAAAGCCTCTTCGGAAACCGGCTTGTTCGGGAGGCTGGAAGTCATCAAGCCTGCGTGCAAGACGATTCGTAATGACTCTTGAAAACAGCTTATAGACATGGCTCAGAAGTGAGATGGGTCGGTAGTTCTTCAATAAAGCGTTGTCACCTTTTTTGAAGAACAGTACCACCACACCTCTGTTCCATGCCTTTGGCGTTCTCCCTTCCAGTAAGACGGAATTGAACAACTTCTGAAGGGCCGTAAGGATCGGTTTACCACCCGCCTTCAGAAGCTCAGCTGTAATTCCGTCCTCCCCAGGCGCCTTGTTATTTTTGAGCTGTTCAAGAGCCATTCTAATCTCGCACAGGCTGATGTCCGGGATGTCTTCTGTATAGTGTCGGGTCAGTCTAGCTCTGAGGTCTTCCGCTAGATCAACTTCGGGTCTGCTAGTTGACGTGTACAGCTGTCCATAAAAACCCTCTATCTCACTCAGCAGCTCAGATCTGGATGTGACGATTCTACCATCCTCAGTCTTTAATTTGGCGAGCTGGCTTTGCCCAACAGACAGATCCCTTGCAAAAACTTTAGAGCCCTTGTTCCGCTCGATGGCTTCTTCTATACACTTGGTACGGAATTGGCGCATATCGCGTTTAAGGGACTTAGAGATCTGTCTGTTGAGCTGCCGGTATAAAGTCGCATCAACTGAGGATTGTAGAACCAGTTCACTCCTTTTTTCCATTAGCTTCTGAGTGGAGTCTGAGAGCTTTCTGGTCTTATTTGTCCGCTGGGCCTTAAAAAACTTAGACCCAGCGCTATGGACAGCTTCCACAAACCCGTCGTTGAATACGTCCACGTCATCGCCTAGGCAATCGAAACGGTTTTGGAGTTCCAGCTGAAAGCTCTCGGGGTTTTGGAGATGGAGTGCAGGACGGAGCGTAGACTTCATCAGTCGCGAGCGTTCTAACTTAGGACATATATTCAACGTGCCTCTTACCAGGCGGTGATCGCTACCGGTTTTAACCGTACTGATCACAGAAACATCGTTGAATATATGTCTCTTCGTCGACATGATGAAGTCGATCTCGTTTTTAGTTGCACCGTCGGGACTCATCCAAGTCCATTTTCTGTGCTCGCGTTTCTTAAAGAAGGAGTTCATCATGTAGAGTCCCTCCTTCTCCAAGAAACCAGCCAGCAGATGGCCCCGGTGGTTCCGACGTCCAACCCCAAATTGCCCCACCCTCAGTTCGTCACCATCTCTCTTGCCCAGTTTCGCGTTGAAGTCCCCCATAACAACGGTGAAGTAGGTTCTGGAGCTATGCATGGCTTTTGAGATATCATCATACATAGCCTCCACCTCGTCGTCGGAGTGTGTCGAAGTCGCAGTCGGCGCGTACACCTGTATGACCTTCAGCGAGTATCTCTCAGATACTCTGAGTATAAGGTACGCCACCCTAGCCGACACACTCTCGATCTTCACCACGTTGTTTACGAGGGACTTGTGGACGATGAACCCGACACCTCCCTGGGACTGTTGGTCGCCCTCCCGGAAATAGAGCAAGTTGCCGGACTTTAGGATTATCGTGTCCTCGCCCTCTCTTCGGACTTCTGACAATCCCACAATGTCCCAACGCAACTTGCTCAATCCTTCCTCCAGTTCCACTAACTTTTCGTCGGTCCGCAGTGTACGTGTGTTGTACGTTGCCAGGGCCAGGGGTCGTCGGTGGTGGTAGCCGGATCTTTGCCGGAGATTCTTAGCACCCCTGACCCCGCTAGCACCCTGGCCGCTACCGTAACCAGGGCACCGGGGGTCGCCGGAACCTCGGGGCCGCGGCCTTTTTTGTACAATCATTTTGGGGGGTATTTGCCATAATCGCCACGCTTGGCATGCGGGTTGGCGATCGCAGTGTCTCCACCGCACTTTAGGGATGCTGCTGCCCATCCCCCGGTGGTCTTGGTCGTAGTTTACAGACATACCCGGGTCAAGTGTATGATCAGTAACACTTTAGTCCCTTAGTCGACTCCTACGACACCCACGGGAAGAGTTGGGGTGGTGACAAATGCATTCTTACTGCCGTCACCACACGGCTAATTATAATTTCGTCTAAAAAAAATCATCATGTGTGCGTTATCACATGTCACAATAACACTGTCTGTCATGTCATCAAAAGACACAATCCAACGGAAAATAACATGACATTGACAATAAAGTATTTAATTTATCGACGAGAAGTGGCCAGTTCCAATTAAGTGGTACATAAAAGAGGTACTAAAATCTGTTCAATAAGTTTTCATTTAATAATCACATAAACAGGGTGTTTTTACGTAGGAAATTTGTTTTTCCGTTTTCTCCAAAAAAACATCGTAAAAGCTATAATGTTTCACAGTTTAATATACTCCAGAGACCGAGTACTATCAGCTGTAAAAATATCTGCATCTAATAAATTAGGACCTTATATATAATTATAGTTACGTAGTATCTACGTCGTAGATTGCGATTACATTTTTGAAAATGCGGCGATGATTTTAGTTGGTAGTAGTATTTAAACTATCGTGAGATATAATAGTTATAAAAATAATTAAATTGATAATGGAGACCTATGCTCCCCGAAACATGTTGCGTGTAGTGACTAGATTCACGTGAATTTAACCGTTTAATCATATTTATAGAGATTTTATCGTGCATGTGACAAATAAATATTTATAGGTACTCCTCCAACTCCTTATTTTTTGCCGAGTTTTAATAGCTGAATAAGGTAACCTTTACATAGTCATGAGACAGGAGGATTCATTGTACCGAACACAGTACAAAAAACCAATAGGTGACGGTAAAAAAATCAAACGAAAACACTTGTAAAATCATGAAGCAATCTCGTTCCTAAACCAGTTTACGTAAGTACAAATATACACTAGAAAGAAAGCACCCATTCTATTTATAATTGACGGCCCAACTCGAAATATGACAAAGGGATTCATTTAAACTGAACTTTGACTTCATACAAATTGAGGGATGGCTTAGATAACCTCTGGTTACGAATGAAGGGATATGAAAAAGTAACCTTGATTGTTTCTAGTAAAGTTCAACTACGAGGCAACGAAAAAACAAATACGAGGTTGGGATAGTTATAAAGAACGCGGCATACTCTTATTCTTTATTAGAGAAATTGACCTGAGAGATTAAAAAGTGACCACGTCTATCGGCCGGGGCATGGGAAGACAGATATTGACTGTTTTAAGTATTAGGTTTTAAAGAACAGCTTACATGGAAGAAAATACTTACTTAGCTATATTAAAAAATGTTCTGTGAAACGAAACAATTTATTTTATTAAATATTACGGATAAGGTGGAGCGTATTGCTTGCCCTTAAAGTCGGTACAGTCAAAATTACCTACATGTATCCGAGAAATTTTACCGGTAGTTGCTAAGAGCGAGTGGCCGAACGGTTTATTCATCGGCTATGAAAGCTGAGTACGTGGATTTGATAACCACCTCGGATGATGGTGAAATAGGGATTTTTCTTTAATACCTACAAATTGTTTATTGCGAACTACACCTACGTGGTTGTGTCCGAGTGACATAATCGATTTGGATCTAGCGTTGAGGGATACGGCAGAGGCAATTTTAAATGTGTCTTTGTCGGATAGTCAGTGGGTCCAAGCGTCTCTGCCCATACGGTACGGTGGGCTCGGTCTGCGGCGTGCGGAGGACGTTGGTGTGCCCGCCTTTTTGGCGTCAGCGAATGGAGTGAGTGGCCTGGTTTCTAAGATCTTGAGTTGCCAAGGAGATCGGGTTATCATTCCGTTTGCAGAGGAGGCGCGGTCAAGGTGGGTGGCTCGTTACCCGTCTGCGTCGCTGCCCGAGGCGCCGTGGGTGCAGCGAGCGTGGGATGATTTTGGGGCCAAGGACGCTCTTACAAGACTTATGGATGCAGTTGAGGGGGTGGATTTGGCGAGGCTAAAGGCGGTGTCGAGGGTTGAAGCAGGGGCGTGGTTACATGCGTTGCCTGCTCCACATTTTGGAACATTTCTCGACAACAACTCCTTGCGGGTGGCAGTTGCTCTCCGCCTGGGCTGCAATGTTTGTGAACCACATATATGCATCTGCGGCTCCAGGGTGGAGGCCAATGGCCATCACGCGTTAAGTTGTTGTCGTTGTTCGGGTAGATTTCCACGCCACCACGCCCTCAATGATATCGTGAGGAGAGCCCTGATATCCGCCAACATCCCTTGCGTCCTTGAGCCCCCGGGCCTGTGCCGCACCGATGGCAAAAGACCGGACGGTTTAACATTAGTACCGTGGCAGAGGGGGAGGTGCCTATTATGGGACGCCACGTGCGTTAGTACATTTGCCGCCTCACATCTAAGCCGGACGGTGCGATCGGCTGGTGCCGCTGCAGATTTTGCCGCCCAAAAAAAACGTGACAAGTATGGGACGTTAGAGGGCAGTTATTTTTTTGTACCCCTTGCGTTCGAGACGACTGGGTGTTGGGGGGCAGATTCTATTGATTTTATAAGGGAAGTGGGACGACGTATTAGGGAGAGAGGGTCTGACGCTCGCGCGGGTTCGTACCTGGTGCAAAGATTGTCCGTCGCCATTCAGCGTGGCAACGCGGCTAGTGTGATGGGCACCTTTGCACCGGGGACGACTCGCGGGGGTCTTTTTGACTAGTTTTAAGTAATTTGTATGTACATAGATTGACTTGTTTATTTTTTTTTTCTTTCTTGTATCAAAGTGAAAAACGCTATTTTTTTTACCTACAAATTTATATTTTAAAATATAAAAAGGAAGAATATCCTCTAATAGTTAGTAGTCTGGCAAATGCCATACCTATATGTAAATGGCAAATATGAAAGAAGTAAGTGCATGGAATCGCCCTTGATCCAATGACCCAAATCGTTACTGTAGCTCAGAAACCAGTCAAAGCTAAAATGGGACTGGGCTGGTAACGTCTGCAAAATCACCACTGAAAAGGAGTCTTGAAATCGAATCGGAGAGCTGTCTCTGTCGCTCCAACAAATGCGACATTAGAGTGAAACAAACAAACCCTCGAAATTTTGGAATTTCGAAGTTTGCGGTAGTGCCGTTGGATTCCTTCTAGAATGAATGGCCTTACACGTTTAACGGGATCAGTGGAGAAATAAGGGGGTGCCTAGCAAAGGGACACATTATGCTCTAAATAATAATAATGTAAATGTAAGTATGTGCCATCACATAGTCCAGATCGTCAGTCCGTCTGGCGAGAGGCGGCCCACTGGGCGGTACGATCGCGGTCTCCACTCCAAGACTCGTCTGCTCCGTCAGCCATCGGCTCTTCGATAAGAAATATGAAAAAAGTGGTTGGTTGCGGAGAGCTGAGTACCGAGTGGTAGCGCGAATTGGGGAATGCCTATGTCCAGCAGAGGACGATTGGGTGCCTCGTGGAATACTTCATATCATCCAGAAACGTAATAAAATCTTAAAACCCAACACAAATGTGTAGTTACATAAATAAAGATTACATTTGCCGTTAAACTGCAAATAAAATGAGGACCGACCTAAAATTATATAACAATAAAAGTTCACATGTCAATAAATATAAGAGTAATATAATGTAATAAATATAAAAATCTTCGTTTGTGCGGTTGCAAAATATTATTATATCGATAAATATCTTACATTTCGTGCATTTCACATGCATCCGGATGCGTATTTAAGAGTAAACATTTTTTTGTGGTAGACTTCCAACGCAGTATACCTTCTTTCCTAAAAATACTGTAGCCTTTAGCCGCCCAGAAACTTATTGAAAGTCTCCTCAAACAAACCTATATCCTACACTATACAGGGTGACTATACGTAGAGCAGAAATGAACTGACCATCCCTAGTATGTATGACCCTGTTCACTCCTGCCAGAACCAGATGTCACCCTGTACTAATTCAAAATTTACTGGCAAGTTTTATTGTCTAAGCTAAGCCGCCCTTAAGGATAGAGTAAGAAGAGAAAGTAAAAGAACCGAGTCTTTGAATAACACTTTATTTCTAATTAAATATACGGGAGCAAATCTGACCGACGCCATTGATTACGTGGGAAGTTCGATTCAGCCAGCTCGCTCAGACCGATGACAGGTAGACAGTCATCGAAAAACTCCGTCTCGAATGCAACTAACAGTTAGGAAGTTGAACTGAGTACAGTAGGTACATTGTATGACATGCTTCTTTTGCTTTGCTATTTTACATCGCACAGACAATAAAGGCAAAATTCTAATACAAATCAAAAAGTAGAAACGTTAAGTATTAACTATATTTCGGTCTATGAATGAAATTATACCAACAATCGTTTTGAGCGTGTCTCCCCTTAACCATTACTTACTTAGGTACTTATGTATGAAGTTTAACCATAAAAGAAAATAGTTTACATTTATTATGCAACATAATAACCACTAGTAATTGGTTAAATTGAAATAATTAAAACGAGTTAGGGGAGGTCTTAAAAAGGTGTGGGAACTCAAAGAACTTTTGTTTGCTTTCTTTTGTTAAGTACATTTCTAATTGTTTAAAATAAAAGTTGTTCAAGTTGAACTTCTACTACAGTATTTTATAAGTTTATTATGAACTATGATCTGAATACCAAAATTCGTCGATTACTTCTGGTACTAGGTATAAATTGCGTCATGCAAGTTAATGTTTTGGAACTCTTGGTTATCATCATCATCAGCTTATACTAATCAGTCCACTACTGGACAAAGACCTCTCCTATCCTATTGCCTAATGCGTATGGACGCTATAGGAAGTAAATACCCGTAATCGCCACGGGCATGCATTGGCAATCGCAGTAGTATATTATCCACTATGATGACGATGCTGCCCATCAATCTTATGAGTGTAGAAAAGTTTATTCAGTTTACGCAGAAAATATCAGTTAAGCAAAAACCATCACACCGAATTAGTATTTTACACAATCGTGTTATAACAGACAGCTTTTTAGTCTAGTACCGCGTTCAGGGCACAAAGCTTGCTGAATAGCCTAAGTAAGGTACGAGATTGAAATGATAACACTATTGTGTACAATACTTTTTTCTACCAGTCAATAAAAATATATAAACAAATCTAAATAATGAAACAAATACGCCGAAACTAAGACCCTTAGGCGGCTGGTCGTTGAGGTATTTTCTCTGGCAAGCGGTTGGTCAAATCTATTATAGTTGCCTACAGCTTTGTATCAAGACCTTCATAGAGGGAAAAGTAGAAGGCAGAAGGAAGAGAGGCAGGCCAAGATTAGCATACATGGACCAACTGAAAGAGAATGTGAAAGTCGTGTCGTATCAGGATCTTAAAGAAAAGGTTTTGGACAGGGAATCATGGAAGCTGCTCCACCGACAAGAGCGCAGCTCTTAAATTTATGATGATGATGATGATGACGGCTTTGTATAATGAGTTAATTATAGTTGAGTAGCGAACTCGATGTAAATGTATGATTCTAATTGTCTGTAACATTACAGTCGACGACGAGTAGAAAAACATCTTTCACTACATCATTTCAGGTCTTTACGAGTTTCTCGGGATGCCATTCGGACTGGCGCCGGCACCTTGCGCTTCCCATCTGCACTTGACCCAGTGTCGAATTGTCCATAAACTTTCGCTGCGCACGCGGCCTTCATTCGACCGCCGCGGGCGGCTTTCTCGAGCTTATCGACAGAGGAATACATCTATGTGTCGATCTCGATCCAATCAGGTCTGGCCTACTACCGCAAACTTCGAAATTTGTAGCTTTCGAGGATTTTGTCTCTGGTTCTCCCACGAAAGCTTCATTAGAGTGACAGAGACAAATCCTCGAAATTTGCGTATTTCGAAGCCGCTGATTAGTTTTAGGGCCGCTCGTTTTTAATGTTCGCAAAAATGTTTTTGTCGAATGGGAACGCAGGCTGTTTGTGGTACGTGTAGTACTATAAAAGTGTTAAATCATGCGAAACAATAAAGTGGCTCGATTTTCTAAATATACATAATTCGAACACCGCCGGAGAGTGTCGACAGATAAGCTTATGGACCACAAGCCACTGCTGCTACCACAAAAACAATGCGAAGATCCAAAAGAATTGCAAAGTGCCTTTAGCCTCGTCCTGCCCAATGTGATTTATAAACGACATATTCGATGGTTTAGAACAAAAGAAAAGCGATTATATTTTCGAACTCATTAGGTTTCAATTTCAAAAGCTCTAATTTAGTATACGGGCAGGACGAGGTTAGAACAACATACTAGTGTAGATGATACTGTAAGCATCTCCGAAGAAGTATTGATGAGCAGGGGATACCATGATCTCTTAAATGCGATAAAGGGAAATCAAACCAAAGTCATTATTTGATCAACTACCTACTATACAACTATTTTTTTAAACCACGACGAAGGTTATCTGTTGTTAAATGGATTCCATTTTTTACTACATTAACGGCCTGTTTCACAATCTCCAGTTAAAGCTATCTGTTAGATAAAAAATAACACTATCTCTTTCTTTCACCTGGAAGAATAAAGAGAGCGTGTTATTTTTATCTGACAGATAGCTTTAACTGGAGATTGTGTAACAGGCCCTAAAATTGATGAAATCCGCTGTTTTATACAATGTCAGCATATAACTACATAGCTCGTTACGTACCTCCACATTAGTTTGTATTAAAACTTGTAATTCTAAATTACTTTGTCATATTTTGTATTTGAGTGCATCAATCTATTACAGTCTTGCAGTGGCAACTAGTAGGCTTATATCTAATATAAACCTCAATTTAGCTTAACGTGGATCTAAGTCGATTTGTGAAAGAATGTCCATGATATTTTATTTTTTAATTGATGGCAATATATCTCATGGGTACCTATATCTTACGTTTTAGGGTGCCACACACGCGTCATATACCCATCTAAAGTAGATTCGCTATCGAAAACAGGCAGACCACATGTCGGCCCACTGTCGGGCCACTTTCGACAATGCCTGTTATTCTTATTTGTTATCGCTTTCACCTGATTGGGCCGAAGTGAATCGAGATTGATGCCAGCTAAAATATGTAACCGAAATTATGTAGGTATAATTATGTAAAGTAACCAATCTTGGACGCTGGCTCGGTAAGAGTAGCTTATATACTTTTATGTTTGTGGTGCTCAAAAATACGGGTGTCATTCGCGTTAGCCGTGCGGTGATGCAGTAAAAATACATTTGGCACCACCCTAACTCTTTCCGCGGGAGTCGTAAGAGCCGATAAGGGATTGAAGTGTCTTTTATTGATGATGGGCAGCAGCGGTATCATAGCAACCACATTACTGTGATCGCCAATCCGCTTGCCTAGCGTGGCGATTAAAGGCATTGACTTCCTAATGCGTCTATACGCATAGTTAATAGGAAAGGCCTACGTCCAGCAGTCGACTGGGACAGGCTGACGATGTGATGAAATGTCTGAAGTTTCTGAACATGAACTTTAATGCTATGACAATAGAGGTGACAAAGTTTGTGAGCACCCTGGCTGCTCCGATATATCTGATGGCGACTGTACCGCAGTGGTGGCAAACGGAACAGTAAGCGCCTTGGTCCAGAGTAAACTGGGATATTTTAGGCTCAAGATACACTTACTTTGCCAAGTAGAAGCAGCTAAATTTGAACTGACGGTACTTACCTGAAAAAGAAGCAATATAAAGTAAAAATAAGCTATTATACGAGTAAATCCATCCGTTCGTAACTTCGTACACATTGCTATTGTAATATTATGATCGGAAAGCATACTCGTATAACAACGTCGAATTTTATTTTGATCACCTATTTATCTACATTTTCCTTTTCTTCCTACGTATATTCTATTTATTTCTTTTAGCCGTTCTGGAGAACCAAAATACATTTTGCGTTCATTACTATTATAAATACCTATTGATAGTATTGACACCTAGCTCTGCCTGTATGCTTATTAGTGAAACTAACTGTCGGACGAGGAAAGGCCGATGTCAATTTTAAGTAATCCCTAAAATACCATTCCCATTTCATAAATGGACTTTTGCTATGTCCGCAAATTCTCGAACAGTTATATGACCCCCATTACGATGGGTGATAAAGCATTACTTGGACCCATAAAGATCCCATCGAACAGAGAAACGCATTCAGATGCCAAAGGACAAACAAGAAGTGAAATTAGACTTATGCAACAGTTATGTAACGAATCATATTCAACAAAAGACTATGCACAAATGAAATACGACGGGCACAAACTTAAAAAATCCGACACATCGCAAAAAACTCTCTAATACTTGTACGGATCTAGTTTTTCTCGACAGCAAAGTTATGTTGGCAGTTATATAAAGAAAAATCGCTCTAGTCAACCTTTTCAGCTGTGGTTCGTTGGTCGGTTGTATTATATCAAACAATACTTTCGCTCGGGTCGAGTTGAAAAATTGCTTTTGATGTCCATTCGCGGATGGATAGGGTTGTCACTTATAAGTAGTGTTGTTATATCGTAACATCGGCAGCCTCCGTAAAGTTGCCGATTTCTAAAGGTGCGTTCAAACTAAAAGAGCATTCGCTGTTCTAACCTCCCACTCTACGAAATTCGATCGGTCCACAAAACGTGATTGGTTGATTTCGTAGAACGGGCGCTAGAACAGCGAATGCTCTTTTGGTTTAAACGCACCATAAGAATGAACTGTTTACAAATGAGCTTTATATATACGACGTTAAGACTATCGGAAAAATGGTGAGTCTTACTGTCATATTATTATTAATAAGGATTAATCTCTACTCAATAGTTAATTCTTAGAAATCGGCAACTATAGTCTAGTTGGTAGTGACTAGTGACCCTCCCTACGAAGCTGGGGGTTCCGGGTTCGAATCCCGGCGAGGGCATTATTTGTGTTTTTGTTTATCACAAATATTTGTTGCTTGGTCGTGGCTGTCTATGTATTTAAGTATATATCTATTATAGTACATATATCGTCGCTTGGTACCACACACAATCACACATCACATCACAAGCCTTTAATTGAGCTTACCATGGGACTAGGTGGATTTGTGTAAGATGTCCCAAGATATTTATTTATTATGTAGAATTATTAACAGCTTTTAAAATTGTATATTTGTCTATCCTTTCTCTACAATCTCCAACTCAGTTAGGTACTCGTAAGTCTAAAGTTAGCTGGAAGAAATTCCTTATATTACATATATACTTACATTACCCTTTCCATCTCTTTTACTACTTGCTTGTACAATATAAGGCGGTCTGTATTGTTTACCCTCATGGTAGTATAAAAAAGTACTACCTAACTACCTATACTATTTCCAAAATAGGGCAACATCAATAACCACTTATTGTGCCTTTCAAAATTTCATTACTCTCAAGCTTTCACCGCATTGGGTCAAATTGCATTCCCAGCTTCCCTACGTGATCTAGGTAAGCATGCTACTTCAATCGGTCGATGGTTTATCTTCCTCTCTATTATTCCTAAAGCTTATCCACGAAATAAAGTAGCCATCGTAAAATCAGTCTCCCCTGTTATACAATAGTCCCATGTCGTTCTAACAGCCATGGGACTGTAAATTGATTCTTCTGTTTTATGTTTAACAATCCAATATCCAAAAGCATTCGCTTAAAAGTCGTCAAAATAAAAAAAACTTCCGATGCCATACATATAACTGCTTAATTCAAAAGTTCACGCCTAAAAAAAGTGCGATCTTTCGAGACGAATTCAACAATGTTAGACTTGAAACAGTAAAAAAAAAACAGCCAAATGCGAGTCGGACTCGCGCGCGAAGGGTTCCGTACCATTATCAATTTATTATTAAAAAAATACAGTTAAACCTCAAAAACTATAGGAATTAATTAAATCAAACCAAAAATTGTTGATAGAGTTTATTAATAACATATATTGTTTAGAATTTTATATCGCGTAGGTAGTTTAAAAAATAGAGGGGGGGACACATTTTTCAGACTTTGAGAGCTGATATCTCGAAAACAATTTACTTAAATAAAAATGAGATGTATAAACCTTCATATCATTTTCAAAGAGCTTTCTATTAATCCCCACACGCTTATATACAACTAAAAAAAATGTTCTATCCCTCAGTTACATGTATGGAGGGCCCACACCCCTATGGTTTTTTTTACAATTTAGTATCATAATCGTGTAGCGGTTCATACAACACATATCCTTACTAAATTTTGTTACTGTAGCATTTATAGTTTCCGAGTAAATCAGCTGTGACAGACGGACAGACGGGCAGGCGGACATGACGAATCTATAAGGGTTCCGATTTTGCCATTTTGGCTACGGAACCCTTATAAAAATTTTAGACATATTTCACAGTTTATTACAGTATCGATATTATAATTTAGTTAAGACCCATCGGGAAGCTAGATGACCCAAAATGATAATATAAGAAGAAACAGTACTAAAATCTAGAAGTTTAAATAAACGTCCATAATTATGGTCATTGTGGCAATCTTTGGGGGAGGCCTATGTTCAGCAGTGGACGTCTTTCGGCTGATATGATGATGATGATGATGAATTATGGAGAAATTGATATAAATATCAAGCACATCGTCGGAAACGGCAAAGAGCCCTTCTTGGCCTTCTTTGTAATAACATCCATGCAAAGGTATGGTCTAATTTCATCATCATCATTATCATCATATCAGCCGAAAGACGTCCACCGCTGAACATAGCCCCCCCCCCCCCCCAAATATTGCCACAATGACCGGTCCTGTGCCACCCGCATCCAGCGGACTCCTGCGACCTTCACCATGGTCTAATTTAAAAAAAATAATTATACGGCAATGTCTACTTTATTTGGTGGACAAGCCTTATATGCTCGATGGGTCGACGATTTACGAAATCTGTGGGTCGCTTCTGGGCAAGATTGAGAAAACACCGGGACGTATGGCGTACGCTATGTTTGAAGACGAAAGTCTTTGATCAGTGTGTGTTGCCAGTGATGACATACGGTACTGAAACGTGGCCGCTTACAATGGGCCTCATAAGAAGGCTCAAAGTCACCCAAAGGGCAATGGAGAGGGCTATGCTAGGTGTCTCTCTGCGTGATCGGATTAAAAATGAGACCATCCGCAGCAGAACCAAAGTAACCGAAATAGCTCTCCGAATCGCTAAACTGAAGTGGCAGTGGGCGGGGCACATTGCGCGTAGAACCGATGGCCGTTGGGGCGGGAAGGTTCTTGAGTGGCGGCCACGTACCGGAAGGCGTACAAGGTGGACTGATGACCTGGTGAAGGTCGCAGGAGTCCGCTGGATGCGGGTGGCGCAGGACCGGTCATTGTGGCAATCTTTGGGAGAGGCCTATGTTCAGCAGTGGACGTCTTTCGGCTGATATGATGATGGCGTACGCGAAGTGGTCTATGCCCAGCAGTGGGCGCTCAAGGGCTGATGATGATGATTAGTATAAAAGGGAGGCGATTATTGAAGCAGGTCGCATTAGTCCCCGGGATTTATACGCGTGGTAGTTTCGTGAAAAAGGGAATTCGTAGAAAGATTGAGAGAGTTCAATCATAGTAATATTAGTTTTCCGCTACCCTAAGGTCGATTGGAAGAAATCGCTCTTTAGCGATAAGGCCGCCTTGTATGTCTCTATTATTTTTCATAATTTGTTATGTGTTTTTTTCTTCTTTTTTTGTGAGGTGTACAATAAAGAATATTGTTTTGTATTGTATAACGGAAACAGACTATACAGATACTTATGAAGCGATTATGAGTAATAGGTGAAATGAAAGGAAGTGCAGTCGGTGGTAAAAACATGTTATACATAAAATTTTATTCCGGATCATAACTTATCTTAAAAACCTCCTCCTTTTTGAAGTCGGTTAATAAGATACCCTAACTGTCAGCCTTAATGGTAAAATTGTAATCAGCGATAATCATTGCAATGATTTATAACTTTTACTGTCGACAATGCTTGTCAACTTGTAAAATTTGACAGCTTTCCTTCCAAATGATGCACGTTTGTCACAAAACCTATTGAAATTGTTCATTAGATCGCATAGGTACGCGGGTGGTTTACGAAAATCTTCTCAGCTTATTAGGGGGTCCGACTGCTGGGCAAAGGCCTTTAGATCTCTTAAAATCCCTATTTTGTGTGTTGGCCAATTGTTGTCGAAGACGTCCAGTGTCCATAATAATATATGGAAATGTCACGTGACTTTTCGTTCGAATCTGTCATTCTCATACATTTATTACTTATCGCTTATCGTGACGCCGTGTGGTGACGGCAGTAAGAAGAATACATTTGTCACTACCCCAACTCCTCCTGCGGGTGTCGTAAGAGTCGACTAAGGAATTGAAGTGTCACTGACCATTCTACAAGATTGATGATGGGCAGCAGCGTCATCCTAGTGGACACATTACTGCGATCGCCAATCCGCTTGCCCAGCGTGGCGATTTTGGGTATTGACCTCCTAACGCCGCGGCCACGACATCGGTCTAAGGCGACCGGCTTAGCGGAAAACGTATGGTGCTCCCTCTCGTACCTATATCGGCATCCCGCTCGCACTCATGGATTCGCTCGCCGCTGTTAGCCTTAGACCGATGTCGTGGCCAGGGCATTATGCGTCTATACGCATAGTTAATAGGAGAGGCCTACGTCCAGCAGTGGACTATCATAGGCTGATGATGATATCGTATACTATTGCAGAATGGCGTCTTGGCTAGGCTTACGTCCCGCCATCTCCGCTTTAAGATTGGCCCTTGTGGCATTGTACTGAGGATGCTGGCGGCATTTCCTCGCTGTATCGCCATACTGAGGCGTCGTGCGAGGATGTCGGGGAAGTTCACAGATGTCATATATACCATAGATCAAGCAAACGTATCTACTTAGCGTGTCAAATGAACTCAGTAAAATCTACTGAGTTGTCCGTCTTTAATCGCAGCTTGCAGCTTTCGGGCGTCATATTTTGTAAGTTGAAGTGAACAAAAACATTAATAATGCCTCCTTAAGTAATATTAATTGCAACAACACGAAAAAATATAAATACTAAAGGGCCTGAGACATATTTAAAATCATAGGCAAGTAACAACTTCAGTACAAAATCTGACATAATGAACTTGTTTCTTCTATCCAAATCTAATTCTGTGGGGAAGTTTTTATAGTGAGTTTTTATAGTCAGCCGACGATATTCGCCGTTATGTGTCAACATTATTTTTCTTTTCACATACACTTTAATTAAGTGGTCTACCATAGACTACAACAATATTATGCCTATTTGATTAAACCAGGAGTTTTATCTACGTTTAGTTACGATGACAAGTTAATAGTCCAGAGTTGGGAAGCCGAGCGGAGCCGCGGGCGAGTGCAGTGCCGACATCGTGCGGCCGACTGGCACACTTCATGTACTTGCATGCGCTGGACTGATGCATGGTAAAGACTGTCAATATTTATTTTTTGAATTTAATCAAATATGTAATCTAGTACTGCTCTTTGGGCTCGCTCCAGCTTTAGTATGGCTATTTTTCCGGCAGCGCCCCAAACTGGGATACAATAGGTAATTAGGAATTTATCCACTACTCACGATTGAAATGGTGATGAATTGAAATGGTGCGCCCACAATTCCCACATTTGATGTTTAAATGACATCGAATCCTTGAGTATACTATGTATATCGGTAACATTTGTTATGCTTGTATTATAACATTTATAATCAGAGATCGGATTTTTGTGCGACATCTCATACTAAATGTCATCAAAATGACGTAAGTCACTAACAATGTCGCAAATCCATCCGATCTCTGTTAATACATACCTTCTTATTCATAAACGACTCCTAATTTAACAAGCCCAAGCCGTTAAGTATTGTTTGTCCCTTACATTCACATTGACATATTGATAAGACCGAAAGGGACAAACCGTACTTATTGGCTTGCTACTAAGTTACGAGACGTTTATGGATAAGGGGGATAAAATTGTAATATTCAGGGCCCGTAACTTTCATGCCGATGACATCAATTTGACGTCACGCTCCATTTAGGGTGATCCGAAATAGTTTTATTGTTCATTATTAATCATTAGTCGTCAATCATTTTAATCGTGTTCAAATATCTTCAAAAGTAGTATATTTACTCGTGAAATAAATAATTCCTACTTGATACGTGCTGTACGTTAAAGAGGAATTCTGTTTTGTACGTAATTATTGAAATGTGTTAACAATATCATTAAAAAAATGTATGTATAAAAACAAATCAAATAGTTTTATTTATGTTTCACGTATCAAGTAGGTGTTATTTATTTCACGTGCAAATATACTACTTTTGAAGTTATTTGTACATGATTAAAATGATTGACGACTAATGATTAATAATAAACAATAAAACTATTTCGGATCACCCTAAATGGAGCGTGACGTCAAATTGATATCATCGGCATAAAAATTACGGGTCCTGGTAATAATAGTCTGAATATAACTACATAGGTATGTCATTAACCATTAAAACATATCATTTATAATTTCTGGTACATAACGTTATAAAACATAGTATAACAAAGACAACGTTATAGAATACCAGAATGTCAAAGAGAGAAAGATGATGTTAATCTATAAAATTTCGTAACAGCAATTGGATGTGGGCACTAAAACTAAACGCCTATCGACGTATTATCTCCCTGTCACACTTGCGTTCAAATTTACAAGTGCGAGAGAGAGGCAACAGTCCGTTCGTGGTTCACCGTAGGCTCTATGATCTTTTAGCCAAGCATTTAGTTAGTTAGTTTTTAGAAAATTGTTTCTTTCTTGGTATTCTTTCAATTGGTATTTTGGATATTGTATCACAAGTTCTCTCGATTTTTACGCGATAAAAAAATATCCTGTTTTATTACATTCCGTTATTATTTTTTGAATTGGAAAGTCGGAAAATGTTAGTTTAGCTCAATGCTGAAAAGCTTTTCGTTAGGTTACCTTTAGTAATTTATACATCCGTACATAATGAGATGGCATTAAAACACGAGTGTTTTTTTATGAAACTAGCGTAGCGAGATAATGATACTGAATTTCATACTATAATACCTGTCTTTAAAGTTACTTGTCTCGTACTATGCACTGACTACAGGTACGATCCAGTTTTGAAGCTACCTTTTGAACCTTAACACCATTAAAATAGAGTTCAAAAATATGGTCTTATTTGATTGTGCTCAGCCGGTTCCCAGCAAGACCGGATGTGGATTCGAATATCTATAAATATGAATAATATGATGAATGGGCGGCGTTAAGTGCATTGCCTTTTTCAATGGAATATGCAAATTCACACATTACGACTATTATTTATGATGAAAGTGTATTTTTTGATTATGGAGCAGACTAAATCCATTAATATTAAGGGCAATGGGTTTACTGACATCGGTCGTTTGCTAATTAGAGCTAAACTTGTCTAGTCTATATGGCTATAAATAAAGTACCTATTAAACGGAACGAACGGAGAAACGTTTAAACGGAACACCTCTGTTTTGTTACAGCTACACTTTGTATCATCACATCATCAGCCTATGTTAGTCCACTACTGGACGTAGCTGGCTCTCCTATTAACTATGTGTATAGACGAATTAGGAGGTAAATGCACATAATCGCCACTATGTTGACAATGTTCACTATGTTGACGCTGCTACCCATCTTCAATCTTTTATTGAAGAATGGTTAGTGACATTTCATTCCCTTATCCGACTCTTACGACACCCGCGGGAGAAGTTGGGGTGGCGACAAATGAATACTAACTGCCGTCACCACACGGCCAACACTATACCATCCTTTAAAAAACCGAAAAAATTAAACTAGGTACATAACAATAAATTACAGTCGGGAAGTAGGTAGTAAAGTAGTAACTGTTGTGGTGTAGTTAATTGTTAGCTCTCTTTTTTTTTCATAAAAGTGTTTCCTACTGCGTCTAACTTTTTTTTTTTTTTTATACCACGTCGGTGGCAAACAAGCATACGGCCCGCCTGATGGAAAGCAGTCACCGTAGCCTATGGGCGCTTGCAACCCCAGGGGTGTCACATGCGCGTTGCCGACCCAATAAGAACTTGTACACTCCTCTTTTGAAGAACCCCATACTGTAGTCCAACGGGAAAACCGTCTAACTTAAATACGACTTATTAATCAACGACTTGAAAACAGAATATTACATTAATCACAGCAATACAAACAAAATCATAATAAACCTACAACTAATTAGCAATTAAGCGTTAACGATGATACCAGAGACAACAAAGTTAATATTTCAATGCCAATTAAAGCCGTGACCTTTTCACACAATGGATTAAAAGTAAAAAAGTTTATCGTTGACACAATGATGTTCCAATGTATTGGAAATCAACGCTTGACGAGCAAGGATGTTGACGGCTACGTAAAAAGAAACGTTTTAGGGTTGCCAACAGGCTAAGAAAATAAAAATATATAGTCACTTCGTAGATTTTACGTACCGTCACTTCACATCTGTCAACCTGGTGTACAAGTCACGACAGCCACTTTTTATATCTTTAGGAAATATCTGTTCTTACGGATGTTTTCTATCAAAATGGACCTTGTGACGACGGCGCGTTTGAAGACGAAAATCTTTAATCAGTGTGTGTTGCCAGTGATGACTTACGGTACTGAAACGTGGCCGCTTACAATGGGCCTCATAAGAAGGCTCAAAGTCACCCAAAGGGCAATGGAGAGGGCTATGCTAGGAGTCTCTCTGTGTGATCGGATTAAAAATGAGACCATCCGCAGCAGAACCAAAGCTCTCCGTATCGCTAAACTGAAGTGGCAGTGGGCGGGGCACATTGTGCGTAGAACCGATGGCCGTTGGGGCGGGAAGGTTCTTGAGTGGCGGCCACGTACCGGAAGGCGTAGCGTGGGTAGGCCCCCCACAAGGTGGACCGATGATATGGTGAAGCTCGTAGGAGCCCGCTGGATGCGGGTGGCGCAGGACCGGTCATTGTGGCAATCTTTGGGAGAGGCCTATGTTCAGCAGTGGACGTCTTTCGGCTGATATGATGATGATGATGATGGACGACGGCGCGAATGTCGTTATAATCGATTCGCAAATACAATGAGACGCCGCGTGACTTCATCGACAAAAATGGCCGTTGATAGAAAACGTCACAATTATTGTCCTACGACGTAATTAATGAACCATCACCATCATCATAATCATTACGTCAGCCGAAAGACGTCCACTGCTGGAATAGGCCTAACCCAAACATTGCCACAGTGGTCCATTAATGACTACACTAATTAAAACGAACTAACGTCAGGCGTCAACCCTAGCCTGCGACGTTGATAGATGCTTTGGTGCAGGTGGACTCTAATTGGCGCTTTGCATATGATTCTCATAATGCGCTACGGGGAAGTGCAAAGGGGATTAAACCTTATATTCGAAGGATAAAGCTATTTTTTTCCATAGCTTCCCGAAAGTTCCATAGTTCGAACGGAACGTTTTTCCGCTACGACTGGTGGAGATATAAACTCTAATAAAAGTACGCTAGGCTTCGATTTTAAGCTCAGTGGTTCGAATACTTCGAATGGGTGTGGTATAGGTAAGGAGCCATACCGATGCAACTAATGAAGCGTCGTATTGTATCTGATGATCATGTGGGGTCCAGAACCGTTAGGATGCTATTAACTAAACCTATTAATTAATTTGCGTGGTCCTTATCCACTTGGCAGGCATCCCACGTGATTATCCCTCCCGTCCGGGTTTCTTAATACTATGGATTGTTTGGTATCCAGTGACGGTTAAAGTTGACCTTAGGTCTGATGTTTTTGCTAACGGCTCAAATAGGTAGGTACCTACATAATACAGACTGACATAATATGAAGGGTCCACGAAAAAAACATGTCCAATAATTAAAAAAATCAGGACTAATTCACACCCAGGCTAATTCTGTTAAAAGGTTTTTCTTTCTGTAATTTGAATTAACTAGACATGTTATTTCCGTGGACCCTCTATATATGAGTCGTGGAGTAGGAGTTAGCAGGAGTGAACTTTCACTATGAAGACAATCAAAAAATCGCGAATAAAAAAATCTCCTAATTAAAGGAGTCAGTCAATAATGAGTTATTGAGTCTTAATCGACAGTTAATTAAGACTCAATTTGAAGTTGTAGTCTAATAACTCATAATTAGGCGTTTTTTTTTTCGCGATTTGTTGGTTGTCGCTATATTGTAAGATGTTCAGCATGACCGCCCTATAAGTACCCTGTTCACTCTTGTTCCACGACTCAAATGTCACTCTTTGGGAACCTTATTTAAGCAGAGCATCATCATAAATAGAAAGAAGTTTATAATACAAGTAACATAAATAAAAGCTTTCCACGTAAATTCATAAAATCATTATTTGAAGTGTCCACGGAAAGAACATATCTAGTCAATTCAAATTACAGAAGGAAAAATCCTGAGGTGTGAATTTGCCCTGATTTTTTTAAGCACTGAACATGTTTTTTCCGTGGAACCTTCATTTTATGTGTTAGGCAATACCTATTCTACTGCACATGTAGGTAACTAACCAAAGTAATAAAACCTAAGGAAATGTGATGGAATGAGTTGTTGACATGTAATATTTCACATGGTTCGCTTTATGATAATCTTCTATGCTCTCGCTAATTCGCCCGCGGCCGATGGCCACAGATTATATGAGAAACCCTTCGTGTGTGAAATTATAAACTGGAATCAGATTTATTTATAGAATAAAGTGTTATTTTACTTTACTAATCATCATAATATCAGCCGAAAAACGTTCACTGCTGAACATAGGCATCCCTCAAAGATTGCCACAATTACTGGTCCTGCGCCACCGGCATCCAGCGGACTCCTGCGACCTCTTCAGGCCATCAGTCCATGTTGTGGGGGGCTACCCTTGCTGCGCCTTCCGATACGTGGCCGCCACTCGAAAACCTTTCTCCCAACTGCCATCGGTTCTACGTGCAGTCGTGTAATTCGAGGAGCCAACTAACTTTACTAATCGAATCCAATTAATAGTGTATTCGCTTGAATGCGGTCTATTAATGGTGGTTGGCATAGTGTTAATAAAATATATTTTTTTACATAGCATCCAGACGTCTTTTACGATATTTATAGTATTTTATAGTCTGGCAAACCTAGAAATAAATCGATAAATAAAAAAATGGTGTAAAGTTTTAGAAAATTTGATGTTTGTGCAGATTTACTGAATTGGTTTGGTAGACTATATAATAATAATAATCGGTGATGTGCCTAAATATACGTCTATGTACCTAGATGTATCAAGGAACATATTATACAGACAGCCCCTGTCATTAAGAAAAGGCGGAAAATTCAAATTTGCTATGGGCAGCCAGGTCATGTCAGTCTACAATTTTTTTGTCGCCTTTTTCTACTACCTGGAATTGTTGGACAGATTATTTCTATTGTATATTTTCGTCTTAGCTGGCGGAACTACTATTATTTAGTCTGTGGCTTCGCGGACGCACATCATTATAGACCCCGCCGCCATTTTGTATGAAATAAAAGGCATAATCTCAAGGGTCAGCCGCCTGCCCTGCATTGTCTTCGGAACTGCTTTCATGAACAAAGAGTGCTATAAAAGGGAGACAACTTATGTTATTGCAATCGCCTGTCGAGTTGAGCCTAGTCACAGGCGCATTCAAGGAAATTGATTTACAAGTATTTACGATTTCGTCACTGTGGAAATCAATTTCCCAACCGTTATTTCATATTAATACGGTTAGGTACGATAATTTTATTGCGGGCTTATCGTTCGAAATTTTGGCAAAAATAAGGCTTAATATTTTAGACTAATATTTTTTGCGTGCTTTTTAATCAAATTCCTCATTAAAACGTCTTGCTTCGCCATGTCATGTGGCTTATTTGAGTTTGCATCAATTACATTTGGACTCCGGAATAGGGCTTGCAATATCGGACCATTTCCAGTTCAGGAACTGATTTCCGATATTACACTTCAATTCCGGAATTCCGATACTAGTTCCGGAATTGACGAAAATTTTGTAAATCTAGGTCTTATTTCAATAAAACTTAAAATTGCTATGTGATTTGTATACAAGATACCCATAGGGAAAGGGAAACAATTTAACAGCATATTCCTGAGGCTAAAAGAAGCAAGTTTTTGTGTGTTTCGAATGCTGCACTACATAAAAAAGAATTTTATTAATGAAATCGCAAAAAATGCATTTTAAAGTTTTAGGTAATTATTGTACTCATGGGCACATTGTATTGTCCATTAATAAATTAAGGATAAGTTCTTATACAAAATGCTAAGTACTTATAGGTATGGTAATTCAAATTAGAAACATTAGTAATTTTACATATGTTACGATCTTGGCAACAATCAGTTCTTCTTCTTTGTCGTTAACACTCTTGCCAGAGTGGTCGTGGTCATCACTTCAGCTGTTGGTGGCAAGCTTTACAACACGTCGCCACTCCTCTCTGACGGTCGCCCTCCTGGTGCATTCATACAGTGATGAAGAGCCATTTACAGCCGCTTTTATCTGGTCAGTCCACCTCATAGGCGATCTTCCTCGTGGCCTGGTTCCCTCAATCTTTCCCTGGACCACAAGTCGCTCCTCGCAGCCACCTCTCCTCGGCGGCACACGTGACCAAAAAAAGTGAGGATACGAGACTGAACTAAAGATGATAAACGCTGTTTGATGTCTAGTTCTCGAAGTATAGACTCGTTGGTACGGAATTCAGTCCATGATACTCTGAGCATTCTTCTCCAGCACCACATCTCTAGGGCGTCTATCTTCTTCTCTACTTCCCGCAGGGTCCACGTTTCTGCTGCGTACAAAAATATGGGGAATATAAGTGCCCGAACCAGCCGAATTTTTGTGGCTCTGTATATGTTACGATTCCTCCATATTTTCCTCAACTTATCCATTGCAGACCTAGAAATTGCCATACGCCTCTTCACTTCATCGATACATCCTCCGTTGTTCGTAATTAAAGCCCCCAGAGAAATGTACGACTGCACCAAATCACAATTAGCAATTTGAGTAATTTCTGGAGAATCGTTATTCATGCGGTCGACAATCATAATTATTCATGCGGTCGACAATCATAATTTTTGTTTTATTCCTGTTTTCTTAAGTCCGAACTCAAGGCTAACGCGCTCTATCTTGCCGAGAAGTTCTACCATGTGTAACAATCAGTTACGTACCTGTAAACTTTAATTACAGGTACCAAAATTTTATTTTTTTGGAATTCTACTTGATATTAGACCAAGTGGAGACTTAAGTCAAAGTTTAAGATTCTTCGACATATTATGTCGAAGAAATTATGTAAATAGTAATGCGTATAATTATCGAAGGGCTAAAAGAAAAATAACGGTAAATAATTGCAACCCAATTGATAATTAAAATCTGGTACAGGATCGTTATTTACCTTGGCCAGTTTTCGTGGTTTAGTAGCTAGGTACTACTAAACTTTTTTTAATTTAGTAAGCACAGTTTATTTTACAGAAAATAAAACATAACACAATTTGTGGTTAGAATTACTTATCGATATTATATTGTGGTGGCTTTGTATCCTGTATTCTGTACCTGATTATCATAATCGTGTTGATATTTTATGTTTATCCATATAATAAAAACACTCTTTTTTAATTCCGATATTAGCTGTGTCAATTCCGGAACTGTAAAAACAGCAAAATCAGTCCGAGATTCCGATATTTCGAAATTCCGGAATTCCGGAATGCAAGCCCTACTCCGGAATGCACCTCAAATGTTTCGTCATTTGACTGATGAGTTACAAAGACTCTAAAGTGACTAAGCATTAGTGTTGATGACACAGTTAGTGATTGCTGAGATTTCATGATCATGTTAATTCATATATACAGTTGATGAAAGACGAGTTCAAAAAAATGGAGGTCGTGATTCCACTGGTCGCTAAGCTTTGTCTCTCAGCTAGGTGGAAAGGACACCTCAGACTGCCGCGCAGCTTTGTGCATTGTATCGACACAATGAATTGTTTTACAACAGAACGTGTAAAGTTTAAATGGAGTAAGCTTATTTTGTAGCAACGCTATGGCTTCAAATTACAGGCTGCGTGGAAGAGTTAGAATTGTTTTATCATCTACATAGGACTAGGACATAAGGTGCCAAGCCAGAGTGACTGTAAAATCCATTTCCACGGTTTTAAAATACGTCGTAGCGTAAAACCACCGCACCCAATTATGGTTAAATACTGCAAATATGGTCCATAATTTCAACTCCTAAATCAGTCCCAATCTTCTTTTTGGTTTTGCCCAAGTTTTATTTATTATTCATGAGTAATTTAACAATTACAACTGGTGGAAGATATTCGATTAAGTTTTGGACCATTCTTGGGAGCGTTTGGACTACAGTTAGGTGGTTTTACGGCAGGTACCTACTTATGTTTCGTAACTAACCCCCTTATTCATAAACGTCTGCTAACTTAACAAACCGCTAATAATTGTTTGTCCCTTTTGCTCTTATGGACACATTGTTAACGCCGAAAGGGACAAACAATTATTAGCAGCTTGTTAAGTTAGCAGACGTTTATGAATAAGAGGGTTTATATAATCAAATAAATGTAATAGAATGGTATCGTAAAATATAGTGGTGGAAACGATGACAGTGACAGATGAATGAATAATACGCGAAAGAATAAAGGGATTCATGACAATTACGATGGCTACTTTTTTTTAAACTGACTGTTTTAGGTTTTATGCTACAAGGAGCGTAAAAAGCGAGTCGGTGGGTTGGTTGCCAAAAATCAAAATCCAGGTGGCTTATGATGGTCACGCGTTTGCTTTTTATCGTGCTACTCGTCACTTTTGCATTTGCTTACTTGTTAAGGTGGATTTAGATCAAACGAGCGAATGTTCATTCTATCCCCCACTCTACCAAATCAACGAATTTCGATGAATCACGTTTTGGGTGGGGGACAGAATGAGCATTCGCTCGTTTGGTCTAAATCCACCTTTACTGCTTTTCTGATAATCTAAGAAAGAACCGAGGTTTGCAAACGCCTGCACTCGACGTATCACGTTTTGTGTAATGAACGAATTTCGTAGAGTGGGGGATAGAATGAGCATTCGCTCGTTGGGTCTAAATCCACCTTTAGAAACTGACTGTAACAACGACAAACGATTAAACACGGGAGCATAATAAGCCCACAGGTGGCTTATCTACTACGCGTACTACGCGTCACTTTTATACTCATATACTCAGACTTGTTAGAATGTGACGGCAACAACGAAAAACTGTTAAATATGGGACCATGATGAGGCTATAGACCGGTAATCAGTAAATAAAGTACTGAAACCGATCTTTTAAGTTACCTAGATGACCTAAATCCAATAAGAACGTTTCTCAAACAATGAAAGACTTCACATATTTTTACAGTTTTATAAATAAACAGAAAAAAGCCTCTCTGTCTTGTAAGTAATTGGGAGCGAAATTGTACGACAACAATGACAAGGGTTCCTTTGAGGTCCTGTTTACTGAAACAATTGAAAATACTCCGTGACCAAGACAAAAGGGCGTTGTGCTAGTTGTGCTACACGGCTTAGTTGTGACTGTGTGGTTTCCTGTTCGTTAAAAACGAATTTAGAAGCTCCAATAGTTGGATACATAGCATATGAGATGGATATTTGTATACCATTCGTCAGTAGATTCCAAAAATATGTAAACATGCTTAATTTGCATTATTCCATAATCACGCAATTTTAGAACACAATCTTAGTTTATTATAGCACCCAGGCTTATGATAGAGGTTCGTCTATATTATCCGTAGGTGCATTTAGACCAAACGAGCATTCGCTCATTCTATCCCCCACTCTACGATATTCGGTCGTTACACAAAACGTGATTCGTCGAAATTCGTTGATTTCGTAGTGGGGGATATCATAGAATGAGCGAATGCTCGTTTGGTCTAAATGCACCTTGTAGTTTTACCCGTTCTTGAACATAAGTACAAAAGTGACGCAAAACAAGGTAAACGGTACACTTACATCGGTAAAATTCTCTGTTTTCATATTTATGTCTTAGGGTTCGTTCAAAAATCATGTGATCATATTTGGCCGATTTGTGACAGTCCCCCATGGTGATATTTGGTGAGTGTATTTTCGGAACCATCATAATGTTCATGATATTTTGCTGACTCTCCCTCCCCCGCCCCCCAAATTGATCACATGATTTTTGAACGAGCCCTTATTTGTAATTATTTTTAAACTATATTTTTGAAATTAAAACACTATTGATGATGAGTAGGATTGCCCTAAAATGACACGGGCACTCTTTGTTCTTTTTATCATAGACTATTTTAATCCTCCTGCAGTTATAGCACGATAAACGGTAAACGAGTGACCAACTTGGATAAGCACCCTGAAGTTGAAGTCTAAATATTTTTTGAAAGACTAAGCGAAACGCTTCGTGCGTATTTTTGGAATACCTACCATGAAGCGATGCCGGAGTGCCGATTGTCTGGTAGTCCGATGGTAAAATGGGGACGGAGGAATAAGCTTGTGCAGTTCCTCAGCACACTTTCTGAAATGTATCCTGTAAAAAACTGACAAACTTGCAACCCTACGACGATGTTCAAGACTTTGAAGGAGAGTATTCGTTAAATCATCGTCATTGATGATTCTCTTGGCACTTCTCTCGACTGCCTCGAGCACCTCAATGTACCTATACTAAAGCAAATCGGCCAGGAATAAAGATATATTTAGTAGACATCTTCGCGTTGCATTTCTCCTGGTTGCAGCAACGCATCCGTTAGTGGAGCACGTCAAGGCGGAGATGCGCTTCCTTGAGAGCTCGAGGTGGATTTATGCGCAAGAGTGGCCGCGCCTGGGCCGGATTCAGTAAGCGGTATCGCTATCTTATTCCCTTGAAGATTATCCACTCACTTGCTTCATGTAGCTTTTGTTACATGTCATCACTCTTATTTTACATAGACATAGATTCTATCGCAAAAATCAAAGCAAGTGAGTGGTTATAGGGAAAATACGCGCTGTTATTATCAAACCGGAATCAGTAGGGGATTCAAACTGTTGACACAACAAATGACACAACATTTACCAAGAAAAGAGTTATTTATAGATATCTAGTGAGTGATTAATTGATCTATTGTCTGTAAGTCTCTCTCACCTAAACTATGGATCATCATCATCATCATCAGCCTGTGGACTGCTGGACGTAGGCCTCTCCTATTAACTATGCGTATAGACGCATTAGAGGTAATTCCCATAATCGCCACGCTGGGCAAGCGGATTGGCGATCACAGTAATGTGTCCACTATGATGACGAAACTATGGATACATGAATATAACTATGAATAGACATATTATATCCCAAGGTGAGAAACTATGGATACATGAATATAACTATGAATAGACATATATTATATCCCAAGGTGAGAAACGAAACTATGGATACATGAATATAACTATGAATAGATATATACTCGTATTATATCCTACATTTACTTATACACTGTTGTGTGAACAGTACTTTCGAATCCCATTCTAATCGCGGTTTGATAATATTTGATGGGATGATGATATTCATAAGATCATAAGGTAGCAGGAATTGGAGGAGAATAGCTTGAGATCTAAATAACTGACGTGTCATAGAAGAGAGCTCTGTAGGTCCCACAGCGAACGGACACAAGCTTATAATGATAATGATGACGATACTTCTGTAGCATGTCTAACCTACTGAAATTGAATAGGTTCGTACTTCTTTTATATAATGTTCATGAGTCGTGACTCGGAACCATCAGGAAAACTCTAGATTTCCAGAATAGTCCAAAAGTAACAAAAGAAGTTTTATGGCTGGCATTTTCTAAAAATCTGGTTAAAAAAGATTCTATTGGTCTTAAGGCTTGAAGGCTACCCGATGAAAATCATCATCATCTGGGTCGTTCCACGTAACTCGGACATGATAAGGAAAAAAAAACGATTGAATTCGGAATGTATTTCAATGTAGAATTAAGAAATTAAGGTGGAAGAACAAATTGTATAACATTAAGTCAATAATAAGTCAACGGTTATCATAATTTATGACATTGTAAATGCTGCTTGCGTAAACATCGCATAACGTAAAATAAGTGGTTATGAATATTGAGATTTACACTTGTTTATACGCAAAAAAACGGAAAGTAACCCATAAATATACGTTAGCTATTAAAAAAATCATGTGTTGCATTGATTACGTACGTCATAAGGCGAAGGACAGCTATGTATCATGTAAATGAAAATTGCATATCGTCGAGTAATGCGAGTAACGCAAAAAACGAATATTGGTATTTACTGAGCTGATACTTTGGCAGAGCGAACTAATATTTAAGTATGTATATGATTAGGCTCAGGTGGTGATATTCTAACCTTTTTTTTTCCGCAAAAGTAGTATTTTAAGAAATTACATGGCCTCAGGTCCTCGTAATGCGAGTCACGATAACTAATGTTATTAAAATTATAAAGTGTTAATTAAATATTTAAATGCATTTTGTAGTTGGTTCCCGACATCCAGTTACGATGCCGCCTCTGTCAGCTTGAGTGTGAGCTTATTTGCAATGATTTTCCGAACGAAGTGACTTGGTATACATGGAAAGACGTTGAGAAAAAATTGAGGAAGGTAGAAGAAATGGGCACAATTGAAGATCTATGAGATTTATATAAAAAACATGTGATGGATATAAAAAATATATCTTCTTAAATATCTTGGGACATCTTACACAAATCAACCTAGTCCCACGGTAAGCTCAATTAAGGCTTGTGATGTGGGTACCAAGCGACGACATATATAATAGATAGATACATATAGATACTTAAATACATAGACAGCCCTGACCAAGGAACAAATATTTGTGATAAATAAATACACAAATTATGCACTCCCCAGGATTCGAACCCGGAACCTCCAGCTTCGTAGGCAGGGTCACTACCAACTAGGCTACGGAGGCTGATATGTCATCAACATTTTATGAACACGCATACTTACATTAAAAGACACCAAGCTGATTCATATAAATCTGACAAAAATGCCTTATCATCACTGGACCACCACCCAGATGTCTGCTTGCTACAAGTAAATTTGCTTCTGTTTGCTAAAAGTGAATGGAATTGGTGGTTCTCTTAATAGAACTGTGAGATTTCAAGTGATGGCGAGAAAGGCGGTCGTTTTTAATGCGGAACAGTTTTCCGATGCAGCAAAGGAGTCTTCGGTCGAAATTGAAGCTCTTTGTAAAGAAACGGATTTAGACACAATTTTTTCAAAGTGAAATAAAAACCAGGTTTTCTTTCCAAATGAAACTGGACATCGAAAGGGATGGTCAAAATCACATTTACTCACTAGTCAAATAAAAAAAAATGATTTTACAGCCTTAAATCGGAATGAAAATTATTAAAAATGTGTTAAAAATGATAAAAACAATATCAAAATATTATAGGTAGTCGCAAGTAATGCGAGTAACGAAATATACGTAATGCGAGATCGTAAAGTTTTATGTTTTATTTAAATAAATGTTTATCTTTGTTTTAATTTGGGTAACTATTAAAAAAGCTTGATTATTTGTGTCATTGTTTTGTTATTTTGTTAAAACAAATTAATTGTGAAATCAAAGGGATATCGATAAACATAAAAGGCGTAAAACCCCGTGTCCATTTCATGTAACGCGAGTAACGGTGCTATTTTCCATTTTTTTTACAATCAATTTAATAAGTTGGAGAAATAAGTACACTGTGAATAATTCGCAGTAATGTGCTTTGTTACATTGTTACCAAGTAACTGGACTGGACGCATTAGGTGGTAAATGCCCATAATCGCCACGGTGGGCAAGCGGATTGGTGATCGCAGTAATGTGTCCACTATGATGACGCTGCTGCCCATCATCAATCTTTTATCAAATAATGGTCAGAGACACTTCAATCCCTTAGTCGACTCCTACGACACCCGCAGGAGGAGTTGGGGTGGTGACAAATATGTATTCTTACTGCCGTCACCACGCGGCATGATGGATATCAACTGTCATGTTATGTAGTCACGTAATGATAGCAATAACGATAGAGTTTAAGGTTACATAGAGGCTGTATGCCGGCGGGGCGATCCGTCGACATAAATTGCAGCGCGCTATGATAGCCGCGCGGGTTTTAGCAAATCGTTATAGAATCAGATTATACGTTGCAAACTAGCTGAGCCTGCGCAGACTACATCAGTCATTGCACTTTTTAAAAGTTTGAAATGAAATGAAATCATTTATTTTGCATGCGGAAATGGGTAGCATTTTGCTGTTGTCGTTGCACTTAAATAGTAGGAGAGCACCAATCCCTACCTTTGCAGGTGTACAAACATACAACTTATTATAAAATAAAATAAAAAATTAAACAATGTCAAAATTTTATAAGATAAAGTAGATTAGAATTAGAAAGAAGTTTTAATAAATAAATCATGAATATTAGAGTCATAAACCAAAGAAATAAGACTAAGATCACCAACACCGAGGTGAGGATCGAACCCACGTACCTACTCAGCTTTCATGGCTGGTGCCTGTACCGCTCGGCGGCTGTGAAAACACAAATCAAAATATTTAATAATAATATGATAGTTTGATTTGTGTTTCACAAAAACTTTTTTAGATGGCAGCATCAGCTCTCTCGCTATACGAGTTTTTTTGTTTGCTGTACATTAAGTGTGTCTTTATTACTTGTAATTTGCATGTTACTAAAATTTTCTTGGTATTGTATACTAGGTTCCCAGTAAGATACGTATAATATGAAAGCGTCTGTACTCAAGAACGTGTGTACTAATTTAAGTTTTGTTCATCCCATGTATGATTTCCGTGTTATATTACCTAATAAATAAATATCATAGGACAATTTTACACAAATGTAATTTCGTCATAGATTAAACACAAATTTGGAACTATTCGGAAGCAGTGTTGCTAACCCGCGATTTTTAAAATTTGCTGCCCGTTTGTAATGCCACTGCTAGACAGACAGAGTATAGGTCACCTTATGGTGAGCGGCAATTCGGCATCCGTATTCTACAAGGATGGACGGCGGCAACGTCAAGGTGCGTTCAAACTAAAAGAGCATTCGCTGTTCTAACCTCCCACTCTACGAAATTCGATCGGTACACAAAACGTGATTGGTTGATTTCTTACAGCGCGGGATAGAACAGCGAAATGCTCTTTTGGTTTGAACGCACCTTACCATTCTCACCTAAAATAATCCATGTAAAATAGTTTAAAGTGCACCATCGCTCGATAAGTTGTCTTTGGCCAGCCACGGCCAAGCCCGACCACCATTATTACGGCAAATTGTGGCCGATAGATTTACGAGCTGTCACCCCCTTATTTCGGTTGCTCGGTAATCTAGGCAAATCGCTCTAAGTGCAACATTGTTACTTTACCGTAGCTATATAGTTAATGGATGATAAAACTCTGTTATAATGCTGATGGTTTCACTCAAGGTGCATGCAGACCAAACGAGCATTCAAAGTCAAAGAATTTATTTGTTCAGAATACAGTTCTTCAGTTGTTACAATAATGTTGTCCAGTGTAGGTATTCAGCCTGCATGCAGACGTACAAACATATGAGGGAGCCATGCGGTTTAAAATTATATTATAACTAATGTTAATTATTAATAATATTATGTAAATTTTAAAATGTGTACAATAATTCAATAATAAAAATAAAAAATATGTAAAAATGTCAACGTAAACCTATAACTTTAAAATTAAAATATAAAAATAAAAATTAAATTAAATTCGATAACACATTTCAAATTTCGGATGTCAACTTATATCTAACACATTAAATTAAAAGTTAAAAGTCTGATGTCAACTTCAATTTAAATATTGCGAAATACTATAAAAACATCGGTCTAATAGCCAGGAATTCAATTTATTCTTATTCGCTATTCTAACCCCCTACTCTACGAAATTCAATCGCTACACTAAACGTGATTCGTTGATTTCGTAGAGTGGGGGATAGAATAGCGAATGCTCGTTTGGTCTGCATGCACTTTCACGATGACGCTCGGATTTGACAAAAGTACTCCTATCCTACTACCACAAACATTGACATTTGTACTCGTATATTGTGAAGATCTGTCTCTGTTACTCCAACGATGGCGTCATTAGAGTGACAGAGACAAATCCTCGAAATTGGCGGATTTCGAAGCTCGCGGTAGCATTACTGTATTGACATGACAATTGAACCAAACCACGCGTCATCGTGAATTATACGATCCTAACCTATATTCATGGAGGCTTAGATATTGGGACCGACAAGAAAATATTGAACATGGTATTTAAATGAAAGAAAAAATAAAAGCTATATGTAGTCCCAGTAATGGGAAGTTTTATCAAATGTTCGTAATGAAAGGAATGAAATGTGTGGCATTTTTTTAAACTGCGTTTTCATCTATTGCAACTTTTAATGAATGGCATTAATCACATCTTATTTTTATAATATATGATAACATTATTATCGAAAGCGGCAGATCTGCAGAAACTCGAATGTATGACCCGTCCACAAGTCCCAGTAAATCTTTATTTCCGTATTAAGAGCAGATTAAAGATTTCCTTAAACACGCGCCATTGATCACCTTATTAACCGTCCGTTTGATTTATCGAACACTTTCGTCTCTTACCGTTACACTTAATTTAACATTGTCGCACAAGGACGGTAAAGTAAGTTTCTTAATGGGCAACGGTTAAACGGTAATGTTGTGCCGTAACGCGTAGTGAATTTAGATTTAAATATTTATTATTTGTGAACTTGCACGTATCATGTTATTGGTTTATGTCTGTTTTATTCCCCAATAAAGAAAATAAAATAAAATAAAAATAAAATGTAATATTAATCAAACATATAATATCCTACAAAATAATTTTAATAATAACATAATATGTTGGTAGGACACAAGTGAGTCATATCGAACTATCTAAGATTATTTATTAATTTTTTTACCATATATGTAAATAGTATGTCGGAAATATGATACTTTAGTGGGTGCGGAGAAAACTACTCAATAGCCCGTGTCTATAAAAATATTTAAAGAAAATCAATATAAATCGTAACGCACCAAACGCTAATGAAAATTTGCGTACAATGAATCCATTAAGGACGTTATGGTAATAGGTAAACTGGTGTAAAATGGAACGTGCTCGC
The DNA here is from genome assembly GCA_025490895.1 of Thaumatotibia leucotreta. Classification (NCBI taxonomy): domain Eukaryota; kingdom Metazoa; phylum Arthropoda; class Insecta; order Lepidoptera; family Tortricidae; genus Thaumatotibia; species Thaumatotibia leucotreta. The sequence goes on from JALPQI010000100.1 coordinate 589,389, forward strand.
GAAAAGCCACCCACAGTATATCTGTGCCGATCTAAGTCGCTTGTAAAAATAGCATTTGATCAATTTGAGATATGACTAGATGTCTTTATTAAGGATTTAAGGTTAAGTTATTAGTATGTAATGAATTAATTCACAATGTAAATTATAAATGTATTGAGCATCCGATATTTCGGCACTCTTAATGTATTCAAACTTAGTAAAAATGGAAGGATCGAATGGAACGACTTAGTAAAATTAAACTTGTATTTCTGTGCGAGTAAAAAAGCCTGCCATAGTATTTACGTTCGTTAAAAGTGTTAACGTGTGGAAAGTTTCATAACTAGGTACCTAGTCTGACAATTTGTGTGTGACGCAACTCTAATTAAATTTGAAATTACATTTAGCATTTTTTTAATAAACCTTGCTATGTAGTGCGTGATGTTGTCTATGATTACGAATCTTTATTATTTGTACCCTTTAGGTATTCCACAGGAGCTGTGGTTTGAGAAACCGACTTGAAATTGAAATAGGTACGCCAAATTTTGCAAACAATTCAATACGTTTCCTTCATGCTCTGGAGAAATATAAAAAGACGAAAGTATTTGTTTGACGTTCACCGTCACAATAAAAATAATAATGTTTAACAACGCCTGTCATCAGAGTTTAAGTGCTTATAATTTAGATCCAAAAGGTCTTAGTGAATTCGTAAAAGTGCTGTCATTGACTGGCGATAATAAATAAAAACAATTAACCCTTTAACGAGCAGGACCAAAATCAAGCCTCTACGCCATCCTGTACATAAAATCTGTACAGGAAAAAATACAAAAATATAATGATAGAGATCATTATCTATCTAGGAATATGGTCGTTTTTGAAAGCGGTGTCTTATAAAGGATTAAGGGATATAATTAGAATTTTGCGATACATTTCCCAGGTTCTTCCGTAACTTCCGGGTCTCTTCCCTAGTTGGACAATTCACGATTGTCTGAATTCACACTTGACCTGCAACTGGCGAGTGTCGTGAACGCGACACGCATATTTCACATTTTATGTGACTAACACACATAAATATATAATTGCTCGGTTCGAAGATGGCGAAGATAACGCCTCGTTTAAATTCATGTGGCATTATTGGAGATGTGTTAATAATTTATGGGATTATAATGGTTGGAAGCTACTTTCGGCGGATTAAGGATGTTGGAATTAAAAATTCGTCTGTCCGTCTACGGAACGGTAGCACGTATGTCATTGGAATATTTCTTGCGTGGGAGTACATAGCTCAACAATTTACTTATGCATATTTATGACGAAAACATTTAAAGGTGCATGCAGACCAAAAGAGCATTCGCTGTTTTATCCCCCTACTCTACGAAATTCGATCGTTACACGAAACGTGATTCGTTTTCGTAACGTGGGGGATAGAACAGCGAATGCTCTTTTGGTCTGCATGCACCTTAAGTTTCTGTATTAGATCCTTCAAGCGGCACTCCTGAAATTCCTGTATAGCGTTGCCGGATGATCAATGCCGTCTTTACCATAAGCCATAAGGGCACAATGCCCAGGGCCTTCAGGGGGGCCCCCAAAAGATCGACAACTTTCCTCACATTTATTCTCACGTTTACTTTTCTTTCTAAAGGGGCCCCAAAATCCTTGGTTGCCCAGGGGCCCCCCATAGTTAAAGACGGCCTTGCGGATGATGACTGTTTTGGAGTCCCTATAAAACCCATTGACATAGACATCGAAAGCTAAGAACTCATAGGCGCTGAGACTGTTATATTTATTAGGTTTATGGATATAAATTATGGTATGACTATTGACCAGCCAATCTATCTATTTGTTTTAGACTACTATTTGACTACCTTTGGTGGAATGTGATGTCAATTTTTGATCACCAATTGAACGTAAATATGCAAAAACGGATCCATTTCTTCTTCTATTTAAGAGCCTGGCTCCTGTCGGTGGAGTAGACGCCATTTCATTCGTTGTCTTGCTAATGTCTTGAGCTCCTGATACGACACTACATTAATTTTCTCCTTACACTACATTAATATTCTCCTTAGAAAACGGATCCAAACCACATTAATCTTTTATTCTTATTAACACTTTAAATCAGAACAAACAAGTCAATCTTTAAAATCACTTTGTTTGAATGGCTCCTTTTTGAGTAACAACTACGTCCAATTTTGCGATTCGGATAAATAAACATCATATTTTCATATTTATCTTTTTTTCCACACTTTTGACCTATGGTGTAGGTAAATAGTTGGAAACAGGACCGTAACCGGTATTTTTTAGAAATTTCGCAAAAGCCCAATTTTTGAAAATGTTTTTTTCTCAAACTTGCTACGGAATGTTGATGTTACTTACTTTAAATTAAACCCGGAAATACTATGTATCCGGTGGCACATGCTAAGATGATATGTAAAGAGATTTCATGTATTTATTTCACACCTAGGACTGCAAACAAACTGTCTTTTGTTTTGAAACGTCAAATTGTGACACTATGTCTTGACATTCAGCCATAGAAAAAAAATAACCTAAGAACTAATGTCTATACCACCAGGTAAAAGGATATCTCAAACAGATTTTAAAAAAATTAGGCGCGAATGTTTTTTTTTAATGTACTATTGGTTTATTTTCAAATCAAATAGTATGGTTCAGCGAAATCAGTTCGTTTTATTTCATGGCAAGATTGAGAAAAGCACTATACAAATCTCGGCGAGAAACAGGGTTACAGGCCAAGTAGATATATCTGGCCGAAGGAACTGAGGCCAGATAGGAATACGCGGATAGGAATACGCGGCTTCGTTTCCCGTCCTCTATAGTAATGTACTAATACTCTTCTACAGCTCTATGTATATTTTTTATAATTTTTATTTTCAACATCGCATTTTTAAATGACTCCATTAACTTGGAATTCGTATACCGACGAACGATAAAGAGCTTTTGAGCCTAAATTTTGTGTTTAATTTAATCACTACTTAGATTAAGTATTTTAAGTTATAAGCGTAAGTACTCGAATTTTGTCAAATTGAAATTCATGTTGAGTTTGTCTGTAATTGAGTGAATACTCTAGCAATTGTATTGAATTTTATATCGATATTATTTATGAATGTTCTGGTATTGCACCTGCTGGCGAACCTTCAATAAAAAAATAAAATAAAGAACGAAAAAAGAACCGTTAATTTGGAGAAACTACCGGTATCCCAGAATATATAACCGGTATCTGGTCCCTGGTTGGGAATGGGAACGATATGATAATACGTACGTTGCCGAGGAAGCCGCTGCAGGGCTGGATGGGGGGAGGCAGCTCGGGGGAGCGCCCTCGCTCGGGACCCATCTCACAGCACCATGCTGCAACAAACCACCATCATCACGATCTCATACTTGTTAGATAAATCCAATAATAGTATTTTATGCAACCCTTGTTTACCTCCTGCCGCCCAGACAGTAATATTTGCCAATGAAATTTGAATTGACATTGTAGGAAATAGAGTAAAATTTCTTTTGTTTCAGGAGACCTTTTTATAGGTCTCTGGGCGGCTAGAGGTTAAGAGAGGTCAAAAAAGGTGAGTGGCGTGGGTAACAATTTGAGGCGAAACCGAAAGACGCCACGAGCATTTTTTTACTCAGTTAAACAATGTTGCATACAATCCTTTTTGTACAACCGCACACTTATTTTCTAATAAAATCGTAAATGAGAAATACTCTTAGTCAAACACAATTTTATTAATCACCGAAACGTCAAAATTAAAAAAGAAAGCTCCTCTATGGTTTACTATTCGTCAGAAATGACATTTAAAATTAGGTTGGCAGCCATGTATTTCATTACGTCGTGTATTACACAAGGTGTCTTAAAATCCAAAAACGCGAATGCGCTTATAGGGAATAGACAATAGAGACTTGTTTGTCTTGACTTCTCTAGTTAGGGGCTTAAGGGTGTGTTCACGACCCTGTAAATGACAAATAAAAGTACGGGAGTAGAAAAAACAATGAATCCACGATATTTATATTATATTTCACACCTCTTATCTTTCTTTACCACTGTGTTCCCCTTAATCTCCACCGACCTATTAACTGACCGTTTTTTCATTAATATCATAATAGGTTCTTTATACAAGCAATACCGAAGGCCTTAACACACTTAATAAGTACGTAGTAACATAATGTAAGTAGTTTATTCTTCTATTATGCGTACTCGACATAAATATCGCATAATATTGTATGGCAATATTTTAAATAGGTTATAGATATGGTCATTCTTAAATCAATTTGCAAATCAATGAAGTGAGTGATCAAAAATGATGTAATAATTTAGTTAAATTTTCGTGAGACATAATAACTATAAATATAATTAAACGGAGTCTGATTTTGATAGGTAGGTAGTTTTATTTGTAATTTTTATTTTGAAGGTTATTGTTGTAGTTCTTATTTAAGTTTATTCATTTTTAAGGTTATATTATGTAGGTACTTACTATTTATTGTTTTCTGTGTTGTTGGTTTTCCAATAAATCATTTTTCATACTTTGTCACGCTTTTAGTTGCTGTTTCGACCCAATTAAACGGTTGCGACATGGAGACCTAGGTCTCCATTATCAAGCACTGAAATAGTACATTACAATACAAGTGCCAAAAAAATTAAGATCGCGAATTTCCTTTTCGCACGTGTATCGTACGACGTTTTTCAGTATAGATGGTCATACTGGATGGTGATATGTACTTAAATAAATAAATATGATACATTTTCCTTAAACAACCATTAGACGTTTGAAATTGAAAGATGAACTCTATGCGTAATGTCATCATCGTAACGTCTTCACAATAAAACTCGAAAAACACGATTGTCAATAAAATCGCGGATGTATTGTACAAACCGTTGGCGTCGAGGTCGTTTGTTCACCTGTGTTATTATAATAATATTACAATAATGTGTCGTTTTAGAATTAAGTAGGACGTCTACTGTAGGAGCTAGCTTCCTCGCAAAACGCATCGAGCGTGCAATACGGCAAAAAATGGAACAGCATTTCGTTCGTAATACAAGGCAAAATAAGGATTTTATTTATTGTATTGTATTTTATGCCTCATCCAAAGATTGCCACAATCACCGGTCCTGCGCCACCCGCATCCAGCGGACTCCTTCGTCCTTTACCAGGTCATCAGTCCACCTTGTGGGGGGCCTACCCACGCTTGTATCTATGGGGGAGGCCTATGTTCAGCAGTGGACGTCTTTCGGCTGATATGATGATGATGATTGTATTTTAGCCATTTTTCCGCAACGTGACATCAAACGTACCTATTTTGCGTGGTCCCAAACCCAACACTGGCCCAGTACTTGTTGGGGACATCACATAGGTACACCCCATTCTTTTGCATGTGTATGCAGGTCTCCTCACGATGTATTATTTCACCGTAAAGCACTTGTGAATATCAAATGATACTTATTTCGTACATAAAGTTTTAAGGTGCGTTTAAACCAAAAGAGCATTCGCTGTTCTAGCGCCCGTTCTACGAAATCAACCAATCACGTTTTGTGTACCGATCGAATTTCGTAGAGTGGGAGGTTAGAACAGCGAATGCTCTTTTAGTTTGAACGCACCTTTACGAAAATTCGTAGGTACGAGCACTATCGTTTAAATGCCCTAATAGTTGATTTTATCTTATCGATGGCAACTCAAGCTATGATGACGAGTATTGGTACAGCGTCGGGTACCAGTACTTCCACCTTATTTGTAGTTTACTAATTAATAATGTACTGCTGTCCTTTTCATTTTTTTCAAATCATCACTGTCCTTATATGAAACACCTCTATTTTTTCCGTCTTGTATGTCCTAAAGTTGCCACGGCAAAGCTTATATTTATATGCAGATTATTTTCCAGTTTCACCCCGTATTAATACAGATGTTAAATTTTGCACATAGTTTAAAAGGTGATAGAAAGCCGAGAGTCAATACTGATTGTGTGTGGGCGTGGAGAAACCCGGCACGAACATGTGTGATCCTTCCCATACTACGTTTAGGGTTACCACTGTTACCGGTAGCCGTAGGGATCGAAACCGGTTTTTTAGAAAAACCTCGAAATAGCTAAATATTTTTAAATGTTTTACACTTTTTATGTAGTTTTCAACATTTTATGTAATTATTAACATTGTATTTTTGGATTACTCCATTAACAAAAAAAAAATATACCGAATAACGAAAAAGAACGGAATTCGAACGGTTCTTTTGTATGGAGAAAAAACCGTTATCCGATCCTTGAGCCGTACTATGACTTTGCAAGTATCGGTAACGTTAGGTTTACTCGATACGTAAAGCAGGCCATCGCGCTCGCTCCAATATGTCACTGCGAGCACTATAGAATGCGCGTACTTAGGCATTTTCAGTTTTTGGTGAGCCAAAAATTAACAATAAATAATAATAATAATAATAATAAACATTTACTCATGAGACACAAGACAAGACAGTATAAATATAAAACAATTAACAAAGAATAGTTGGTGCATCACGAAATGGACCCAACTCAGCGTAGTGCTAGCCCGAAAACCAGCGCTGGTCTTCCGTAGGGCCCATTTGATGATGCCACGACAGATAACATACAAAACAGAGAGAAAAATAAATACAAAAAGAAAACAAAGACCAAAGACTTTAAAAAAACATTAATTGTTAGCGTGAAGTTAAAAAACCTTAATTTCAGCCAGCTTTGTGACGATAAATAAGCACTAAATTTCGATAATAATTCGGTTTTGGTGTTCATGTTACAAACTATGTATAAGCCATATAATATAAAAACGCCGATCGAGTTTAAATTCCTAAAGATATTGTACTTAACTGTTATTACAAAGCTGACTGCAATGAAGGTTTTTTTTAATTCACGCTAATTGAGTGTCCCTAAAAGTGAAAATGCCCACGTATCGAGTAAAACTGTAAAACCCAACGTATCCATTACTTTCCAACTCATGTCATGGTATGGCTACTGTAGCCCTACTGCGAACATAAAAAATCTTTCATTTTGGGCATGTCTTTCTCTCTAATTACACTTTTATTAGAGAGACAGGCACTGATGGCACTTGGGTGTCCTTAGAAGTGAAAATGCCCTTACATAAAAAATATCCTTTCGATCTGGATTATCCGGATAAGTAGGCATCCTAGATCCCAAATATCCGGATCCGAAAAGCCTACGGATATTGCAATCCTTAGTGGTAACCCTATCAGCCCCGGTTGACAATGAAATGGCCTTGAACACTGACACCGATCGAATGCTCAATAAATTATCATCTGTGTATTGCTAATTCTAGTTTAACGGTTGGTTTCGCCTTATGTTTCCATTCGCTTCATAACATTTAAATGTTAAATTAATAAAACTTCGAACTAAGAGACCGAAATGAACAAATGACTGAGTCGATTGTTTGCAAAATGCGTTCAATTAGATATAATCGCAAAATATGTATATTAAAATATTATCGAAACTGGCTACTCACGTATTTAAGTCGATGATTGATCGACATGTTCTGATTTTGACCCATTAAGAGGGTCCTCGTCCGGAGCACCCTCGGCCAACTCTTCGTGTCGTAAGAATCGACTAAGGGATAGAAATGTCACTGACCATTCATTCATTACTAAATTGATGATGGGCAGCAGCGGCATCATGGTCTAATGCCCATAATCGCCACTGAAACAGGCTGATATCGTTTTTTTAAGTTTATGTAGGTATATTACAACAATTTCGCTATTTTGGATCGCCTGGCCACATGAAGTAAACTAAGTTAATAGTTAACCCTTCATCTGTGTTTAATAAGGATCTGTTCAACAGGTATTGAACTCAAATCAATTAATAAATTTGTGTTCGAAATCCAATGTACCTACTGATCCTTAGCAACCACAGACGAAGGGTTAAAGGTGGATTTAGACCAAACGGGCATTCGCTCATTCTATCCCCCACTCTACGAAATCAACGAATTTCGACGAATCACGTTTTGTGTAACGAACGAATTTCGTCGAGCGGGGGATAGAATGAGCGAATGCTCGTTTGGTCTAAATGCACCTTTACTGAAGTCAATAGTTGTTCGAAATTTACTATTTACGAATTTATCCAAAGACGCGACGTGATCTAACTTCAAAGAATTGTGTGAAAACCAAACAATACACAATTTAATTTATTCAACTTAACGGTTATCATGAACCAAGCTCTACACAAGCCCATAATCAAACCATCATCAAAGATTACGTGTATTTATGTAATGTAATGTAAACACTGAACAGTAACAACGCGCCGCAACATGCATAACATAAATTATGTTTTTGTCCCTCGCAATTTTCCAGCATAAATGGGTTGTGTACTGTGAGAACCACGGATTCTCGTAACGGACCACCATTCCGTCTAGACCTTCACGAGTAATCCAACTTTATACAAACTACGACTTTTTATACAGGGTGAAACCATGTGAAACATGAGTCGTGAACAGTAATACTTTTTCTAACTCTATAAACAACTTTACTTAACAATTGAATGCCTCACAAGTTACTTAGAAATGTTTCATTCAGTCATGTTTTTTTTATTTTTTGTGGCTTTTTCTAATTTTTAAGGTGTTTTTTAGAAATGATAACGGCTGTTTAAAACGTTAAATTTAATAAATATCATTTAATTTTACACGGAATGACAAAATTGGTGTTATTTAATTATTTCGATTTGAAGAGATAATTTAAATGATTCCATTAATTTGTCTTAAAAATCCTTTTGGATATCCTAAAGCCAAAAAATACAAAAACATAAACCCAAAAAAATAAATAAATAACTTGTAAATTTTTAAGTAACTTGTTGGGCATTTATTTGTTAGTTGTTTATAGAGTTAGAAAAACGTATTACTGTTCACGACTCATGTTTCACCCTGTATACTCGTACAGCTTTCAGTCTTAAGTGTATATTGGAATAGGATTGATGAGATTTCCATGAACTTAACAGTTAATTACTGACTTAATTAATGTTCCATATTTAAAATGGTCTAATTAATGCGATGTATTCTAAAGCTATGTGATATCCATATTAATTCTTTGAAGATACGGTTGATTTCTTTTGCTTGTGTTTATGGAGTGCATAATGCTGATTGATATCGGTAAAGCAGAATAGGCTCAGACTAATTATAGCAGCATTTCACAAAAAATGGATAGGTCTGTTTATCCATGTAAATGTTTCGTCATAGCTATTAATAAGAAGCGGCCAAGAGCATGTCGGGCCGTGCTTAGTGTAGGGTTCCGTAGTTGTTCAAAAACGACTGGGCCTGAGATTATGTTTGAAATAGTTTCATTTTATTTAAAGTATTTTATAAGCCCATTAAATTCATTATTTATTTTCATATATTTTGGACCCTCGGATCAACAGTTAGAGGGGGGGGGGGGGACCTTTTTAGTCTTTTTACCCTCCCGATCCCTCCACTAACCTTGATTACTATTACCTAATTGTCTATTCGAAATTCGAATTCATAATGAGTCATGAATAAAATGTGAAAATGCAGGATGAACATCAAACAGAACAGAGTTATTAAGTTAAATAATTAAGCGGTCATAAAACACGAAACGAGTTTCTTTTCGTACAGGAAATGGATCTTAATAGTTACTGCGTTTTATTGCCTCAGAAAAACGTACGGTTACGTACATAGGTAAGTACCTACCGCCATTTTGTTTTAAATTAAATGCTGGCAAACGAACGTTTGGCTTTTTGGGTGGAACCCAGTCTTAGACCAATTTCGAGCAGTTTTTTACTGACAAGTTGATTTGCCAGTCTATAAAACATTTTCAAACATTATTTTGTTCAAGAAAATAATTTGACCCTACGTCCTACGTCCGGTGTATAGGTCACGGCGTTAGCTTAGCACATTTCTTAGGTAGTTTCATATAGCTATCCCAGGGTTTCAGTTCACAACTCACAACGTCAGTGACCACAGTGTGCCAATGCAAGAGTATGGAAACTCTCGATATGTTTACTATCTATAGTACTATACTCTAGTATAGTCTGGCAAACTAGTTAGTCAGTTAGTAGAAACCAGAAAAAGTTTATCCAACCTTCTTTTTGGGGTGACAATAGAAGCGCACATTTTTTTGAGATTTCGATACGAGTCCCATAAGAAAAGTTATTCGTTATCGTGAACACATGCATACTGCATACCGGTATCGGTAAATAATTTGAAAGCACCCTGTATATATATATATCGCCGCTTGGCACCCACATACATAAGCAGTAATTGACCTTACCGTGGGACGACGTCGATTTGTGTTAGATGTCCCAGGATGTTTATTATTTATTTATTATTATAAAAGGTTTAAAAAAAGTCTAGCCAAAGTCAATTAAAAAGTAATCAACGTAATGAAATCACTAATCGCAACCGATACACAATCGCTATAAACTAGTCCGGATAATTCCCTAGCAGTAAATTAACTGCACACCCCAAGTAATTACAACTCTAGCCAAGAATCCCTTCGGATTCCATTCTTCTATTTGTGAACGCTATCTCAAATTACAGAGGGATTGTCTATAGTTAAACGGAGCACGACTCATGAAGTTGTTTAGTTTTTTTTTCTTGGTATTAGATCGAAGGCGCGGCGGCTATAATAAATGCTCAGTTGTTACCATCGCTTGACCAATGTCGAAAGATCGAGATGACCAGAATAAAGCCTCATTTCACAATATACAGGGTAAAAAATATTACATTTTGTGATTAAATTTACTTTTAGTCAACATGTCTACCTTTTTCCTTGACCATGATCTTCCAATGGTAAACAATTATTTGCTTGCCCCCTCCCCCCCCCTGACACTTATGTATGGTTAGGTGGTGCCGATTTAAGTATAAAATATAAGGTCCGACTGAGATCTCGGTCTCGGTCTCGTTCTCGGCATTCTCGGCCAAAAATCGAGCCGAGATATCCCTCTCGGCTCTCGGCCAAAAATGGCCGAGATTCGTAATGAGCTGTAATTGGCGAGCTTGGCGCCGTCTCTCGAACTTACTGCGATTTTATTGACATGAACTGACTTAAATTTCACTTTAAAATGAACGGAAGGAATAATTTAGAGTAAGCGACCCCTATCATACTATCGATAAAAATAGGTACCTAAAATTCGAATACCGGTTTGTGGGGTACCTACATAAAAAAAATTTCAAAAAAAGAAAATATCTAGAAAAAATTGCTGTATTTAGTTTGACGTTGGACTTACTATAGGTATTTGCTAGGGATTTTTATGTAATTTTGTACGTTATTTATCCTTTCTACCAAGTCTCGGTCTCGGTCTCGGCCGAGAATCAAATTTATTCTAGATCTTGGTCTCGGCCGAGACTAAAATATGGGTCTCGGTCGGACCTTAATAAAATACTATCATATCATAGGTCAGTGCCCCCCCCCCCCCCTCATCGAAGTCCTGGATCCGCGCCTGCTTTCATTAATTTTTTACATTAATTGTTTTTTGTTCTTGCTGTTACTGCCAAATTTGGTTTGCAAAACTATTGCGGTACCTAAACGAAGGAAATATTAAAAACCGGTGGGTCTAGTGTTCGACTCACGTATCCTATGAGCAACTGGAATGTTAGGCTTGATAAAAACCTTCCATAGACTATAGATGGTTGGAGGGTAATTGCGATGCCCGGAGTTTAATTTACAATTTGTTATTTGCAATTTTTTGTGACGCCATTTTAGAATATACTAGAAATTGTATTAGGCTATCATAATAGACTACTTGACCCATTTTTAAAGTTTGTCTTATATTATTATTCATATCTGATTAACGGAAAAAAAATTCACGACCTAGAAAACCGCAAAATTATAACTTAAAATTTAAACTTTCGTTACCGGGCGAAAACGATACTAGCTATGTTAATGCTTAGATTATCTGTGGTGTAACGTCACTCAAACCGAAAACAAACATTTGACATGTCACTTATGTTATGTCAATGTCACAGCAAACCTACCTACATGCCTACATGTCCATGGCGAATTTCACTCGTATAAGATTCGACATGAAGTTAGTTTAAAATCCTATGACGTCTCATCATGGCCGACAACGTTTTCAGAGTACAAAATTTAAAAAAATAAAACAATTTTTTCAATAAAAAATATGTACCCATCAAACACTTTTAATACACCGTAATCGAAAAATATTGATCTTTTCAATTAATACTACAGAAAATAATAATTTTTTGCACTAAATTTGATATGAGTCAAGTAGGCTATTATGTGGGGAAATAAATACACATAGATACTTATATACATAGACAGCCATGACCAAGGAACAAATTTTTGTGATAATAAATACACAAATAATGCCATCGCCGGGATTCGAACCCGGAACCTCCAGCTTCGTAGACAGGGTCACTACGAACTAGGCTACGGAGGCTGACTATTAAAAGCTGCAGACTGATCAATAATCTAAACATACCGCGTTAACAACAATAAAAGCAGAAAATATTAAATATTTACTGTGTGTCGGTTCCTATAATGATCTTTTATAGTAAAGTTAATGTTGTTATTATGTTTTCAACCGACTTCAAAAAAAGAGGAGGTTCTTAATTCGACTACATGTTTTTGTAACGCCAATTTACGCACTAAAAGTAAAAGTGATCCCATAATGCATGTTGTTTCTGCGATTTAAAGTTAAAACAAAGTGTAACAATGACAATGTTATGGAATACTACAATGTCGAGAGAGAAAGATGGTGTTAGGTAGGTACATAATATTTAGGAACGCCAATTTGAAGTAAGTCCACGTTAGTCACTCACTCAGTCATGATAAGCGGCCCTACTGACACTAAGTACGAAATCCGCAAATTTCGGGGATTTTTCAGTCACTCTAATGACGCTTTTGTTAGAGTGACAGAGACAAATCCCCGAAATCTACGAATTTCGGTGTTCGCGATAGCAGCGGTTCTACCGCGAACTACGAAATCCGCAAATCTCGGGGACTTTTCAGTCACTCTAATGACGCTTTCGTTAGAGTGACAGAGACAAATCCCCGAAATCTACGAACTTCGGTGTTCGCGATAGCAGCGGTCCTACCGCGAACTACGAAATCCGCAAATCTCGGGGACTTTTCTCTCTCACGCTAATAATGACGCCTTCGTTAGAGTGACAGAGACAAATCCCCGAAATCTACGAACTTCGGTGTTCGCGATAGCAGCGGTCCTACCGCGAACTACGAAATCCGCAAATCTCGGGGACTTTTCTCTCTCACGCTAATGACGCCTTCGTTAGAGTGACAGAGACAAATCCCCGAAATCTACGAACTTCGGTGTTCGCGATAGCAGCGGTCCTACCGCGAACTACGAAATCCGCAAATCTCGGGGACTTTTCTCTCTCACGCTAATGACGCCTTCGTTGGTGTGACAGAGACAAATTCCCGAAATCTACGAACTTCGGTGTTCACGATAGTAGCGGCCCTACCGCGAACTACGAAATCCGCAAATCTCGGGGATTTTTCTCTCTCACGCTAATGACGCCTTCGTTGGAGTGTCAGAGACAAATCCCCGAAATCTACGAACTTCGGTGTTCGCGATAGTAGCGGCCCTACCGCGAACTACGAAATCCGCAAATCTCGGGGATTTTTCTCTCTCACGCTTATGTCGCCTTCGTTGGAGTGACAGAGACAAATCCCCGAAATCTACGAAGTTTGGTGTTCGCGGTAGCAAGCAATAAGCAGTGTGGCGCCGGATACGGGATGATTACCCCGCTGGTGGTCGGCGGCGATAAATAAAGTTATCTTGATCTCGTACGACACGATGTATTTTTTATGGTACAGTCAAGGGCATAAATATGTATACTGTTTTTTACTTGTCTAGAACGTAGTGCTTAAAATTCACGTGCTGCACACGCATTTGGTATGGCCCGGCTTTATTTATTTAAACTTTATTGCATAATAAAAAAGTACAAATGGCGGACTTAATGCCTTAAGGCATTCTCTACCAGTCAACCATTGGGCTTTAATATGCATTGTATCTTCTGTATCTATTTACTAGCAAAAAAATGCGTGAACACACTTGGATCAGATCGCCTGATCTCACCAGCTATTAGGTACTTAAAACTTAAAGCATAATTAATTATGTAAAATATTAACTTTAAAAAAACAACGGTAATTGCACGTGTCACAACCTCAATCCAAAATTCTATTATATTAGGTATTCATCATCATCAACATCATCTCAGCCATAAGACGTCCACTGCTGACGTCCACATAGGCCTCACCTCTGGACCTCCACATGCACCGGTTAGATGCGACCTGCATCCAGCGTGTCCCGGCGACCTTCATAAGGTCGTCTGTCCATCTTGTGGGTGGACGTCCTACCTACGCTGCGTTTGCCTAGCCGTGGTCTCCACTCGAGCATTTTTCGACCCCGTCGACCATCTGTTCTGCGTGCAATGTGGCCTGCCCATTGTCACTTCAGCTTGATGCTAATCCGGAGGGCTATGTCAGTAACTTTAGTTCACCTACGGATCTCCTCATTTCTGATTCGATCACGCAGAGAAACTCCGAGCATAGCATATGTATTGAATAGAAATAACTCAAATAACAAATCGAATGTCAAGTCAAAGTCTCGTGATAATTTTCACAGAGCACAGGTAATGCGTTAATTATTTTTGTTAGTCCTTTGTTCAATTTATTTAGTTTTCATCAGTTCATCACACTTTTTTGCTAAGCGCCATTGCTTGCATGCATCGTGGGAGTTTAAAAAAGTGAAATTCCCTAGGGGGTTATTGAAATGTTAGTACGTCATTTAATAATATTTTGTCATACAACTTTTTTTTTGTCCGCAAGTGTGATGAAAAACATTATGCATCACAGTCGGTAAGCGGAATACAAACTCAAGTCATTATAAAAGCCATTTTCTCAAACATGCAATGAAATATTGTCTTTACGTTCCTTAAAATAAACTCGGAAGTATCGCTTTTAGTAACTCACTGGGATGGAAATGGAATTTCATAACACTTTTCAGGCCTAGGCCAGCAAAGTAACTTTTTTTTTAATTTCGACAATATTGTCATTTTTATGTTTTTATTTCTTTGTATGTTTGAGAAAAGCACTATACCTGCCTCGGCATGAAAACGGACAACGGATTCCCGGCCTCGTTGCCTTTCCACCAAATTGGCCGGAAATCCTTATTTCCCCGACCTCTGATGTAATGTAAATGTACTATTAAAAGCCCTCCGCCTATAAGCTTCGGACTTCTAACACTCTCGTTAGTAATATCGTACTTACCTCCCTAGATGCACAATGTACTATTTCATCTTGGATTCTGTGGCTGATCCTTATTTATTATATATGACTGAATTTATTAAAAGCAATCTATGTGACATCACAATCACACCGTGGGAAAGATGGATTTCAACTCTACTGCCTACTTATGTTACAATGATATGAAACATACTACATACCTTCGACTTTCTAAAATATATGAAAGCCACCGAACCATTAATGTAATAAAATATGATTATTAACGTTTATTTTATAGACCTAATTAAAGTTAAAGAAGACTTCATTAATGTATGAACTGTGAAGGTACCTGAATGGATAGAGGCTATCAAAGAAATAGGTCTTCATTTCATAGTTTGTTATAACTTATAAGACTTGGTAGTCTAGTGTCTTGGTAGTGTAGGGTCTTTCAGCACAGAACCTTGAAAGTTGAAACTTGTGTGGCTAACTAGTTATCCATCACTACCTAGTATAAAATAAAGTCACTTTTTCTCTCCCTATGTCCCGTACGCTTAAATCTTTAAAACTACGCAACGGATTTTGATGAGAATTTTTTTAATAGGTAGAGTAATTCAAGAGGAAGGTTTTTATGTAGGTAGGTATAGTACCCGTGCGCAGCCGGGGCGGGTCGCTAGTTTTGGAACGTGATATTTATGGTTTTTTGATAGTTATGATATTGATGATATTTCATTGTGGGTACACTTGTATTACCTATATTGGCTATATATGTAGTTATGTGTTTGGTATAAAGTATGTATATGTGTAAGTTTGTTAGGTATCTGAATTTTTAGACTGCAATCTTATCTTATCTTATTGGTAGGGCCCTTACGGATACACTTCGACCCATTGGGATCTTTTGTGTAATTGCCCCCTGTTTCGCCTAGCCCAGGGATTGTTCTATCAACTCAATATGTTTGAGGATGGACCCTAGCCGTAGCGTTTTGACCTCCTTTAGACTGCAATAGTTGTGACTTCTTTTTGCGATTTTTCTTAACCTCTCTTTTTGGCCCAGTGGTTGACTGGTAGAGAATACCTTAAGGCATTAAGTCCGCCATTCGTACTTTCATTTTGTGCAATAAAGTTTAAATAAATAAATAAACATGAGATCTACGTTTTACAACTTTTTATATTTCTATTCTTATTTTAAGGACAATCAAAAACTATTTTTAACGTTAAATTTTATTTTGAATCCATCGAACGAGCGGCGCCACTATAAACCAACATACATCTACCATTCTAAAACACGTCATAATTCTTTATTGGTATGACATTAAGATTCATATTCGGACAGAATATAAGAAGCTGGAGTATCATTTTAAGTTGGTAGCGGCGTGACAAAGGGTCCAATTTGAGCGTATCTGGGATCGCTCGTGATTCGCCCGTCTTGTCTTGGGTAAGATTTAGCTGTTTACTTGATCCCGCGACTTTAGAGGTCTATAAATGGTGTTTCACTGTATATATTAGTAAAAGTCGAGGTTGGAATAGGAAGTAGCGATTCAATCCCCATA
Organism: Thaumatotibia leucotreta; assembly: GCA_025490895.1. NCBI lineage: Eukaryota > Metazoa > Arthropoda > Insecta > Lepidoptera > Tortricidae > Thaumatotibia > Thaumatotibia leucotreta. The sequence continues at coordinate 606,094 of JALPQI010000100.1, forward strand.
AAAATATTTCATAAAAAAATATGATGCGTTATTCGGAAACTTTCCATCAGCACATCACTAATGCCCTGAGGTTGACTGGTAGAGAACGCTCTATGGTATTAAGTCCGTCTTTTGTACGATAAGATTTCTTTTGTGCAATAGATTATAAATAAATAATATGTGAACAGGCAAAGACTCCCCGCGACATAATGTATGGACAGGCGACTCGGAAATATGTGCTAGCCCCTTTAGTCTAGTAAGTCTAATAAAATAACTATTAATCTTTGTGTAAGTCTAATAAAACAAATCAAATCGAAGAGTGGCTGAAAATACCTCTAAGTATGCAATCAGCTTTTCCTGTAGTGTACAGCATTATTAACATAAGATTTTGTATTAGTGTTTGACTTAAATTTACCTAAGTGTCACCCTGCGACCATATATAACATGGATGTCTAACGCCAGCTCAAAAATGCCCCCAAAACCAATAAAATTGTGCCAAGATGGGCAGGACATAGTGCTTTTCGTGACACCGCACATATTTCGGCGCAGCATCTTTGACAAATGTTTATTGAATATCGCCAATCGAAACTTTGATGGACCTATCAGAACTATTTTTAAATGGCTGTTTAAGTTTTTATAGGTTGACATTCAAATTCATTGCCGTGATGCATTGAACAGGGGGTGACACTTGTCAACTAAAATTCAGGACCGTTTTTGAAAGGCAATTTAGTATGGCGTGCAGCTTCCATGTTTTATTTGTTCGTAGGTGTCACCCTATAGCATTCGCTGGTTCTGACCTTGGCCAGACAATGGTCGACCGAATATAGAACAGACTATTAAAATGTAGGTAATACCTGAAAGGTCTGCTGTTCCTAGAAGCGAACGTTCAAAGTCCAATGTTTCTGTTGATACTGAGAATCGCTGCTTTGGCATAGAGCCGCATCATTGAGAAAAAACCAAACAACACTACTAAAGTGACATAATTTTGGTATAGTCGCCATCAGAGTTCTAGATTTCGAGGCTCGTTTCATAATCACGTAAACAAGCGTACAATTCTACAAAATTGTCAACTTTTTGTATGGAAATTTATACAATTTTGTAGAATTGTTCGCTTGTAAAGTTTTGTGGTATAGGCCACTGCAATTCGAACCCGGAACCGGCCGTTTTTGAATAACTACGGAACCCTACATTGAGCATGGCTCGACATGTTCTTGTCCGTTTTTTTAGCTATGGTATGCACAATTGAAGTCTGCGTATGGAAAATTTGAAAGCTAGTGCCTGAATAAGCTAAATTACTTGAAAACGCAATACAATTATGCATGTAAAATGATACTGTTTATTGAAGCACTTTTAATGCCGTTGACCGAGTAAATTACAAGCAAAACATTTAATAATTATTCTGCTATGAAGTAAGTCAATAATAAACTAGGTAGGTACCTAAAGTAAATGTACGACCTAAAGTACAATCGCAGGGTAAATAGATGCGCGCAAAGTACAAAAAATATTAGACTCGACCACACCACATAATACCTATGTTATGTAATAGGTAACAGTTTTTTATTGCACTTTTTTTTGTTGTAGTGATAATATTGATATGCAAACACATATTTTTCGCGTTTTCATTTATTTGATGAAATTTCAGTTTCAAATTTTTGGCGCCACTATGTCGTCTGTCTAATAAGTAGGTATTTAAAGGATTTGGAAATCGATCTACACAAAAACATAATTATTGGCACGCTAAAGTCTGATTGTATGTAATGTAACCGTGTTGGAAGTCGGATGAAATGTCGGAAAAAAACAGCCAAATTCATCTGGCAACCCTGCCATAATTCCGTATTGGGCCAAATTCGAAGGCATAATAAATTCTGAACGACTGTTTAAGAACAGTAATTCAAAGATGTTTTTCCGTTGAATTCGCGAGTTGCGTAAGCCACTTAAAGGAGCTTATTTCACTTGTAAGAATGACGTAACATAGCTTTTACAAAGCCCATACTTAACACTTTTAATAGCCTTAATGTCTTCAGAGATTTTATTTTAAGGTTTGTAGTTTGTACTTTCCTGTCTTATTCAAGTGACTGTGCCCCTTATTAAAATAAGGATTCCTCTTTTACTATGAATCATTAAAAAGTTATACCTAATAAGTACACTGTGTTGATTTCTGTTCAATCTTAATCCTGTATTATAAAGCAAGATTTGTTCTTTTTTTATGGAATAGGAGGCAAGCGAGCACTCGAGCAGACGTATCGCCTGATGGTGAACGATCACCGTCGCCCATGGACACCCGCAACACCCGTGGTATTACAAGTGCGTTGCCGACCTTTAAGATGGGAATACGCTCTTTTCTTGAAGATTTGAAAATCGTAACGGTCCGGAAACACCGCAGGCGATAAATCATTCCAGAGCATAGCCGTGCTGTGTTGCAAAACTTACTTACCATCACATGTTAACGTTTTTTGTGCAGGGTTTAGCGCCGGATTATCGATGATTTGCCGTATATTACTAAATTACCTTAATTTGTAGAGAACACGATCAAATTTCATTTGATGCAATCAATTTCAAATTGGTAGCGACAATCACAACATTGTCCACAGAGTACACGTACGTAGGTATTGTAGGTACAGCATTGTGCTATTAGTGTGCTGCGATACAGTCGAACAGTACAAAGAAGGTACCAATTTTTTTTTGATCTTATTGCAATGTAATAAGGTAAAAAAGTGGATACATCTATAATATCTCTTTGTAGTCTACTGTGCAGCGATTTAATTGTGCGCGTCTACGTGATTGTTAGTTAAGTCATAGTATACAGATCATAAGTCGAGCAGACAGCACGTACGATGCCCCGGCGCATAGTTGCAGTGCGACCTATTTCAACAATAGATCATGGGAGATAACACAAAGCTCTTCATATATTGTACATACAACATGGCTGATTGTCTCCTGTTCGTTGCCGCCACGATTTGGGCTCTACTTTTCACTTACGATCAGGTGGAGTGGAGCCACTTTGTTGTGCCAACATAAAAAAAAAAAATGGCTGTCTAACGAATGCGCGATATGGTATGATTTTGTAGGTAGATAGAATAGATACAGTCTCCATTAAATATATCGGAGTGGACTCTGTTATCAAAGATATGTGAACATGCACTTTCAGGGTGTTTCTTTGTGCCTTTCGGACGCCTCATTAATCTGGCTACATTTTTAAAGAAATGGGAGAATATTTTCGTGCTTTTCTTGGTTGCAGTTGCAGAGATCCCGTTTCTTTTTGCATGATAGTCAAAAATTATGTCTGCAGTCCACAGATGTCTGTGAATTGTGACCGTTCTGATATATCTGCGTAAAAAAAGTCAAGTGGTTTAATTAGTCCGTTTTTTAGCATCCTACATAAAAGTAAGTGACATTATTATGTGTAATGTAGTAGGTATACACTATATTACATATATAATGTGCGGGTGAACGACCTGGGCGATTCTAAGCATCAAACTAGCCTAGTAATAGTAGTAGTACCTAACCCTGCCTACAAAACTGCAATGGAGGTTCGGGGCTCTGATCCCGGCAAGGACATCTTTGTGTTTAGATATGTAGGTATACGTACGTATCTTATAGGTTTTTAAACCTGACTAACACCGACGTTCGCAAATTTCGGGGATTTTTCTAAGTAGCAGGCCTATTATGACAATTAGACGCTCCGCGGCACAATCTCAGAATTAAGTACCTACCTATTTTGAGCTTACGTTACAGTACGTCCACGTTTATAATTATATGGTCGCATTATTCCCTCTATAAACACTATGTAATACATAAACGCCACGAACGAAACATTTGATACCCGATAAGCAAGCAAAATATCAGTCCGATACCTATCTAAGAGAAAACACACATCGGGTTTATAACCTAGTGTGGACAATAGGTAATTACTGGATTTACTGGGCAGACCCCCAACTCACAACACCAGTATAAAATTGAACTCCTAATCCGTAATAACTATTAGTAATCATAGGGCACATGTAAACTGGTACTTGTGTGTAAGCGATTAAAAGCCCAGACTACTTGGTTAAGGCTATCTAGAATCTAGGATCACTAATAACCCTGATTTGTGTTTTGTTAATGTTCGTGTAAAAGGTTCTAACTACTTGAAAAACACAGGCAGTTGTCTCTTTTTGTGTGTAGCTGCATTAATACAATACATGAAGTTGGTTTATCTGCCATTGTTTTAAAATTTAGCTGAGCGTATATTGAAAGCTTCATATTCATCGTTTGAATACTTAAGCACATTCCTACCTACGCTTGCGGTTTAATAAAACGGGTTGGTTGTAATTTTTCGCACAAATTACTGCAAGCAAGCAATTTTCAAATAGATTTCTAAATATTTTACCGGATAGGTGATATCCAATTTAATATGAAATTGTATTATAATATTTTTCTACTCGTCTACTGTAATGTTCGAATTATAACCATATAGGTATGTACATTGCAACTCAACGAACCAGCAAAAAAGACATCAACGGGCGGCCACCTCAGGATCTGCACTTCGTGTCAGCGTATTATTTATTTAATCGCTTATATTTGTTTACTTATTTTTATTGACTCGTAGAAAAAGTATTGTATACAATAGTGTAGTGTAATAACTAAGCTTTTCAATCTCATACTTAGACCACTCAGCAAGCTTCATGGCCATCACAAGTTCACAACACGGTACCTATGTACGGTCGAGGAAATTGAATGTTTAGCAGTTTATGGCTCACTTTACGTTGAACGTTCTTAGTACATACAACACAACCAATTTAACTTGAACCGCAAAGTGCTAAACATTCAATTTCCTCGATAGTACCTACTCGACTTAAAGGCTCTCTATTATAACACGATTAGTGTAAAATACTGTTTCTGAATTCAGTTGTCATATGACATATATTATACTAATAAACGAAAAAGTAATGTATGTTCATTAATTTAACTTATACTCATAGTGTTAATGTTCCTACTGGTTAGTCAGTTGCTCAAGAGTATTCGCTGTGTCGACGACATAGAACTTATCGGTATTATTGTATTATTGCTGTCGACATTGTGTATCCTCCTGTGTTTAATGGGTTGGGAACGCTTATGTGGCACCTCTGGACTCACCAGACCTTCGCCACCAGCACGCCTAGCCAAGATGCGATTCTGTAATCGTATACGATAACGATAAGTAATCGAATCGATATATGTATGAGGATGACAGCTTCGTACGAAAAGTCACGTGACCATTTCCATACATTATTATGGTCACGTGATTTATCGCTTATTGTATACGATTGCAGAATGACATCTTGGCTAGGCCAGCAGTGGCGTTATAAGTGCCTTGCTGGCCTTTCAGATGTAAGAACGCTCTTTTATTTTTTCCCACTTTTTGCGTAAAACATAAATAGTTATTTATTTACAAGGGGGCAAAGTTGTTGTTTAACTGTCTTGCCAATATTGAGACCTGAGCTAGCGAAAGATTCCAAAATTGAGCCACGAGCGTAGCGAGTGGTTCAAAAACTGGAATCTTGAGCATTGCGAAGGTCTCAAGGCACTAGAGTTGAACAAACTTTGCCGCCAAGTGTAATACAACTTTTTTCCCCTCACTATTGCGAGGAAATATGATTACAAATCTCATCCAAATGTAAATTAACTTAAAGAAACCATTTAAAACTCAATGTCGAAACGTATCGTAGAATAGAGTTACTTCTGGAACTTAAATATAGCCAATGGCTTACAAAGTCACCCATGAGAACGACCAATTTAACATGTGAGCTCCGATTGCGCATGTTTACTACGGTCATACAGATCCACTTATACTAGGCAGTAGGGAGCTATAGAAATTAGAGCAATGTCCAATTACTTTATTCACAAGTTGGTAAAAAGCGTTTTTACCCGCTCGTATTAAAGGATAAACGAGCGCTTTACGAGCTAGTGAGGGGAAAAGTCTTAAGTGCCCCAATGCGCATCTACATAGTTATTAATGTGGCAGACTGTACATAGATTAATACGAGAAAACAAATGGTATCTCATGTCAATCAAGCTAATAAAATTTCCATTTTATCCACATCACCTTGAATGCCACCTGGACACTTGTAATGGCTTCGAATAAACATAAACCTAACGGGCCAACTAACATTTTCTATTCAGTAATAAAGAAGTTATACTTAAGCCTACTACGTTACTACAGAGGCCGTCAAGTAAGGGATTGCCGGCTAAGTAGCTATACAGGGTGACATTTGGGTTGTGTAGCAAGAGTGAACAGGGTATTAGGGAAGTTTATATTGAGCAACTTTCACTACGGAGACAACCATGACATCGCGAAAAAACTCCTAATTATGAGTTAATTTATAATTATTTTCAGTTAGGGCTCAATTAATTAGGAGATTTTTTCCGCGATTTCGATGATCCACTATCCACGACCCAGGTGTCAGCCTGTAAGTAGGTATACCTAGACATAATTATAATAATATACAGGGTGTTTTTTTTTCGACCGTTCAAATTCTACGTAGTGAATGTGTAGGTCATACTCACCAACTTTTACTATGGGGACAATGTCGAAATCGCGAAAAAAAAATCAGCTGTTTCATACAAATTGGCGGCATTACGCCGGCCGAAATGTATGAAACAGCTGATTTTTTTTTCGCGATTTCGACTTTGTCCCCATAGTAAAAGTTGGTCAGTATGACCTACACATTCACTACGTAGAATTTGAACGGTCGAAAAAAAAACACCCTGTATTACATTTTTTAGCATTATAAATAAGGCAAAAATCATGATTCTTGACGTGTTTGTATTGGAAATGTCTCCAATAATGACTACATACGTGTATGTAGGTACTATTATTATGAAAACAAAACTGTATACAGAGACATTACCCCATTTAATTTTTTCGAAAATAATTCTCGGGGTTTCTATTTTTAGGAACAATAACATATGTTAATTCGCAATCCTGGAAATTATATTAAATAAATTAAATTGGAAAGCCGAGCCGATATCATAATATATTCCCAGCTTTAGGTAAATATCTCGAAATAATATTTTTAGTAGATTCTTTAGGTATATTTTAATTTTAGTATAAGTTTTATCTTTATTTTTTTAATTTTAGTTTAATTTGTAATTTAAATTGTTGGTTGATGAATAAAATGCCAAGTATAATAATAAAAATATAGTTAATATGGATAATCTAAATTCATTATATTACAACCTGAATGCTGATGTCTGGCTGTATACTGATATAGTAAGATAACAGTTTTTATAAGGGCTTAATGTCAGTTGGTAAGTAGAACAACGAGTTGAGGTAATTCAATTATTGTTAACTTTTAGGGCCAAAATAAATACCGAGGTACCTCACTTGACTACCTTAACATTTGACATGATGTGGTCGTGTGGATGGCCATGAAAATAAAAGGACTCCTTTTTTACTATTTTGGAAACTGTAGAAATAATAATTAATATGGGGTCGAAAAGTGCTCGAGTAGAGACCACGGCTAGGCAAACGCAGCGTAGGACGTCCACCCACAAGATGGACAGACGACCTTATGAAGGTCGCCGGGACACGCTGGATGCAGGTCGCATCTAACCGGTACACGTGGAGGTCCAAAGGGGAGGCCTATGTTCAGCAGTGGACGACTTATGGCTGATATGATGATGATGATAGCAACAAAGGAACATATAATTTCCAGTTAACCGTAATGTGGTGATTGTGTTAAAGGATATACGAGTATTAATCAAAGAAAAAATATCAAACGTTACCGATACTTGCAAAGTCATGGTACAGAGCCTACAGGTTTTTAAATCATACTTGCTCGTTGCCTTCCTAATATAAAGGTGCATTTTTAAACCAAACGAGTATTTGCTATTCTATCCCCCCACTCTGCGAAATTCGATCATTAAACAAAACGTTATTCGTTGATTTCGTAGAGCTGGGGATAGAATAGCGAATGCTCGTTTGATCGGAATGCACCTTTAGGGGGCAAACCGTGATGATGCTGCTCATCATCAATCTTTTATTAACAAATATACATTGGTAATTACACTCTTACATCACCCACGGGAAGATTTGGGGTGGTGACCAATTTATTACTGCTGTTACCAAACGACGGACAGCTAGTCACATAATATTATGTTTACGTAGAATATGTAGTAGGTATTCAAACTGCCGTTATGTTTCACCAAAACTTGTCTAGATGCACGGTTTGCGCTGTTCTCGAAAACATACAATGTTCTAAATCCGAAAAATCTACATTCTCAGACTAACATAACGGTAGATTTAAAACACAATAAACACCTTATGGCAAGACAAGTCTAGGTAAATGGAGGGTTATTATATGAAACCAACTCATCAAATTAATCACAATGTTCTCGCATCAGTGTATTTTATGATATAAATATTATTTCATCACACTTGCTGTCTAAGCGCGCCATTGCTTGCGCGCGTAGCGGGAGTAATAGAAAAGTGAAATTCCCTAGGGAGTAATAGAAATGTCAGTACGTCATCGAATAATATTATGTCTTTAAACTTATTTTTTGGTTGGCTAGTGTGATGAAAAACATTGTATGCATCACGGTCGGTAAGCGGAATACTAACTCGAGTCATAAAAGCCCTCCGCCTAATGGCGTCGGGCTTCTAACACTCTCGTTGGTAATTCCGTACTTACCTCCCTTGATGCACAATGTACTATTGTTACCTACTTAAAAAAAATCACAATGAATAAAATAAACAAGTTTATTGCCCAAAAAATAAATAAATATCTTGGGGCATCTTGTTTACACAAATCAACCTAGTCCCACGGTAAGCTGTATTAAGGCTTGTGATGTGGGTACTAGGCGATATATGTATAATTGATACATACATATACATATAGATACTTAAATACATAGACACCCATGACCAATGAACAAATATTTGTGATAAATAAATACACAAATAATGCCCTCGCCGGGATTCGAACCCGTGTATCTTCGTAAGCAGGGTCACTACCAACTAGGCTACGGAGGCTGACACAAGAATAAACATTGCAAAAAAATTACAATATAAGTAAGGAAGCTACAATATTGATATTAAGTTAGTACCTAGAACCTATACAATGCAATGTGGGCAATGGGTACCAGTCTCAAGATATTCGAGATTTGTGTTGAACCCTACACTGAGCATGGCCCGACATGCTCTTGGCCAGTTTTTGAGCTTATTACGGGAATAACTTATCCGATTATACAGTGTGCTAAAACATGATGGATTGAGAAGCAATGTACTTCAAAATTAATCGTTAAGTTGTACTTGACAATGACACATGACACATCGCATCGTAGCCACTCGCAACGTTTGACAACTAAGCAGCGGCCCTACCGCGAAAATCGAAATTCGTAAATTTCGAGACTTTGTCTCTCTCATTCTAATGACGCCTTCGTTTGAGTGACAGAGAAAAATCCTCGAAATTTACGAATTTCGATTTTCGCGGTAGTAGGCCGGTACCTACACCTACACGCGTTACATTGATCGTTCGGAGGAATAAACTTAATTATACGGTCAATTTAAATATTTGTCAAGTGCGATTGCTAGAAATGCGTATTATTACCTATTTAAGTATAGTTCGAGAAATATTACCTGACCGACTTTTATCTTACTTATGAACTTTTGTTTTGCGTAAACACTTACTAGACATAGACAAGCAGCAGTCGAACAGGTTTCTATTGTTAATGACACAAAACGAAAGGTCATAAATAAGATAACAGTCGGTCAAATAATATTTTCCGAACTATAAAATCCAGGGTCATGGTAACACACTGTGTATCGGTAAGCTCTTCGGCGGTCTAGGATCACGATTCGCGTTACTCTAGGTGTTTATGGTCGCTATCTAGCATCTCCTAATGACTTGAGCTTTGTTATAGACTTATAGTCGTGCCAGGTTGAATGACCTCTCGATGCTTCCCAGTTCATAGAGGTGAGACTATTTTTTTCATTATTAAGTTCAGAAATCGATATGACCAGGATGCTTAGCCAAGTTGCCAATCGCTAGCGCTTAGTAGCGTATCGTAGTTCCCTCTCCCAATTCCCTCTCTGTCACTCTTTCATATTAGATATTGACAAAGACAGGTGCAATGACAGCTGCCTTTCGTTTACGATTGACGATTAAGCGTTAGCGATTGGCAACTTGTCTAAGCACCCTGGGCAGATTATATCTGTGAGAAAATTCCATGTAAGTAGATTTATAATAATATAGTTCGGGAAATATTATTTGAACGACTTTTATCTTACTTACGACCTTTTGTTTTGCATCATTAACAATAGAAAAGTGCTAGACTGCTGATTGTCTAGTAAGTGTTAACGCAAAACAAAAGGTCGTAAGTAAGATAACAGTCGGTCACATAATATTTCCCGAACTTTACCTACTTTCTGCATAAAGCATTCAGCGACCACTGTAGACGTACCATGAGTTGGAAAGTAAAGGATACGTTAGGTTTTACTCGATACGTAATGCATTTTATCGCGCTCACTGACATAAATTGGAGCGAACGCGAAGGCCTGCTTTGCGTATCGAGAAAAACCTAACGTTACCGATACCTACTTGCTAAGTCATGGTACGGCTACTGTTCGTAATAATTTGGTAAATAGGTAGAGCTTCGAAATATTCGAGAGTTTCTAGTATTCGAATATTTGGTTTTTATTTAGTGACATTCGAATAGTATAAAGAATAACATTAAAAAAATTATGCCATGCTATAAGTGGTGGGTCATTTATTGTTAGTGACTTTCATAGGGGGCTAGATGCCATAATGGCCGAGAAGGGCCTTGCCAGCATTAACGATGACTTGTGGCCATTTTCGTGACAATGTTTGTTTATTTTATTTTCTTTGTAGGTACTTATGTCAATTGTCTGTGATTGTGATCTGGTCTTCTTCCAAAAGACCAGATCACAGACCAAGAAGATGAGAAGACAAGATTAGCGATATTTATTTTATTACAGGCCCACTAAGCAGCAGTGCAGGGGTCGGCAAGCCTCGGTTCTTTTTTAGGTTATCAGAAAAGCAGTAAAGGTGGATTTAGACCACCAAAATGTGATTCGTCGAAATTCGTTGATTTCGAAGAGTGGGGATAGAATGAGCATTCGCTCGTTTGGTCTAAATCCACCTTAATTACGTAGGCGAATGGAATAAAACAAAGCTAACATGTTTGCCGTAGCACTAAGAAATAGCATTGGCATTTAAAAAAATAATGCAATTTTGTGCATCCCGAACTGGCATATCGGTGTCCCAATATTACAATGTTCTATGTTGAACTTTCATCAACTCTATCGCATATGTATAGGCATATTTTCAAAAGCGTTACGCAGACACCAATGTTTACCTACTTCCAATCCTAGCTCATCATGAAAGATAGGTACAGTACAGATATATTATTTAGATCTTCATGTTGATTTGGCCTCCTCTATTTGAAAGGTAAGATAACATTTTAACGAAGATGTTTCCTCCGCTATCACCATTTCACCGTAATTCTGACATTTTATGGCCATTGCATACGATTAGCTTGATTAAATAATTACTCAATCAAGTTTGATTAGACTAACAGATCTATTTAACGCCTACGAAAAGCGGAAACTGTTACTTATGGGGCTCCGTAACATCCTAATTAACATTATCTGCTTTATTATTTAAATACGGTACGGTACTTTTTGCTTTCATTTAAAATTAATCAGATATCTAACTTGTTTAAGTTATGTAGGTATCTACTTAATCATAATCATAACACTCTCAAAGTAAGTACCTAGGTAGGTACTTTTACTGTTTTCACCATTTAATAATTGGTATAGCCTATTACCTACATACCTATTTAGGGTAAGGTCCTGTTCAATTATTTTAACCCGTTTCTTGGCAACGTATCTACAATGCACATGTATACCTATTTTTCGACCCATTTAATTTTTTTAAAGTTTTTTAGCTCTACTTCGCGATGAGCAAGCTAAACGCATTATTTTTTTTTATTTGCCAAGAAAAGGGTTAACTAGTCGGTTACTTAGCTAGTTTTTTATAGTCATACGTCCGGTTCATGCACTAGTATTAATAATAGTCCAGCTTTAGGTCACTAGTTAGTTCTGCAAAAGGACTACGTTAAGTGCCAAAGTTAGCACTTGTTCACAAACATGACACTTCGAGTCAAAACAGCGTAAATCACTTACCCCTTTCAAAAAACACGAAAACTATATCAACTCACTCGCCGGCACTCACTAACGGTTTATCCACTAAATCTGTTCGATATCACTGTATATTCTAATTAACTGTTTGTTAGTTTACGTTACGATAGAACGAAACTTCGTGAATGTGATTGTAGAGACAACCGGCGTGTCGCGGTCTTGGCGGAACGCGTGCATTTCAATGGTCGAACGTGTAACCGTGGTTTTTGTATAGCTACCTCTCGCTCGTGCGGATGTGAGAGGCTAAGGCTTTATTCCAATTCCGAAGCATACCTATGAAACTGTGGCTCGCAGGTCCGTAATAACTATGTGTGAACAGAGAGCGTCTTATACTGGTTTGTTCAAGCCTTCTTCAAGTCACCTAAGCTCGGTAAGCGTTAATAAGACAAGTTAGGAGTAGCGAAGCTCGGTTTGAACACATTGAACGGAGCGGTGCACCCAAGCCATTCATCATTCTTCAGATTAAGCTAAGGGATGCATTCCATTAGGAACGACAAAAAAGTTAATTTCCAAGCTTTCACTCTTATTTTAACCACTTAAACCCTTTAATGTAATTTACTTTTATCAATTATCATTATACTTAGCCCCAGTGCTACATAACCTTCTTTCCTTCTTAGAGAAGCAGACCGTAACGCAACAGATAGTAATTCTGATAAGCCAATGCTGAACGGATACAGGAACTTGGTAGCTTAAGTATCTATTGCTTAAGACATGCCTGTACCTGGCAAATTAAACCTAGTTGATATTTGTGAAGTGAACAAAATTACTCCGTTGTTTTTCGTACCCCGACTTGAAGGATACCTACAGTTACCGACCCCTGAATAGCGCGCCAAGTCAGACGACAAGCTTTTTCTCATTGGTATTTTTAAATGTTGCCTACTATCGATATTTTTGTCATAGGATGCGAACAATGCAACGGATCGCCGTAAGCAATTACCGCTATACCCCAGGACGCCCGTTTCAACAGCGTGGACACAAGAGCGTTGCCGACGTTTTAGATGGAAGTACCTACCTACCGTACATTCTCAAAGGCCCCGTAGGTCCGGAAATGCTAGATTTTTTATTGATTAAGAGCTGATTTTTCAATAGTTGTTGAAATTATCACAATCCTTTTTTCCGTCAAGGTTACTGTTCATATAGAAAATTTTGTTTAGTTAGGTATCTAACTTTAACTTTCTGTACAGTCGACGTCAAGGATATCATTAGGTACGGTTTAGGTAACAAAAATATATTTACACGACTTTATTGCCTTGAAATTAAGGTCGTGTAAATATATTTTTGGCGCATAAACCGTAATATCTTTCACAAAACTGTGGGTCAATTTCAAAAATCTTGTCAGTCAGTAGAACAAGTATGGCTGACTTTCCATATGACAACAACGTATCCTTATAGAATTACGCAAAGAACTGTAACCATAAGCACATAGAGTTCATTTTTATACAAGGTGTCCAGTTACAGGAAAGTGGCCAGCTACTAGCAATTTACCCTATTGTCAACACCTCATAAATCGCATAATACAATAGGGTAGGTACAATTTTATAAAGATGCTTATTTTGTATTTATAGTATGTTTTCAGTAATCATATAAATTTTGTGTTGTTTCAAAAATTTTACCTACCTTATTGAACCACAAGCGAGTGAGTACAGTGGACTTTTGGATTGAATGGTACAAAATAAACACAAGAAATGGATTGTTTATTTTTTATTTTCTTCCATAGGTGGCAAGTACCAGAGTAGTGAGCACAACCTAACATTATGAAAATGGTAACTATTATCAGGGATACCACTGCTAAACAATCTTTACTGAATTCCGTAGAGCCTAGGTAAAATCTAAAGACCAAAACATACAATTTAATTTTACATTTCGATATTACTAGTACTTTATCTCTATATTTACTTACAAAACCAAATGGGTGTCAAAAGGTACAGAAAGTGCTTTAAAAATACAGAAGGCGTTTTGTTACAGATTTAGCCAAGTTTTTAGGAATGGTACAGTCATCAGCAAAAGTAGTTATGCGGATGAATGTTCAAAATAATCTGCACACGAATCTTGTCAAGACTATCTTGGTATATGAGCCCAAAAGCAGCACCTGTAGCACAAGACTTAAGCTATAGAATCTTGCACGCGACATAAAATAGGTCACTGTTTAACTGCATTAATTATTCGGCAGCAGATAGTCTATGTCGCTCGCGATACACTGTCGCGCTATAGTTGTGCTAGAGGTGCAGGTGTGAGGACTGTGAGGTGTTACGCGATCGACAATAAAACAATGACTATTAGTTCTGTTGATAGTACAAAATGTTCAGTTTAACCACGGAGTAAAAGCTTTAATGGTGCACATCAGTTTGAACATGCCGTTCTGCATGATTGCTATCGACTGTCCAAGATCAGTGCGAATTCTGAATAAGCCTGACGTGAAATCCCTGTGCAGACTGCTCCTACCCCGGTCTATAAGATACTCTTTATTTCTAATGATTCTAAACTTCGAAAAAGAAATCGTTTGACAGGTGTACACAAATATGCACGTAACCAAGGCTGTCCGCAATCGGTTACAGGCCGACTTGATCGTCGAGAGCACACGGTTTAGCCTAACGCGAACTCCAAAATTTGTTCATCTGGGTCTACCACTCCAACAAACGTAAGAGCGATAGAGATGGTATTTATATTCCGATGTTCGCGATGGCCACTTAGAAATGTATTTTAAAAACGTGTGCTGTGAAGCTACGTGTCCGAATGGAAGGAATGAAAACGTGTCGCTCTCGACTAACATATTATAGATAACATTATGTAAACAAATATCAGTTCAACAATTCGCTGACTGTGATAGTTTCGAATTACCGATACAATATGACGAAAAGCTCTTCCGCGTTTAGCGGCAAAGTGTAAGTGATTTCGGGGACTTGCTTGGTCCTTGAATCACTTGCAGACTTCAAAGCTGGATGTTGGGCTTAAGGTTCAAAATGAAGCGTTTGCAAGTAAATTCGACGGCCAAGCTAGGTGTTATGATATGCCAATGTTGGCACCGCACGACAAAGTTGGCAGCGACCTGGTGTTCGTGCAAAAAAGCGTCCCCTTTTATGGTCGCGACCAACTTATGTTGCCCGACTGACGTCACACAACTCACTCCGGGTGTCATGGAGCGTGGTATCAAGTGCATAGGCACATTACATGAGATTAATATCTAATCAAACATAATATAATATGCAAACTTGACTATAACATTTTTTTTAGATTTTTTAAACATTTTTTTATCAAGGTATCGTTTAGCGAATATTAATAAGTACAATATATAAACTTATGACAGAAAATAAAACTGTGATGGAATCAATGAACTGTGACGTAATAGAAATGAATTAATTAGTTGAATGACTTTAAAAATACTCCACCATACTAATGAGTTACATGTATAAACAGATTATCTGAACTAAAGTCTATTCCAGTGCCTCAGATGTCCGTCGCGCGTTCGCAAGACTCGGGTGGACATCTCAAGCACTGAAGTAAACTAGTTGTATAAAACATACAACAATACAATATATAATAAAAACTGAAAAGACTACACATTAAATTCACGATAGTATACAATATATATACATTATTAGCATCTCTAACGGAAATTTTGTAATGTTTTTTTTCTATATTTTTTCGTTTTCAGTTATTACAAACAAAAGTAAATCACACTACAAAAAAATATATAAAAACACGACATATAAAGTAGCAAAATCTGCGTGAAACATTAACTTTTATGAAATTGTAACTAGGCATGGTTTTAAATGAAATAAATAAAGTATTGAATGGGCCTAACGCACGGAGGCGAGTGTACTGCGTAATCAACATCGTCAGTAACCCCCGCTCCGTCTAGAACTGCCCTCTATAAAATGAAGATATAAGAAAATATAACATGCACTTCTTATGCTTTACATAAACTATAATATAACAGTTACGCCTATATGAACCGTTACAATTCATATTAGCAGTAAATTATGTTACAATTTGCCGCGACTGCTTATAATGACGCCATAATTATTTCATAAGGAAGAAAGCTTCCAAGTATAGAAATTGCGGGGAAATTAGAAGCAGTGGCGGCGCAAAAACACTACCAACCACTTCAGGGCGCGATAGTGCGCCATCGAAGTTACCACTAGCGGCGGGCCGACGCTCCGACCTACAGGCCTAACCAAGATCTGCAATCGTATACAATAAGCTACAAGTCACGTGACTTTTCGTACGAAGCTGTCATTCTCGTACATTTATTACTTATCGTATACGATTGCAGAATTGCATTTAGGCTAGGCTTGCTTACCTCAGATGTCACATGGACATCAGGTACGCCCCCCACAAGGGCCCGCCGTCCTAAGATTACATATTGCGGCTACTCAATAAAATCGCCGCGTATAAAACTTAGACATATGGACAAACCGCTAAAACAAACCGTCCTCTCAAGCTCCGAACCGCGGACGTATCGTCGCATACAGAATCCGACTCCAACTGAAGTAACAAAACGGTATATTAACCGTTTAACATTTAAAATTGAATTTAGATCGCCAGAAAACGTAAACGAAAAAATACTAACAAAAATAAAATAGCTGCTTTACCTACTCGTTATAATAACAATTTTAAAACAATTTGGACGATATTATTGTAAGAATTATATTAGAATCGTCCTCTGTGCTCAGTATGGAATGCTAGCGCTCTGGTTTGCGTTGCGACAGCTATACTAACGAAACTACAATTAAAATGAAGAGCTAAACTTTATGCCACAGAATCTAAAACAAAATTTAGTATTATTACTTGAAACGAATCTTGCAATTGGAAACTTTTCTCACATTAATCAATCCACACCAAATATTGTTGATCATGTCGTCGAGCGCGAGCATTCCACCAAGCAGCATCACATCAATATGAAATCGCTATAAAGAAAGTGTTCAACTAAAATTAATGTTACATTTAACTCCTCCCGCAATATCTACAGTCATAAGATATGTTAGCACATGTCTAGCCTTGCAACACTGTCCGGAAAACTCAACTTTCAAGGCTCCTCTAATCCTATTTTATTGCTAACTTTCTTCGCATTATGCAACTCGAAAGTGTGTCGAAACACCCACATCAGTCAAGGACGCGTCAGATTGCTCTCACATAGATATTTATCGAAATAACAATACACTTGATGAATAAAAGGCGATATATACACAGAATGCAGATGGTTTCGTTTCGTCTTATATAATTACCTAGAGTGACGCCCTAAAATCACATCGACTTGGATACTGATACATTTTCAATCACATGAAAGGTCTTTACAATAACAAAACATCTTCACCAAAGTATCCACACCAATGTGATATCAGGGACATCAATTTTAAAGAAACCGCTACACACAGATCTGCACTCTATCACACTCAATAATGAATCTTCACTATTGAGGATTCCACGGGTCAACACTGCGAGAAACTCGACCGGCGAAACATTGCGCAATCGTTAACGCGAATTTAATAACTCCTACAAGGTGATTTCCGTTACTAATGAACACCAACTACTAAAACACTGAAGACTTCTCTGCATAACAATGTCAACGCTTGATATAGTCATAGACTCGCTTTAGAAACCGAAGGGACACCTGTCATTTCATCGCCTAAGTTATTATTAACCTATCATGTGCCACGAATTCGTAAGCTGATCCACGTTTCGGCAAATGGAAGGTTAGGGCCGGTATGTAAATTCCTCGGTTCCATCTCTAGTCGAGTTTCTCATCAGTCAAGCTAGCGAGTCAGCGGACGGTCCAAAAGAGTGCAGCAAGCGAGAAATCGCGCGTGCGGGTGCGAACAGGCAGCCGTGCAACGAAGCGCCGCAGAATGTCTCCGCTTCCGGTCCGCGGCTTCCGGCGCCACGTAGCCTTCATGCGCCGCACTGATGTCCGATAGAAGTTCCTCCCAGTCTCGTGTCAACTCGTCTGGCGCTAACGCGGGTCGCGGCGCCGGCGACGCAACCGGACACGAATCGCAAGCTACATCGCACGTCCAAATGCTATCCATCGGTCTTTTCTTCTTAGCCGACCCGCCGCACTCGCACCAGAGCTCTGCCCGGTCAGTCTGCACGGAGACATCTGTCTGCTTCAGCGGGAAGCGGAGTCTGAAAGTTTCGTCGTCCAGATCGGGGCATTTTTGCTCTGCGGTCAAGCGGAGGCGGCCGTAGTCTATGCTCCCGTCGCGGTATTCTAGGTAGCGGAGATCGGAGCCGTCGAGGTGGAGAGCTCCGGAGGGGGTTCGGGTGAAGGTGACGACGTCGAGGTCGCCGCGGATGTCGAAGGAGTCGCCGTCGCGGTAGCGTGGTTCGTCGCGCTCTATGGGGCGGAAGTGCGTGCGGGCGGAGGTCAGTAAGTCCTCGGCGGCGCGCGGCGGGGAAGGCGGCGCCGCCAAGGGAGGAGGCGGCGGCCGCGGCCGGGCCCGAGGGGGCACCTAAGACAAATTATTAAATTAAGGAGACGCAAATGAGAACAAAACCATGAAATAGTACATTGTGCCAGGGATCGGAACCGGTTTTTTAGAAAAACCTCGAAATAGCACAATATCTTACAATGAGTACACACTTTATGTAGTACTCAACATTTTATGTAATTATTAACATCGTATTTTTGAATTACTCCATTAACAAAAAAATACACACCGAAGAACGAAAAAGAACGGAATTCGAACCGTTCTTTTGTATGGAGAAAAAACCGGTATCCGATCCTTGCATTGTGCATCAAGGGAGGTAAGTACGGAATTACTAACGAGAGTGTTAGAAGCCCGACGCAGTTAGGCGGAGGACTTTTATGACACGAGTTAGTATTCCGCTTACCTACCGTGATGCATACAATGTTTTTCATCACACTTGTCAACCAAAAAATAAGTTTTAAGACATAATATTATTAAATGACATACTGACATTTCTATTACTCCCTAGGGAATTTCACTTTTCTATTACTCCCGCTACGCGCGCAAGCAATCGCGCGCTTAGACAGCAAGTGTGATGAAATAGTACATTGTGCATCAAGAGAAGTAAGTACGTACGGAATTACTAGAGTGTTAGAAGCCGAAGGAGGGCTTTTATGACACGAGTTAGTATTCCGCTTACCGACCGTGATGCATACATTTTTATCACACTTGTCAACCAAAAAAGGAGCATTCCATGAATACATCTACTTTTTGTCGCTTACGACTCACTATGGTAGCTACCCTAATAAAATATGCTAGCTGTTAGGAAACACTGTCAATCTTAAAGCCTTGATATGTTATTATTATGCCGTAACTCAGCTTACTAATTAAATTTTTAAAGTATTGAAAATACAGTGTCGCTTACGACATGTTTTCATGGAATGCTCCAAAATAAGTTTTAAGACATAATATTATTAAATGACGTACTGACATTTCTATTACTCCCTAGGGAATTTCACTTTTCTATTACTCCCGCTACGCGAGCAAGCAATGGCGCGCTTAGACGGCAAGTGTGATGAAAATAAGTTTAAAAACTAGAAAATTATTGCTCCCGCTTGGTGTGCCATCTAATGTCACATTTCCTACGCTACGTCGCGCACGCAGCCTAGGTCTTCATTATCAAGCATTAAGGCATGTGTTGCACGCGGCACTGAAATTGCTCTTGGAATCAAGTGAAGTGACTAGAATACACGTGAATTTAACCGTTGAATTATATTTATAGGTATTATGTCTCAGGAATGCCTAAATTCAATCACTCCAGCGGGAAATCGGGTGAACGATGACTAGGGGAAGGGATAACGCACTCTCACTTCTATAACGCCCTATCTCACTCTACTCTAGGTCAATGTTTCTCAGAGTGTGGGTAGAGAATGTTTTTCATAGCACCTATCCAAGGGGATCGCAAGGTTAAGGTTCGATTAACATAATGGAAGCCAGATAAAAAATAGTTACAAAGCAAACGGAGTTCTTTAAAAATTTAAAGGATTAAAATATATTCAAAAACGAAATATAATCTATGTTCCTGAGAATATAGATTTCGTACCGAAACGAATATAGTTTGGCAAACCAATGAAAAAAAAAAACTAAAATGGAATTCTATGAATTGTGGCATTGTACGTGTACATTTTTTCCCGCCTTTTACTACTGGCAAGATGGATTACCAGGCTTCCGAGCCGCTTGTACCTAAGTTATAAAATGTCTATTTTTTTCTGAGACTTAGGGTGTCGTGAAAGAATTTTAGCGGTCATAAAGGGCCGCGAAATTAAACAGTTTGAAAAACACTAACTCTAGGTGATACAATAACATCCAGTGACCATTATCGCGGATCTCAGCGCGGAATTGGGCGTTGACTGATAAAAAATTCAAGGGAATCCCCGTGGCTCGGGGAATCCAATATGTACTTTAAAATTATTAGAGAGAATGGTTAGAGAAAGCGGGGAATTCCCCAACCAAAGCCAAGACTGTATATTTTACTCATGTGCTTGTTGTTTTTCTAATTATTTACTAGAGATCCACATGAAAGCTAAAGCTAGTGTATAAATTTCCTCCCTGTAATTTATAATAAAATTGAAATTCACATTAAAGTGAAACCGCATGGCTATACCAGGGTCGCGTATGGCTCTGACCGCTTCACTCCATCAACCATCCAGCGAAATGTAAGTTTCTCAACTTGTGCATTTCTGACATTGCCAATTCAGTAAAATTAGAGATTGTAAAGTGATGTTTTTTTTTAAATATACCAAAATATAAGCTGTTAGAAGTCTAAGTAAGTAGATGGGTGAATCAACTTTTTTCTGTCTGTTATTGGCATGGTTACACAAATATTATGCTTGTAGTCCATGTTTGTAGGTGGCCCATTAAGGAATGAGCTTATTAACATCAGAAAAATGCATGTTTGCATAGTTTAAGTAGCGTAATTCTGCATAAAACCAGCGTGACTCAGGCGACCGTAACTATGGCAATAACAGGCAGAAAAAAGTTGATTTACGCAGATAATTACAGCGTTTGAAACAGGTCAATGTAAAATTGTATATAGGATCCAACAGTTTTCAAACAGAAAAAAATATATAATCTAGACAATAAATAAAAAAATCTTTAACACTTCAAGTATGTTGAAAAACATTCAAATTTCAATTTCATCAATTCTAAATTTCATCACAAACATTACACAGGTATTTGTTTCAATCTTTACTTCATATGGTTTAAATTGTAATCAGGCCATGTGTTGAGATAGCCTTAATTTAAATAATTAGAAGAGGCTACCGAAATTGTTCTAGGTATATACTGAAAAGCCTAACACTTATTTGTATCAAAAAAATGGATAGTATAAAATTAATTACCTCGACGAAGCCACTGCGATCGCGGCTATGGTTGATAGCGGTAAGCGAGCGCATGGTGCACGCCACATCCTCCGCCGCGTCGTATATGTCCACCGCCACTGCGTATGAATCCGCCGGGTCCGTCCGCTCCGCTTCCACTTCCGCTTCCGCTAGCTGCAGCGGCCGCAACCGGTCGTGAAGCGCCTCCGCTAACCGCGAAGGCGACTCTCGCTCCGAAGCGTTCGACCAAATACTCTCCGTCAGAGACATCATGCTCTTCTCCACCGACCGATTCGCAAACAGATTATCCGACGGCGAAGACAACAGATCCTGGAAGTCTATCGGCAGATCCTGGTACTCGTCATCTGGAGTATTATCTCTCCACAGAGCCTCGATCGAGCGGTCGAACTTCGCCTCGAACTTCGCGTACATGTCGTCCTCCATGGGAGTGCGGACCCTCGGGTTGGGGTCCTCGTTGATCACCCACTCTGCGTCTAGATCGAGACCGTCGTCCCACGTCGGCACCATGCTCTCGTTCAGTCTGAACTTGACCTGAGCTATCTCCTTCAGTTCGTCAGTAACGGTGTTCTCGCAAGTTCCGTAGCCCTCGTCCAGCGCTATAGCCCTGATGAACTCCTTCACGGGGTCTTGCGTGTCCATATCCCAGACGCCCTCGTGTGTTACCCACTCCGGCAAGCTCTCCTTACTCTCAAAAGACCGACTGTAACTGTTGCAGCGCTTCTTATTTTTCCTTTGCCCGTGATACGAGTTGCGTCTTTCCTTCCCGGTGGTAAACTTCTTTTTGGAGTTCCAATCTTTTGTGATCATTGACAGTTCACTTTGCATGTTGATTTTTTGATCTGCGTCTGACTTGCGACACCAGGCGGGTGGCGGTAGATAGTACTGCAATGGCGACTCTTGTCCTTTCTTCAGCGCCGGAAAAGCAGCGTAATATCTTCGTACAGCCTCGGTCTGGTCCACTGAACAAGTGGGCATGCCTGCACGGAGCGTGCTTCCTTGTCCCTGGGTGTCTTGGTATCTTGTGCACTGTTGATCAACAATGTTGTCAAGATTGTAGTCATGGAAATAAAAAAGAAAGCAATATTAGAAAAATCTATAACTTCAGTGTGCATTGAAGTGAACTTGTCTTATCTAAGAATGATAACTCTTATCTTGACTAAAATTAATAAAAATACTTATAATTATGATGTAATCTATCTTTGTAGGCAATGTAGGCTTTACGAGTACTTGATGATAATAAATCATTTAAAAGTACAAGATAAAATGTTGCAAATCTTAACTAAGATCAGATCATCATACACACTTTTCTCTATCTACTTTTTATTTCTGTTATTACATTAAAATATTAGAATGATTACTATACTAAATTATATACATAGTTTTATCACAAGACGGGTGGGTACTACCAAGCTAAGCTCTGAAATGGAATTCGAGATCAAAAATGTAAACAATCTATGACAATGACATGACATTATAAAGTCAATGTTAAAGTGACATTCCAGGGGTATAAAACTTTTTATCTTTTAACAACTTTATAAATTATCGTCGCATTTTGAGAAGGGTTATTTATTTTATTTTATTTATTCGCACACTTACAAACTATCCTTACAGGTGCTAAACCTAAGACAATGCTTAATGTTTAGGTGTAGATACGCGAAAGTCAAAGTATGTTCGATACACAAGTATCACAATCATTATTTTTGGACATGGCTATAAAAAACATACGGCTGAGTGTCAACGATTCCTGATTACAAAAATAATACCTAGAAAATTTGCTAGAATGATGTAAATAATCAACATAATCAATGTTTGAAAACCAATGTCGTGTTACTTGAATCTTCAGGATAGTCGGGGAACAAATTCCAGTCTTGATCTAGAGATACAATCGAATCCATTTCTATTAAAAAATTTAAATGATTGATTTGTAGGTAAAAATACTATAATCTGTAGTCATGTACTTAGTAATGCTAAATTTTAGGAGTTTTTATGAATTCATAAAAGAGTCATTTGGAGTACCATCTTGTTTTGATTTTTTTCAGTACAGTTATAACAATTTATAACTGCGAACCAAATGTTTAAAACTTCTTATCATTGCCAGTAGTATAAATTAAACACCCTACATTTTATTAAAATTAGAGAAATATATCATTAGAAAAATAATGTATTATATTAAAAATTAGTAAAATATTTAAAAACTATACGTACCGTCAGTGACTGTAAATGCGCATTGTTTTTAATTATTTCAATGATTTTAGATTACCCACCACTCGCGATTAGTTTTTTGTGGTGGTATCCCATTTGTTTACATTTTTGATCTCCAATTCGATTTCAGATCTTAGAATGCTTACAACTATGCTTGAGTCGGTCAGGAACTAAGAACTATGAATGAAGAATAAATTTATCTTGCAGAACAAAAGGAAATATGGTAGTTCTATTCTATGATTATCAGTCTGCTGTCATTTAGTTCAGTCGGATTCAAGCTTAAAACTATGGCGAACTTGCAATAAAATGAATATGATGAATAGATAGATTAGATACATACATAAATTAAATATGCAGCTTCAGACAATGGAACAAAGGAACAATACTCCCAAACTAAAGTGCGATCAAATCAAGGGGAACAGCAGAATGTGCTACCAACCAATCCTGGCTAAAATAAGGGGAGTATACAATGTGCAAATGCAAATAATATCACAATGTATTTAATTTATTCACACCTCACACAACAATTCTTAAAGCAATCTTTAAAAAATGCACATTGCAACACCTTGCCAATGGATTTATCCAAAACATGATGCCAAACCGACCTTTTTGCTAGTATTCTTAATATTGTTAACCATCTTCACTATTTTCCCACCATTTACGTCTCTTTCCAATGTTACCGAGCACTGCATATCCTCTTGATAGTGAAAACAGAAGACAATGAGTTAAAATAAATCACCAACCCATAAGCTCATATCATGAGGCAAATACTTAATAAATAGTTTTCCTCCATTGACTAATGAGAATTAATTTAAATTGTTTCCTACCTAATCAAGTTATATATTTCACAAAATCATTAATACACAAGTTTGCCACATAGGCACACTTTGGTCATTAGTGTTGTTTGTTTACTTGTAAACAATGAACACAACTGATTTGGAATTCCCAGTTTGTGATAACTTGATATATGAAACAAACAAAGGTTAAGTGGCACCACTCATTATGATAACCATCATTTCAAACTTTTAATTATAAGTTTTCAATGTCAAATAATTAAATAATAAGTTGATGATTCTGATAGCTCAATATGGCATAATCATTGAAAACATTGGGCACAAATAAATTAAACTCTGCATTAAAAAAAAACATTAAGGGCATAGTACAATAGCTATAGAAAAAATGACATTGAACTCGTGTACTTTATGGCAGGTAAAATAGTCAGGAACTAGCACATTTAAAAAGAAAATGACTTGGATTGGAACTTACCTGTGTGGCTTGTGTGAATATCAGATGAAGGAGCTTGGAGTTTGGTTGCGTTCTCGGGATGTGGCGGGCCTGCAGGCGAGTGCCTGGCTCTCTCTCTTGTGCTTACGCATCCTGCCCGGGATACTCTCGGCCGTTATCTAACACCATCATCTGGCTCAAAAATCGAGGGTCCATTTTACAATTGCCGTGGGCCGTGTGATTAAAATCGATCCTTAAGAATACCTTCGTACTAATACATCATTAATTTCTTTGGCGTATTCTTTGCTTGCGGTTCGATTTTCGACGGTACCGCGTCTAGTGCATGTGCAATCGCATTGTCACTAGCTATTTTCGCAAATGACGCACTCGGTGCACCCCCTTAATCTGCAACACAAAACGCTTTATTTATTTTTCAATAAACACGTGATGTTTATTTATGTACAAAGGTCACTGGGAATTATCGGAATGCGGAGTAAAACCCATTGCCGCCCCGCCGCGCTAAATGGGTCGATGGCGCCAAAACGTCACAGTGACCGAGGGTGGATAGCCTACGTTACGATACGGAGCCTCCTCAAGACGTCACGACCGATCCTTCTTATCAACAAATCAAATCACGTCGGACACGTACCAGACACTTTGTGATTATTTTTCACTGAGTCACAGCCACTGGTTCAACAGATATGATGCAGTTTCACAAGAGGTGACAGTATTACATGATGCACTTTCACTATGGACGAGCGACTTGCTTCCGTGTTGTTTAGTGGGAATGGACAGCTTACAACAATAGTCACTCACCTGTGATAGTTTATATGGGGTTAAATTAACATGATATATTTTATACACACACACCCCACATGAAAAAAAACATGGCAGCCGTGATGAGTGAGAGTCAAAAATGCTAATTTTTGCGCAACTCGTCAAACGAATGGAATAGACAAGTTATCGACCAATCCGAAAGCTACCTTTTTAATTTTTTTCAACATGGCCGACTAACAGCCGATGACTTCTTCTCTCGTAATTTTCAATTGGCGGAAACTTTGAAGTAGCACCCTATTGGTTCTTGGCGTTGCACAACGTCCAATAGAATATTAGCTCTCAAGCCGGAAGTACAATTTTCTCGCGCCATGTTTTACCGCGAAATTTAAAATTTGAGAACGCTTGTCATGCGGTGATTGGCCTCATGAAACAAGGACAAAGACTCGAATCAGACGTCCTGGCAAGGTCAATGTTCTAATAAGTGGAAACTTGTATTTTTCAGAAGAGATTTGCTATCGGGTAGGTTTTAGGTAGATACGTAAATTTTATTTGTTGCAATCTACGTAAGGGTTATCTTTATGTTGTGACTTTCTTGCTTTGTTTAACTAGAAATCGAAGGTATTATTGCTCATTAATACACAGTGTAATTAAATTATACTTTTTTCTGTGGAGTACTAACTTTTGTTGCGAGAGTTTTCTCACTGTTATTTAAATACACTAAAGTGACGTCACGTTTGTATACTGCCAAATTACCTACTCTTTTAAATTCTTTCCAATTTATTAAATGTGCATTTCTCCGAACGTTTCCACCGCCGTGACTTCGGTTGCAACATTATTACCCGATTTCCGTGGGTATCTCATATTTTTTTTAGATGTTTTGGTAGTCATCAACTACATCTACCAATATAATATATCTAAAAGTTTTTGCATCTCTCAAGGGACTCGTGTGATAAGGCTGCCACTGAAGTCACTGTGGTTGAAACGCTCGGAGAAACGCCCAAATTATAGAAGTTCTGTACAAACATTACTCCAATATTCATTTTAGTAATTTTTCCTTCGTGTATTATGTTAATTTATTTTATCTACAGTCACCATCCCTATTGGGGAATATATTTCCACTGCCCGTAATTAATGTATACCTCGATTTTTCAGGATTACAAAAATTGCACGTTTGTCGTCGTGCAGCTATATGCATCTCATATTCTTAAGCGCATCAAGTAAGATTACTTGAATTACTTCTATATCTTCTTGTACCGCAACATATAAATGAAATGTAAGAAACAATTGTACCTTTTGATAGCCACGTGCCTACATTATGTCTTGGCCTAATCAAGATAAAAATTTGTCCAATTGACAGAGTTTAAATATTAAGTCCTCCTTTGGTAGTACACATATAGGTAGGAGGATAGTTATACTACGGAACTCTAAAAAGTAGGTACCTATAGATGGTCATACAATAAAACTGAAGTTATGTATGTAATGATCTCTTTATTCTCTTACTTTAACATTAGTAAGTTCGATTCCCAGCACATCTAATGAGTACAGAAAAATCAGCGAGCTATTAACATACAAATCACTATGTAATTGTTATATCTAACAACAGTAATTTTAGAGGGTTTCTTTATATAAATGTTGGTTTAGTAACATGAATATCTGCATTAGATGTGCAGTGATAATAAAGTCGTAATAACTTAAAGTATAGACAGCCAAGAATCACATGTTATACCAGGGTTGTGAAACCAGTTTCGAAACCATAATCATATCATAAATCCTCTATATTATACTCCTTTTATATATACAAATTCGTCACATTTTAAATGCAACTTGAGAGACATTTTATACTTGAAGTAAATCCCAAATTTGGAAACTGAAGGCCGGTGCCAATTAAATCGCGAATACATTCAGGCATACAATTTGTGCTAGCGTTATGCCAACGCCTAACTATACATAACAAACATAAAACTTACAACAGATAGCGATCACAGAAATGCATAAACAATAAAATAGAATTTTAAAATGATTTAAAAAGAAACCGGAAATAAATAAAAAATAAGAAAATAAATTTGTACGGTGCAGAGGGGTATGCATTGTGTAAAATATTTACATGTATTTACCGATTACATGTATACAAATGCTTATTGTCATTAGGGAAACATTCATTACATAACAGTACATTACACTTTACATAAGGGATCAATGCTTGTAACTTATTTATGCTTTGATAACCCTATATTTCAATAAGTATTGAGGGCACCGTCATGTCTGCTGGTTGCTAGACTAGCATAAGACGTAAACGCCACTGACAGCCACAGTATTTACACCTTTATTCTAAATATTCCTAAGGGTCAGGTTTCAGTGGCTCTCCTGCCGTTTACTGCTGTCTTCTTGCTTGGCTTGGTTGGTCACTATGTCTTCGCTCTTGGGAATCGTGGGTTGGTCTCCGAATTTCTCCACAGCTTTCTTCATCTCTCGTCGCTTCTGTGCTTCTCGGATTAAGTCGAACAGGCCCTGGAATTGAGAAAATGTCGTTAAATTTGTATGTGAACATTTGGACTGTTTGTTTAGGTACATTGTTCGCAATTGCAATTGACTGCACGTGTGCAATTCGAACTAACGAAAACAAGTTTCGTGTGGTACTTTTCCCTACGCGTTGAGATTTGTCGCATATAAGCAGAGATCGGATGGATTTGCGACATTCTTAGTGACTTACGTCATTTTGATGACATTAAGTATGAGATGTCGCACAAAAATTCGATCTCTGCATTAGGTATAAGTCAATGACCATTGAGATTTGCAGATAAAAAAAAATGAAAAATATTTAATCATGACCACCATGACGAGGTCACCAAAATAAAAGATGATCGAAAATTTGTATCCAATATTTTGATCTTATAGACTTATTAAGTATGAGATGTCGCACAAAAATTCGATCTCTGCATTAGGTATAAGTCAATGACCATTAAGATTTGCAGATAAAAAAAAATGAAAAATATTTAATCATGACCACCATGACGAGGTCACCAAAATAAAAGATGATCGAAAATTTGTATCCAATATTTTGATCTTATAGACTTATAGTCATGGTCACGGTTAACAGATTTTTTTTTACAGTAAGACTAGTGAACCAATTTTTAAATCTAAGTGTAGTTTTTCAACACGCATAACGTAAGTTTTAAGTAATATTCGCACATAAAAAAGTAACGAACCTACCTATACCTACTATAACTACTCAAGTTCATACCCAAAACTATATCTTTTGTAGATATTTCCAATTTACACATGAACACATTTATAAAACAGTCTCGCATACTAAATTAGTACTCCCAACACCTTTGTGGTAAGGTGACCGTCAGTCGTCCTATACGCTCCATCTAGTAGTAAACCTGTCTGGCTTATAATGACTAGACCCCGGTATCGGAGGTGCAAAATGATAGCTGTCAAGTTCTTACTTAGGGATAGGTAAACACATATTGTGATGTCGATATCGATACTCGATTTTTTTGTACAATTATTTTTTTTATGTTTGTTGTTCTGAATTGCATGGACAATTTTTATGAATGAATTCATTCATTCAAAATTGCATGGACAATTCATGAATTCATTCATAAATTGTCCATGCAATTTTGAACCCTACTGTACAAGGACCATTTATGTGTATACCTTTTTTCGGGATCTATGATAATAATTAACATTTAATACTCGATTTTTTGTACAATTATTTTTTTTATGTACAAAGACCATTAATTTGTATCCCTTTTTTTGGGATCTATGATAATAATTAACATTTAATGTATAAATCATTACTATTACAATACAAATCTCTGGTTGCTATTATATTTATTATGTTTCGAGTTGCACAACATTGAATAAAAACTTTTGAGATATTAAATACTTATAATAAATTATTTATGTCAATAGATAGTCAAAGTCATCTTACAACGATGTCTTCGATTATTTAGCCGTGTTTACGAGTCTATTCGCCTAAAATATTTTATACAATAGAAAGTGGAGTCACTTCTTGCTGAACACCCTGAACTTCAAAAATGAATGAAAAACATTTAATATACAATTTGCAGAATACACATCATTTCCAGATGTTGGAATATAAAATGCACATGGAGTCAACATGGAACAACGTATGTTTTACTAATATTGATTATATAATAAAGAATATTCCATTGCAATATTTGTAATCTTGCATTGCAGCTCAATCTTGTATGAAAACACTCATAAAAAAAGAAAAAAAGATTAAAACCAATTAAACTGTAACCGAGATCTGCTTAAGTTTTTCGTCAGTTGTAACATACTTTGGACCAAATTCGAAAACCCAAACTTCAGAAGGTTCATCGACAATTGCCTCAATAAAAAGTATGGCGATGTTACATAACATTAAATTAATATTTTGTTGATTTTGTAATTATATATTCCTAGTTTATATCGTAAATAGGTGCGTTTAATTAGTCTTAGCTTATTATTATGGTAAAGAAAAATTATCGATATGTAACTTTAATTATCGACATCACAAATTTTTTTACCCCATCCCTAAGAATTTGACAGCTACCATTTTGCACCTCCGATACCGGGGTCTAATAATGACATATTAAAATAAACATTTATCATGGGACATTCTCTACGAACAAATAAAACATGGAAGCACGTCATACTACTTTTGCCTTTCAAAAACGGCCCTGAATTATAGATGAGATGACAATTGAAAAATTATTGTAATTGGTCCATCAAATGTTTTGATTGGCTGTATTGCTGTCAAAGATGTTGCTCCAAAATATGCGCGGTGTTAAGAAAAACGCTGTGTCTTGCCAAAAGCTCAAAAATGCCAAAAACAATTCAACAATTGTTTTTGGGAGCATTTTGAGCTGGCGTTAGACGTCCATGTTATACAGTGTGTATATGAAATATAGCCGCATATTGTAACCAGACGTAGATTTAAGTATTATAGTCTAACTTTTATGACAATTATTAATTTAGCGTTAACTACCATGGCGTAATTAATTTTTGATTTTTTTTGAGCAGCAATGTACGGCGTACTCTTATCACTAGTGACAGTTGTGATCTTACGATGTTTATTGTCAACAAACAACAACAAAGCTTTACATTGCGTGCTGAATTATTTTATATGAAAGAAAAAAGTTTGCTTTTTTTAAATAATTTTGCGATAAATATATTAATTAGTGCCTATACTAAGACCCCCTAAAGTTTGCGGTTATATCAAATATACACGCTGTATATGGGCGCAGGACATTCTTATGTAAATCGACCTAGTCCCACGGTATAATAAATATTACTAACTTGTAAGTTACACCATGCCTCCCTCCTAAAGTGCTACTCCAAACCAAATATCACAATGAGGAGGGGGATGAAAACTTCAATCATCATCATCAGGCTATTACACTGCTGGACAAACGTCTCTCTTATGCATATGGACGCAAGTGCCCATAATCGCAAGCAGGATTTCGATCGCAGTAGTGTGTCCGCTATGATGATACCGCTGCCCATCATCAATCTTCCATAAATAAATGGTTTGTGACACTTTGCTCTTAATCGACTCTTATCTTATGACACCCACGGGAAGAATTGGGGTGAAGACAAAATGTATTGTATCCGCTGTCACCACACGGCCAAAAACCAATGGGAAATACAAACTTTTGTACCTAAACCTAACCCCATAATGTAGATTTTATAGAAAAAGTACAATAGACGGTAAAAACATGGCCATGAGAAGACCAGTGATCTGGGGCAAATATATCATAAAGTGGTAAGCAAAACTCACTAAGCAACAAACACCTACTTGAAATAAAGCTCGTAAGTAAGTTCTGGTTCAATCAATACTGATACGAGGTTGCTAAGACTAGTGATAGTTTTTGTATAATCCGTCAGCTTTCAAGTCGAGGGTGAACATGCAACTTCTAGGCGAAATCGCTCCATCGTGTTTGCTGGTGGTAAGACCTTGTGCAGGGTAAATGATGCTCGTAAGTTCTGGTTCAGTCAATACAGCTATGCTATTCTCTTATTGACACATTCGACGCTGCGTTCGTCAACGAGCTCGATGTCGAGACAGCCTTGTCTAAAATCCTAGCTGTTTGATTTGACATTAGGAATCGAGGCTGTGAGCGAGGTTGTGGGCGAGTTCGTCGCTGTTTTTCGTTAGAGAATACGAAGTTCATACATTAAACGTCAAACTCTCGACGCAATGTAGTTCCAGCTCACGCCGCATTCGTCGCCGAGCACTAGTGTCGTTTAAACTACATTAGTGAATACCATTTTTAGGCTCGACGCTGCCGCAGCACTGACACAGCGCTGACAGCAAGGCGGTTTCCTTAGTGAATAACACTGATGATACGAGGTTGCTAAGACTAGTGATAGTTTTTATATAATCCGTCAGCTTTCAAGTCGAGGGTGAACATGCAACTTCTAGGCGAAATCGCTCCATCGTGTTTGGTGGTGGTAAGACCTTGTGCAGGGTCCGCCCGGATAGCTACCACCGTCTTCCCCGTTAACCTGCCGCTAAATAGCAGTGTTTGCACTGCTGTGTCGGTTTGGGGGTAAGACAGCCGGTGTAATTACTGACATAAATAAAGGCAATCCATCTAAGTCCGCAGGGTAGGCAGCGCATAGGCGATTTTTGGTCACTATGTCCAAGGGCCTCAATTCCTGCTTTCCATCAGGTGGGCTGAGAGCTCAGTTGTCTAACTTAGTCACATAAAACATAAAAAAAGAAATAAAAAAAATCGTAGGCCGCGTCTTTGCCCTTGGCTAGTCTGTGGCCATGAGTAAGCCAGCCCATTTCAAATAAAATAAAAAGTGAGTTGGTTGCCAGCCGACGATATAAAAAGGTGGACGACATATAAGTTTATTCCGCAATAATATTGTCCGTTGTGACGCGTCGTGGCAATGAACTTGGCTGGCGTCCATATTTCTCAGGGTATCGCCCTACTGGACTATTGTCCGCCCGATAAGGAAACTCATAAACTTGTGTGGCGAGAAAAACTTTCCCTTTAAAGTAAAAGTCGAATAAAGATACACAAATAAAAATGTACTGAGGATTACGATTCTTCGTTCTATTAAAGGTGCGTTCAAACTAAAAGAGCATTCGCTGTTCTAACCTCCCACTCTACGAAATTCGATCGGTACACAAAACGTGATTGGTTGATTTCGTAGAACGGGCGCTAGAACAGCGAATGCTCTTTTGGTTTAAAAGTACCTTAATATTTAATACTGATATGTTGTCAGCCGGAAACTAACTAAAAAACGAGAAGCATATAACATTACAGATGCGAATAATTCCAGGCGATTAACGACCATGTGTTTCTTTTACAAATAAAAATATAATTTGTATTACATTAATTAGGAAAATTATGTTTGCAACTATCCCTATGACTGCCCTATAGAATCCGTATCTTTTTGGATACCTAATTATAATGTCAAAACAGAGTTGAGTTACAGTACCAGTAAAAATAAAAATACGTGTAAAAGAAATAAACATAAATATAAAATACTGTAAACTGAATATTTATAAAGAAAAAAGATACAAAGAAGACAATCGGCAATAGGGATGATGACTGTAGTTAAAATAAATTATTAAACATTATGCACGACATAATACACGAAGAAATTATCACTAAGATGTAGATTGAAGTAATTTTTGTACAGAACTTCTATTTAATAAATTGAAAAGAACTTAAAAGAGTAGGTCATTTGGCAGTACTCAAACGTGACGTCACTTTTGAGTATTTCATATAAAATTCCATAGTGGTGAATTCTGGTGATCGTTTTGACAGTTCGAAAAAAGATGCTGATTTGACTTGCCAGTCATCATCCCTATTAGGCACAGACTGACATAGACTGCCGCGTGGTGACGGCATTAAGAATTAATTTCTCACCACCCCAACTCTTCCCGTGGGTGTCGTAAGAGTCAGCATAATATACATTACCTTCATCATCATCAGCCTATGATAGTCCACTGCTGGACGTAGGCCTCTCCTATTAACTATGCATATATATGCATTAGGAGGTAAATACACATAATCGCCACGCTGGGCAAGCGGATTGGCGATCGCAGTAATGTGTCCACTATGATGACGCTGCTGCCCATCATCAATCTTTTATCGAATAATGGTCAGTGACACGTCAATCCCTTAGTCGACTCTTACGACACCCACAGGAGGAGTTGGGGTGGTGACAAATGTATTCTTATTGCCGTCACCACGCGGCAGTCTATGTCAGTCTGTGCCTAATTACCGACTGTCTTCTTTGTATCTTCTTTATAAATATTCAGTTTACAGTATTTTATATTTATGTTCACTTCTTTTACACGTATTTTTATTTTTACTGGTACTGTAACTCAACTCTGTTTTGACATTATAATTAGGAATCCAAAAAGATACGGATTCTATAGGGCAGTCCACGGTGTTTTCACTTAGTGGAAGTAGTGAATTTGATGTACTCATGACGTCATCGGATATGCTTCCGTAAATCAACGTTAGAGGGCGTTGATATCAATTTCAAGATCTTGTATTATCTGTACAGCCTCCTACATTCATGGTACAGCCACTATTTTCTTTTCCGTTACGCGCAGTTAACAAAACGAAAGAAATGACAAAGTATTCGTTTTTTTTCATTACTTGGCTGGAAATGAAATATTAATTTAGCTATACTTGTATTTTTACTTTTGTCCAATTTGAATTCTTTAGCTACAAATATTTTAGATACATTTAAAAAATATATTGAATGAACGGAATGTTTTTGCAAGAGCGGCCATAATTATATTTTCGCTTTGGTTGTCTTCGATGCTTGAACTGAAAGTGCATCGAAAGTATCGAAACGATATTATTTTAGTGATTTCATACAACGACTGTGCTTGTTCTGGACTCCTATAATTGTGCTTTTCCACGTATGTACTGTACATGGATTGGATTTTTATAAAAATGGTGCGATGCGGTTAAATGTGTTGTTTGCCTAATTGTGGTAAAATGCGTGAGCATTTTAATGTTACTCAAAACGCATATATATGCAAATTGGAAGCCATTCGCAAAAACCGTTTCATGATGGAAATGTACCACGACCTCCATTCGCCGACATTAGAAAACTGTGCAATGCTGCTACTGTTTTTTTAGTGTAAAAATAAAACTTGATAGTGACACATTTTTTTTGTTTTATTGTTTTTCGATCCTAGTTCGGGCGAACAGAACTAGGTCACATAATGTGTGAACTTCTTCAGCTGATTCCAAATGAGAAATGCGTGGCAGTTCACACTTGATGTGATCTGGTTTTGTTTGTCCATTATTTCAAAGGTTACCAATCTACAAAGCTATATATATATATATATATGTACATATATATACATATATATGTATATATATATGAGAAAAGTTGCCGTGAATCATCAATAGATGGCGCTGCAAGCAAAAACCTTGACTGATAACTCTATACACTATTATTCAATATACTCTATGGGGCAGTCATAGGGATAGGTGCAAACATAATTTTCCTAATTAATGTAATACTAATTATGTTTATATTTGTACATTACCTTAATGTTGAGGTAATAAGGTCAGGTATTCATACTTTTACCATGTCATTTATACCGATATTATCAGATGTGATAGTAGCAACCTTCATCATCATCATCATCTCAGCCATAAGACGTCCACTGCTGAACATAGGCCTCCCCTCTGGACCTCCACATGTCCCGGTTAGATGCGACCTGCATCCAGCGTGTCCCGGTGACCTTCATAAGGTCGTCTGTCCATCTTGTGGGTGGACTTCCTACGCTGCGTTTGCCTAGCCGTGGTCTCCACTCGAGCACTTTTCGACCCCATCGACCATCTGCTCTGCGTGCAATGTACCAACCTTGCTAACTTCTAAAGCTTCCGTGTTCTGAGCTTGCTCCGCGGTGGCAGCCTTGTCCAGCGCCTTCTGTATCTTGCTCTCTACTTCTAGAACCTCTTCCTTGTCTAGAAGCTCGATCAGCTCTTGCATCTGCTTCTCGGATAGGTTCACGTTCTCGTTGCCTATTATTTCAACCATCTGAAATGTTAGAGAACATAATTAAGTTAAAACCGTTTTTGGTACAAAACAGCCTACGAACAAATAAAACATGGAAGCCGCACGCCATACTAAATTGCCTTTGAAATACGGTCCTGAATTTTTATTGACAAATGTCAACCCCTCTTCAATGCATCACAGGAATTAATTTTAATGTCAACCTATAAAATAGTTGTGATTGGCCCGTCAAAGTTTTAATTGGCAATATTCTATAAACATTTGTCAAAAATGTTGCGCCGAAATACGCGCAGTGTTATGAAAAGCGCTATGTCCTGCCCATCTTGGCACAATTGAACAATTGTTTTTCGGGGCATTTTTGAGCTGGCGTTAGACGTCCATGTTATATATGGTCGCAGAAAACAGCATAAATACTACAGTGAATAGGTATGTATAATATAAGATAATTTTACGGGGACATTTGCTACGTATTTGTCCAGAAGACCAGAGCTGCGGAACAATAGATTGGCCAACCAGCTTTCAGTAGAAAATGGCGGCAAATCCATAAAACGTGGGCGCAAAAATTTAGCTTCCCTTACAAAATTTGAATTTAACCCCTTTTTCTAATAGCAAGCTTGGCCAGTCTGTATGTGATATGGGTGAATCAACTTTTTTCTGTCTGTTATTATGATACTTAAACTATGCAAGCATGCATTTTTCTGGTATTTGCATAAATTAACTAGCATAATTTTGCATAAAACCAGCGTGATTCAGGCGACCGTAACCATGGCAATAACAGGCAGAAAAAGTTGTTTCATCCATATATTCATACATCAGTACATCACCCTATTTTATGTACTTTGATTCAGAGAAATAAAAATGTGGACAAATGAGTGTGTTTTTCATTTTATGAATTTTTTTCGTAATTATTTGGACTTCCATTGCTACGGTCTTCCCACTATAAAAGCACAAGAGTAAGGCGACAAGATTTCGCTGGCGAGGTTTAGCTAACTGTATTAATTAACCAGAGACAGGTGTTTATTACACATATCGCTTTACTCTTGCAGAGGAAGCAGACTTCTCCATATAGAAAATAATTAGTATTACATAATATTTAATTATAATTTGGATTACATTAATAGGTAAGTGATACGAAGTTCACCAGGTCATCTAGTAAATATATAACCTAATCTAATGGTAGGATGAAAAGGTTATTCATGAAAATTATTGTTACATACTGATTGCACATGACAAGAAAATTAATTTCATGAGAAATTACACTCAGTCAAATTTGTTATTTAGCAGTTAGTAGCTACTACTAAATAACCTAAGCTACCAAACAAGATGTATCATTAGATTGATTAGAAATCGCGATAACTATTAACTGTGAATGTCATTATGTCATTAAATGTTTAAAGCTGTAACATGAAACTGAGGGCAAAGTCAATGTCAAACACATTCTGCATAAAAATATTTACACAGGAAATGTAACATCCTAAAATATGTCAACGTGAACATTGGAATTGTATTTCTAACGCGCATCGTTTTTTGTGACACAAGTGTTTCAAACGAGGTCATTATCGTTTGGACTGACCGATTTAGCCGCCACGTGGCAAGTTTGCAGTAGAGGCGTATATACGTCACCTTGTCAATTTAGAGGTATTATTTATAGCTTTCATGCAGAAGAGATAGAAGAGTACATTTTATTTTGGTGGCCCGTATAAAGGCAACCCTTTGATTGGGGCTGATTGGCACAGTGGCGCCGCGTGGCGATTTGGATCAATGTTTTATTTTATAGCGCCTCATAGATGTCTATTAGGAAAGTGAAATTGTTTTACTATAGGTGGCGCAGTAGTGCACTTTACGCAAGCTTTTAAAATACAGTTTGGCAAGTAGCTACCTGAAGGTAGAATAATAGTAATGATTGATCGCAAATACAAAAAAATATATACATATCAATTTTTTTTTGTATTGCAAACGCGTTACCACTCATTTATCGAAAAACAAATCAAATATTTAATGTATTGTTTAGGAAAATTATTTCCTTTCTCAGTGTTATATTTATTTGGTTCGATTCGGGTGGCAAACGAACATATGGTCCGCCTGATGGTAAGCAGTTGCAGGACAATTACCTATTCTATGTTATTCTCACATAGTAAATCGTTTTTTAGAAATCTTTTCTTTTAAAACATTAATTTATATCAATTATGATAGTAAACAATATAATTTGTAATTGTGACATATTTGCAGTGACTGTAATTATTTTATTCATTAGACATTATTAATCATCATTAAAAAAAAACATTAAAAATGATTAAAAGCACATACAATTAATAAATGAAATCCAAAAAAAAATAAAAAAAATACTATAGATTAAAGAAAGATTAGAGAAATTATAAATATTGGATGTCATATACCAAAGAAAAAACGACCAAGATCACCAACGTCCGAGGTGGGGATCGAACCCACGTGCTTAGCTTTCGCGGCTGATGCCTGCACACATGATGGCTACAATAAGTAAAAAAAATACTATTTTTTACTAAGCTTAACTTAATTAACGACAATGTTTAAATAAGACGTGTCAAAATCCTTCTTTCGAATACTAAAGAAACAAGCAATCTATAGTAAACTCACCTTCAACACATCATCAATCTTCAACTGCCCGTCAAAGTCATCATCCAGCCTGCCCAACACATCCTGGATAAGCTTCAGTTTGGCCTCATCAGGCACTTTCTGTAGACTCTTAATGGAATGCATGAGTTCATCAATATGGATCAGTTGTTCCTTTGCCTTCTGCGGCTCGGATTTGGTCTGTTCTAGAGTTTTCTGTAGCGCTTTCTCTTTGCTTTCCAGCTCAACTAGAACGGAGTCTAATTTGCTTATCATGTTGTTGACCGCTTTGTATAGTCTGGAAGGAGAGAGAATTGTGGTTAGTTATGAGTTATGACAGCAAACAGATTTTGAGTATTGGTGCAACCTAATAATAGGCATGCATATGTACAGTAGAAAAAATATAAAATAGTACATTACGACACGAGTGCGAAAAACATGAAATTCGAAAAGAGTGTGCCCTCCGAAGTTTTGGACCTGACGTAAAATGAGCCACTTCTCGCACTAGCGCCTAAAAGAGTCACCATCTGTACTAAAAAGAATAATTTAACTCGACATCTAATATTGACGGCACATCACCAAAATGTCAATATTCAATTTGAACTTTAGGCATGTGCGTATAGTTATATTGCTCAGTGGACTGTGACGTATAAATCGGTCTTTGGCGTTGAACCTGCGGTGCTTATTAGTCATAGGCGTCCAAAAGTTAAGTCAAATAATTATTCAGATAGATGACTACTGATTAGATTTATTTTAATACAGTACCTATTTTATTACTCGTATGGTCGCCATTGTAACATAATACATGTACAATGCTGGAATTATAATAGAGTTTACTTTCTTATATGAATCTCAGGTCTCAGGTACAGGTAAATTCACGAAAGCTGGCACGAATGGATCGAGTAAGTGACGGAATGTATCTATGTGTGGATGTCAAAATGACAGTAGATACAGGATGGTATTGCACAGCCGCATACACACAATGATAGATGTCATTCATTTCATTCATTCCATTCGTGCCAGCTATGGTGAATTGACTTGTACGGTCGAGAAATTTAATTTCCTACCCATTTCGTACCTTGTCATAGTAGCTATAATATGACAGTCCTAGCAGCTTTCATATTGATTGTCACTGTGACAAGGTACGAAATTAAATTCCTCGACTGTACCTACAGATCTAACAATTCACAACCAACAAATAACAATTTACAACCAACAAACCCGTCAATAACCTAGCCGAGGCTTTATAGTTTATATTTTCTGGGTAGGAAATTAAATTCCTCGACTGTACCTACAGATCTAACAATTCACAACCAACAAATAACAATTTACAACCAACAAACCCGTCAATAACCTAGCCGAGGCTTTATAGTTTATATTTTCTGGGTAGGAAATTAAATTCCTCGACTGTACCTACAGATCTAACAATTCACAAATAACAATTTACAACCAACAAACCCGTCAATAACCTAGCCGAGGCTTTATAGTTTATATTTTCTGGGTAGGAAATTAAATTCCTCGACTGTACCTACAGATCTAACAATTCACAACCAACAAATAACAATTTACAACCAACAAACCCGTCAATAACCTAGCCGAGGCTTTATAGTTTATATTTTCTATGTGTATCTGTAATCGCTATTCGTATGCCTCAGCCGAAATAAGCTGTAATTTTTTGCAGTAAATTTATCTACATCATTTGCAAGGTCGCTCCGCTATCGATAAAGTATCAGGCCGCTTGCTCATGAATTATCAATGTTACCGGCACACGTGCTCGTGTTCGTAGTAAGGTTATCTGTGATGCTAAATATGACCTTTCTTAAACGATAATGATGACAAAGAAGTGACTTATCTGATGAAAAGAGAGTAACTAATAAGCACTTTTTTTAACTATTTGAGGTAATCTTTTACCCGGTGACATTGACTTCTGTTTTTTTCACGGTGGAATGCCAAGATAAAATAATAAATAAATAAATATATTGGGACATCTTACACAAATCGACCTAGACCCACGGTAAGCTCAATTAAGGCTTGTGATGTGGGTACCAGGCGACGATATATATAATAGATAAATACATAGACAGCCATGACCAAGGAACAAACATTTGTGATAAATAAATACACAAAGAATGCCCTCGCCGGGATTCGAACCCGGAACCTCCAGCTTCGTAGGCAGGGTCACTACCAACTAGGCTACGGAGGCTGACAAAAAAAGATGGCGATGAAAAAGATGTTCTGTCACTTGACAAAAGCAGGTTACTTCCGATACTTTGCTAAGTAGTTACGAATGAAAGATGGTTTTTCGATTTTTCTTCTGCCACCAGGCGGCGCTACGTTGGCGTTAGGTTAGCATACCAAATAGCTGTCAGATTCATAGCTACTGAACTTAAAATACCAAAATTCTATTGTATTCTATTGTCAGCCTCCATAGCCTAGTTTGTAGTGTCCCTGCCTACAAAGCTGGAGGTTCCGGGTTCGAATCCCGGCGAAGGCATTATTTGTGTATTTATTTATCACAAATATTTGTTCCTTGGTCATGGCTGTCTATGTATTTAAGTATCTATGTATCTATCTATTATATATATCGTCACCTAGTACCCACAACCCACATCACAAGACTTAATTGAGCTTACCGTGGGACTAGGTTGATTTGAGTAAGATGTCCCAAGATATATATTTATTTATTATTATATTTATTTATTTGGAAGTTTATAAATTTTGTACTGGATAAAGACTAGAAAACGGTCACCGAACTAAAGATTGACCTCTAAAACAGGGTCGCAAAGTCACTGGTACGAAACTACTAAAACTTTGTACATTTCATGGGAATTGACTTGGAACTGTTATTTTGAAAAACAATATTCCTAAAGTAATGGGTTTAAGAAAAAATAAACCAACGAGTATATAGAAAAGTAAATTCCCATATTTATTATGACAATTCGTTGGACCTTACGCCACAGTGCTGCCATCTCACCGCCCCATAGTGGCGGAAAAAGTATGAAAGACCCCCATTTAAAAAATGGTTTACCCAGTCAGTGGTAGGTCACGGGTAGGTTCATTCGTCAAGATAGAGTTGCATCAAAAAATCACAGGTATTGCTGAGTATGGAACCCTGTATTCGCAAATTATTCGTAGATAATATTATAGCTGAAGCTGCAGTTGTTCCTTTCTTAGGTGAATGGGATCTCTAGGCCATGCTAAGCGAAGACAATAGTCTTCAATGCCTATTTTTCTAAATTCCCATTTCCTCAGCGGCTTTCATTGCATACCTACATATTTTTTTCTCAAACATGCAATGTAATATTGCCTTTAAGTTCCTTAAAATAGACTCGGAAGTATCGCTTTTAGGGCGCAGTAACTCACTGGGATGGAAATGGAATAACACTTTTCAGTAAAAAACTAAGTAACTTTTTTTTTA
This sequence comes from Thaumatotibia leucotreta, assembly GCA_025490895.1. Lineage (NCBI taxonomy): Eukaryota > Metazoa > Arthropoda > Insecta > Lepidoptera > Tortricidae > Thaumatotibia > Thaumatotibia leucotreta. The sequence goes on from JALPQI010000100.1 coordinate 647,791, forward strand.
ATTTCGACAACCTTGTCATTATTATTTTTTGTATTTCTTTCTATGTTTGAGAAAAGCACTATACATGCCTCGGCGTGAAAACGCATTCCCGGCCTCGTTACCTATATACCAACTTGGCCGGAAATCCTCATTTTCCCGACCTCTGATGTAATGTACTATTATAGGTGACTACATACCTTCTAGCACCCTTAGTGAGCTTGATGTCTGCTTGTTTGGTCTTGACAATCTCCTGCATTTCCTTCACATCCTCGCTGTACTCTGAGAGCTCTGACTTCAACTCCTGGATACTCTCCTTTTCGAGGAGCAGAGATTTCTTCTGTTCAGCTGTAATATTTGACAAGGTTGTTATAGATTGATGAACATTCATGACACGTATCAGGGTCAGCCTCCGTAGCCTAGTTGGTAGTGACCCTGCCTACGAAGCTGGAGGTTCCGGGTTCGAATCCCGGCGAGGGCATTATTTGTGTATTTATTTATCACAAATATTTGTTCCTTGGTCATGGCCGTCTATGTATTTAAGTATCTATCTATTATACAGTATGTATCACCTCGTAGAGCAAAGAAAGAAACCCATTAATATTTAGATCATACTAAACAACTTTTATTATGGAGCCAAACTCGAATTAGCGAAAAAAAAATTACTCTCCCATACAACGTGTTCATGATCACGCAATCAAAATGTATGAAACTGTCAAATTTTTTTTCGTGAATACGGGTTTGGCCCCATAGTAAAAGTTGTTTAGTATGATCTAAACATTAATGGGTTTCTTTCTTTGCTCTACGATGTGATACATACTGTATATATTACCGAGCTTACCTGAGCTTACCGTGGGACTAGGTCGATTTGTGTAAGATTTCCCAAGATATTTATTTATTTATTTATTATTTACGTATCATAAATATGGGGGTGAATCAACTTTTTTCTGTGTGTTATTACCATGGTTACAGTTGCCTGAGTCACGCTGGTTTTATGCATAATTAATATAATTATGCTATTTAAACTATGCAAACATACAGTTTTTGGTGTTAATAAGCCCTTTCCTTAATGGGCCGCCTGCAGACATGCAGTACAGTCACGTCTAATAATATGTATACATTTCGGAACGTATGTCGAGTCAAAGGCATAAGGTTCAAAATCGTATACATATTATTAGAGCCGACCGTACATGCATGTCTGCATTTGACAACCACTCTTATTTTACATACAAATAAGATTGACAGCTCGCAACTACTGCCTCATGAAGCAATTGAGTGGATGCTTAGGATCTAAAATAATGATGTAATCACGAGAAATCTATTGATAGTTATAAAAAATATAGATCCGTCAATTAGAAATTATTGCTTATTTATTTTTAGTTATTGCATGATATCCTGTTACTGATACCAGTGATAACAATTCGTATCTTGAGGATGTCCGGATTTGTGATAAAAATGTATTAAATAACCATACTCATAATGTAAAAACAAGTTATAGTACAAGTTTACTATTGGTAAGAATAGAAACGATTGATTGCCAATCCCAGAAGTCATTCGAGTTATAAAACATGTAGATCAAACATTTCATTGGGATGATGCAAATAATTTAAAATATATTAACAATAAAAAAAATTACAATAGATTATACTTTGGCTAGGGTTTTACTCACTTGAGGCACAGACAGAGTGAATCATACCGTCTCTGTCTTACTCTAATTAATGTTATTGACTCAAAAAAGAGATGCACATAGTGACTTATTCCTACTGTTACTGCCAAAATTGGATTGAAAAGACTATAGAACTTCTTTTTTAGGGTTCCGTAGCCAAAATGGCAAAAACGGAACCCTTATAGATTCGTCATGTCCGTCTGTCCGTCTGTCACAGCCGATTTACTCGGAAACTATAAATGCTACAGTAACGAAATTTGGTAAGGATATGTGTTGTATGAACCGCTACAGGATTATGATACTAAATTGTAAAAAAAACCATTGGGGTGGGGGCCCTCCATACATGTAACTGAGGGATAGAAAAATTTTTTTATTGTATATAAGCGTGTGGGGTATTAATAGAAAGGTCTTTGAAAATGATATGAAGGTTTATAAATCTTATTTTTATTCAAGCAAATCGTTTTCGAGGTGTCAGCTCTCAAAGTCAGAAAAATGTGTCCCCTCCCCCCTCTATTTTTTAAACTACGCGATATAAAAAAAAAAAAAATGTTATGCACATTAATAAACTCTATCAACGATTTTTGATTTGATTAAATTATCTTCTATAGTTTTTGAGGTAGGTTGATTTAACTGTATTTTTTTAATAATAAATTGATAATGGTACGGAACCCTTCGCGCGCGAGTCCGACTCGCACTTGGCCGGTTTTTTTTAATTAGTATTGTGATTATTGTGAAATACTGAAGCTACAGCGTGAAATTACAAGAGTAATTAATAATTCTGATAAGGCTAATAATATAGCAACAAGGAAGTTTACTGATATGAACTACTTTCCTTCTGACACACATATGTATTAGCAAATGTGTGGCATTGAACAATCCATTATAATTTATAATACAGTATGAATAATGTAACAAAAACAAACAATAGTGATGACAAATCAACGCCATATGATGTAACCAAGTGCAAAAGATTAGAGGCCTTAAGACTTAGCATTAAGTATTAGATTAAAATAGCGTGGAAAACTGGTGCATATTCTGTTTTGATATGCAGATCAACTAGGTTGACAACATAAGATTATATTATACTCAGTGATTATTGATATTGTGAATTCTCAGCATGAGTAATTTTTTCAATCTTTAGCACATACATACAGTCAGTATGATATCAGATATCAGAGATTCAGAGCAGCAAGGATGCTCGAAAAATATCTGATCATACACTTTATACCCGATTTGCATAAAGTTTTCCTAACTTAAAAAGACGCTAAGTATTGTTTGTCCCTTTCAGTCTTATAGGCATATTATTAAAATTGAAAAGGACAGAAAAAGGAGGTATGACTCTGATCTACTCATATATTTGTGAGCACCCTGGTCGCTCAGATGTATCTGATGTGGACTGTACATGTATGAAGATTATGTAAGTGAAAATTAACAGGCATAGACAATTGGGCAGTCAGCCTACTAAACAAACCCCTGTACGTATTTAAAACTAGATTGCCCTTCTACAAATATAATATAATACAGCCGTTACGAGTGCGCGTCAGGTAGTGAATATATGTTTTAGTTTTTAGAAAAACATCCCACTTTGTCGCTTACCACAAAGACGAAATTTCCTTGTATCTTCATATGAATAAACTGACAAAGCGGCTTTATGGCAAACAACAAAGTGGGACGTTTTACTAAACTCATTCACATATTTGCCTAGTAAAAGTAGCTCTGTGGATTTATGAGAAAATCCAAGTAATCTAGAACAACTTTTTATGGAATATTTTCCAACTGTCTCATTTTCATATTTTTTCTTATTTACTGGCTTCAGATTATTTAAAATTCGGTGTAATGTAATATTATTTGAATCATAAGCAGTAGAAGTGCTAATGACTCCTCTATGAATAAGGAAAAATACAAAATGTTAAAATAGTCATTGCTTTATGCAGTGAATCTTTTTGGCAACCAAATGGAAATGATTGCTACATAGGTAACATACTACGAATTCGTAGCGATCTTGAACTTCCCGTAATGGCGCGCAGCCAATGTTAAAAGATCATTTACTAAAGGCATGAATGTTCCCATACATATTTGTGTATTCAAATAATACTTTTCGTGAACCATTTTGTCTGGCGTATCATTGTTCTGAAGTTACTATCTTTGCTAAGAATAGTCTCAGACTGTTATTAAGCACAATGAATTGAATTAGTAAAAAACAAATACTAAGTCACCTCTGCCAACTACATTATACACGAAAGAGTATTATTTTAACAAAACATTAATATTTTCTTCAGTTAAGGCAATCATTACTGAAACTATTTAACTGAATTAATTTAATTAATACATCGCGTAGGATATTAATTTAATTTAACTACATTCCAACATTACTAAGACTTTAAAACACAATGTTAAAACACAACACCATTCAAATTAACCTGCATAGGATTTTCACCACCAAGAATTTCTTTAGGTTGAGTCCCAGCAGACTAGAAGCTTCTGAAGGTATCAACTAAAGATACAATAGTGGCAAAAGTACTGTATCTTGACGACTGAGGGAAAATTGAAAGAACTCACCTAATTTTTCTAAAGCATCTTCAATAACCTCAATATCCTTGCCAGACAGACCCTCCTCCGAAGGCTTCGGACTATCTACACTCAGCACCACTGCGGAATCCTTAAAAACTGCCTCCTTCGCTGTATCAAGAACAGGAGCTTTGTCTTTGAGTTCTTCCTTTTCTCTCTTCTTTGCTTCAAGTATTTGCTTCTCTTTCTCAGCTTCAAGCATCTCAATCTTTTCTTCTTTGATCTTCTGTTCTTCAAGTCTGATGGCATCCACTTTGGCCTGGAAACAAAGTCAAAGTCAAATAATTCTTTATTCAAATTGGAATAGCAACAAACTCTTTTGAATCGTCTAGGTATTGAAACTACTTCCGGTTCGAACCCTACACCGCTGACCCAAGAAGAACCGGTAAGAAACTTGGCGGGAATTATTTTTTCAAACAATCATGGTACATCTTACAACTAACATGCATTAAAAAAATATATAAAATTGATTTTAAATAAACAGTGGGAGTACCAAAAATAAATGGCAAATATTTTTTGGTTGTAGCCCAAAATAACTAAAACAGTTAGATGTACTCGTAAAGTATTAAATTAGTAAACCTACCACTGTAAAATATAAATACATTGTGCAATTTTCTTACTTAACTACATCATCACAAAAAATTAGGCTTAAGTAAAATAATTAGAAATATACCCATTATAATTGAAATTCAATAATTTAGTGATAAAATCAAATAATAATAAATTACCTTGAAGTCAACTTTGCCTTCCTTCTCTCCAATGGCAGCCTTAGTCTGTGTCACAACTGTGTCTGGCAGGGCAGAGATTGTGGCCTTCAACTTATAAGTTGTTGGCACATGCTCTGGCACCATCAATGCTCGGGACAGAAGCAACAATGACGGTGGAACTTGCTCATTCAAAGACAAATCTAGCCAGTTTCGTAATTCCTTCCTGAGGCGCTCTTCTGACACTCCATATGCTCTCATCCCTCGGGCCCTGCAAGCTTGTTGCAACTCACTAAAGTTCAAACTGTCCACACCTTCTTTCGCTATCATTTTATCATCCGCGGCCAAGGACCGTAATTTCATTCGTAGATTAAACCGTAACATGGCACTAGTACCAATAGATGTCACTCCTAACACTTTGCAGAGAGCAATCAGATGTGGCCTTTGAAGTGAATCCAATGTAATTTCATCCTCAAACAGCTTTGAGAATTTCATTATTTCCTCACTAGTAGCAACATCACCAGAAGTCCTAATCCTTGTAAAGAAGCTCTGAAACTCTTTTGCAAGTGTTGAATGCCTGTTGCTAGCTTGAGGGGCCATCTGATCCAGTGTTTCTTGGAAGAACTTTGCCATTTCCAGCTTAACTTTCAAGTGTTGTTTCAACTTGGCTTCTTTCTGGTCTTTGCTTTCAAATGTTGATGGCAACATATTGGGGAACACTTTTATGAAAACTGGCAGCAAGAATTCTAAAAAGGGCACAATGACAAACACAATAAATGGTACCATTCGGAATAAGTCTCCTATTGTAGTGATGAGTAGCTTGTGTTCTCTCCGTGTCAATGACTGGCCTCTGAGAATTTTAAAGCATAACCCTGTTGAGATCCTGATTTCAATAAACAGCAATCTGAAACCGTATGCGTAATGCCTGAGCTCTGCCATGATACGTTCCTTCAAGCTTTTCTTGGGTACCTCCTTCACTGGAGCCTTTTCTTTTTCAGCCATTCCTTTCTTTATAGTCTCAACTGTTGCCTCAACTTTCGATGAAGGTTTAAGAGGTTCTTTGTCATAGTCGCACGAGCTTGTGGCTATTCCTCTGAAGTAGGGTGGAGTGTATACAACTTTGGCATTTAATGGCCGCTGTGTGAACCCATAATGTGGTTCACCTGGCTGGATAGCATATGACAGGGTCCTTGAGTGTCTCAAATATGAAAAGTCTTGATACTGTTTGATTTCCCATTTTAGAGCTAAAATATAAACAAGTACAGGTATGTGGCATAATGCTTATTAGAAATTACATAAGAATTTAATATGTTAATTATTATTACAAATAAGTTCAACAATGTAAAAGAGAGTTAGAGAATCGTCGAATTGTAAATACAGTTGTTGTTACTAGACATAGTTTATGCAATTGACTGAAACATATAAATATTGCAACTCGTTACGGGTAACAACAAACCAGTTCTGGCCTTTTAGGAAGCATTAAGTAAACAATTAGGTCATCATACATATTATTTACACCATGGTATCAAAACGTTACGTGGATAATGTATGTATTGAACACAAAGCGATTTTCAAACCAAATTCCAAACCAATAATCAATCGGTAGTCTTCTCCACCCGAACGAAGAGGTTATGGAAGGACTTAAATTTTCTTCGACTTTCAACGAACTATTTAATACTTACTTGATCTTTTTAGGCACCGGCAAGGACTCAAAATTAATCTGTTCATGTTTACGTTTCGAGAGGGTTATAGTATCGTTTATATGAATGAAAATATAATAAAAACAAAATCAACCTTTAGACACCATGACAATCGAGAGGAAAATGCACAGATAATACAAATGATTGGTAGAAATACAACATCGTACGATGTTTGAAATTTTCCAACAGGTCAAGGTCATGAATAGCAATGATCAAAATAAATTTAATTTAATAAAGTATTTATCACAGCAGGTATGATCTTTAGTTTAGTTCTGCAGGGTTTTCGTGAATAAAAGTTGAATTAGGCTGTAGAATGTAGAAACCAGTAGAAAACATCATGTATCATGTATAATGTGAATGTTGGCAAACGTGACTTTTATCCATTGTGACAGCCATGAATGTAGGATTAATATGGATTTGACAACGTTATAATAATAGCAAGAACGACAGGGATGGTCTTATGAAACTTTTTACTAGTGGAAGTGAAAAGGAACGATAATCGTCCGTCCTTATCACTGTGCCACTATTTTTTGTGTGTGTGTGCATTAGATGCTAAATGTAAGTGCCAGACAAATGCGTTGAATAATGGTTGAATACGTCACTAAGTGCCTGTGTGGCACTTTCGTCTTAGTAGTAAGTGACTATGTCTATCCCTCTTAGTGGCACACTGTGCGGCCCCTCGGTGACAGCAAGTTAAGTTGTCTAGGTTGGTAGTCAACTTTGGTCGCAACTTCAAAACGCAGCCCTACAATGCACAACCTTTTTTACAATTAGATCATTATGGACACGAAGTAGTTTCCAAAGACATTATACTAGAACAAGGTAGCTAATTATGGTCAGGCGTTAATCGTTTATAAAAGTCACTTTTGCACTTGCATACTTGATAGAACGTGACGGCAACGACGAAAACAATTAAACATAGGACCAAGGATAAATTTAAGAGGCTTCTGAAAACACACTTCCATAATTTGCCATATCAATAATAATATAAGCTTATAATTAATTTAATGTTATAACACCTATGTATAACTACTTAATATAAATGTAACTGAAAAGAGACTGTGATCCTACAGACAAACTCTGAAGAGTTTTGTAGGACAATTGCTAATTGTAGGACTGTAATCCATATGTACTAATAATAATAAATAAATAAATAAATAAATAACCAAACCAAACCTACTAGACCTTTGCTTTGAGTATTTAGCCGGCAGATGCCGTGAACGGGCGACCCACTCCGGCAAAGTACATTGGCCAACTGGTCAACTTCGTTATATAAACCTTTGTTGTTTGTGATCACGCCTCCCGTCTAAATACTCCAAGACTCTAACGTCTTTGCAAATCATATTATTGATATTATAGATTATTAGGCCGAGCATTATTGTGGATGTACGTTTGTTTGGTCGTCGGTCGGTGACGTGCATGTGACGTGACATTGACATTTATTTTATTTTTTATTTACGTTTAGTTTAGTTACTTTAGTTTAACGACTACGACGTTGGTGATAATTTATTTGAGCACTTAACATCATATCAAAGATTTTATGAGAATAGACCCATAAATGCTCAGTTTTAGGCAATCTTTTACCGCGAACATTAACGGTATAGTGAAGTATTTCGTTCGACCGATGTCTGGACATAGCAGCAGTAAGTGTTGTTAGTTTATTGAGGTTATGCTTGTTTTATTTCTAAGACACTCTAATCTATGTATATTTTTTTATACATTATAAATTATAAATATTGGTGTTTTCTAATACAGTTGAAATCTAGCTCTTAACGATTATTAATATTTTTAATTCATCAGTCAGTGTGCCATGTGTTATGAATTATGAAATCTATATCATTTTTTTACAGAAACCCAACTAAGGCAAGAAACTTCAATAAATGTCAACGCCAAAGACGCGGCAAAACGAATAGTATGGGTTGATCTAGAGATGACCGGTCTTGACATAGATAAGGACTATATCATGGAAATTGGTTGCCTAGTGACAGATGCTCAGTTGGATGTAGTTGCTACGGGACCCAACATCGTAATCCATCATCCGGACCATGTCTTGAACAACATGAATGAGTGGTGTGTTAATCATCATGGTGAGGTATTGATATCAATATTAAAAGCTTGATATTTTCTACCGCGAGGATTATACATGAAATAAAACTATGAAAACAGTCCATTGTCAGTCGCTCGCAGACCACAAACCCTGTAAAGTGTTCGAAACATCAGGATGAAGTTAATTTTAATTAATATATGTGAGTTTATCAGTTTTCATAGTTTTATTTGCTTGTTTTCACTATATTTCACCGCTATACCTACTTACTGAACCTTGTATCAGTTGTATCTGCGACACTCACTTGATGGAAAAATAATCTTTATTCTGAGTAAAAGAAAGGTGACATTTCCATGAATTGATGATTTGAGGTTAAGTAAGTATAGCAACAGTGTGTTGCCTAAGAGCTAAAAAATCATTGTTCACATTGCTTTAGCTTTGGACAATCTGGGGCCTATTTCTCGGCTCGTTTCTCAAATACTTGTAACTTGTAATACAAGCAGGGTCGCGTTTTATAAAGTTACAATTTACAATTTCGCTGTTTGCCTCTCTTTCTAGCCAATGTGTGCGTGCGTTAGAGAGGCAAACAGCGAAATTGTAAATTGTAACTTTCGCGACCCAGATATCCTTGAGCCCATTTCTCAAAAGCTTGTAATACAAGTGGAAGTCTCTAGTTACAAGATTTTGAGAAATGGGTCCCAGTTCTTATTAATGATGTTAAAAAGAGACTACCACTTGTATTACAAGTTACAAGCTTTTGAGAAACGAGCCTCTATTATCAGCTGATAAATAAATTATATTATAATGTTGAATTTTACCACCTTGGACAATCATAATTTTGGGTTTGACCATCCAACCCATGATATCATAGTAAGTCCGTACATAGACGTCTGAGTCATGCAGCAGGAGTGAATATGGCTACTAGGGAACACTGAGCAACTTTCACTATGGAGACAACCCAGAGAATGTTCGTGAGAATAATCTCATAAACCTAGGCGTCCACAGACCCGAATCGTACGCATCGCATTTAGTATTCTTTGTATAGAAAGTCATACAAGTGCGTCCACTGTTCCGCACCATACATATCGTAATATCAGTGGAAGAAATGCGATGTGATGCGTCCCATGCGTACAATTCGAACATGTGGACGCCTGGCTTAATTGTGACTTCTATAATTGATAGTCAGATCAGAAAGGTAATTGAAAGTACTGTTGACACAACAAATGACATTACATTTACCAAGAAAAAAGAAAAAAAAAGAAAAAAGAAATAAAATATAAACTTTATTAAAAATAATCAGTGCAGTGATATACACGCATCACTCGCATCAGCTTTCAGCTGCTAGTGTATCATTACATATAATAATAATAATAAAAGAGTTGTTTAGAGATGTAGTGAGTGATTGTCCGTAAGTCTCTGCGCTTAAACTATGAATACAACTATGAATATAGTAAATCTAGGTTGACTTATACACTGTTGTGTCAACACTACTTTCGAATCCCATTCTAATTGCGGTTTGATAATATCAATTAACTCATAACTAAGAGTTTTTGCTCCGCAACACAAATGGTATCCAAAATATTACAGTTGATTAAAACATTTACAGAGTGGCTTGACGGAGGCCTGCCGCAAATCCCATGTGTCCATCAAAGAAGCAGAAGACCAGATATTAGAATTTATCCGCTCCCATGTACCTGAGAAAAAATGCCCGCTGGCCGGCAACAGTGTTTATATGGATCGTTTGTTTATACGCAAATACATGCCACGATTCAACGATTATTTACATTATAGAGTAATTGATGTCAGTACTATAAAAGAACTGGCAAAGCGTTGGTATCCGAGGGACTTTTTCAATATACCTCAGAAGAATTTTTCTCATCGCGCTGTGGATGATATTTTGGAAAGTATTGAAGAGATGAAGTATTATAAAGAGCATATATTTAGATTAAAAGAGTAATTTCCAGCGTAGTTAATTTGATTCATAATCATAATAAAATTATGTCGAGATTTATTTGACATTTAATAAATATTTACTTTTACAACAGAATCTGTTACCAGTTTTATTTTATTAAAAATTTATAATCTTTCATTTTTCTATTGTTAAGGTGCATTTAGACAAAACGAGCATTCGCTCATTCTATCTCCCACTACGAAATTCGTTCGTTACACAAAACGTAATGAGGGTTTTTGATACTTTTTCTGCCGCTATGGGGAGGTGAGATGGCAGCACTGAGCCGAACGTTTAACGAACTGTCAAAATAAATAGGCGCATTTAATTTTCAACATATTTATAGGTTTATTTATTCTGAAAACCATTACTTTAGGCATATCATTACCTAAAATAATTAATAGTTATTTGTTGTACAAGGGAGGAAAGTGGTTGTTTAATCATCGTGCCAATATTGAGACCCGAGCTAGCGAGAGATTCCATAGTTGAACCACGAGCGAAGCGAGTGGTTTAAAAATGGAATCTCGAGCGTTGCGAGGGTTTCAAGGCACGATAATTAAACAAACTTTGCTCCCATGTGCAACACAACTAGAGGTGTGCGCCGGCATAGAAATCGCCGGCGGCGGCGCGCCGCAAAATTTTGCCGGCGTGGCGGCGCCACGCCGGCGTCAAGGTCAAATTATTGCCCTGTACGTTCATACATATAAGGATGAGAAGATATTAAAAACTTAGATATTGTTTAGGACAAGTTTATTATTAAAAAAATAAACATGAAACAAAGTTATAGATTGCATTTTATGCGGAAATTGTCATAATTATTATTGTGTACGAAAAATATTTTATTAACTCGCACAGCGGCCCTACCGCGAAAAACGCGGTAGTAGGCCTGGATCGAGTCGTCTACAGATTCCCAATACTAAAGATTCCTGATACTGATAAGAGATAATACTTCAAATATTGTCAATAGTATGCATTCCTGATTGTACATACCTATTCCCAATAATACGAATTTTAAATGCTACAAATACCCAACACTACAGATTCCCAATACTATAGGTTACCAATACTACGAATTATCCAATAGGTACTGCAGATTATATATGATGATTTCAAATACTACAGGTACCCAGCTTTACAACCTCTTTATAGTATCATCATCGCCCACACTGCTAGTCATACATCGGTGTATAAACACACGATTTTTTTTTTATATAAAATCTATTTTTGTATATTTTGCTTTCTTTGACGTTATTATTACAAGCCTACAAAAACTGCAAGCCAAATTTTAAATGCGTTTAATATACTCATAAATAAATATTACGTATTCTGACCAAAAAGAGGAAACATACCGACATGAGAATACCTTTCTTAAAATGCTTATGAAAAAAAAATTGTTGCAAATTGGTCTATTTTTGGAGGAGGAAACAGGGAACACAAAACTATGTTTTCGCCAATTTCACGTAGGTATTATGAGGCGACAGCAAATTTTTTCAAATGCCAATTTTTTAAAAGCTTCCACCTTTTTCCTCTAAAAATATCTTAATCTTATTCAAGAAGCACAAAAATCATCAATTGCAAACACTAAAATTAATAGAATCAGTTAATAGACAGTCATTAAACCTCATATGGTGGCCTAACGTAAATAATGAAAAAACATCCATCATCATCAGCAGCCTATCGCAGTCTACTGCTGGATATAGGCCTCCCCAATCGATCGAATCGATCGAATCGTTTACGATCTTTGGCTGCTCGCATCCAGCTCCTGCCAGCCATCCTGCGCAAATCGTCGCTGCACCTTGCCTGAGGGCGTCCTACACTACGCTTGCCGAGACGCGATCTGCACTCAAGAACTCGTTTAGCCAGTCGGTTCTACGGATAATAAGGCCAGCCCACTGCCACTTCAGCTTGCTAACACGGTGGGCTAAGTCGATCACTTTGGTTCTCTGCCGGATAACCTCATTTCTGATTCGATCCCGCAAAGAGACGCCGAGCATTGCCCTTTCCATAGCTCGTTGAGCGACCTTGAACTTGTGGACCAGCCGTACCGTCAGTGTCCACGTTTCGGCTCCGTACGTCATGACGGGTAGGAAGCACTGATTGAAGACTTTTGTCTTCAGACACTGTGGGATCGACGATGCGAAGAATATAATATAATGAAAAAACACACAGCTAGTAATACCTAGGATTATAAGCCTAAAAGCGGTTCAATAAGACCTACGTTATGACTTTCAAGCAAGTGTGTTGAAAAAAGCATTACAGTTGGGAATCAGTAGACGTGAAATCTAGAGAACATGGAATCTGTAGACATAGGAATCAATCAGTAATATTGAAAATCTGTAGACATGGGCAACCGTAATGTTGGAATATTAAAGTGTTGGGATTCTGTAAGTTTGTAAATCTGTAGTATTGGGAATGTGTAGACTTGGAATTCTGTAAATAAATCTGTACAATTGGAAAGAATTCTGCCCAAGTAGTGTATTTTTTTCGTAGGTGCGTATCAATATCTGAAAATCTGCAATCCAGAAATGCTGCGCATACAATCTTTTGGGTCAGGGGGAACCGCTTGTCGATATTCGCAAGCATATTGTTGTTTAATGTCAATATGATCAGCGTGGCGCGTAATTTAAATGATTTTATTCCGTAAAATTTTTGTCGCGGCGTGGGTTTTTGAAAACCTCGGCGGCGGCGGCGGCGTGGGTCCCGCGGCGCGGCGCCGCCGCGCCGGCGTGGCGCACACCTCTAAACACAACATTTTTCCCCACACTAAAGCGAGGAAGCAGCTACGAACGTGTAAAAAAACAATCAAAGCAACAGATCAGTCTTTATTAAATAACTTAGAGTAGTTCTAGTACTACCTATAATAACAAAATATATTTTTTAGTATTTAACTACAGCAACATACTATAATATCAATATAATGGTTATGAGATCGAATAATGTTGTAACTTGTATAAATTGCATTTTTTTCTTATATTTTAGACTTTTAAGTTTAACTTAATTTAGTAATTGACTAGGTCTATATGACTAGATTTTTTTTATAATTACAATGAAAACTACCTACATTAATTAAATTGTCAAAATTTCTATGATGTCTAAGTATAAAATCTGTATCCGGCAGCTAAAACATAAATAATTAAAAAAAATGTGTGAGGTAAACTTAAATTGCCTACTTTTTGGTAAGATATTACATAGGAAACTTTCGTTAAAAAACTGTACATTCGAGTATTTTTTTATAACTTGGCAACATTGACGTACAAGACGTCAGTGTTAGCGGGTTGCGTTCTGAATGTAAAAGTATACTATCTGGTTTTTGTCCAATATGATAAGATTTTGCGATAGGTTTTTATGAAATACTAAAAATCTAATTTATAATCTTGAATAAATGAAATAATCCGGTGTATGATAAAATTTTCATGGTGTCCCTCAAAAAATAATCAGCGAATCATAGCCATACCAGCGTTTGACGTTCCATGGTTTTGAACGTTTCACGGTTCATCTGTCAATTTACTTCCTTCACAAGTGATTAAAATGCAACTTCCCTCACTGAAATCAGTGAGGGAAGTAGGTGTTTCCGAGCTAGTGTGGGGAAAATAAAATAGTTCCAAGTCAATTCTCATGAAAGGATTAAAGTTATAGTAATTATTTTTAATACCAGTGACTTTGAGCGCCTGTTTTAGAGTTCAATCTTCAGTTCGACGACCGTGTATTAGTCGTAATGCATTACAAAATCAATAAACTTCCAAATAAAGTAGATTTTCAATATTTTAGGTCCAAATACCTATGAATAGTATGAATGTGACAGCTGTGTGGACCCGACACCTACTCTAGCGCCGTCTGGTGGCAGAAAAAATATCGAAAACCCTCATTCGTCGAAGTTCGTTGATTCTGTAGAGTGGGGGATAGATAGAATGAGCGAATGCTCGTTTAGTCTAAAAGCACCTTAGGTAAACCGCGAATGCTTACCTTACTTATCTACAAAAAAATTGGTCTCCCATGTAACAAATAGGCACGTAGGTATAGGTATTTATGTTATATTTCGACGACAACAAGTAACAACGTATAAGGTGCAATCTGCGATTTTTTTTCATAGCAGATTCAACCCTACATACAACGTACAAAGTAGAGGTGTGCGCCGATCGGCGTGGCGTCCGCCGCCGGTCATTTTAGCCACGCCGCCGCCGCCGATGTTTTCACCGGCGTGAAATCGGCGTGAAAATAATTCTTAATTTTTTAAATCTGTTTTGTGTGCGTACATTGCAACACGTCATTAGAAGTAGTAGTAATAATACAAGCGTTGCTATATTTTGCATTTTCCGCATTTAAGGCGCCGGAACCGACGGGGTCTGGCAATCTTACGGCTAAAGTAAAGCGCAACATCGACTTAGCGAGTGGTTTTAAGGGTGTCGCGCAGCAGGGGTTGGCGTCTTCGAGAGCACCCTCAGTACTTAAGACAATACTGTCCAAAGTGTTTGAGGGTGATCTCAGAGGTGCTGCTGTCCGGTTACTTGTGTCAGATGACACTATTGCACCGTCAGGCCTCGAAAACCTAGCAACTTTGGAGTCCAAGCACCCACCCCCATCTCGACCTCTTGTGCTTCCACTTGAACCGGACGGATCTATTTCAGCTCTCGAGGTCAAGGCAGAGGACGTTGTTCGTGCAATTAGTTCCTTCTACAACGGTTCTGCGGCCGGACTGGGCGGAATTCGTCCGGCAGTTTTAAAGGAGCTTACTTCTCTCTCCGCAGGTGATAGTGGTTTTCGTTTACTCGAGAGTTTAACAAAATTATGTAACTTTTTACTGAGCGGTCAAGTTAATGTTGATGTGTGTCCCTTTATTTATGGAGCGTCACTTTGCGCTTTAGTGAAAAAGGACGGTGGAGTCCGGCCGATAGCTGTTGGTAGCACTTTTCGTCGGTTGATCGCCAAGCTGGGGTGTTTTACAGTGAGGGAGCAAATGTCTGCCTTCCTAGCCTCATCAGCTGGGGTTTGGTACTAAGCTTGATGCAAAGCGGCCATCCACGCGACGCGAGCTTTTGCTCTGAATCCAGGGAACTCCGACTGCGTTATTGTTAAACTTGACATCAAAAACGCCTTTAATTCAATTGAGCGTGACGTGCTTTTGAGCGAGGTCAAAGACAAGGTACCTTCCACCTTCCCTCTACCCTTTCCTTTTCCAGGTTTATTCATCTTCTACTAACCTTTTCTACAATAAATCTCTAATTCTGTCTCAGGTCGCTGCGCAGCAGGGCGATCCGCTCGGCCCACTCGCCATCAGTCTCGCAATTCATAAGGTTATTTCAGAGCTGAAATCCCCGTTGAATGTTTGGTACCTTGACGATGGTACCCTTGGGGGGAAGGGAAGCCTGAAGTAGTGGATCCGTTGATCCTCCTGCCCCAGTTGGGGTGTGAAGTTAATGCAGCGAAGTGCGTGTTCTTTCCCTGTAGCCGAGACTCTTCCTGTTCTCTCTCTTCTTTTGGCGCCTTGTTACCTGGTCTGGTACATTTGTCAACGTACTTTTTCAGCCTTTTGGGGGCACCAATTTTCCCAGAAGCTATTCCTGAGGCTTTGAAGAACGCAGGCAACTGCTTTTGCTAGCTAGAGATAGGCTTCGGGATCTGCCAGCCCATTTCATCATCCTTCTGCGCTTTTGTTTCGCGGTCCCGAAACTAACGTATTTTTTACGTACCGTTCCTGCGTGGCTCTACTCCGGAGATATAGACTATTTTGACTCGGTCCTGAAGGAGTCAATAGAGTCCCTGTTAAATGTGTCTCTCGACACGGGACAGTGGGATCAAGCTTCACTCCCTGTTCGAGATGGTGGATTGGGAATAAGGCGAGCACGGGATGTGTGCCTGCCAGCCTTCTTGGCGTCTGCCAGCGGAGTCGCGGAACTAGTCGCCCATATCTTTGCGATGCACGGCGGCAAGGCAACCATCTCGTTCGCGTCAGAAGCTCAGGCTGCGTGGTCTGCTGTAAACCCCGGCTCAGCACTTCCGGATAAGCCAGAACATCAGCGGTCATGGGATGATGTGGGGGTGAGGCGTCTGCTTGACGATCTTTTGGAGGGTACTGGGGGTGTGGAGAGGGCGCGTCTAATGGCCATGTCGAGGCCCGAATCGGGAGCGTGGCTACAGGCACTTCCCTGTCCAAATATGGGTACTCTCCTTGATGACAACTCTTTCCGGGTGGCTGTTGGGCTGCGATGTTTGCGAACTACATTTATGCATCTGCGGTGCCATGGTTGAGACTAATTATTTTCTATCGAACCGATTTTCTTAAATCGTGTTTTGGCTTCACGTTTGCACCACTACTACCATATATGGGTGTTGTCAGCGTCTTAAACCAAATAATTACGACAATTATAAACAATAATGTACACTTACTGATACTGACTTACACGCCAATTGGTCAAATTATTAAAAAAGTATGTGCAAAATTGATCACATTGTCATTAAAAGATTTTAATAGAAGAAAAGTATTTAGATCCTTTATGTTTTGTTTAGAAATTTTGAATAAACCCGTTCTTTTTAAAATTTTAACTTGTCTTTTTCATTACACCGATCACGCCGATTACGCCGCCGCCGCCGGCCATTTTCAGACCGGCGGCCGCCGCCGATGGTTTGGCCATCGGCGCACACCTCTAGTACAAAGTGCTATCTACGATGACAAAAATCGCAGATTGCACTTATACGTTGTTGTCGTCGATTTATGAATTACGACTCTGTGTTCCAAGCAATAAGTATGATACAATGGTAACTAGTGGGAAAAAAATACAGAGTCGTGTGTACTTAGTCGCTGTGATTTCTAAAACAAAAGAGACTGCTGCTCTTATAAAAATAAATGTAAGACCGAAAGGGACAAACTATTCTTATCAGCTTGTTAATAAATAGCTTTTGAAGGGTCCACAGAAAGAACATCTCTAGTCAATTAAAATTATAGAAGCAAAAACCACCTTATTTTTAACAGAATAAGGTGTGAATTTGCACTGATTTTTTTAAGCACTGGACATGTTTTTTCCGTGTACCCTTCATTTATGAATAAGGGGTAACCCCCTTATGACATGCCAAATATCTAAATTTTTTTCATTACTGACCTATTCAAAAAGTCAATCTGTATATCAGGCTACAATAATAGTCACAATACCTATTTAACATTTAGCGAATTATTAAACATTCACGCCATTTCACGCGTGTATCGCTACTTAATTTGGATGTAGACATATTTTCTCTGCGTCACTGTACAGCCAGGGTCGCGTTTTATAAAGTTACAATTTACAATTTCGCTGTTTGCCTCTCTAACGCACGCACATATTGGCTAGAAAGAGAGGCAAACAGCGAAATTTTAAATTGTAACTTTATAAAACGCGACCCAGACGTACCAAAAAAATATGTTACCAATTGTGCACCTTATCTCTTTGTAATTAGGAGAAAACTGTATACATATATTTGACAAATCAATTTTCACATGCCTTATGGCAGAACATATTAAGGATCACCAATGTAAATATTTATAACATCTACTGTAATGCACCATATGTTCTTGTGAATAAACTTTCATTTCATTTCATTTCATTGACCGCACCTACTTTATATATTCTGTGCCTACAGTCAAAGAGAGAAGTGACGTCAACGTTAACCTTTCCTATTCCTTATTTCGCTTGTTCGTGGTAATTTTATAAAATTGCTCCAAATGTACATTGCTGTATGAAAATTTGATAAAGCTGTCTAGTATAAAGTATAAACCATAGCTAGCCAATCTATGAATCTAGGCATTATCTCTCTACATTAAAATGCGCATACAGTCTTTAATGATAAAATAAAGATATCAGATGCAGATTTTTTATCAAATCCCTGCTCGTGATAAGTAGGTAAAAAGTACCTACATAGTTGGGTCGTTTAAAAAAATATTGTACCTACCTACGTAATTAAGTGCTTTAGAAAAAAAACATGATCATTTTCATTGTGTAAAGGTGCATTCAGACCAAACGAGTATTCGCTATTCTATCCCCCACTCAACGAAATCAACGAATCACGTTTTGTGTAACGATCGAATTTCGTAGAGTAGGGGGTTAGAATAGAGAATGCTCGTTTGGTCTGAATGCGCCTTTACGAAAGTTAGTTAGGTATATAAACTAATATGGATAAGTTCGTAATAGTGATGTAGATATCCTACCTATATATTTTTGCAACGACCTAGTCATAAACTTATAATATTGAAATAAATTACTTTCTAAGAAAAGTTAACAGTACGCAAGGGTTTCACAACAATACCTACACGTTTAGGCCTACTCGCCCAGCTATCAGCTATCACCGGTGATAGCTGATAGCTGGGCGAGTATCGCTGTGTCTCTTTTATTTACACGGTAGTGCGTATCTTTTGTTCGTGTTTATAGCCGATAGTTCATAGTTTAGTAGCTCGCGGTGAGACCAGTGCCTAAACGTGTAGGTATTGTTGTGAAACCCTTGCGTACTGTTAACTTTTCTTAGAAAGTAATTTATTTCAATATTGTGCCTTACAATGAGATAACAGAAACAATGAATTCGACAGAATAAAATAATTGTACCTATCTACGGTAAATTTTTACTATTGATAAATGATAATCGATGTCCCAATAATAATAGATGTCCCAAGATATTTATTTATTATATTTATTTAAGATATTTTATTACGTAGGATATAACACGTAGTGATTTTATTCTCTTTGGGATATAAGAGAAGGTATCCACGCAATTGATTTTGGCTACAAACAGAGCAAAACTTGTATAAAATAGGTAGCTACAGGCTATCCCTAATAGCTTTTTGATAGTACCAACAGGTGGGTGATCCATCTTTCAAGACATGAAACATGATTCTATGGAGGCAATTACGTAAAATGACTCTGAATTCTAAAACACGTCAACTAAAACTTTTTGCTGAACTCTTGAAACCTATTTACTGATAAAAATCATGAGGACAAGAGCGGGAAGCTTCAGGTTAACAAACGAACCGCGATAGCTCTTGAAAAAACTGACACTTAGGAGTAATATAGTCATATAGGTATAAGTTAGGGCTCGTGGTCGTGACCGTGTTTCGTGTAACCGTAGCCGGATCCCCGTTGCCGTGTTACACGGCCATGTTTTTAAGGCCCGTTTCCTGCGTGTTACACGGCTACGTATCAATAAAGTTACGTATACACGTGTACACGGGGATACGTATCTTAATGACACGCAGATCCGTTCCGCCCGCGTTGTTGAGTGACGATTCGATGCGTTGTCTTTAAGGACTAAGGAAAACGGATGAGAATGTTCCGTGATATTTGTGAATCTAATTTAGTGGTTACCTAATTGCCTTTCTAACGTAAAGTGCGATAACTTAGTTGTACTTAATTTCAGTATGATAACGTGTATACGTACTGAGATTAAATTTTACATATTAATATTTTACTTTTTAAGGTAAGGAGGGCAGAATTATAAAATATATGTCGCAGAATGGCTACGATCATCAGATATTTGTCTCATTGTGGGCTTCATGTGGTATCTATTTGGGTACCTCGAGATAATTAAAATAGTCTAAATCAGGTTTACACACTATTTAATTATTAAAAGTCAATGATCAACACACAACGTCCTTAAAATTAATAAGACTCTAATCAAAATCACCAATTAAGTAATCAAAATTAATATTCGGGAATAAATGAGTCTACACGTGTGATTGTTGGATGCAAAGATTAGGAAGTGTCACGGGGCGGCCGCGCGTCGACTGGAGCAGGCACTTGATAGGTATGCGATGACGTCATCAAGCTTGATCCGTGGATTTTGTAACGGGTTCCCGACACGGCCGTCCTGATGGACACACGTCCACGTGTGGCTTGTAATCCTGGAAAGGAAACATTCTACAAAGTATCATCCGCTCGGCCAATTCTGACCCCTACCTGGTTATTATGTCCATCAAAACAAGTGTCACTTGTTTTGAATTACATTACAACAACATTTATGACTCGGAAAACTTTGATATATTCACTGGGAATGACAATCTACCAAGATTAAAACTCTACCGAAAGTTTCATAATCATGTCGTTATAGCCAGCTCCTGGTTTATCTCATAACATCGCAACACAACTGTTATTCTTCTCATTTATCATCACACCGTAGTACTTAAATACTACGTTGATGTCGATAAATTACGTACAAGTTATTAAGTCACAATTCTCCTTAAAATACACTATGCCAAATTACATGTAGTATCAACTAAAGTAGATGCCAACCTTATAGTTGAGCCTGCTTCGCATCAACAATTATTTTTGGTTTGTCACAATTTCGGCAACCACTCGTACCTAACATCCCTTCTGTAATTACACCTCGATGTCATAAGTTGATTGTGACTATTTCCCAGATTCATGAACAGTCAACTGAAGCTGCTTAAGAAGAAAACGTAACACTACTGTTCTCAAACTCACAGAGCTATCGTACCCAATATAAAATTCATAAAAAAAAAAACAATTGTTAAAGTAAGTCGAAACATTGAGTAGGTACATTATTTCATTTAATGAGCATTATTTTCAATAAACTTAAACAACTTTAGTTGCTAAGTTGTTATATTGTCAGACTTTTATTCTCCGTGTGTTATTTATTTACCAATCTAAATGTATTTGACACTCAACGAACAGGACTGTGTCCACATTACATATACACTCAACACAATCCTACCTCGATTTCCTTATTTAAGTACTGCACTTTTTAAATTATACATCCAACAATAGAATACAATACAATACAATCTAACTGTATATCAATATCAGCATCCGATTATGTTTTCTTATTATTTGTTTCTATAGTAGTATAGGCACAGTATTACGAATGTAAGCTTTAGAGTGCTGTGGCCACACGATACTTAACAATAACAAGTCAAGTGCTAGTTGATGTTATGTGAAGACGGATACTATTCATTACATCTCCGATAACTTTTCATGATTGAATTCTTTGTTGATTAAATAATTTCAATGAAAGAAATTGCATAATACAATTATTAAACCCTTAAAATTGCCCTAAAAACTCGGTAATTTATCCTTAATAATGTTTAAACTAGTTTTAAATAATATCCAACGAGTGTAAGCTTTGTAAAGACATAAACAGGAACAAAAATGTATTCTCGATAGGTACCGATATTTATGTTAGGTATCGTCTTTTCGGTAGACATACAAACTTAAGTCAAAGAATTCATCCGTTTCATTAATTTTGGACTAAAACAATGGTACTACTAGGTTCCCCGGTCTACAATCCTCTACTTATTACGTAGAATTGTAACATAGGTTTATACAAGCTGTTAACTTTTGGCTATCTAGTGAATAGCTTTGGTTTTCCCGAACCGTCCTTCAATAGAAACAGAAACAGTATCTAACCAAGACACTTAAAGCAAGATTACTCACAAAATCAACCAAATATTTTGTGTAAAGTATACATTTTAGCTAGTTAGCTACTTACAAGTTGTTCTCGTAGTGTGAACTATCTACCTTGTCGTAAGGTCCGTAAGTGTCACCTAAAGTGTTTTTTTTTGCTATCCAACAAAAAACAATGTTTGTAACTCGAACGAATGGAATGGTAACGACATTTTACAGAAAGAAGATAAGACTCTTCTCATAGCAGAACAGGTTACCTTACTACTGCTAGGTACTAGGTTAGACTACCTTTTTATATGTTTGCATGTTTAACCTTTTGACGCCACGTGAAATACAAAAGCTGTCACTCACACGCCACGCCAACAAAATATCAAAACTGAAAATGAATTTTACGCACATGCCTGTAGGTCTATATTTAATTGCTCTGTGAACCAAGACGTATTTATCGGTCTTTGGCGTTGAACCTGCGGAGCCAATATATCAGTCATTGGCGTCCAAAAGATTAATTAAAATTAACCAGTTATAATATGGAGAATAATTTCACTGACTGGAAGGACTTGACAACGTACGTTACGTAAAGTCAAAATAACAGATTTTATTTAACCGAATATTCAAATGTCTCAAAACTTAGACACACAAAACATCAAATTTTCAAACTCGTCATTTTCATGTTACGTGATAATTATAATAGTTTCACGATATATTTGCCAAACTAAACACAGTAGGTATATCGCTACGAACAAATAAAACATGGAAGCCGCACGCCATAGAAAATTGCTTTTCAAAAACAGTCCTGAATTTTAATTGACAAATGTCACCTCTTCTTTAATGCATCACGGCAATTAATTTCAATGTCAACCTATAAAAACTTAAGCCGCCATTTAAAAATAGTTGTGATTGGTCCATCAAACTTTTTATTGGCTATACCTATTCTATAAGCATTTGTCAAAGGTGTTGCGCCGAAATATGCGATAAGAAAAGCGCTACCTCCTGCCCATCTTGGCACAATTGAACAATTGATTTTGGGGGCATTTTTGAGCCATCTTTAGACGTCCATGTATATCGACATATGGTCGCAGGTATATCGACTTCAAGGATTCCACTTTTATCAGAACTACACCAAGGGCATGAATAAGGTACTTATGCTCCTCGTATACAAACACGACATTACAAATACAACATCGGAGCCACTGATCAAAAGAGTATGTAGGTGCAGGAGTGGCCATATCTTGGTCAGACATCGTGGGTATTCGAGCGTTGAGCGTAAGTGAAACACTAAGTATTCACGTTTGAGTTTAATTAACGAGTTACAAATCAATTTCACAGTTAAAATACAATTGAACCAGCACTAATCCACTAATTGTACATTTACATTCGATTTACAAGACCACTTAATGAAATCGTAACATATTACAGATATATTAGCGATTCGTCGAGGACTTGGTGCGCCTGCGACCGTTATTCTGTCCAATCGTTTGATTATGACCCAATAACGAACGCCTCGCTACCAACGATACGACGCTTCGCTAGAGTGAACCTACTACACCAGTCTAGTAAGTTCACTCTGATTCAAATAGATGGCGCTGTTAATATGCGCAGCCAACTTACTTAGCTATCAGTGATACAATAATTAACACAAGGGAATCAACTACAAAATCAAAGAAGTTCAATCACATATCAGTAGATGGCGCTACCGCTAGGCGCCGTCACGGCCAGACTGACTGTCGACCGTCCTCGGGCGCGTTTCATTTAACAGTCCTGTAACAAACCAACGACTGACCCATCTATCCGCTCGTCCAGCCTGACAAACTTGTAAGAAAAGCAAACATGCCGATCACTTGAATATTATATTTACTTCTCTAGTTGATTTGGACCGGACGAGTGTGTCCTTTCGATTAGCGATAACTTAATGAAAAGCATGGCTAAACCGGACGACACTGTCCCTTCGACCAATTCACACACAAACACCATGCTTTACATAGAGACGTGCATCCCTCCAACCAAAGACCCTTTGGCCCGGATGACACTCTCTAACAACCATCTTACAAGTTTGGACCGGACGAGTGTATCCACCAGACTCTGGCATAGATACCACTGTCCTTTCGACCAACTTTACTCCAACAACATATCGTAAAACATAAATCGTGACAACATAATACCTAAAGCTACTGACTGCCTTGTTCGGTATGAACTTCAACTTCACACTGTACTTCTATTGTCTCGGGGTCAGAATATACACTATCAGTATCTGAACCTACGGAAAGTGTATCAGAGCGACTTACAGAAATAGTGTCAGAACTCGCAGTTAAGGTGTCAGAACTATTTCTAGATAATCTATCATTTTGGTCTACCTGCAAACTATTATCGGCATCTATTTCCGCCGTCACGGTCTCCTCGTCATTCAACAAACTAGTTGAAACTTCAAGTAAACCTTCGTGACCTGATGGTACTGCGCGTAAGTTTTCATGAGCGTATTTGAAGGTGCGATTAGAATTATTTAAGCTTTTGAGCTCGTATCGGTCATTATTAAGTACAGCCGTTATTAAATAAGGTCCTTTGAACTTTCTGTCCAGTTTTGTATGGTTGCGTTCGCTGCTTTTTATAAACACGTAGTCCCCTTTAGAAAAAGGTTTGATGACAGCACGACCCCGATTAAAACGTTCGATTTCTGATGCAGCAGCCCTATTAATATTATTTAAGGCATCCTCTCTAATGACATCAAGGTCTAACCGAGTTTGAGAATTTGCTGGATCTGAGTTTATGCTAGAAATACCTAGTGATTGAGCCTGAATCCCAAACATAAGTTCTGTGGGGGTATATTTAGTAACAGCAGACCTGGTACTGTTCATTGCGAGCTGAACATTGCCCAATTCGTCACGCCAGGTTTTATTTGCATCGTTTTCTATAATTGTCAGTAAGCTCTTTAGGGTACGCATTACTCGCTCGACCTGGCCGTTAGCCCTACTGGATCCTGTAGCAATAAAATGAAGTTCAATTTTATTCTTAGCGCAATAATTTTTAAATTCAGAGCTAATGTAACAACTACCTTGATCTGATATGAGGCGTTTAGGGGCTCCAAAAAGGGAAACAGCCTTGTCAAGCGCCTTTACAGCACTGTTTGCATCCAGGGATGTAGTATGCTCGAGTAACACATACTTTGTGAACGCGTCTATCATTACCGAACAGTATTCCTTCCGGTCACTTTTCCCGCTCAACTTCCCAGAGAAGTCCATATGTACAGTATGCCATGGCACCGGAGCTTTTGGTATCGGGTGGAGTTGAACAGGTTGAGCACCGGAAATACCTTTTGATGATTTGCAAACTATACACGAGTCAATAAATTTGCGCACACACTTTGACATTTGAGGGAACCAATACTGCTCATATAATTTGTCTAGAGTCTTATCTTTTCCTAAATGCTGTATCTCATTGTGAATATGATTGATCAACGTCCAAATCAGGGAACGTGGAACTACTGGCAACCATGAAACTATTTTATTTCGAACTACTTTCCTATACAGTATTCCGTCCCGAACATCATAAGTATTTGCTACAGTTTCGGGCAGCTGGTCGTTGTGGAATTTGGTGATCAAGTCCTGAACTTCACTATCGCGTTTTTGCTCAACAGATAACCAGCCCTGATGGAGTTCAACAAACTGAACCTTTTTAGTATCCGCCTTAGAACACTTTGGAATATCTATTTCTGGTGTCAAATTCCGTGAGAAGAAGTCCGCGTGCTCCATTCCACGGCCCTCTCGGTAAATTATGTCAAAGTCGTACGCCTGTAAATAAGCCCACCAGCGGTGCACACGTGGCGTAAGATCTACCTTAGACTTTGACGCTTTAAGGGAATTGCAGTCAGTATATACTTGAAACCGGCGACCGTACAGGTAATGGCGGAAGTGTTCTACTGCGCGTACAACTGCGAGGGTCTCTAGCTCATATGAATGATAACGCGATTCGACCTCAGACGTTCGCCTGCTAAAATACTCTACGACATGAGGCAAATTATCTTTCTTTTGTATGAGGATCGCACCATAACCATCAGAGCTCGCGTCAGTGTGGAGCTCCACCGGCATGTCAGGGTTGAAAATTGTCAAAACTGGCTCTGATGTCAAAATGCTAACAATAGAATTACGAATACTTTCATGCTGGGCTGTCCACTGAATGGGTCCTTTTAATTTTGTCAAGGGGTATAGTGGCCCAACCAAATGACAAAAGTTGGGAATGAATTTCCGGAAGTAAGAGGCGAGACCCAGAAACTGTCTCACTTGTGTAGCTGTTTTGGGTTGGGGGGCGTCAATCAGAGCTTGGATTTTTCGGGCGTTTGGTCTCACTTCACCTGACTGAATGGAATATCCTAGATAATTAACACTTTGTTTCATAAACTGACATTTTTTTAAGTTAAAGGAAAACCCAGCTTGTGAGAGTGCTCCTAAAACGTCATCAAGGTGCTGTAAGCCCTCAGCAACCGAACTCGAGTGGCACAGAATATCGTCCATGTATATTAGCGGTCTATCTTTCAAATGATGCAAAGCTTTAGTAATACACCTCTGAAACACCGATGGCGCATTACGCAAACCAAAAGGCATGGCAAGGTATTCATATTGGCCTTCAGGTGTCACAAAGGCCGTCTTTTCAATAGATTCAGGGTGAATTGGGATTTGGTGGAACCCAGAAGCCATGTCCAGTGATGAAAAATACTTGGAACCTGAGAGCTGGTCGATTTGCTCATCGATACGAGGCAACGGGTAGTGTTCAGGACGTGTGTTGGCGTTGAGTCCGCGATAGTCTACACATAACCTGTCTGAATCGTCTTTTTTTTTCACTAGGAGTATCGGACTGGCAAATGGCGATGAACTTTCTCTGATTACCCCAGATTCTAAAAGCTGCTCCACTTTTTCCCTAACTATTTGTTTTTCAATCGGCGCAAGTCTATAAGGACAACGTTTTATAATCTTACTCTCATCTATCAAATCTATTTTCAACTCTCCCGTTTTGACACGACTGGTTGGTACCCCGTCAGTAAAATGTTCAGCATATTTATTTAAAAGTTCTAAAAGGGCTTCTTTATCTTCCCCCTGCAAATCAGTTTCGACATCTGTAATTGACCGTTTGGATGATATGTCGCAAAGATTTACATTTTTCTTGTAGTTTAATAAAAGTGTTTCATCATCTACATAAACGCACACTTTTTTTTCAAAAATATCCCTGCCAATTATAACCGGCGTCGATATGACGTTATCGGACACAATGTGAAAAAGCAGCGTTTCGGTAACTTTATCAATTGACACCTTACTAAGGACCTGAGACGTACACGCTATGTTATCCTTTCCTATACCGCTAAGATACACAAGATCATTACTCACAGTACCTGGAAAAAGTTTACTTTGACTCTCCCTTAAAAGGCAGCAAGAAGACCCGCTATCAAATAAAAAGGATACACGCTCACCGGAAGACGTATTCAGGATACCTCGAGAGGACTGATGTTCACACAGGTTGACTTCTTTGACCGTTGCCGCTCTGCTTCTGTTTGGACACGCAGGAGCCAAGTGTCCAGGTTTGCCGCAAGAGTAACAGGATACAGCTGTTGGTTTGTCCAGTGGGCGCGTTGATCTTGATTCCTGTGACGTAGATGATTCAGTCGTAGAGTCTTCTTGTCGTCGTTTCCTGCATTCAGCTTGTCTGTGCCCTGCTATACCGCAATAGTGACATTTCCCAATAAATTTATCATTTGTAGTGCGTGAGCGTTTTAATTCCGGTTCCTGCTTGTCAGTTCCTTCATATCGTCGTTTTAGAGATATTCCTCCAAGTACTCTAAAAAGTTGAGCTCTAGTTGTGATCGTAGTAGCATTTAATTCTCGGCGTATGAGATTATCTTTGTGACATAACACTGATATTACGAAGCCAGTCATTATTTCTTCAAGCATTTCTAATTTCGGAATGCGTTCAATCAGATTCCACAAACGCATAGCCGCTTCAGGTGCCGTTTCTTTAGCACTGATCTCAAAACGCAATATGTCATCAAAATGATCTTGATACAATTTAGGTTTAGAAAACCTAGCAATTAATGCTTGCTTAACAATATCCCATGTCAACTCTTTGAGATTCAACCGTGTCAGACATGTGGCTGCACGCCCTTTTAAAGCGCTTGAAAGAGCGACCAGCAAATCAACACCTTCAAGCTGTTTAGTTTTTATAATTAGCTCGGATACATTACACCAACCATCTATATCGGCTTCCAAATCATCAGGATTAAATTCCAAGAGCTTGGGTGATCTACTTGTATTACTTACGGTTTGTGGCTGTGCTAGTACCCGTGAAAACAGTGCTTCCATATGATTCAACACTTTCAAGACAGGAGTTCCATCAGTTTGCTCATTTTCTCGCTCTTTATCGCCAACTTCTGATGTAGGTGCAGGAGTGGCCATATCTTGGTCAGACATCGTGGGTATTCGAGCGTTGAGCGTAAGTGAAACACTAAGTATTCACGTTTGAGTTTAATTAACGAGTTACAAATCAATTTCACAGTTAAAATACAATTGAACCAGCACTAATCCACTAATTGTACATTTACATTCGATTTACAAGACCACTTAATGAAATCGTAACATATTACAGATATATTAGCGATTCGTCGAGGACTTGGTGCGCCTGCGACCGTTATTCTGTCCAATCGTTTGATTATGACCCAATAACGAACGCCTCGCTACCAACGATACGACGCTTCGCTAGAGTGAACCTACTACACCAGTCTAGTAAGTTCACTCTGATTCAAATAGATGGCGCTGTTAATATGCGCAGCCAACTTACTTAGCTATCAGTGATACAATAATTAACACAAGGGAATCAACTACAAAATCAAAGAAGTTCAATCACATATCAGTAGATGGCGCTACCGCTAGGCGCCGTCAAGTATAGTAACACTAGTTGATTGACAAAACCATCAACAATCCTTCACAATCACTTCTGAACATTCTACTAGGTACTTCAAATATTCAAATATTATCTTTTAGACTACAATTGCTATAGTAACACAGAACTTTGTGCACCAAAACAATACCCATATCAGGTTTGACATTTCAACTTCAGTCGCACCAACGACTAAACATAAGTCATTTCTAGTCGCACCAACGACTAAACATAAACCATTTCTAGTCGCACCAACGACTAAATACTAACACTCCATAGCGCCTAACCAACGACACATATTGTCACACTAAAGACATACTTCGCCGCACCAACGACATACTTTGCGGCACGAACGACATCACTTTTTGGTGCACCAACACCAACGTATTACTTAGAAACATCAAAGCTGAATTATCAACTACTTCAGTTCAATCGGATTCATTTACTAAAACAGTTTACATATGAAGTTCAGAAGGAATTTGATGGTTAGCCACATTTCAGATTCGACCTGGACGTGTCATAGCTACCTATTGCTAGCTACTACATTTTGATTCTCTTGCTCTATAATTTTAGATAAAATCAAAGCGAGTTAACAACGACTGTCAAAATCAACCTCGCTCCCACGAGATAACGTACCACTTGTACACACATTTCGTTAATATCCCTTAAGTGTTTCAACACAATTCATAGTTATTTGCAACTTGAGACCCTTGCGATATCGTATCTCGCCGAACCATAACTTAAACAAACACCACGGCAAAATTAACCTAGAGTTGTTATGAAATAATTTCTCTGATGTCGCAGAATGGCTACGATCATCAGATATTTGTCTCATTGTGGGCTTCATGTGGTATCTATTTGGGTACCTCGAGATAATTAAAATAGTCTAAATCAGGTTTACACACTATTTAATTATTAAAAGTCAATGATCAACACACAACGTCCTTAAAATTAATAAGACTCTAATCAAAATCACCAATTAAGTAATCAAAATTAATATTCGGGAATAAATGAGTCTACACGTGTGATTGTTGGATGCAAAGATTAGGAAGTGTCACGGGGCGGCCGCGCGTCGACTGGAGCAGGCACTTGATAGGTATGCGATGACGTCATCAAGCTTGATCCGTGGATTTTGTAACGGGTTCCCGACATATAGATATTTTCTGAGTTCAATATTAATAAAAACTGACACATTGTCATGTATTAATTACCTAATTTAATAATGAGATGTGAACGGAAGTTAAAAAATACATAACACAGTGCGGAGTAAATATTTTTTCTTAGTTCTAAATATCATAATTTAAGTTTTTCTTTCATGCAATAAAGTTGATATAAATAAATACATAAATCAATATTGAGGGTACCAGACAACGATTAATCTATACTAGGAAACCCATAACTCAGGAACAAAATAAATGCGTCATAAATATACAAATTTACAGCGTTATTTCCTACAAAATAAGGAACTTTTAAAATATAAAAGAATATTAAAAAGCAATATAATTAAAAAATACAATATACTAACTCATTGGATGTCGTGACGATGACGGGAGATTTTAGGTGCACCGCTTTCAAATGCTTTCCTATCGATCCTGTTGTACCACCACGACACGAAAACTCATTGTTCGTACGATCATTGCACAAAGTGCATAAAGCCGTGTCACCGACCCTGGTGGCATAACTCCACACCCAACTGATCTTCATTATTAATACACTTTAAAAACGCTATCTTCTCACCAACAGTAACAATACAAAAACGTAACAAAATAATAAAAAAACAATTAATTTAAATTCGACTAAACTCTCGCTAAGTCTGTCCGGCCTGCAATCTTATTAGTGACTAAACACGTATAAAACCAAAACCCGAAATTGCTCTTTTCAAATTTACTAAAACATCCCCGCTTATCTATATCAAAACAAAGATGCGGCTATTTCATTCAACTTCACAAACAAAAGGTGTACCAGGTAAAGCCCAAGTTAACATAATTTATCAGTAAAATTATAAATTACCACGTGTGGTCAATTATATCGCAGACAAACTATTGTTAGCTACTTTGCGCGTGCAAATTCTTAGTATAGGTCTTATCTACAAAAGGGCCGCCCTGTCAGGTAATAAACTTAAATGAACGACTGTATTATCTTTTATGTATAGCAATTTGGCCTAATATTTTTAACATTCTTTTTTAATTTTTCTATCTGGTGATAGTGGTGATTCAAAATCACAATATAAATTCTAATCCATAAATATCACCGTCGCTTGTTATATAGAACACAGTACCTACCACGTTATTCTATAACATAAATCGATACGAAAAATGCAAGTCTAATCAATAAAATACCGTTCGTCCCGATTCAGAGTATAATACTCAATACGTACTTTAAAAACAAGCTGTTATTCAATAATAGGCTTTATTTGTTTGCATAGTAATTGGTCCGGCCGGATCCATGCCACGAGCAGTCGTTGCCAGAACGAAGCCAAGATTCGTAGATACGTATACAAACAAAGATTCGGGTACGTATCTCGGCGTGACTGTGAAATTCGTGATCTTAGTACCGCCGGGGTTAAGAACACGGAGCTACGGTTCGGCGAATAGTACGTATATCGGGAGCCCTAGTATAAGTAGGGTATACTACAGTAGTATATAGTTGTCATCATCATCATCATCATCATATCAGCCGAAAGACGTCCACTGCTGAACATAGGCCTCCCCCAAAGATTGCCACAATGACCGGTCCTGCGCCACCCGCATCCAGCGGACTCCTACGACCTTCACCAGGTCATACGAATCGCTAAACTGAAGTGGCAGTGGGCGGGGCACATTGCGCGTAGAACCGATGGCCGTTGGGGCGGGAAGGTTCTTGAGTGGCGGCTACGTACCGGAAGGCGTAGCGTGGGTAGACCCCCCACAAGGTGGTATACAGTAGTATTACTACTTATTCTAGGTAGGTATACAGGGTAATGCCAGTTAGTGCTGATTTTTCAATCCTCAAATAAACCTATTCGTTAGTTAAAATTATCACATCATTTTCTAAAATCATCAGTCAAAGAAGGACATAGCTAATATTTATTTTACACATACTGTTAATTGCGGATTGGAAAATCAGTCGTTAATTTTGTCCAGTATGTCCACTTCTCATTTCAGTGGTATTCACAATCTTTCTTCTCTCATTTACTCAAGGCAACATCACAATACCTTGAAGCCACAGAGCACGGACCTCTTTAGTGTGTAACCTTAGAGATAGAGGCGGCCTTGGCTGTCATTTTCATAGAAATCGACCGTGTCAGGTAATTTTGACATGTTAATGTAAAAAGTGTTGTGGTATGGCTCGATATTTTTAACGATATATTAAAACCAACAGTTATTTGACTAAAAAATGTTACTTGAAAAAAGCTATTCAAACTTTCTCATTTTTAAAATCTCACTAAAATGATGTCGTTATGAATGAAATAAAAACAGAATTTATACATTTATTTATTTGAATTTATATTTACAATAAGTACCTACTTACATTAAGTTGTTAGCTTAAAGGTTAAAGTTAAAAAACAAGTGTTAAGGGTAAGGCTAGACAGAGGTTTTAGTTGAGGTAGGGCATAGCGAATGACATCCCGCTTTGTGTGGTAGGGCACAGCACAGCGGATGCTATCTCGCTCTTATCTAGAGCAGAGCCCAACTGGGGAAGTACCTCCGCCTTACAGAAAACCGCAGCCAAATAACACTATCCCCTACATATAGTGTTGTGTTCCTGCTGGTGAGTAAGGTAGCCAGGCTCAACGAGGGTGCGGAGTGCTGCCGACGGGGGGACCTACGGAACTGACAATACTGGCTTCGGCCTGTGTTGGCGCGGCATGCAGGTGCGGCTATCAGGGAGACCCGGTGAAACGGCTGACCGCTGGCCGCCCGTAGGTCAGTAGGGTTCCCGAACCCAGGAACCACGTAATCTCCGCCCTGGGAGGCTGAACCGCCAACCTGCGCAAAATCCCTGGAGTAGTGGCCGTGCCGGAGGAGGAGACCGGAGTGGACCCGGCCGCTGCCACAGGGGGGGACCGGGGGCCCTTCCGTACGCCGTGCCTGCAGACCGCACTACCTGCGCTGTCCCCTGCCAGATTTGTTCCGTTTGTTTGTCCCTTGAGTCGTCGGCACTCCGAACCCTTCTTAGGATTAAGTACACCCACTATAATGGCGCGAAAACAGAAAAAGTTTGGACTATCAGCGGCATCTTCATCCACACAAGTGGACTACTGCAACATCAGGGGTATCCACTCTAACCTAAACGCAGTCCACTGCCACCTGGAAACTGCGCAGCCGACCATACTTTTCCTCACGGAGACGCAAATATCCTGCCCGGCGGATATATCGTACCTATTGTACCCCGGCTATACACTCGAACATAAGTTCGTGAGACACGCCGGTGTATGTATGTACGCCCGGCAGGATGTATGCTGTCGTCGTCTTCTTGCCTTTGAAGACAGGGACCTGTCAGTTTTGTGGGTGCGTGTGGACTACGGCGGCCACACCAGAGTCTACGCGTGCCTTTACAGGTCTCACAGTGGCAACACAGAGACAACCCGACTCTTCGAGCACATACAGTCGACATCCGACAGAGTGCTTGAGCAGTACCCATCCGCGGAGCTGGTGATTTTGGGGGACTTTAATGCCCACCACGTTGAGTGGCTGGGCTCCCGGTCCACCGACTTTGCGGGAAGGTCTGCTCACGAATTTTCTCTGGCCTATGGGCTCTCACAACTGGTACGTTCTTCCACGAGAATACCAGATATCGAGGACCATACGAGCTCCTCGCTTGACCTTCTGTTGACCACGCATCCGGACGGATACACCATCGCAGTAAATGCACCTCTCGGC
The DNA here is from genome assembly GCA_025490895.1 of Thaumatotibia leucotreta. Taxonomy (NCBI): domain Eukaryota; kingdom Metazoa; phylum Arthropoda; class Insecta; order Lepidoptera; family Tortricidae; genus Thaumatotibia; species Thaumatotibia leucotreta. Next base: position 681,546 of record JALPQI010000100.1, read on the forward strand.
TCGTCCGATCACTGCCTTATCCGGACAAATTCGCCTTGCGCGCAGCGAGAACCACCGCGACCTACTACTACTCGTCGCGTTTGGCAGTACGGGTCAGCAGATTGGGACGGATTGCGTGAATTCTACGCTTCGTACCCTTGGAGGCAGCTCTGTTTCGCATCGGATGATCCTGACTCCTGTGCGACTAATGTCGCCGAGACGATACAGCTGGGAATGGACTGTTTCATTCCCAACTCACTAATCGCTACAGGAGCAAAGAAGTGACCTTGGTTTAACCGGCCCTGTAAAGAAGCTGCGGTTCAAAAGCAGGCTGCTTACAGGGCTTGGACCAAGGCCGTAACTGATAAGGATCCGAACGTCTCTGATGCGAAACACAGACTGAATGCTGCCTCGAGGTTCTGCAAAAGAGCTGTTGCCAGAGCAAAATTTGATTTTGTCGGCAGATTTGGCGAGAAGCTTGCAGGCCACCCTTCCGGGAGTAGGGCCTTCTGGTCACTTGCCAAAGCTGCCGAGGGAAACTTTTGTCGGTCGTCCCTGCCACCACTGCGAAATGCTGACGGTAATCTGGTCCATAGTGCAAAAGAGAAAGCCGATCTTCTAGGTGCTCTTTTTGCCTCGAACTCGACTGTGAGCGATGACGGCAGCATTATACCGCCTACCATCCCGCGGTGCGCACACTCCATGCCAGAAATTCGCATCTCCCAGAAAGATGTTCGGCGGGAGTTGCTGTCGTTAAACGTTCACAAGTCGAGCGGGCCAGACGGCATACCTGCAGTGGTGCTTAAACGTTGTGCTCCTGAGTTGTGTCCTGTGTTAGCGCGTCTCTTCGCTCTTTCCAGTATCAAACGGGAAGTTCCATCTTCGTGGAAGACGGCCCTTGTGCACCCTGTTCCAAAAAAGGGTGACAGATCGGATCCATCGAATTATAGGCCTATCGCTATCACCTCCCTTCTCTCTAAGGTCATGGAGCGTATAGTTAACGCTAAGCTCCTTGGTTACCTAGAAGAACACGATCTTATAAGCGACCGCCAGTATGGCTTTCGCCACGGTCGCTCTACCGGTGATCTTCTAGTGTACCTCACTCACCGCTGGGCATCAGCCATTGAGAGTCAAGGCGAGGCTTTGGCAGTCACAAAGACACAAGTTTGCGCGTTTACCGCTAAAAAAACCCCATTTACTGTGGCTCCAAAGTTCCAAGACACAGCTCTTACCATGTCAGGGAGTATTGGGATCCTCGGAGTCGACATTTCCAACGACATCCAATTCCGATGTCACCTAGAGGGAAAAGCTACGCTGACATCCAAAAAGCTCGGGGTGCTCAATAAAGCGAGGGGATACTTTACTCCTGGGCAAAGACTTCTGTTATATAAGTCGCAAGTCAGACCCCATATGGAGTATTGCTGTCACCTCTGGGCAGGAGCACCTGTATACCAGCTTGCACCCTTTGACTCGGTTCAGAGACGAGCTGTCCGAATAGTCGACGATCCCAGACTTACAGGCGGTATTGAACCCTTAAGTCTAAGGAGAGACTTCGCCTCCTTATGTGTGTTCTATCGTCTGTACAATGGGTTGTGCTCTGAAGAACTGTTCGACATGATGCCAACGTCCACTTTTCATCATCGCACCGCTCGCCACCGACTGGGCGCTCATCCTCACACCTTGCAACCTAAATGGTCGCGCACCGTGCGGTTTCAGAGGAACTTCCTCCCGCGGACGGTCCGTCTGTGGAATGAGCTCCCTGCCGAGGTTTTCCCGTTGGACTACAGTATGGGGTTCTTCAAAAGAGGAGTGTACAAGTTCTTGTTGGGTCGACAACGCGCATGTGACACCCCTGGGGTTGCAAGCGCCCATAGGCTACGGTGACTGCTTTCCATCAGGCGGGCCGTATGCTTGTTTGCCACCGACGTGGTATAAAAAAAAAATAAAAAAACCGGCCAAGTGCGAGTCGGACTGGCGCGCGAAGGGTTCCGTACTATTATCAATTTATTATTAAAAAAATACAGTTAAATCAACCTACCTCAAAAACTATAGGAGATAATTTAATCAAACTAAAAATCGTTGATAGAGTTTATTAATGTGCATAACATATATTTTTTTTAGAATTTTATATCACGTAGTTTAAAAAATAGAGGGGGGGGGGGGACACATTTTTCAGACTTTGAGAGCTGATATCTCGAAAACGATTTGCTTAAACAAAAATAAGATTTATAAACCTTCATATCATTTTCAAAGACCTTTCCATTAATACCACACACGCTTATATACAACTAAAAAAAAAATTCTATCCCTCAGTTACATGTATGGAGGGCCCCCACCGCAATGGTTTTTTTTACAATTTAGTATCATAATTCTGTAGCGGTTTATACAACACATATCCTTACCAAATTTCGTTACTGTAGCATTTATAGTTTCCGAGTAAATCGGCTGTGACAGACGGACAGACGGACAGACGGACAGACGGACATGACGAATCTATAAGGGTTCCGTTTTTGCCATTTTGGCTACCTTTGCATTGGTTTGTTTGTTCAAGGTGTGCAAACTATATCTACTTATATTACGTTATAAAACGCAAAAAGAAAATTGTAACTATAAATGGGAACTAAAATTAAATGATCAACTGTAAGGAGTTTAGATGGTTAGGTAATTTAGGTATTAAATATGAGGACAGATTAACTAGATGTATAAATGTATAAAGATATTTTTAAATTCGTAAATTGTACCGTTTTACGTTTTCTTGACAGATTATCAGATGGGTTACTTGGGACAAGAAACACCTGGAAATTACATACTTAAATTAATATGTATTAACAGATAACATCAGAAATCCTTTAAAAGGTATTTTACTTTTAAAACATAATAAAATTATTTAGCAAAGCTAACTTACCTTGTCAAACGCAGGATGGAGTTTTAAAGTTGGACAGGCATTGGATGACAATATAGATCTCGGATTTGTTTTTACAAAACAGTCATTTTGGAAGTGGTCCGAACAAATTGTGTCGTGTTTTTGCGGAAATCAGTTCAACTTTCCAGTCGCCGTTATCCAGCGTTCTCTGACACATGGTTCTATAGGAAATCTAAAAATTAAGTCAGAATTTCTTAAACTATATGTTTTTGTATAGTTGCTTCATTGTCTGCACTCTAGATAAATATTATATTATTGCTAAATATAAATAAATAAATAAATGTTTGGGGGACAGTCTCATACAAATCAACCTAGCCCCGAACTAAGCAAAGCTTGTACTATGGGTGCTAGGCGACGATATATATATATGTACTTAAATAGAGAAATACACATAATTATACTTACTTAAACATAGAAAACGTCCATAACTCGGGAACAAATTTTGAATTTCTACTAACACCGTTTAGTTGTAAGAGTTTACATAGACTATCGATAACAAATTCAGCGTCGTGTCTCTTCACTATGTCTCTCGCCCATACTAATTTTATATTGAATTTAATATAACTTTTTTTACTTACCTGTGATAGGAAACGTTTGAATTTTGTTTATTAACGTACGTAGACTGGTTCCTGCACCAGATTACAGAGCAATGTGGCATTCTTGGTATATTTTTATAGTTTATATACCCATGACGTCCCGAGAGGTACTGACAGCACATATGCGTAAAACGCATATGCGCGGCACGGGTTTTGTCTGTCACGCCGTCTCTCTATAGGCGCCCTAAGAGTTCCAACCTCCTTGCTTGAGGCGTATTTCACAATCCGGTAGATAAAATTATCAGTATCACTAAAGTATCCTTTTTCTCAGGCATATAAAAGAAAAGGACAGCTAACATACCTGACAGATACGTTTTATTCGACGATAGACGTCAGCATCCGTAGCCTAGTTGGTAGTGAACCCTGCCTACGAAGCTGGAGGTTCTGGGTTCGAATCCCGGCGAGGTCATTATTTTTGTATTTATTTATCACAAATATGTGTTCCTTGATCATGGCTGTCTATGTATTTATGTATCTTTGTGTATCTATCTATTATATATAGGTACCTATCGTCGCCTGGTACCCACATCACAAGCCTTAATTGAGCTTACCGTGGGACTAGGTCGATTTGTGTAAGATGTCCCAAGATATTATTATTATTTATTTATTGTGAAACATGCCCTTAGACATTTAAAAATGTAGGTAGATTTATCAGTCTGTGAAACCTTAGTGAACAGTACCGAAGCCTGACCTTCATTTATATTTCATTAAACATCCCTAAAGGCCCGTTAGGGGTGAAACTGTGCCACAGATTCGGGGATGCTATCTACACGTTTATACGACGCATTATCACAGAATACATAATGCACAAACGCATTGTCTAAGGGTGCCTTTCCAACAGCTATGCTATGCGCCTGATACCACACTACTCACTAATCCACATAGTACGTTACGAGTGTATAGCTCTGGTAGAAAGGTATCCACAAGCACAAACCCGATGTTTGGTGGTGGAAGATCACAGACCATGTGGTGTAACCTTTTTTTGTTGATAAAGTGGGAAAATGCATAGGTAACCGCATCCCCTCCGGCTTGGGGAGCCACTTTGGAGAAGGACTGCAGGTATACCTAGATACCTATTAACCCCTTAAACCACTCTGGGGTTAATTCGGCGTGCCGGTTACGAGGTCCTGCCTAGGGCAGAGCAAATGGCGGAAAATTCAAATTTGCTATGGGCAGTCAACGATCACGTCTACATTTTTTGAATTCGCTGCCTCTTTCTACTGACAAATTGGTATGCCAGACTTTATTGCATGTATACCTAGATAAGTACTCTGTGGAAGAATATCTATCTATCTCCTATCTCCCCCGCAAAAGGTACTTAAAGGAAAGTGCGATGATTCTTTTCTATACGTCTTTCCGTTTAATGAAATTGTCTCCAGAATTTTCCCTGAGAAAATATTGAAATCAAAAAGTATTCCCTTTTCTAACAAAGGGAATAAATAACGGCTACGGTGCGGGAACTCCGCCCTTTTATCTTTTGTGGCAACGTGGAGTGATTTTATGTTATGCCAGATGATTTCCATTGCTTTTGTTTCGTTTTCAAAATATGCAGGGATCGTCCTAATAATTCACCTAATTGAGTTCCCTGGGTAGGTACAGTCGACGTCAAAGATATAGCCTAGTTGATAGTGACCCTGCCTACGAAGCTGGAGGTTTCGGGTTCGAATCCCGGCGAGGGCATTATTTGTGTATTTAGTTATCACAAATATTTGTTCCTTGGTCATGGCTGTCTATGTATTTAAGTATCTATATGTATCTATCTATTATATATATCCTCGCTTGGTTCCCACATCACAAGCCTTCATTGAACTTACCGTGGGACTAGGTCGATTTGTGTAATGTCCCAAGATATTTATTTTTATTTTTAGTACGAGCGGGTAAAAAGGCATTTTAATCACTAGTGAGCAAAGCAATGATTTTGGAGCGTTGCATGAAGCGCAGAGGAGCATTAGTTTATATAAAACGTAATATGCTTATAAATTAGTCGTTCCACATTCAATGAGAATTTGATAAATTGTTTGAAAATTTAGTCAAAGACAACTTTATTAATGAAATAAAGTTGCTGCTTACTTGTTTTAGTGAATGATGATATTGTTCTCTAGTCCTTTATACCTAGTCACAGACCTAGTTGACTAAACCTGCCATATCCGATCGTATCCATTTGATTTACTAGGTACCTATGTATCTACTTTACCTACATCAGTTTCTGGTGATAAAGTCCATGGTAATAATCAGAGATCGTACGATTTCCAGCATTTTTGGTGCAATGTAGTTCGTAAAGCGCTCCTTTACCTACATTTTAGTACGAGCGTGTAAAAAGGCATTTTAATCACTAGTGAGCAAAGCAAGGGATATGGTGAAAGTTATTTATAAGGAGAAGTGAGTTATAGTACATTGTGCATCAAGGGAGGTAAGTACGGAATTACTAACGAGAGTGTTAGAAGCCCGACGCCGTTAGGCGGAGGGCTTTTATGACTCGAGTTAGTATTCCGCTTACCTATCGTAATGCATACAATGTTTTTCATCACACTTGTCGACAAAAAAATAAGTTTTAAGACATAATATTATTAAATGACGTACTGACATTTCTATTACTCCCTAGGGAATATCACTTTTCTATTACTCCCGCTACGCGCGCAAGCAATGGCGCGCTTAGACAGCAAGTGTGATGAAAAGGTTCGTTATTGTCTTACAACGTCTTACTCGTTTCAACTTAAACTGACCCTTGGATTCCTTTGACTAAACTTCTAGGGTTTTTGGTGAAATGTAGTTAAAGGAATCCAGGGTAAATTTTTTGCTGTAAAGTACCTATCATAACACGTTGTAACACAATGATGAACCTTAACTCGCTATCTCCTTTCGAATTTACTTCACATCCCTTAATTGAACTACACTGCACCAAAAATGCTGGTAATCGTACGATATCTGCGGCCCTTGAGGGTTTGTCTCTTTCACTCTAATGACGCCTTCGTTTGAGTGACAGACAAAAATCTTCGAAATTACGAATTTCTATTTTCGCGGTAATAGGCCTGGTAATCATAATACTTTTACCTGCTGCTAGTAGATGGTAACGATGATATATTTCGGAGGTACAAGGAGTAATACATTAAATCGTTGATAAATGTTCGTGGGCTTGGTATCATTAGGAAATAACGACCAATAAACATAAAGCTGCGCAGTTACTGCCCCGCCTGTATATTCAGGCATATTGCTGTTAATAGTATTTATTGCTTAAGTCACATAGGCTTACCTGATCTGAATTGCTAAACTAAAGTGGCAGTGGGAGGCGCACGTTGCACGTAGAACCGATGGTCGTTGGGGCGGTGTCCGGATGTTCGAGACTTCTGCGGCTGATGCTGGTCGGATTGGTACACGTATAATTGTGGGTGTTTCTTTGATGCACAATATCCCGTTAATAGTTACAATAACACTATTTTTAGTTTATTTTATGGAGCGGCGCTTGCGACGCTTGCGTGTGCGCTCTACAATACAATGGGTGCAAAACACAGAGCACGGACCTCTTTAGTGTGTAACCTTAGAGATAGAGGCGGCCTTGGCTGTCATTTTCATAGAAATCGACCGTGTCAGGTAATTTTGACATGTTAATGTAAAGAGTGTTGTGGTATGGCCCGATATTTTTATCGATAGATTAAAACCAACAGTAATTTGACTAAAAATGTTACTTGAAAAAAGCTATTCAAACATTCTCATTTTTAAAATCTCACTAAAATGATGTCGTTATGAATGATATATAAACAGTAAAATTTATACATTTATTTGAATTTATATTTACAATAAGTACCTACTTACATTAAGTTGTTAGCTTTAAGGTTAAAGTTAAACAACAAGTGTTAAGGGTAAGGCTAGACAGAGGTTAGTTATATGTCTAGTTATATATGTTACCTTTGCATTGGTTTGTTTGTTCAAGGTGTGCAAACTATATCTACTTATATTACGTTATAAAACGCAAAAAGAAAATTCTAACTATAAATGGGAATTAAAATTAAACGATCAACTGTAAGGAGTTTAGATGGTTAGGTAATTTAGGTATTTATTTATTTATTTTTATTTATTTAATCTTTATTGCACAAAATAAAAATCATACAAAAGGCGGACTTAATGCTATGAAGCATTCTCTACCAGTCAACCATCGGGCAAAACAGAGAAACTGTGAGCGGTGCAAGAGAAGCTAATAAACAATGAATAAAATAACAACTGATACAATACTGAACACACTATTACATAGATAATAATATACACACTAATATATATATATACATAAATAAATAAATATAAATACACAAATAAATAACTATGCACATACATAAATACAAATGCAGATAGAAAACACTAAGGAGACTCATCAACAATGATTAGTTCTGTCAGCAAAGTAATCACATACACTTCTCTTAAAGGCGAACTTGTTGGGGCTTTCCCTGATTTTAGTAGGAAGAGCATTCCAGAGGCGAGCTGCTTGGACAGAGAATGAGTTGGCCATGAAGCCCGAGTGGTGAGATGGGATAGTAAGTGAAAGGTTGCCGGAAGAGCGAAGCGGGTATTATATATGAGGACAGATTAACTAGATGTATAAATGTATAAAGATATTTTTAAATTCGTAAATTGTACCGTTTTACGTTTTCTTGAAAGATTATCAGATGGGTTACTCGGGACAAGAAACACCTGGAAATCACATACTTAAATTAATATGTATTAACAGATAACATCAGAAATCCTTTAAAAGGTACTTTACTTTTAAAACATAATAAAATTATTTAGCAAAGCTAACTTACCTTGTCAAACGCAGGATGGAGTTAAAGTTGGACAGGCATTGGATGACAATATAGATCTCGGATTTGTTTTTACAAAACAGTCATTTTGGAAGTGGTCCGAACAAATTGTGTCGTGTTTTTGCGGAAACCAGTTCAACTTTCCAGTCGCCGTTATCCAGCGTTCTCTGACACATGGTTCTATAGGAAATCTAAAAATTAAGTCAGAATTTCTTAAACTATATGTTATTGTATAAGTAGTTGCTTCATTGTCTGCACTCTAGATAAATATTATATTATTGCTAAATATAAATAAATAAATAAATGTTTGGGGGACAGTCTCATACAAATCAACCTAGCCCCGAACTAAGCAAAGCTTGTACTATGGGGGCTAGGCGATGATATATATATGTACTTAAATAGAGAAATACACATAATTATACTTACTTATACATAGGAAACGTCCGTAACTCGGGAACAAATTTTGAATTTCTACTAACACCGTTTAGTTGTAAGAGTTTACATAGACTATCGATAACAAATTCAGCGTCGTGTCTCTTCACTATGTCTCTCGCCCATACTAATTTTATATTGAATTTAATATAACTTTTTTTACTTACCTGTGATAGGAAACGTTTGAATTTTGTTTATTAACGTACGTAGACTGGTTCCTGCACCAGATTACAGAGCAATGTGGCATTTTTGGTATATTTTTATAGTTTATATACCCATGACGTCCCGAGAGGTACTGACAGCACATATGCGTAAAACGCATATGCGCGGCACGGGTTTTGTCTGTCACGCCGTCTCTCTATAGGCGCCCTAAGAGTTCCAACCTCCTTGGTGCAAAACTATAACAAAATTTCAAAACTGACATATCGTCAGTTGTAATATGAATTAATGTAACCACCAAATGACGACTTTTCAGGAGGGCCAAAAAACGAAATGGACATTTATAAAGTATGTTGTATCTTTTTAGTTAATTATCCTATTGAAATGATGTTTATCTTGTTTGTTTTATTTTTGAGAGGTCTATTTGATAGACAGTTACTAACTGCGACCACACTTATAGTTCAGGAAATGGCTGGAGCTTACGTTAAATATTTTCAAAAAAAATTGTAGATACGTTAACAAATCAATGAAAATCATCAAAAGTGGAAATTCGGAATTTAGTGTAACTCACAAATTGAAACCGAATTGCTTATGAGCCATACAATGCAGACGGCGCTTACAGCAGTGACGTTTATAAAAATATGGTGAGTACATTAGGAAAGACATGTTTTGTACTTACAAATTCGTACTTACGTTAAAATATTGTCTATGATTTTTGGAAACCTTTACATACGTTAATAAAAAACGTAGAAACCTAATGAAATGGCAAAGTTTTTGTTAACGTATTCGACATTTTTTTCTAGATATCAATATTTTATATACACCGTTCGATAGAGCAGGAAATTTGCAGTCGAACGGTATACTTAACTCAATTTCGTCATTTTGGTGGTTACATTAATTCATATTACAATCGACGATATAGGAACACTTAATCCACGAAAAATATGAACATTATGGAAAAATATGTATAGGTTATTGCCTATATCGGAATCTTGAACTTACAATGTTTGGGTGTGTACCTAGATAATGTATATTTTATGGATGTATGTGCTCTTTCATGTCCACTTGAGAAGTTTAGTTAAAGTTTTGCACCCATAGTTCCGTTCCCTAATAATGGCGACGTGGTAAGAGAGAGTGAATGGGGAGAGTGGTGTTGCCAGCCTATGTCTTGGGATATTTGAATTACATATTAAGACGCCACACCGGCAAGGTCCTCGGACGAGTGGCGGCCACGTACCAGAAGGCGACGAGTGGGTATGGTAGGTAGGCCCCCCACAAGATGGACTGATGACCTAGTGAGCGTCGCAGGAGTCCGCTGATGATTAGGCGGTTGGCGTAAGGTCCTATGTTCAGCAATGGACTTTTTGGGTCAAAATTATTTTCGTTGTCTTGTTTCATACCACTCTGTCACGCTTTTAGTAGCTGTTTCGACTCAGTATATTAAAAAACCCGGGCACTTGCATTTCTTTTTCACGCTAGATTTTAATCCATACGTCAGAAATTGAAAACAAAACATCATCTCATACAAAAATCACAACTGTGTCACGTTTTTTAGGGACACAAAATGATACAACGAAAACGCAAAGCCAAACAAGGCAAGGCAAGGCAAAACCTTTATCAGGTTTTTTTTTATTTCAAAAAACACAAGAATAAACTACTAACACAATAAAAATAAATTATAAATAAAAAATTTGCCCCAGGTCTTGCTGGGGAGATAGAGTGCCCAGAAGGCTGGCCGCATTGCCGCGCTGGACTGCTATGCTGAGTCTTTGCGCGAAATACTGGCCAGCTATTGCTATTCTCTTATTGACACATTCGACGCTGCGTTCGTCAACGAGTTCGATGTCGAGACAGCCTTGTCTAAAATCCTAGCTGTTTGATTTGACATTAGGAATCGAGGCTGTGAGCGAGGTTGTGGGCGAGTTCGTCGCTGTTTTTCGTTAGAGAATACGAAGTTCATACATTAAACGTCAAACTTTCGACGCAATGTAGTTCCAGCTCACGCCGCATTCGTCGCCGAGCACTAGTGTCGTTTAAAGTACATTAGTGAATACCATTTTTAGGCTCGACGCTGCCGCAGCACTGACACAGCGCTGACAGCAAGGCGGTTTCCTTAGTGAATAACACTGCAGCCCTCTGGTTACCCGACGCCTCTATAAGGCGCTTGGAAATTTCCTTATAGAGGCGACGCGCACTTGGCCCCCACGGCCCCAGTGTTTCAACCCCAAACGCCGCAAATATGTATCTGCTACCGAGGGCAGCAGATACATATTTGCGGAGGTCTTCTGCTAATGATGCCGCCGCACCAGCATTAACTCTGGTGCTTGGAATATGGGACGGCGCCAGGGTATCTACACATGTAGCATCCCAGACAAGGGCCGACCCATACTCCAAGGCAACAACGTCATCTCATCGGGCCTTTTGCCGTCGTCCCTAACCAGTCCGTTGGGCTCAAGGACTGCAGGGACCTTGGCAGTGACAAGGGCCCTACGGATGACGTCGTTAATGCTGGCATGGCGTGGGATTCTCCCAGCGCTCCGACTGCATGAGAGGCCGTGGTGGCCCAGACTATCTACCATAGCCCCACATTGACATCTGTGGGGCATATTTGTTGATGCCCCTATTCTAAGGCACGCGGACAACCGGAAGGTATTGTTATCCAGCAATGTGCCTATTGTGGAGGATGGAAGAGCCTGCAGCCACAAACCCGACTCCCATTCCGCGGTTGCAATCAGACGAGTTCGATCTGCCGGACTTACAACTGATATGATGATGATGATTCCTTGACATAACCAACGGGAACATAGGTAGGTAGGTATTAATTACTTTACTTAACTTTAAGTTGAAAGGGCCCTTGGTCCTACAAGGGAAGGGATATAAGTTTTGGGAAGACAATCTTGGGGATTCCAGAACTTTACAATATTACGCATGTGGCTTTGAAAGTGGATTTAGTTCATAATTATCATACTTTCATTAACATACATTCCAATATTATTTATTACCACATCGATGAGTAGATGCTTAGGTAAGTAAGTAGGGTAGGGTAGTTCCTTTCAAAACAAGCGAAACAGGGTTCAATGACCTAAATGCTTAGCCAAGTTGCCAATAGCTAACACTTAGTAGCGTATCGTAGTTTTCCCTCTCTGTCACTCTTTCATACTAGTGGGACAAATACAGCTAGCTGCCTTTCGTTTACGATTGACGATTAAGCGCTAGCGATTGACAACTTGCCTAAGCACCCTAATCTGACTCGTAATTTAAGTAAAAAGTAAATAATATAAAATTAGCTTTTACTCGTGCCTGTTTTAGATCTAAGGTTTTATTTTAAGTTACTGCTGTAAATATGTATAGGTATCCTTTGTAAAAATAATCTTGATTAAAACAATTGGCGAACTGTCGCCTGGAAATACATATCTCAAAGCACGACAGTAAATAATACCCGGTACATTCGAAACTCACGTCCTAATCGCTGTTATTATCGACTTCCTAAATTGTTAGTGAAACAATTGGGTATAGCTGAAGCTTAAACTTTTGCCCGGGGCAAGGCCGTAACTTGTTACGAAAGTTAAGTTACTCTTGAGATTATTTGTGAAGTTTTCAGACAACGCATATTGTTGGTTGTGTACTGTCGACGACAAAGACATATTAGGTACCTACTTTATATGATAATAATGGCAAGGCACTGCATATAGATGTAATGCATAATCTTTTTCTGGGAAACGTCAAATTTTTTCTTTCAATCTTCAGTGCAATGGATACTGAATTGAAGCTTATTGTGACAGCAATAATGATATCTAAAGGTGCATTTAGACCAAACGAGCATTCGCTTATTCTATCCCCCACTCTACGAAATTCGTTCGTTACACAAAACGTGATTCGTCGAAATTTGTAGAGTGGGGGATAGAATGAGCGAATGCTTGTTTGGTCTAAATGCACCTTAACGTTGTCGTAAAAATAAGAAGGCAGAGGATTATGCACTACGTATGTGGGAATATTATGGGCATTTTAATTATTTTAGATGTTGACGTCGACTCTATATAATATGACTGATTTAAGAATGGCTCACAGTAAACCGGGCCGGGCCGGACTTGGGTCCCGCGGTTCGTTTCATTCATTGGGAGCATGGTGTTAATCCGGGGCAATCAGTGTCAGACCTGATTTTACCGCGAACAACGAAATTCGTACATTTCGGGGATTTGTCTCTCACTCTAACGAAAGCGTCATTAGAGTAACAGAAAAAAAAATCCCCGAAGTTTACAGATTTCGGACTTTGCGGTAGGGCCACAGGTCAGGGCACGGAGTCGGTTCAATAGGGAATGTACCCTTATCATTTTATTTTAAACACAGATTCTTTCAAGAATATGTAACAAAAAAAATGGGTGATGATCTGATGATAGTGCATAATAATCATTCATAAACTTTTCCTACTGGCATGACTCATGACAACAAAAAAATATGTTTCCCATCCTATCCAAGCTTCAGGTGATCACCACAATATTTCTTCGGGGACAATCTATAAAGTTTGCGGAAGAACTTATGTACCCCCTGGCCCTTATCTCCCCGCGAGCAAAGTCATGGGAAAATAACGAAATCACATTACCGTAGTAACTTTGCCCTTAGAGCAATTTTCGGACCCTTGGAAGTACTGCCGTGGTATTATAGACGCTCAAAGAGTCCGTTTTTAGAAGAATCTGTGGAACCAGCGGGCCTATCGCGAATATAGAAATCCGCAAATTTCGAGGATTTTTCTCTCTCAATCTAATGACGCCTTCGTTGGAGTGACAGAGAATAATTCTCGAAATTTACGAATTTCGAGGTTTTAAGGCCAGAATGCCTTTTGTTATTATTATGCTTTTTGAAAACGTTTTATTTTGATTTTGCGCTATAAAGAATGAATAAAAACATTACCATTATCCATTAACCGAAAACTATGGCGACTTGATATATCGATCGGCCAAAAGCATGTCGAGCTACGCTCAGTGTAGGGCTCTGTAGTTTTATCATTTACCTACCTACCGTGTTTATTTGCCTTTGTCTAGGACACACTATGAGTTGAACATTATGTTATGTTATGCAAGTTAATTTTTTCTTACAAATTGAAATAGTGTGAAGTTCGACTCCAATTTCCTCTGCGAGAAATCGGAATAAAGGTTGACCTCTGTGGTTTTATCGAAACGTATTGCTTTTACATTTGACCCGTGGGTTGGAAAGGCTGGTTTAACACCTTGGCCTGATGTTGTTTATCTATCCTTACATAAGTTATCGTTAGCTGAAAATAAATAGGGTCGTTCAGAACCAATGGAGCTCAGATAAAATTATTTTTTAATTAGGGTACAAGTACTTACATCGAGATAAAGTCCAATATTTTTCTTTCATCCATAGGTATTATTTGGGTATTATTAACGATATTTCTGAGATCGCAAAAACATTGCCTACAGGCGCCAATGGCTGACACAGCCCCTATAATCGACATTTGTTACAGACACGACAATATAGTTAACAGTTAGGGTGTCGAAAGTTGAGTCTTAAAGTCTTAACATGTCGAAATAAAACTATGAAAACGGATAAACTCGCGTATATTAACAAATTTTAACTTCATTCCGACGTTTCGAACACTTTACAGGGTTCGTGACATGACATCACAAAACAGAAAAAAACAGTAGAAGCGTAATGTAAGCGCAGCGCGTGTGGCAATAGTAAGCAGCGTAAGGCTTACCTGCACAAAAGTTAACCACAGTAGGCCGTCAGTTCTCTAAGCGCGCTCACGTGAGATCGTTTTCGAATAAATCCGAAAAAGAATGTGCAAATATGCCTTTTTGTGCCGTTTTGGAGTGTAAAAGTAACAGCCAGAAGTCAAACCTCACCAATGAAGGTATTTCATACCACCGGAAATTCTTAATTTGTTAATATTTTAATATTTTCTAAAATATTTCGTCTTCCGCAAGATGTTTGTACTACACTAAATAAGAAACAACTTTATATGCCAATAATAAGGTCGTTTTTTATTTGGCACGAAACTATGGAAAGGCCATAGTCGGATTTTCATAGTAAGTCAGCCTTTAAATCAACCAGACTCTAGTATTTTTTTGTGAGTACCTCTTATGGTGAAGAATATTTCTGCTGAGTATCAACGTCCTATCGGTGACAGTTTTTGACTTATGATTTTTTTTAGTTTTTTCTTTAATGTGTTGTATCTCAGGATGTATAAAAGCGAATTGCTTCAAATTTTGAAATAATGTTCTTTATTTAGATATGCATCGAATTTAAAAAAATGAATATCGATTGTCGTATAAAAAAAAGAAAAAAAAAGACCAAAAAATTTTTCATATTTTTTTTTGTGTACCTATGAAGTAGTGACACCTCTATTTTCTTTTTCTAATTATAGACCATACATTGGCCTACTAGTTGCCTTAGTATCAAAATTTTCCAAGCGGTACTTCTTACCAAAAATCGGCAATATGTGTGGTCAAGTTCTGCATTCAATCGGTGTTTTTCAATGTAGTATACAAACTCTTCATTTATATTTGAGTTTTCTTATCAGGTTATCTTATTTAAGAGTAAATGCTAATGACAACTTAATGTCATCATGATGCAAGCTGTTTATTTCATTATTAATCGGCCGTTTACCATTTCAACTAGCATATCTCGATAATATTTAACTGCAATATATTATTTTTAATGAATATCTCATAAATAATATCGAATTACGCTAGTTAAAATAATAAACGGCCGATTAATAATGAAATAAACAGCTTGCATCATGATGACATTAAGTTGTCATTAGCATTTACTCTTAAATAAGATAACCTGATAAGAAAACTCAAATATAAATGAAGAGTTTGTATACTACATTGAAAAACACCGATTGAATGCAGAACTTGACCACACATATTGCCGATTTTTGGTAAGAAGTACCGCTTGGAAAATTTTGATACTTAGGCAACTAGTAGGCCAATGTATGGTCTATAATTAGAAAAAGAAAATAGAGGTGTCACTACTTCATAGGTACACAAAAAAAAATATGAAAAATTTTTTGGTCTTTTTTTTTCTTTTTTTATACGACAATCGATATTCATTTTTTTTAAATTCGATGCATATCTAAATAAAGAACATTATTTCAAAATTTGAAGCAATTCGCTTTTATACATCCTGAGATATAACACATTAAAGAAAAAACTAAAAAAAATCATAAGTCAAAAACTGTCACCGATAGGACGTTGATACTCAGCAGAAATATTCTTCACCATAAGAGGTACTCACAAAAAAATACTAGAGTCTGGTTGATTTAAAGGCTGACTTACTATGAAAATCCGACTATGGCCTTTCTAGAATTTCGGAACGATAGGCTGAGTAGCGGCCAATGCGAGGAAAGGGTCCAAAAAGGTATCGATATCGATATTTTATTTCGTCGATATACCTACATTAGTTGTTTTGAGCCGATTAAGTGAAAAAAATTTAAACATGTTCTCTATAATCTTTATTTATTTAATCGGGTTTCCGACTGTCATCGTCATCATCATCATCATCATCTCAACCTTTTGCTGCCAGCTGCTGAGCGTAGGCCTACGTATCATCATATTATAATATTGTGGATATTAAGGTTTCGTGGCCAAATCATAGTTTCGCCATGTCCGCCCGACTGTCATCGTCATCATCATCATCATCTCAACCTTTTGCTGCCAGCTGCTGAGCGTAGGCCTGCATGTCATCCAATTATAATATTGTGAATATTAGGGTTTCGTTGCCAAATCATAGTTTCGCTATGTCCACCCGACTGTCATTGTCGTCATTATCATCATCACCCTAAGACTACTACCTTACCTACTGCTTAGTATAGATCCCCACATCCTCATGTTATAATATTGTGAATGTTAAGGTTCTATTGTGAAATTATAGTTTCGCCATGTCTGCCCGACTGTCATCTTCATCATCATCATCATCATCATCTCAGCCTTTTGCTGCTAGCTGCTGAGTGTAGGTCTGCTTATCATAATATTATAATATTGTAGATATTAAGGTTTCGTTGCCAAATCATAGTTTCACCATTTCCGCCCGAATGTCATCGTCATCATCATCATCTCAGCCTTACTTACTGTGAGCATGAGCATATCCTAATATTATAATATTATGGGTGTGAATTTTAAGGTGCCGTTCTCAAATTATCGTTATCATTGTCTGCCCGACTGTCCATCTGTCTGTTTTTAATTATTCAAAAGGTTATGAATTAATTATTTGTTATATATTAGTATTATATTTGTTTTATTTAAAAATGCTCCGCTATCTAAAATTATATAATTTAAAAGTGCTCCTTTCAATGTCAAAGTGATTCACCATTAATTTTAGTTACACCCTGGGTAAATATGAGTTCCGTAAAAACCAAAGTAGAGAACCAAAGATATAGTAGTCTTGGCTGAGACCTTGGAGGACTTAAGTACTACGCTCGTTGACCTCAGTAAAGCCTCCGAGCGAGTTGGTTTTAGGATGAACATGGATAAGACTAAAATCATGTCAAATTCACGTGTAGTACCAACTCCCGTAATAATCGGAGACTTTACACTCGAAGTTGTAGACGAATATATATACCTAGGACAAACTATCCAGTTAGGTAGGTCCAACTTCGAGAAAGAGGTCAATCGTCGAATCCGACTCGGTTGGACGGCGTTCGGGAAGCTACGACACATATTTTCGTCCAATATTCCGCAGTGTTTGAAGACGAAAGTCTTTGATCAGTGTGTGTTGCCAGTGATGATATACGGTACTGAAACGTGGTCGCTTACAATGGGCCTCATAAGAAGGCTCAAAGTCACCCAAAGGGCAATGGAGAGGGCTATGCTAGGAGTCTCTCTGCGTGATCGGATTAAAAATTAGACCATCCGCAGCAGAACCAAAGTAACCGAAATAGCTCTCCGAATCGCTAAACTGAAGTGGCAGTGGGCGGGGCACATTGCGCGTAGAACCGATGGCCGTTGGGGCGGGAAGGTTCTTGAGCGGCGGCCACGTACCGGAAGGCGTAGCGTGGGTAGGCCCCCCACAAGGTGGACTGATGACCTGGTGAAGGTCGCAGGAGTCCGCTGGATGCGGGTGGCGCAGGACCGGTCATTGTGGCAATCTTTGGGGGAGGCCTATGTTCAGCAGTGGATGTCTTACGGCTGATATGATGATGATGATGATGATGAAAACCAAAGCAAATCGAAGAAATGTACTTTTTCATCACACTTGCTTTGTAAGCGCCCCATTGCTTGCATGCATCGCGGGAGTATTCCCTAGGGAGTTATAGAAAAGTTGGTACGTCATTTAATAATATTTTGTCTTAAAACATTTATTTTTTGCTTAGAAGTGTGATGAAAAACATTGTATGCATCACGGTCGGTAAGCGGAATACTAACTCGAGTCATTAAAATCTAACACTCTAGTTAGTAATATCGTAATTACCTCCCTAGACGCCCAATGTACTATTACTTCATATATATATAATTATATATATTTTATCGATATAATACCGACTCTTCAACAGCACTATGACGCTCGTTAGCCATAACGTGCAAAAAGCAGCCTATCTCTTTTACTCTTGGGAAATGCCACGTATGTGGGAGAGAGAACAAGGATTCGCCATCTATTGGGGAGTTGCTGAACTATTGAGTTTTAGTTATAAACAGACTTATGCTACTCGACGCTAGATGGCAACACTCTCTTTGCAAGTTAGTAGTAGCAAGCGAAACGTCGTAAGTAATAAAATAAAACGAGTAGTATAATTTTGCTTTTGTCGCATTCGAAATAAAGTTTATTTTTGTATAAGATTTTATAACCAATAAGCTTTCAGATACTTCTGTGTGCATGTTTGCGCCAGTGTGAGTGTGGCGACATCGGTTCTCTCGAGAATCGGGGTATAAGCCGCTTCTACGTTATTTTTTGTTCTGTGCATGACATGACAGTCATCCACAGACCACGAACCCTGTAAAGTGTTCGAAACGTCAGAATGAAGTTAAAATTAGTTACGCGATACGTATAGTTTATCCGTTTTCATAGTTTTATTTCATGAGTAATCCTCGCGGTAACCGAAGAAAATATTTCTTGACATGTCGATCATTTTTGTTTTCGAGCCATGGATATCGCGGAGGTAGGTATATGAACCATATAAAAGTCTTAAGTACTAACCTTAGTTACCTCTTGATATCGTTATTTATATCGACGGCCTCCGTAGCTCGATAATGACCCTGTCTGCGAAGCTGGAGGACCCAAGTTCGAATTCCGGAGAGCGCATCTCTGTGTGTATTTATCACAAAAGTATTTGTATCGTTGTTTTCTATAATTTAACTATCTATTTCGACTTCCTCGCACAACGCATCAGTATTGCGATACAGCGAGGAAATAGGTACCGCCAGCATCCTCGGTACAATGCCACAAGCAAGGGTCAATCTTAGACATAGGTTAAATTAAGTAGATTGGTTAGGTTAAGTAGATTAGTTAGATTTAATCTATGTATATAAATGGTAGTTTTGAAAATAAATATATATTATGATAAAAAAATATTAAGTATGAAAAACAGTATCTATTATGCAACGACTTTGCACTATGCATTTGCATACAGTAGCTTAGAAGCCATAACACAAGCTTTAAAATCGTAATACCGTGGGAGTCGTAGTGTTGTAGAAGTATGCGTTGTTTATTTATTATTATCATTCATCAGCTGGACCCTTTAGTATCACCTCAAAATATACAGGCATACCTACCTAGGAAAGGAAAATACCTATTAAAAACATCTTTGATGTGGTGAATAAAATAAAAATACACTTAATCCCTACCTACTCCGTTCGACGAGTGTGAAGTTAGCTGCCTAAAGCTAGCAGCCTATGGTAACCCGACCAAATAAGGAAGTCATAGTTAGCGATTTAATACAAAAGCCTATAAAGCGATACTTCAACGTCAAATATACGCTTTTCCAGTAGATAAAAGAAATTTCTACCTTTTACCTATATTACCTATATTACGACGAACATGACAAATCGTGAAAATTTAACTAAGCAGCTAACTTCACAATTTAGCTGCCTAGTTGGTTTAGATTTTCCCAAATATCTGCTCGAATCTGTCTGTATAACAATTAATGTTAGGTATCAGTAAAACCATCTTATAAAGGGCAATAACTGAGAAAGCTTTCATCAACATTGAAAGAAAATTACTATGTCTGATTTGAAGAAAAGACTTAGCAGCCTAAGCCAAATTCAAATAATCCTTTATTTTCCCATAGCATCTTTCTTTGTAACACTTTATGGTAGGTATCAGTAGAACCCCTTAAAATAGAGCATTAATTGAGAAAACTCTCATCAACTTTGAAAGAAAATTACTATGTTTAATTTGCAAAAAACACTTAGCTGCCTATGCTAATATCTAAGTTTTCTCTATTTTTCCATAGAATCTTTCTTTGTAACACTTTATGGTAGGTATCAGTAGAATCCACTAAAATAGAGCATTAATTGAGAAAACTCTCATCAACATTGAAAGAAAATGACTATGTTCAATTTGCAAAAAACAGTTAGCTGCCTATGCTAATATCTAAGTTTCCTCAATTTTTCCATAGAATCTTTCTTTGTAACACTTTATGATAGGTATCAGTAGAATCCCCTAAAATAGAGCATTCATTGAGAAAACTTTCATCAACATTGAAAGAAAATTACTATGTTGAATTTGCAAAAAACACTTAGCTGCCTATGCTAATATTAGATTTTCCTCTGTTTTTCCATATAATCTTTCTTTGTAACACTTTATGATAGGTATCAGTAGAATCCTCTAAAAAAGAGCATTAATTAAGAAAACTCTCATCAACATTGAAAGAAAATTACTATGTTTCATTTGCAAAAAACACTTAGCTGCCTATGCTAATATCTAAGTTTCCTCTATTTTTCCATAGAATCTTTCTTTGTAACACTTTATGGTAGGCATCAGTTGAACCCCCTAAAATAGGGCATTAATTGAAGAAACTCTCATCAACATTGAAAGAAAATTACTATGTTTCATTCACAAAAAACACTTAGCTGCCTATGCTAATATTAGATTTTCCTCTATTTTTCCATAGAATCTTTCTTTGTAACACTTTATGATAGGTATCAGTAGAATCCTCTAAAAAAGAGCATTAATTAAGAAAACTCTCATCAACATTAAAAGAAAATTACTATGTTTCACTTGCAAAAAACACTTAGCTGCCTATGCTAATATTAGATTTTCCTCTATTTTTCCATATAATCTTTCTTTGTAACACTTTATGATAGGTATCAGTAGAATCCCCTAAAAAAGAGCATTAATTAAGAAAACTCTCATCAACATTGAAAGAAAATTACTATGTTTCATTTGCAAAAAACACTTAGCTGCATATGCTAATATTAGATTTTCCTCTATTTTCCATAGAATCTTTCTTTGTAACACTTTATGATAGAAATCAGTAGAATCCCCTAAAATAGAGCATTAATTGAGAAAACTCTCATCAACATTGAAAGAAAATTACTGTGTTTAATTTGCAAAAAACACTTAGCTGCCTATGCTAATATCTAAGTTTTCTCTATTTTTCCATAGAATTTTTCTTTGTAACACTTTATGGTAGGCATCAGTTGAACCCCCTAAAATAGGGCATTAATTGAAGAAATTCTCATCAACATTGAAAGAAAATTACTATGTTTCATTTACAAAAAACACTTAGCTGCCTATGCTAAAATCTAAGTTTCCTCAATTTTTCCATAGAATCTTTCTTTGTAACACTTTATGATAGGTATCAGTAGAATCCCCTAAAACAGAGCATTAATTAAGAAAACTCTCATCAACATTGAAAGAAAATTACTATGTTGAATTTGCAAAAAACACTTAGCTGCCTATGCTAATATTAGATTTTCCTCTGTTTTTCCATATAATCTTTCTTTGTAACACTTTATGATAGGTATCAGTAGAATCCTCTAAAAAAGAGCATTAATTAAGAAAACTCTCATCAACATTGAAAGAAAATTACTATGTTTCATTTGCAAAAAACACTTAGCTGCCTATGCTAATATCTAAGTTTCCTCTATTTTTCCATAGAATCTTTCTTTGTAACACTTTATGGTAGGCATCAGTTGAACCCCCTAAAATAGGGCATTAATTGAAGAAACTCTCATCAACATTGAAAGAAAATTACTATGTTTCATTCACAAAAAACACTTAGCTGCCTATGCTAATATTTTTTTTTTTTTTTTTTTTTATATGAAATAGGCTTACTCATGGCCACAGACTAGCCAAGGGCAGAGACGTGGCCTACGATGGAGTGAGTTTGCCCAGAAGGTGCCTATTCACCCTTGACTTAAAGGTTGACGGGTTATATGATCTTGGAAATATAGACGCCGGCAGGGAATTCCACTCCTTGGCAGTACGCATAAGGAAAGAAGACGCAAAGCGCTTTGTACGAACAAATGGAATATCTACCAAGTAAGGGTGGAACCCGGCCGTGCGTCTAGAATTTCGATGGTAAAATGGGGATGGTGGAATAAGCTCATGCAGCTCTTGAGCACACTCCCCGAAGTGCAATCTGTAGAACACCGACAGACTGGCAACTTTTCGCCGATGGGCTAAAGAGTGTAGCCCGGCCATCAGCTTCTTGTCACCAATCATTCTCCTGGCATATTAGATTTTCCTCTATTTTTCCATATAATCTTTCTTTGTAACACTTTATGATAGGTATCAATAGAATCCCCTAAAATAGAGCATTAATTAAGAAAACTATCATCAACATTGAAAGAAAATTACTATGTTTCATTTGCAAAAAACACTTAGCTGCCTATGCTAATATTAGATTTTCCTCTATTTTTCCATTGAAACTTTCTTTGTAACACTTTATGATAGGTATCAGTAGAATCCACTAAAATAGAGAATTAATTGAGAAAACTCTCATCAACATTGAAAGAAAATTACTATGTTCAATTTGCAAAAAAACACTTAGCTGCCTATGCTAATATCTAAGTTTCCTCAATTTTTCCACAGAATCTTTCTTTGTAACACTTTATAATAGGTATCAGTAGAATCCCCTAAAATAGAGCATTAATTGAGAAAACTCTCATCAACATTGAAAGAAAATTACTATGTTTCATTTACAAAAAACACTTAGCTGCCTATGCTAATATTAGATTTTCCTCTATTTTTCCATATAATCTTTCTTTGTAACACTTTATGATAGGTATCAATAGAATCCCCTAAAATAGAGCATTAATTGAGAAAACTCTCATCAACATTGAAAGAAAATTACTATGTTGAATTTGCAAAAAACACTTAGCTGCCTATGCTAATATTAGATTTTCCTCTATTTTTCCATAGAATCTTTCTTTGTAACACTTTATGATAGGTATGAGTAGAATCCCCTAAAATAGAGCATTAATTGAGAAAACTCTCATCAACATTGAAAGAAAATTACTATGTTGAATTTGCAAAAAACACTTAGCTGCCTATGCTAATAATAGATTTTCCTCTATTTTTCCATAGAATCTTTCTTTGTAACACTTTATGATAGGTATCAGTAGAATCTCCTAAAATAGAGCATTAATTGAGAAAACTCTCATCAACATTGAAAGAAAATTACTATGTTGAATTTGCAAAAAACACTTAGCTGCCTATGCTAATATTAGATTTTCCTCTATTTTTCCATATAATCTTTCTTTGTAACACTTTATGATAGGTATCAGTAGAATCCCCTAAAATAGAGCATTAATTGAGAAAACTCTCATCAACATTGAAAGAAAATTACTATGTTTAATTTGCAAAAAACACTTAGCTGCCTATGCTAATATCTAAGTTTCCTCAATTTTTCCATAGAATCTTTCTTTGTAACACTTTATGATAGGCATCAGTAGAATCCCCTAAAACAGAGCATTAATTGAGAAAACTCTCATCAACATTGAAAGAAAATTACTATGTTGAATTTGCAAAAAACACTTAGCTGCCTATGCTAATATTAGATTTTCCTCTATTTTTCCGTATAATCTTTCTTTGTAACACTTTATGATAGGTATCAGTAGAATCCTCTAAAAAAGAGCATTAATTAAGAAAACTCTCATCAACACTGAAAGAAAATTACTATGTTTCATTTGCAAAAAACACTTAGCTGCCTATGCTAATATCTAAGTTTTCTCTATTTTTCCATAGAATCTTTCTTTGTAACACTTTATGGTAGGCATCAGTTGAACCCCCTAAAATAGGGCATTAATTGAAGAAATTCTCATCAACATTGAAAGAAAATTACTATGTTTCATTTACAAAAAACACTTAGCTGCCTATGCTAATATCTAAGTTTCCTCAATTTTTCCATAGAATCTTTCTTTGTAACACTTTATGATAGGTATCAGTAGAATCCCCTAAAACAGAGCATTAATTAAGAAAACTCTCATCAACATTGAAAGAAAATTACTATGTTGAATTTGCAAAAAACACTTAGCTGCCTATGCTAATATTAGATTTTCCTCTATTTTTCCATATAATCTTTCTTTGTAACACTTTATGATAGGTATCAGTAGAATCCCCTAAAAAGAGCATTAATTAAGAAAACTCTCATCAACATTGAAAGAAAATTACTATGTTTCATTTGCAAAAAACACTTAGCTGCCTATGCTAATATCTAAGTTTCCTCTATTTTTCCATACAATCTTTCTTTGTAACACTTTATGGTAGGCATCAGTTGAACCTTCTAAAATAGGGCATTAATTGAAGAAACTCTCATCAACATTGAAAGAAAATTACTATGTTTCATTCACAAAAAACACTTAGCTGCCTATGCTAATATTAGATTTTTCTCTATTTTTCCATATAATCTTTCTTTGTAACACTTTATGATAGGTATCAGTAGAATCCCCTAAAATAGAGCATTAATTAAGAAAACTCTCA
The DNA here is from genome assembly GCA_025490895.1 of Thaumatotibia leucotreta. NCBI lineage: Eukaryota > Metazoa > Arthropoda > Insecta > Lepidoptera > Tortricidae > Thaumatotibia > Thaumatotibia leucotreta. The sequence continues at coordinate 706,307 of JALPQI010000100.1, forward strand.
TCAACATTGAAAGAAAATTACTATGTTTCATTTGCAAAAGACACTTAGCTGCCTATGCTAATATTAGATTTTCCTCTATTTTTCCATTGAAACTTTCTTTGTAACACTTTATAATAGGTATCAGTAGAATCCACTAAAATAGAGAATTAATTGAGAAAACTCTCATCAACATTGAAAGAAAATTACTATGTTGAATTTGCAAAAAACACTTAGCTGCCTATGCTAATATCTAAGTTTCCTCAATTTTTCCACAGAATCTTTCTTTGTAACACTTTATAATAGGTATCAGTAGAATCCCCTAAAATAGAGCATTAATTGAGAAAACTCTCATCAACATTGAAAGAAAATTACTATGTTTCATTTACAAAAAACACTTAGCTGCCTATGCTAATATTAGATTTTCCTCTATTTTTCCATTGAATCTTTCTTTGTAACACTTTATGATAGGTATCAGTAGAATCCCCTAAAAAAGAGCATTAATTAAGAAAACTCTCATCAACATTGAAAGAAAATTACTATGTTGAATTTGCAAAAAACACTTAGCTGCCTATGCTAATATTAGATTTTCCTCTATTTTTCCATAGAATCTTTCTTTGTAACACTTTATGATAGGTATGAGTAGAATCCCCTAAAATAGAGCATTAATTGAGAAAACTCTCATCAACATCGAAAGAAAATTACTATGTTGAATTTGCAAAAAACACTTAGCTGCCTATGCTAATATTAGATTTTCCTCTATTTTTCCATTGAATCTTTCTTTGTAACAGTTTATGATAGGTATCAGTAGAATCCGCTAAAAAAGAGCATTCATTGAGAAAACTCTCATTAACATTGAAAGAAAATTACTATGTTTCATTTGCAAAAAACACTTAGCTGCCTATGCTAATATTAGATTTTCCTCTATTTTTCCATAGAATCTTTCTTTGTAACACTTTATGATAGGTATCAGTAGAATCTCCTAAAAAAGAGCATTAATTGAGAAAACTCTCATCAACATTGAAAGAAAATTACTATGTTTCACTTGCAAAAAACACTTAGCTGCCTATGCTAATATTAGATTTTCCTCTATTTTTCCATATAATCTTTCTTTGTAACACTTTATGATAGGTATCAGTAGAATCCTCTAAAAAAGAGCATTAATTAAGAAAACTCTCATCAACATTGAAAGAAAATTACTATGTTTCATTTGCAAAAAACACTTAGCTGCCTATGCTAATATCTAAGTTTCCTCTATTTTTCCATAGAATCTTTCTTTGTAACACTTTATGATAGGTATCAGTAGAATCCACTAAAATAGAGAATTAATTGAGAAAACTCTCATCAACATTGAAAGAAAATTACTATGTTCAATTTGCAAAAAACACTTAGCTGCCTATGCTAATATCTAAGTTTCCTCAATTTTTCCACAGAATCTTTCATTGTAACACTTTATAATAGGTATCAGTAGAATCCCCTAAAATAGAGCATTAATTGAGAAAACTCTCATCAACATTGAAAGAAAATTACTATGTTCAATTTGCAAAAAACACTTAGCTGCCTATGCTAATATCTAAGTTTCCTCAATTTTTCCACAGAATCTTTCATTGTAACACTTTATAATAGGTATCAGTAGAATCCCCTAAAATAGAGCATTAATTGAGAAAACTCTCATCAACATTGAAAGAAAATTACTATGTTTCATTTACAAAAAACACTTAGCTGCCTATGCTAATATTAGATTTTCCTCTATTTTTCCATATAATCTTTCTTTGTAACACTTTATGATAGGTATCAATAGAATCCCCTAAAATAGAGCATTAATTGAGAAAACTCTCATCAACATTGAAAGAAAATTACTATGTTGAATTTGCAAAAAACACTTAGCTGCCTATGCTAATATTAGATTTTCCTCTATTTTTCCATAGAATCTTTCTTTGTAACACTTTATGATAGGTATGAGTAGAATCCCCTAAAATAAAGCATTAATTGAGAAAACTCTCATCAACATCGAAAGAAAATTACTATGTTGAATTTGCAAAAAACACTTAGCTGCCTATGCTAATAATAGATTTTCCTCTATTTTTCCATAGAATCTTTCTTTGTAACACTTTATGATAGGTATCAGTAGAATCTCCTAAAATAGAGCATTAATTGAGAAAACTCTCATCAACATTGAAAGAAAATTACTATGTTGAATTTGCAAAAAACACTTAGCTGCCTATGCTAATATAAGATTTTCCTCTATTTTTCCATAGAATCTTTCTTTGTAACACTTTATGATAGGTATCAGTAGAATCCCCTAAAATAGAGCATTAATTGAGAAAACTCTCATCAACATTGAAAGAAAATTACTATGTTTAATTTGCAAAAAACACTTAGCTGCCTATGCTAATATCTAAGTTTCCTCAATTTTTCCATAGAATCTTTCTTTGTAACACTTTATGATAGGCATCAGTAGAATCCCCTAAAACAGAGCATTAATTGAGAAAACTCTCATCAACATTGAAAGAAAATTACTATGTTGAATTTGCAAAAAACACTTAGCTGCCTATGCTAATATTAGATTTTCCTCTATTTTTCCATATAATCTTTCTTTGTAACACTTTATGATAGGTATCAGTAGAATCCCCTAAAATAGAGCTATAATTAAGAAAACTCTCATCAACATTGAAAGAAAATTACTATGTTTCATTTGCAAAAAACACTTAGCTGCCTATGCTAATATTAGATTTTCCTCTATTTTTCCATTGAAACTTTCTTTGTAACACTTTACGATAGGTATCAGTAGAATCCACTAAAATAGAGAATTAATTGAGAAAACTCTCATCAACATTGAAAGAAAATTACTATGTTGAATTTGCAAAAAACACTTAGCTGCCTATGCTAATATCTAAGTTTCCTCAATTTTTCCACAGAATCTTTCTTTGTAACACTTTATAATAGGTATCAGTAGAATCCCCTAAAATAGAGCATTAATTGAGAAAACTCTCATCAACATTGAAAGAAAATTACTATGTTTCATTTACAAAAAACACTTAGCTGCCTATGCTAATATTAGATTTTCCTCTATTATTCCATATAATCTTTCTTTGTAACTCTTTATGATAGGTATCAGTAGAATCCACTAAACCACTAATTGGAGTTCGAGGCCAAAGAATCTACGAAAATATTGCCACAACAATGAAATGTTCTTACAATAGTAAATAATTATTTTCTAAAAACAGACATTGAGATAACTTATTTATTGGTAATTTTAATTCTTTAATTTATAGAAACAATATTATTTACTTATTTTCATGTAAATATGAGATATTTTAATAAAAACTTAACTATCCGTAATTATTAGTAACAAAGTTGGTATTGCGCTGGTATCACCTCAGGTGTTAATAACATTTGGTACAGCAATTTAACTACACATCAATTAAAACCCTATTTCTGCATACGTTTAGAAAATTGCAGAATAATATATTGTAGCGTGCTTAAAATTATAATATTTCGTATTCGTAAAATCCCTTTGACCTACAAATTTCTTTGGCAGTGCTATAGTTCTCCATTTAAATTATCATACAGATCTAACGTTTTGTTTTCTTCCGTAGGTTGTTAACAAAGTGACCCACTTGGTTCGGCCATGTTTAGCTTCGCTATACGCCCCATCATCAAAAAATGAAATTCCAAATGAAATATACTGGGTGAAATGTTATAAAACACAATGATACAAAATCATATTTTTTCTGGATCTACTCATGATTACAGTCAAGTTTTACTATGTGACCAGCTTGGAAAAAGTTACGACTCAGGGGGATAAGTGATGAAGAAGACAAATAAAAAATAAAATACAAAAAATGCTTTAACCCTTAATAAGGCATCAGTCACACCTAAATTTCATTGGGTTTGACACATATTCATTGACTGAATAAGTTTCAAAATAAGGTGGTAAATATATTACCATTGATTGCCCTATTAAGGGTTAAATCATTTTACATTTCCAAATTTCTTTCCCATAATTTTAACCCGTAATAAGGCAGGGGGTTTAGTAATTTAACCATACCTACCGTCTTAATAAATATGGCACGCTGTCGTTTGTGTTCACTGGTAATTCAACTTCTTTTTAAAATAGGCTTAGAAACGTTGGCTCTTATCATTTTAAGTTCTTTACAAGAAAAATTTGTCATTTCTATGTTAGTTAAGAGAAAAGACAAGTTTTTAGGTATTTACGTGTTTTTAAGAAAATCCTAGTTGTGACAGCCATATTAAACAAAAAGGCGTACAAACATTACGGAGGTATATAATGTTTTTATTAGGAATTATTTTAAATAAATTAATTCAATAACAAAAAGGTTGTGGAAACCTGAAAACTTTATTTGACAATGACATAAGAGACTTTGACAGATTTGACAATAACGCATCTGTCGTAGTTTCGTTGGCCTCGAACTCCAATTTCTGGTATAAAATAGAGCATTAATTGAGAAAACTCTCATCAACATTGAAAGAAAATTACTATGTTGAATTTGCAAAAAACACTTAGCTGCCTATGCTAATATTAGATTTTCCTCTATTTTTTCATATAATCTTTCTTTGTAACACTTTATGATAGGTATCAATAGAATCCCCTAAAACAGAGCATTAATTGAGAAAACTCTCATCAACATTGAAAGAAAATTACTATGTTGAATTTGCAAAAAACACTTAGCTGCCTATGCTAATAATAGATTTTCCTCTATTTTTCCATAGAATCTTTCTTTGTTACACTTTATGATAGGTACCAGTAGAATCTCCTAAAATAGAGCATTAATTGAGAAAACTCTCATCAACATTGAAAGAAAATTACTATGTTGAATTTGCAAAAAACACTTAGCTGCCTATGCTAATATTAGATTTTCCTCTATTTTTCCATTGAATCTTTCTTTGTAACACTTTATGATAGGTATCAGTCGAATCCCCTAAAAAAGAGCATTAATTAAGAAAACTCTCATCAACATTGAAAGAAAAGTACTATGTTTCATTTGCAAAAAACACTTAGCTGCCTATGCTAATATTAGATTTTCCTCTATTTTTCCATTGAAACTTTCTTTGTAACACTTTATGATAGGTATCAGTAGAATCCCCTAAAATAGAGCATTAATTAAGAAAACTCTCATCAACATTGAAAGAAAATTACTATGTTTCATTTGCAAAAAACACTTAGCTGCCTATGCTAATATTAGATTTTCCTCTATTTTTCCATTGAAACTTTCTTTGTAACACTTTATGATAGGTATCAGTAGAATCCACTAAAATAGAGAATTAATTGAGAAAACTCTCATCAACATTGAAAGAAAATTACTATGTTCAATTTGCAAAAAACACTTAGCTGCCTATGCTAATATCTAAGTTTCCTCAATTTTTCCACAGAATCTTTCTTTGTAACACTTTATAATAGGTATCAGTAGAATCCCCTAAAATAGAGCATTAATTGAGAAAACTCTCATCAACATTGAAAGAAAATTACTATTTTTCATTTACAAAAAACACTTAGCTGCCTATGCTTATATTAGATTTTCCTCTATTTTTCCATATAATCTTTCTTTGTAACACTTTATGATAGGTATCAGTAGAATCCCCTAAAATAGAGCATTAATTGAGAAAACTCTCATCAACATTGAAAGAAAATTACTATGTTGAATTTGCAAAAAACTCTTAGCTGCCTATGCTAATATTAGATTTTCCTCTATTTTTCCATAGAATCTTTCTTTGTAACACTTTATGATAGGTATCAGTAGAATCTCCTAAAATAGAGCATTAATTGAGAAAACTCTCATCAACATTGAAAGAAAATTACTATGTTTCATTTGCAAAAAACACTTAGCTGCCTATGCTAATATTAGATTTTCCTCTATTTTTCCATAGAATCTTTCTTTGTAACACTTTATGATAGGTACCAGTAGAATCTCCTAAAATAGAACATTAATTGAGAAAACTCTCATCAACATTGAAAGAAAATTACTATGTTGAATTTGCAAAAAACACTTAGCTGCCTATGCTAATATTAGATTTTCCTCTATTTTTCCATTGAAACTTTCTTTGTAACACTTTATGATAGGTATCAGTAGAATCCCCTAAAATAGAGCATTAATTAAGAAAACTCTCATCAACATTGAAAGAAAATTACTATGTTGAATTTGCAAAAAACTCTTAGCTGCCTATGCTAATATTAGATTTTCCTCTATTTTTCCATAGAATCTTTCTTTGTAACACTTTATGATAGGTATGAGTAGAATCCCCTAAAATAGAGCATTAATTGAGAAAACTCTCATCAACATTGAAAGAAAATTACTATGTTTCATTTGCAAAAAACACTTAGCTGCCTATGCTAATATTAGATTTTCCTCTATTTTTCCATAGAATCTTTCCTTGTAACACTTTATGATAGGTACCAGTAGAATCTCCTAAAATAGAGCATTAATTGAGAAAACTCTCATCAACATTGAAAGAAAATTACTATGTTGAATTTGCAAAAAACACTTAGCTGCCTATGCTAATATTAGATTTTCCTCTATTTTTCCATTGAATCTTTCTTTGTAACACTTTATGATAGGTATCAGTAGAATCCGCTAAAAAAGAGCATTAATTGAGAAAACTCTCATCAACATTGAAAGAAAATTACTATGTTGAATTTGCAAAAAAACACTTAGTTGCCTATGCTAATATTAGATTTTCCTCTATTTTTCCATAGAATCTTTCTTTGTAACACTTTATGATAGGTATCAGTAGAATCCCCTAAAAAAGAGCATTAATTAAGAAAACTCTCATCAACATTAAAAGAAAATTACTATGTTTCACCTTGCAAAAAACACTTAGCTGCCTATGCTAATATTAGATTTTCCTCTATTTTTCCATAGAATCTTTCTTTGTAACACTTTATGATAGGTACCAGTAGAATTCCCTAAAATAGAACATTAAT